>JPSZ01000005.1:733419-1466838 GCA_002161795.1 Curvularia sp. IFB-Z10
AACGTGCCTGCACCCTTTGCTGCGGCCGCCGCTGCACATCTCCTCAACTGCCTTCTCGGGGCCGATGTGAGCGCCAAGCCTGTTCCTGAGTGCGACGCTAGCCTCAAATCCATGTATGCTGAGGCCGACTTCAGCTTCGAGAAGCTCACACCAGAGATCCTCAAGAAGGAAGTCATCGCTCAGGTCGCTCTGCGATACCGGTATGACCTGGGCCAGTCGTGGGTCGAGTCTGGCAAGGAGTTGCAGATGCTTCGTGAAGTCTCGCTCAAGTTGGGACTGCAATTGGAGACTAAGCAATACGCCTTCACTAAGGAAGCCCTTGATGCTAGCGCCCCGGTTGAGAAGCCAACTGCGTCCCCGACTAATGGACAAACTACTTCTTCTAGCAAGAAGAAGAAGAATAAGAATACACCACCAGCGCGTGCGGTCAGCCCACCCGTGACCCTTCCGCCACAGACGTTCCACGCTGATGACATTTTGAACATTGTTCCTGTCATCAAAGAGGCTTCTCCAAAGAGTTTGTTGGCTGAGGAGGCACTTGAGGCTGGTCGCATGTCTGTCGCTCAGGATCAGAAGGAGCTCGGACAAGAATTGCTCCTTGAGTCGCTGCAGCTGCACGAGCAGATATATGGTGTACTTCACCCAGAGGTGGCCAAGGCATACCACACATTGTCTAACCTACTCTTCAACCTAGAAGACAAGGTTTCGGCTCTTGAGCTTGCACACAAGGCCGTCATTGTGTCTGAGCGCACTCTCGGTGTTGATCATGCTGATACTCTGCTCGCTTACCTCAACCTGGGTCTCTTTGAGCATGCCTCGGGTAACACCAAGGCTGCTCTCGTCTACCTACGTCATGCGCTGGAGCTGTGGAAGATCATCTACGGACCTGATCACCCCGACTCCATCACGACTCTCAACAACGCCGCAGTCATGCTGCAGTCGATGAAGCAGTACCATGAGTCCCGCATCTGGTTCGAGGCATCTCTCGCTATCTGCGAAGAAGTGTCCGGGAAGAACTCGATCAACACGGCTACTTTGCTCTTCCAAACCGCTCAAGCCCTCGCCCTTGACAAGGACATGCGCGGCGGTGTCAATCGTATGCGCGAGTCGTACAACATCTTCAAAGAGGTTCTCGGTGCCGAGGATCGCAACACGAAGGAAGCTGAGAGCTGGCTGGAGCAGCTCACTCAGAGCGCTGTTTCCCAGGCTAAACAGCTTAATGATCTCGCCAAGGGACGCATCCGTGCCATGCAACTTCCCGGCCGTAACCCTCTCCGTCCCGCTGCTGCTGCGCCTTCTGCTAGTGAGGCTGCAGCTGCTTCAGGCGGTCAGCGCAGCGGAAGCAGTCGCGTTGATCAGCGCAAGATTGAGGATCTTTTGAAATACATTGAGGGTGATACACAAAAGGCGCCGTCGAAGAAGAAGACACAGGCGAACCCTAGGAAGAGGACAAAGTAGACTTGATTCGTCGCTTCTGTTGTCATCCTTGCGAGCATAAAAAGCGTCCCAAAAGTATCCACTTTTTGCATCTTGGCTCGGTCTCCACGAACATTGGCCCCAAATCTGCGGCGTTCGCGTGATACTACACCAGTGGCTTCGTGCTGTGTGGGCTCTATTCGTGTCCAGTGTTGGGAAATGGCTTTGGGTTTTTGGAGTTATCGGTTCAGCACGACCCTGGTGTGAAGTTGGATAGGTCTTTTGGTGGAAGTGCCATGTACATTGGGATAAACGGAATGGAAAGGTAAGCAAAAGTTGGCCACGTGTATATGCGGGCCAGACATGTAAACAGTGATGTATCAACGATGAATGACTAGCTGTACCAAATAGCAATGCAAAATATCTCCTCTTTGAGCCGTTTCTGGTTTTGGTTGATGTTCCGTCTGTGGTGGCGCTTGGGAAGGAGGCAGATGTCTACACTGTGGCCTGTTGTTTAAGTGTACGAGCTAGTCGTAGAGCTGGTATTTCGGTAGTAGTCACACGTGGGACACGACCAAACTTTCCCAACGTCTGTCCCTAACCCTACTCTCCTCGGTGTACATCATACCGTGAGTTCGGAGCCAAATCACCCGAAGAGAGAGAGAGAGCTCCTGTGACCCCTCCAGCCTAGCTACGGTTCAAGAGCTTGACTACCCCCTCCCTCACAAACGTACCAGGACCTTCAATCCTGTCCCGCGCAACCACAACCAGACCCTAAGCAACACAGCTCCTTTTTTTCTCTTTTTTTTTTCTTATTGTGTATCAAAGCAAAGAAGAAAGGAGACAAAAGAGAGATACCTAGAGGAAAGAATGACATCGACAAACCAAGGACCACGGCGCATCGGCCAATGGCTGTATCTCAAGCCAGAGTGCATCGAAGAGTATAAAAAGTGCCATGCAGCAGTGTGGCCGGAAGTGCTGGAACAAATCAAAGATTCGAATATAAGAGATTGTACGTTTTCTTGATTGTTTATTCTTGTTTTCTGTTCTTGCTCTCTTTCCCTTTCTCTACATCGATTCATTCATTATCTGTGTGCCGTTTGGTACTCTTTCTCTACCATTACCACCATTATGACTCCCTCTACTGCGTCAAGCCAACTTCTCCTTCACTCAACCCGAACCCCCAAAAAATCGAAAAGAGCGCGGGAAAGAAAGAAAGAAACCATCGCACAATCACGCAGATACATGCCTTCTTCTTCTTTTTTTTCTATCTTTTTTAACACAAGACCACAGACTCAATCTACCTCTCGCTCAGCCCGCGCCCCACTCTCTTCGCCTCGTTCAAATACGTCGGCAGCGCCTTTGACGAGGACATGGCGCGCATGGCGGCGAACAAGAAGGTGCAGGAGTGGTGGGCCATGACGGATGGCATGCAAGAGTCGCCTGTGGCAGGGGCCAAGGGGAGCGCGAGTGGACCGGGGTGGTGGGGCCAGACGGAAGAGGTGTTTTATGTCGACTAAGTACCTGTCTTTTGTCATATGAGGAGGTTTCGTTCCTTGGAAAGGGGGATCTCTTGGAGGGAGTTTAAGGAGGGGATGGTAGGGGGGAAAACGTCTGGGTTCACGCGAATATTGATAAATGAGAAGAGAAACCAGTGTGGAAACCTCGGGAGCGCAAAGGACGGTTCAACTACAGACCAGAAGAGATGATGGTATCAGAGCAAACTATGAATAAGACGCCAACACAACCATGTGTCCTTCCTTGTAAAAAAAAAGATAAAATAAAAGACATGCTCAGCGCATCACAAATAGAGTTACATGAAAATGATAACGCAGCTACTCTGCTGCGCAACTCTAAGAGTAGCGCGTCTCCCTACGTCAGCTCCATACCCAGTCTCCTCCTCATTCACGCTTTGCTTCACAAAGGCTCATAATCCGCGCTCGTGTCTCCAACCCATCCGAACCACAGAGCGATGAGAGTGTTGGCAGCCACCCACAAACCAGCATAGCCAACGGCGCCAACAATGTCGGTTCCCACAAGCGTCATACACCGTTGGACGGTGCCAATAAAGAGGAAAGCGTTCAGAATGATGGTTTGCTGGATGAGGGTGCGCGTCCTCTTGGTAAAGTTGTAGAAATTGTGCTCCATCGTTTGGGGTAGTGTGGCGGTCGCTGGGTCAAACGTGTCTGCGGGGGTCTGACTACCGGAAAGTGGCTGGGCGGCGAAGGATGGGTTGAGTAGGAACGACTTGGCAGCGAAACCAGCGATAAAAGTCTTGACAATGATTGACAAGGGTGTCTCGAGATGGGCGACTTCAAGAGTAGGAATGTCAAAGTATTGAACGAGGAAGGTGTTCAGGGAGCCCGTCTTCAGACTGGCCCACAGAAGCACCACGTACACTCCAGTTGCGAGCATGAAGCTCGAGAGCTGTACCTGGTAGCTGTTAAGCAAGAAGCGGTTGCGCAGGGGCGCATTGTTCTTGTGCGCGAGAGATCGTGGTCGCAAGAGATACGTGGGAATGGCAAAAGAGAGGACTTCGATGCAGACGTTGGCAGCGGCAGTCAGAGGAGAGATGTCATAAAAGGTGGTGAGCAGGTAAGCAAAAGGCGCGTACGTGAGAACGACAAGGGCCGAGACGTCGTAAACTGTGTATCTTGTGTTAGCTATGGTTGCAGCAGAGTCAGTCGGACGCGCCCTTACAGTCGTAGCTAAAGTACCATGTCATGCACACAGTCAGCCAGCGCATGGCAATACGCGCAACAGGCGAGTACAGCGACGTGATATCGTCCTCATTTGGCACCTTGCTCACAGCTCCAAGCTCCGGGCTCAGGACATTCGACGCAAACTCCCACAACAGCGCGTTGATGCCCATGTTCAGGCTGATGAGAATGGGCACGCGCAGAGCGGGCGGAAGACGCGATCGCACCGGTGCCGCGTGTGACTGAGGGACTACTTCTGGCGCATCGCGCTCAATGACTTCTGTCGGTGCCATTGTGCGCCTGTTGTTGCAGCGTTCAAGTCGGCAGCAGTGGGGAGGGGAAAAGACAGGACAGGGTGGGCGGGGGGGTGAGGGAGTGTGTGTGCGACGGGAGTGTGATGACAGAAGGCTTTGCTTGGGGGTCTTAGTCGACAAAGGCCGACGAGTTTGTTTTGGCGTGCGTCATGGCGTGGCGCGCAAAACAACCCGCGAGTGTGTCCGTGCACTCATTGCTCTTGCTTCTTAGCAGACACATAATTGAGAAAGTCTACAGCCTACATCCAGGTATCACCCAACCTGCACATCTAAATCACCAGGAAAACATGTGTTATGATCTTGTTATATTCTCATTGGCAAATACTTCATTGGTATGGCTGCCGTACTGGTCTTGCCTCCTTCCAGAGCTTTGGACCTGGGCTCTTATATCCATTGATCTTTCCGTGGACATTCACCAGTATACCCTCGTCTCTTGGTGTATACAGCTTGGTTCCAGGTACACCACTACCTAGTTGCGTTGCCTGGTCGCTTTTCCCCTGCTTGACACGTAAGTTTACGCACTGTGGATACACCTGTGCACCATCCAACTTCTCAGCCGTATGCAGTGCAATGATCTCGTGTCTCAAGACATAGTAGCCTTCTGCGAGCACTTCTGGTATTTCGACGATCCACGTGAAGTTATTCGCAATGAGCACGTTTGTCGCCCATGTGCCGCCCAAGTTGATCTTGTCCCACCCAGTACTGTTCAGCCATGCCAATTCGTCAATCTTGACCCAAGACAACTTGTTCTTGTCTACCCCTGTACATGTCTCGTTGCACCTGGCTACATAGGTCATTACTGGCCCAACATGTGAAACTGGCCATTCGTTCCATTTCAACCTCAACCTGTCGCCGGCAGTTACGTTTACGTGCAGTGCGCCGGGAACAGCATTGTCATGACAGGTGATGTTTGGCGTATTGAATTGGGACGGCGACACGTAGATATTGCCCAGGTTTGAGGCAGACCACGCAGCGAGTGCATGGGGTGGTGTTGATGCGTCTGAAGAGGCGGGATCCCATCCATCGTAAACTTGGCCAGTCGACGTCGTGATTTGCGTGATGCGTCCATGTGCAGACACGAGAGCTAGAAAGAAGAATAATATCCCGTTTGTCCAAACCCTGTTGAACATGATGGCTTGTGTTTGCGAAGATACAAGGCGAATATCGAAAGTGCACCAAACACAATGTAAGCGGTGATTGACAAGCGCAAGTCAGGGCTTTAAAGGATATACGGGCCTTGATAGTGCTGGCGTGACAAGACGATCATTATGCTGCAATCATTCTCGGATTTAGCCATGTCGCAGTTCATCTCGGCAGCCACGCGTGATTGGCCACTTTCCGCGACTGTCAGAAGATGTGCCAGGGGAACCCAAACCCTGCTAAGAGAAGCACATATATTGCTCATCATTGAAGGGGTTCGATATGGAGCACATAACAGGTTGGCACGGACTTTGGCAGACAACATGTTGAAGCGGATAGAGTGGTTCGAGCGCTAATCATTTTCCGTCCAACGCCATGCTGATGCCGATGCTAACAGTCGTGCCGTAATATAGTACAGGTGGTAGGTACACATGTGATACTGAGATCGCTCTATTTAACCTCCTTCTCCAGTAATTCTTTTGCTTCGTTGACTTTGGTGGCCAGGTAGGGGCTGCCGCCTCGATCGGGGTGGTTCAGCAGCATGAGTGAGCGGTGCTTCTTCCGCAGGAGTTCCTTGGTGATACCTCGCTCGCTGTGCATCGTTAGTATACCGGAGCAGACAAGTGGGTCGAGTATATAGGAGGGTCATCGTACGGCATCTCTAGTATCAGCGCAGCCTCTCTGCGGGTCATCTTGGGCTCGAAGCCGCCTTTGTAGTATGAGCGCCCTAGAGCACCGGCAGCTCCGCCTGATCTCCGGAGGGCAACGAGGGCTGCGCGGCCCTGTTCATTTGGGTCAGCACTGCCTATATAAATGTGCGGCAGAGAGTGTAGGAAGGCGTACGAAGAAAGCGGTGGCACCCGCGCCTAATATCCATACCCAGGCGGACATGATGGTCTTGTGCGGGGAGAGGAGGGCGTGCGCTGCTGGGGCTGAGGCGGGGCCTGAGAGTTGCACTAGAGTGTTCAAAGGATGCACAGAGCCGTGTCTGGCGTGCGGATATACGGGGCGACGGGGTGAAGAGCAAGGCACGAGCAATGCAGTGAAACCAAAGCGGCGATGTCGTAGGAAAATGGTGGGCGAGGAATCTGCGGAGGTGCCTCGGTCGAGAAGCGACGCAATTGGCCGTGGGGTGCACGCGCCACCCAAAATTTCTGGCTGGGCCATGCAGCGTTGGATGCTGAACCACCCACCAATCCTACCACCATCACCACCACGTCCCCACCGCCGACATGAGGATCGAGACGTGTATGTGCATATAGAACACTTGCGCCATCGATACTGGCATCGGCGCTGACACTACCAGGCTACTTCTGCTCAAGTCCCGTCTACCCGTCCAAGGGCATCACCTTTGGTATGCGCTCTGCCACCGCGCCACCATGGCCCTCTTCTGACCGCGCACAGTGCGAAATGACGCCAAAAGCTTCCGTTTCTGCAAGAGCAAATGCCACAAGAACTTCAAGATGAAGCGCAACGTAAGCACGCCTCATGTCCTGCGCCAACCCCACACCCACTAACTGCCTTTTTTCTCTTCAGCCGCGCAAGCTGGCATGGACCAAGAGCTTCCGCCGCGCCCACGGCAAGGAAATGACTGTCGATTCTACCCTTACCTTTGCTCAGCGCCGCAATGTGCCCGTGCGCTACAACCGCGATCTTGTCCAGACGACGCTCAAGGCTATGGGCCGCGTATCAGAGATCCGAGCAAGAAGAGAGCGTGCCTTCTACAAGGCCCGTATGCGCGGCAACAAGCAGCGCCAGCGTGAGGAAGACCGTAAGCTGGTCATGGAGAACCAGCATCTGCTGCCACCGAGCGAGCGATTCTCCAAGGAAGAGCTTGAGCAAATGGAAGCGGAGCCTGACGTTCAAACGGTCAAGGACAAGGTTGCTGCCAGGAGAAAGGAGCTCGAGGCCGAGGAGAGCGAGCTCAGTGACGTCGAGGAAGAGTCGCTACCTAAGACTAAGACTAAGAGGAAGATGAAGATGAAGCTTGGCGGTCGCGGTGTCGAGGCCATGGACGTTGATGAATAAAAAGAGAGTCCGGGACATGGTAGCTTATCGACATCAATAGCGACAGGCGAAGCACCTGTTTAGCCTTGCGAGTAAAACCGTTCCTGGAGTCTGGCGTCACATTATCAGGGTAGTTTCTTATGACCAAATTAGCTCGATACCATATCAAAAGCTGTTTTCCTTGGCTGTCGACGTGCTCGTCTCTGCTACTGGATTTGACACGACTTTCAGGCCATGGCCCTTGGTTACTGGTGCCAGGAATGTTGAAATTGAGAACATGTGTAGAGGTTCGTTATACTGCCGAAAAAAAAAGAAAACCACAATCGTGGAATGTTTACATTGCTTTACTACTCGGACAGCCGACTCGATCTGACAGGGGTGTGAGATAGAAGAGTCACAGGCATATCCGGCAGTCCGGTCGACCGTTGCCCAAACTACATGCTTACCTTGAACCCTGACTGCCCCATCGGCAACGTACTTGCTCTGATCAACATCAACGTCAAGCTTGCATACACGATCACGATTCTATGCAATTGGCAACTCATTATAAAGTCAAGCGACCTTCCTGGAAACGCTTCGAAGGAGATCATAATCGTGTTTAATCATTGCTTAGTTCGTATCTGCTCTACTAATGCCCCTTGGAACCCAACCCTTGTCCCTGAGAGAACATGACCCCAAGTAGGATGAACAAGCCTAGTTGTTCTCCTTGCACGAGTCGGGCCAGCCCGAAGCGGTACGGCCCGACGAGGTGCTGCAGAAGAAGAAAGTGCCCTGAGCGTTCAGAGCATAGTAAAGGCCACCAGATGACTTTGGAAGATTGGTCTGCAAATGTCAAGGTCAGTATGCGAATTCTTGATGAAAGGCTAGGTCTCTCTATTGAGCGAGCGAGAGGGAGAAAAAGAGAAACTTACTGTATAGAGAGGAATGCCCGAAAAGCTTGGACCTTGGCAGTGCTTTGTAGCAAGGTTGCTTGCACTGGCTTCGTAGGGTGGTCCGCTTCGGTCTCCATTGACTGCTGCGGCGATGACCTCGTCTCTCGTGAGGCGAGCGCCACTGCCAGGGCAATCAAGGCTTGCTGGGAATTGGCAGTACGGGGCACAGCTTTGCGCAGAGACAGCGGTAGCGCCGAGGGCGAGAGCGACAACAGAGAAGGCGTGCATGTTGAAAACTTGAAGTTTTGGTCTGGGTTGGGTTTCGGGTCCTAGGAGTTGTTTGTATCGAGGTGAGTAAGCGAGATCGATGTCTCGTTCTCGTGGAAACATTCCATTCTTTATATATGATGAGAGCTCTCGTCTACCATAAAAGACCCGAGGGAGTACCGAGACGACCACATGAGATGATCGTATGAGATTACCGCCTTGGATTACCGCCTGGTTACTGATTATAAGCCCGAGATGTGCCGGCGCTAGGACAGATGAATGAATACCAAGAACGATGTACGGCTACAGGAACAAGGCAGTGCACTCAGCGTTCCTTCATTTTCGTATCGAAATTTGTAAACGTCACTGAGGTTGAAGCAGTGGCGCCACGGTCCAGCGCTAGACAGAGCAATTAGCCGAGGACAGTTAGGTAGGTAGATGGTTCTGCTGATTTTGCTTGGACCGTTTGTTTTGGCGATCCTCTCCTGTCCCTTGCAATCCATCAATTTCTAACGTCCGCAAAACTATGCGCAACGTCAGCCACAGCAAGCAGTTTCAGCCACTACAGAGTGTCTACTCATACTTGACTCGTCGTGTATCGTTGCTAAAATTAACAATGACACGGCTTCACTCATGGACAGATTCCGGACCAAAGTAGCTTAGTCGCCCTGTCATCTTCTAGCCATTTCATCTCCATCTTCATTGTCACAGCGGTGTAAACGTCTCCGTGCATAAGTCCGAATAAAAGCGGTTTAGTCGATTCGTTGTTCTCTGATCGATTCCGTCCTCGATCACGGCGGTGTACAGTACCGTAAGCGCTCCCGCCTACCACAAGCTGCGGATGTGTCGTCTCGCCTATATAAGCTCGTATCTGTTGTACCTGGGGAAAGGAGAACTGGAGTCTAGAACCGTTGCGAGACTAGCATAGTGTTCGGTCCTATTGTAGGTTTCGTAACTCAGCCACTCACACTAGTAAATTGCAGCTCCTCTTGGCGGGGTTGGCTCCGTCATGGGCTATGCAATGGAAAGTACTGCGAGTGCTTGCTAGAGCAATATAGTTGGATGTTTCTTGTGCTCAATCTTTGAACAGTCGCAAAGGCTTTCTGTCAGCGCATTGAACAACATGGACAGACAGTCCTTGTATCTATTATACGGTACAGAGTTGAAGGCCACAAGCGTCGTTGTCACAATGAAACGCGGTAACTAGTAGATTTGAAGACTCTGTCAAATAGTAGCTGAGTTCGAGATATAGAGGCTTCTTGGGTGGCGGTAGCAACGTACGTGCTGTCAACTATACGTAGTGTATTGTCTACGAATTGATATCGACTGATAGACTAGACAGGGTTTGATATTTAACATTCGGATCTGTAGAGACTGACCCCGATAAACTCACGGATAAACACGTTCACCTTCCGCGGTCTTCCATCTCTCTTGCAAGACATACGGAACAAACGCGGGCAACGGTTTGAATTCCTCCGTCTTGTTATGGGGTAAGTCATCGGCCCGTCGCTACTAGTCTCTCTCCACGGCCCAGCCGCCCTGCAACTTTTGTACTGCGTATAGATGGACGTCAACGACACAGCCACTGTCCACCACGTTCTTTCTCAAGCCTTATTGAAAATCACGGCAAGAACGGTCGAGGGTTTCAGCTGTCGCAATAAGCGATGCACAGTCGGCGAATCCATCTGGGGGGAAGACAGTGCACAGTGTCGCACGTGCAATAAAGGTAATTAAAATTAGAGGCCGGTAGTACACGCTAGTCTCTGTTCCGCCTACCTAAGACGTACCTGCACGCTAACAAGCCAGCAGTCTGTCACCAGACGCGACCTTTAGCATTGCATTGATCCACAGACCATTCTCACAACTTGTACCCGGCTTTTCTGATGTTCACGTTTGACAGAAAAGCGCACACGATGAACAAAACAACAAGACTACTCATTAATATGTTGCTGAGATACATCACGCATATGGTGTTAGCAGTCGGTCAATAGCTTGCGACTCGTCCATTCATAAGGCTCGCTTGACATCAATGTCGCCTTTACTCTGAGCTTATTACACATTCGCATCGCCACGGAAATTCGTATATGTGCGCTTCTGATGCTTCAGTCATTTTTTCTTCTGTTAATCCAGCAATACAAAAGGCAAGAATCCTCACTAGATAAGAACTGAGGGTCCCCCTTGCTCAAGCTTTCTCTTTCCGACATGCTGCGCAGCCTCACTAAACAACAATACAAGAAGAGGTTTCTTATGTCATATGGAACAGAGGTATTTGAAATTATGGAGAGCTGTTACTGCCTACTTCAGGAAAGCCTTCTGTAGAGGAAGACAGCTCCCACGCGTTTAGGTGATCGTCATATTGGGCCAATGTTCTCTTAAGTAACAGAGCAATTGAAGTATGTATACTGTGAGCTTAGGCACTAGGCCTAACAGAGAAAGCTCCACAAGCCAAGGAAACTTCTACCAAAGATTCTTGGGGAGCAGTATCTGGGTGCATAATATCATGCTTAGCTATCTTTGTCGGGTCACAATAAGAATTCAAGCAAATTTATTCCTGGGGGAGGGCTAGAAATCCTGATTATACCTGCTCAGCAGGTACGCATGAGCTCGTTGTCATAGGTATCGCCTCTAAGCATGTAGTATTTGCAAGGTGCTTCAGCCTGTAGGGCGGGTATCAGGCTAGTTTGAGGATATCTGTGTGGTTTTGGTCGCAGACTTGCGTTGGTGGCGCCAGCGAGAAAATGTTGTTCATATGTAAACTGACGGAAAACGAGGGGGGGCGCCTATTAGATTTGTGCTTTGGCTGTATGACGAGGCTTCTTGATGCTGCAAATAGACGTTAACAGTGTTATAGCACTAGCTGCAAACTTTTGACCATTGATTAGTCGCAAAGTTCCTAAGTGAGCTAGCTGATCTTTTTATGGAAATATAGAAGGGCTCGGGCCTGGATAAGAAGTACAAAGTAGGGATATGTTGGTGCATAGGGTTGCGTGCAGCCCAAGGCAAATAAGATGCCGACTAAAGGCCTCTATGAGGGCTAGCCGAGAAGATGGAGAGGATAGGATTATGTAACGATCGATAATATGGATCGTGCTCACGTGATGGGCAAGTAGAGGGACTTCACCGGAGCCATATCGAGCTATGACAACCACAACCACGTGTCAAGATTCAGTAAAACCCTGTCTTAAGAGTTGGCAGCTCCTTACTGGTTCATCTTAATATAAACGTTTACCACCATTTTGAGTCCAAGCACTCATTTCTACATGGGCGTATTTATTCCCTTCCTTGCTTAACATCCAAATAGCTAAGAAATAAATAGCGTGAATGTGTTTAACCTTAGACTTACCAACCCTAGTGCAAACTAAGATGAGAGCAGTATTGCTACTATAAAGGCGGTGGACATAGGCGTAGAAGGAGAAGATGATGACGGTCAAAGTGGAGAAGACGTGGTTTCTACTAGTTTAGCGCGCCTGTAGCGTTGGCCCTGCATATCGTTGCCGTCGTGCAATTCTGGCCTCTCCAACCTCAGCAGTCTAGTTTAGCACCGCGACCTTTTCCTGTGCATCCATCCCCAAACATGAATAGACTCTGGTGCAATGACATAGTCCCGTCATCTGTCGAAGAATGGCGACCCCTCGCTCCATGTCCACATCGACCACAATGGCATAATGCTGTCTCACAACCCTTAAATAACGCATCAGACCCACTCGTGATGCACGTTAATGTTACGCCACTTTGGTCAAGCCACTCACACACAGCCACGAGGCGTAAATTGGGGCGCTTGCATAGCTGAAGTTCACGTGAAATTCTTGGCCCTCATCTACTTGCCTAGGAACAGAGTGCAATCACTGCCTCAAAATAGTTGGCTCGGTGTAGAAATCTCAATCATCTTGTGCCTGGAGCATTCTAGCCGGATCTCAGCAAGGATTCAAGTGAAGCTACAATCGTACTGTGTGGGACAAGGCTGTTAGTGCTAACCTCGCCTCCTCCCCAAGTCCCCAAAAGGTGGGCCGGGTGGGGTAGTACCCGACTTACGTCGACTTGGCACCACGGGCTGTTCCTATTGCCACTGTCCTTGTCAGACCATCGGCGTTTGGCCTGGCCCCCTCCTATAAAGCCCAGTGCTTCCTCACTCGCACTGTAACTTTCTTCGAGCCTTCACTGTCCTTTCGAACAACTGCACACAGCCCGCTGTCACTCAAACCCACTCAATATGACATTCTACTACACCGCCGAGAACATCCGCATTGAAGACGGCCATATCCTCAGAGCTCGTCTCCAGACTGCTGGCGGCGACTGGAATGACTCTGAAATCGACCTCAATTCATGTATCGGCAACGAGAACGGTATAGTTGCCTCGAAGATCTAGCGTGAAGCTTGTGCGTTTACTGATACGCTGCAGGCCACTTTGTCTGGGATGCCGAGGGTTTCGCCAACTCAGCAGAGAACATTCACTTCGCACTCGAGGGTGATGGCGACGTTCCTGTCCTTCGCGCTACCTTGATGGATCTCGATGGCAACGGCGAATCTCGCGACATCAACCTGGGCGAGCGCATCAGCAACGAAGATGGCCATTTCCGCTTCAGTTAGTATCTGCCATCTGGTATACCAAAATAGTGTGCTAACTATGCATTAGACTAAGCCTCTGCTGTCCTTATGTGTTCTTACGATAACCTTGGTGCATGGGGTCATTTGTGAGCGACAGTTGGATATATGCAGCTTCTCCTGCCTACATTGACTCTTCGCAAGTAGCATCTTCCTGGACCTCATCAGGCTGGCAATGTGTTCAACGAACCTGAAGGCTAGTAGAGACGCTCGAATGCGCTCACGAACTCTATGAATGAAATGATTTTTTTTGAACAGGTCTGCTTAGTCCTTGGAATAGGCGCAGGTGATGATTGAATCCATGGCCAACAGTACAGGGAGCGCCAGAGATCATATTGCAGACTCTACTCGTCTCGACCTTCTTTGCGAGGTGCTCTCCTTGGCCGTGGCTTACCTGGATCCATTGGTTCTGTTTTATCTGACTGTTACCAAACCGTCCCTACCCTCCGTATTTGACATTGCTCTATATGCGACTATGAATTCTAGCTTTTTCAAAGACTTACGAAGCTTAGCTTCGATGTAAGACACAAACACCCTACTCATACTAGAGGTGCAATGAAACGTACCATGTTGATGAACATGATCTGCAATAATATGTTGAGATGACTTGTCAGACGATAGAGTGCACGATAATTAAGAGCGAACTGTCGTAGACATAAAGGGTCATATATCTCAAATCTAATAAGTCATGTTGCTCCAGCCCCCTCAACATGCTCGGCCTCCGGAACTTGCTTATTTCCATCCTAGAATCAGAAGAATTCAACAACTCCTCCGGGATTTGACGCTATGCATCTATGACCAATCACAGGCGCTTGTCTGTGAACTCGAGTCAATATATGATACTAAATGAGGTGGAATCAGAGTCTTTCAACGTACGTCAGGACGAAACCAAGTGCCTTGAGCTTGAACCGAGCAATGTATGCCCTGGTTACTCTGATCATATATAACAGTGCGCGTCATCTTGTATTGGTATCTTGCAGTCTTCTCTGCAAATCAAGCTTTGACCAGCTTCGCACCTAGTATACGGTTACGTTTGAGCCCGCGAAGAGGAACGTGAGGACCAAGGTTGATGGTGAGAACTTCATTTCTTCTTCTCCATGTCAAGTCAGTTAGATACATGTGTGTTTCTGGGCATGCAGTCTGTAGAATATCGGTTGGGAAAGCCTCAATACTATAGAGGAAGCATTAAGGGAAAAGGTAACACTTACTCCCTCTATTTGAATAGAGCTCGAATTACCAAGTCTGCAATCATGCTGTATAACTGAGCACATCTGGTTTTCACAATTGCTATTTCCATTACCATATACGCAGCCCAGACATTGCAGCAGCTGGTAAGCACAGACCGGCTAACCGCATAGTCTCCTCACCCTCTACCTGGTGAGTTGCACAGAAGCAGCGCAAAAAGAAAGGAAGAAAACACAAATCACTCCAACCCCAACGCCGAGCCACTATCGAATCTCATCAAATATCTTCCTGAATCCTCTGTGAAACCCTCCCACCATAATACACCACACTTGGCCCCTTGCTTCTCGCCTCCTCCAATCCCCGCACAATCGCCCTTTGAACAATACTCCCGCCTACCCGCCACCCAGTATGTCCGATTTTCAGAGACCGAAGTTTCACGACCAGGGAGACTACGCGCCACAGCTCGCACGAGAAGCACACGTGGAACGTGAGTCGGCGGAGCAGCCACGAGAGGTCCGCAAGACCCGTCACTGTTCGTGGGGGCATAGGAACATTTGGGGACAAGAATTTGTAGGAGAGACTCTTCATCCGGGACGTTGACGTCGTGACGGGTACGCCGCGGAAGGTGTCTGGGACTTCGATGACGAGATTGAGTGGCGGATAGATGTACTTTGTGTCTGGTTTACTCGCTATGTGTTTCGCAGCGCGGAGGACAAAGCGCGCGAAAGCGTTTAGACTTGTTTCGTCTTCAGCCGCGATGAGTTCCCTCAGATGCAGTTTCTTCCGCAATTGCTTTGCTGGCAGCCCTTCCTGTCGGTAGCGCATGACTCTATGCACTGTTCGTGCATCGTGAAGGCAGGCTATGAGCCTTTCTATGAGACTCGTGCCGTACATGGCGCTGTAACAGTCGTGTAGATCAACTAGGCCAACGATGTGTTCGGCTCTGATGACAATGGTTGGCGGCGAACTCAGGATCTTCTGCAGCCATGGCAGGATGATGAGTGATGCTTCTTCTTTGATTTGACGGCAGGTCGCTAGGATAGAGATGCCTGGAACCACCGTAGTGACGAGCGTCAAATGATGTTGAATATCCCGCAGGGGAAGTTTGTCTCGGTACGTTTTCATGCGCAGCTGCTCGTAGACCATAAGGCGTATATCTTTTGGGAGATCCAAGAAAGCGAATTTTTTTCTGGCATCATCTGTGGTGGTGAAAATTGTGGGCTTTATTTTGAGCGAGGATGGACGTGAGAGCCTGGCAAGACCCATGATTCTCGAACTGCGCGATCGCGGTGGCAGATCAATGCCTCTACTGTAACGTCGTTTGCTGCGATATGACTGGGTTAGTATTCACCTTATAACGACTAGCAGCTTTTGCTGCAGTGCCTTGGAGAGTGCTTGCTGCAAAAGAGCGCTCGCATTCACTCGAGGAAGGGCATCGATTTTTCGCACCCACAGCGCGTCCAGCAACGAATGTACCCTTCTCAACAAAGACCAAAACTGTAGACCCTGGACCCTGTGCAATGACATACCAACACTGGTTGGGCTGGATTGTTGTCTTCGCTACCAAGTTTAACTATGCGTCTATTGTGATCATTGGAAGACCGGGCATGATATCTCAGGGGATAATCTGGCCACATCTGTCACAATTAGATCATACTGGAATGCAACAGTAACGCAATGATCACGTTTCATACTTTCAAGCATGCAGAAGATCGTATTAGTATCGCACTTCGGTCTGACTAGCGTCAGGGTCAATGTCCCTCTCGTTGAGACTATCGCCAGGTCCTAATGCATGCGTTTCTGTCATCTCACAACCCTACTCGACTTAGGTGAAGCCATTTACGCATTCTGAGTAAACTTGATCAAATATCACATATGGAGGGCAAGTTTGACAGTAGAAGCTTGCACACAGAAGTGTAAATTTGCTTGAGGTATAAAGCCCGCCAAATCTAGGTACCACTATTGCGCCCACATTACAGCACAAAGCCCCCGGTTGTTACGGACTTCCAACTTCGCAAAGGATGCGTATCCTCAAGTTCCACACACCACCAAAGCACTTCCTTAGTCTTTTCGATTTGTCCACTCTCCTCATAGGCTCTTGCCAATGCGTACCATGCCTCTGAATAATCCCAACCAGCACCAAGTTTTGTGAGGGTTGATAATAGCCCAAAAGCACGATCACGCGCCGCAAGGCGAGTCAACTCAGGTGGAGAGAGCTGATTCTCAGCCGAAGGGGTGTGTGAAGTGAGGTACTGCGACCTTGAGATAGATGGACTTGCTTGAGTGGAAGGGGCTGACGATGGGAGAGATGGAGACAGCGTATCTGCAACATTGACCGGCTCCAAAGGTATAGTTTCGCTGTATATGTCCAACATTATGTTTGACAGACCTACGATACCTTCAGGGTGATCGGGAAAATGTTGTAGAGCTCGCTCAAAGTCTGCACGTGCTTCATGGGGCATCGATTGTGCAACGAATAGTTCTCCGCGCTTTGGGAAGTTAGTAAACACTTTATAATGATGGATTGTGTCACTCACCGCTGCGAACACATCAGCCCATAATTCCTCCACACTTTTTCCACCACCCCATCCCTTGTCTGCAAGTGCCTTCGCTGTGGTTGACTCTGCAGATACCTCTGCCTCGAATGTCTCGACCAGCTTCAATGCTTCTGCCACAGCCTCTCTCGCGTCTTGGTACATCTGTGCCCTCCCGTATAATCCGGAGATGAAGATCCATATGCAAACGAGTAGCGAGACTTTTTGCCGGCGCTCTTGAATCTTCGAAAAGTGAGGATCAGGAGGTACATAATCTGCACGCGGAACACGAGACGGCAAACGTGTATCTTGTCTAGGCGGATGATCTGCATGCGCTAGCGGTGGAGCTGAATGGTCAAGGTTATGAGCAATGGGCCGTAAAGGTCTCTCGCCATTCTCAGTGGACTTTCTTGAGACATTGGCAACTGCATTTTGATCCGCAGTGCCATTTGGCACCGAGGGGCTATTGGTTACATTTCCTGAGAGTGGGGGGACTTCTGGAGTCTGGTCGGCTTCTGGGATGGAGGCTCTACCGAGACTAGCTGAACGCCGCTTTTGCAGTTTGCTCGGAGTTCGCGCGACGCCAGTCTGGCCATCCTCGTGTTTGTGATGAAACAAATGATGTCGGTGATGGTGGTTAGGATCAGCCGCAGATTCGTTGTTGGTGACTTGAATAGCTGGAGCCTGATCTGGCTGTGTTGCAGCCGTTTTGGAACTCACTGCGGATGTATTCCGAGTGATATCCTCTTGTTGTGCCCTGACTGAACCACGCCCACGAAAGATGCTCCCTCGTCCGGTGCCCATGGCAGTCTTGGGTGGTGCCAAAGCCGCAGGAGGGGTTGGCGGCTTGATCACGTCCGCTGCTGGGTCACCAAAGAGTCGGCCGTATAACGCAAGCAATTCGTCACACCCATCTACCGCAGCAGTTGCACCATCTGTAACTTCGAGGAGAGCCAACTGCGTCATCTTAATCTGCAGGATGTTGTTCTTCTCAAAACGCTCCATACGGTCTACAACGCCTGACTGCAGGGTGTCTTGGCCGGCTGCGTGATTGAGATGCTCACTGCGGTAGGCGCCCGAGTCGCCACGGCCGAACATAACGGTGGGATCACCAAATTGCTCGAAAGCTGCCTCGCAAGCTCGTTCAGCAGCGGCGAAATCAGATCGCGATGTCAACAACAAAGCTAAAAGGTGCCAAACTGGCATCAACTTGCGCTCTCGGCCGAACTCGCTGGTTATACCATCAGATAGAACTCCATCGGCGCTGATTGCTGTGCCTTTGGCAGCTGAGGACAGGGCACGCTTGGCAATTTTGATTGCGCCCGGAATGTCTCGTGCTTCTGCCAGTACCAAGGCCAACGCATAAAGAGCTTCCACATTGTTCTCGTCGCCTAGTTTTGGTGAAAGAGCCTTGCGGAGGTACTGTACAGCTTTGGCTTGGATGCTTGAGCGTGTTTCAACATCGTAAGTTAGCCGCGCCCAGTGAGCTTGGCTAACCCCAATAGCACAGTACGCTGCTGCCAGGGCTGTGGGTTCAACCACTGGTTCTGCCGAGGTAACAGATGCTTCATCGTTTGCCGAGCGACGATGCTCTGCCTGTTCTAACCAGTGCTCGATACTGTGGCCAATCTCAAGTGCTTTCTCGGCTTCTTTCTGGGACCCCCAGCGACAAAGCATTCTGATGGCTTCTGCCGACGTTCTCAAGACGGTGCCGTCATCGTCTATGCCTACTTCTGGCTCTCCACTCTTTTCTGCTCGGTCCTTGTTCCTCTGGATGATCTCTACGTAGGCGTCGTATGCTTTATACGCCAACTCAGGCTCGGCAAGCGATGCGTGGACGACAAATAGATTGCGCAATATTTGGGTAGAGTGGTATGTCTTGGTAGCTGCTCGATAGAGAATCTGAAGAGAGTCAGTAATGTTATGAAAAAGTAGTGACCGAAGCACTTACGTCAAGTACACCCCGAGCAACACCCTCCTTGCCTCCTTCACCAAGATCCTCATCAGACCATGTTGGGCCACAGAGTAGGCGCCAGTTGTCCATGACAGAGTCTACCCACGATTCGACCTCATGGTTGGTTTCGCTAGCTTTTGGAAACTTGGTCTCCTTGATCAACAGCTCTTCATACACTGCCTCGACTCGCTTCAGTTCTGCTCGCTGCCGCAACCGCAAGTCCGATCGAGAGTGTGAAGACAGCTTCTCTGCGACGACGGGCGTAGAGTCGGGCTCGTACGGGAGATTTTGACGCAGGATGGTAGAGAGTGAGTCATAGTATGCTTTCCAGGCCAACCGTCGGTGTCGTGCCGAGTCGGCGACATCGAGTATGCCGCTCTTGGATGAGGCATCCGAGAACTTGGCCCAGTACCGGTACGTCCGCAGGGCTTCGAAGGCGTTGACATTTTCGCCGGTGCTGGTAGACTGGTCGGACAGCTGGCAGAGACGGACGATGGAGTGTTCACCCCACATGTGGAACTGGGCTGATTCGGTGCTGGGGTTGGTAGCGCTGGACATCCAGGGGATTATGGAGGAATAGACTGCCAGTGCCTCGTCCACCGCGCCTGTCTTCTCGAGCGCAGAGCCTGTACCACGTCAGTCTCAACATGCGCCCCTGGGAAGGAAGTTTTGTTGCCCGTACCTCGAAGATATGTGCCCTTGACTAAGCACACTCTGGACCATCCATGTAGCGTTCCCGCCTCGCCAGAGAGCTCCGTCGCCACTTCTCCGAAATCTTTTGGAAGTCGTGCGACTGCTAGCCCGGGCTCGTCGAGTACGTAGTGCGTCCATCCGATACACACGGTGGCCTGAAATACATCTTGATCGTGGGTTCCATCTTCGTCGATGACGGCGAGCAGTGACGGTACAATCTGCGACAGGCCAGTAGAGGCGGTTGACGATGTGCTAGAGGGGCGCTGGGCGCTATAGGCAGCTATCTGGGCCTCGGATCGCGCTGTAAGGGTGAGGCCTTGAACCGGCGTTAGCCCTCACAAAGTCCAAATCGACAGGTTTTGCTGACATTTCCGGTGCGGTGCATGCTTCTCGACCTTCCTGCACAGCTCAGGGACGTCTGTCCATCGTCCAGCACATCTTGCCTCGTCCAGTTGCTGTATGTAGCGCTTCGCTTTCTCGTTCTCAGGGGCGTTCTGTAATGCTGTAAGTTTCCGGCGCGGAGCATGACGTTGCGTTGGAGGTGGTTGCTCCCTATGCGAGTAGAGCAACGTGTCAACATACCACCATGATGCTAAAGATATGGCTCTGGCACTACACAAAGTCGCAATGCATGTACAGTCATGTTCGAGCAGCAATATTTCATGCGACAACGTCGGCCATGGCCATACACATGTCACTGACCGACCTGCAGCTCTGGTCCCACCCAGCCAAGTTAGTGGGCCCATCCCTGTCATCTTAGCGCCACACGGCCCGACGCGAACGCCGAGGTCTGAACTTTTTTGCTACCATCTATCAACTCAACTTTTCTGCCTGTGAAGGACGAACTGGATTGATTACCTTTAAAGCGACGAGAGATAGCTCACCATGGCTCCCATAGCCTCGGAATTGTCAACGCTGCGAGCGCTCAGCTTTCGTATCTCGTCTACGCCAACCTCCCAGCTTCCTCAACATGTGCCTGCCATTGCTGCATCCCTGGGCTCTTGCAGGACTATTCTCTCCTTGCCTCAGGCCTCGGGCACTAAAGCGACATCTTCAGAATACTCTGTGGCCGTACATAAATACCGGACTCTACTCTCAACTCTGCTCCAGGATCGCACTCCTCATGGAAGATGGTGCGCCATTGTCTTGATCAAAGCGACTATCGAGGTCGGAGGCTGGGAGACATTGCAGAAGAGCCTGCCCTGGGTCCGCGGCCTCCTGGGATTTCTGAATAAGCCCGACCCACCATCTTCAAAGAAGCTGTGTATCATCACCCTAACACGCATCTTTTGCCTGACTAGAGAATATCCGACCCTGGTTCGCGAAATCACAACGCCATCTCTAACACCTTTCATTCAATCTGGAATACAAATAGCTAACACAGCTTCCACACCGGCATCTTTGTTGCAAGTCGTCCTGGAAAGTTTCAATCAATTGCTACCGCGGCATCCCACAATCTTCCGATCATACCTTAAGCAGCTCCATCCACTTCTGGGGCGTTTAATTGCGCCCACGCCATCCACTCAAATAAGTGAAGAAGTAACAGCCGGTACCAAATATGGATCATCCTCCGAAATTGCTGCTGCAGCACGCCAGCTCTATGTACAGCTGCCCTACTGCGCACCAAAGGGCACTTCTGGGGAGGATTGGACAAAATCCTTGAAGAACGTTGTGAACAGCACTCACCAGACTGCCGATCGTGTCTTTCGTGCTGTGGTCGAAGACTGGCAGTCTTCTGCTCGTCAGGCACCCTTGGCAAATGGTCATACCGTCGAGGATGAAGTTCAGGATCTAGAGCCCAGCTTAGGTCTCTCACAGTGGTCAGGCATCTTTGCCGGTGGTGAACGGTTAGTCGGGCTGCTGTATCTGGTGAAAGAGTACATGGAGAGCCCTACTACGAGCACTGTCTATTTGGACGTCGGTTTGATAATTGATCTGATCTCAAGGATGCTTTTCCTCACAATTCCTGCATCTTCGTCCAAAAACTTCCAAAACAACGTTCGCCTCAATGCACAAGTTAGCAAGGAAGAGCGGGAAAATCTCTGGCTATTGCTCCCAGAAGTGCATGTCGCAGCGATTGAAGTGCTTTTGGCATTGGCACATAGGTCTCAATCGAGCACCATTGCGTTGGATCCGATCATTGTTGATCAGCTTGTCTGGGTTTTCAACGCAGAGAAAGACATCATACAAGTCAGAACAGCATGCTACATAGCGGTGTCAGTTTTGTTGAAGAGATCAGGAGTCACACTTCACAAGTCTACTACTGACTCTCTCTTGTCTCTCATCCGCTCCTGCTGCGACGATCTGCTTCCCTCAGTGGTGACTAGCAGTACAGTTAAGCAGGTCCCTAGCCGAGCACAGGGAAATGGCAACGCTCAGCCACAGACTACCGCAAACGCTGACGCTTTCTTGAGTAACTCCAAAGAAACTGGCAGTTCCCTTGCCGGCTTCACAGGATTGTTTCAAGCTGCTTACGATCTGCTTCCTGTGCTCCTCTCGAACATT
Source organism: Curvularia sp. IFB-Z10 (assembly GCA_002161795.1). Taxonomy (NCBI): domain Eukaryota; kingdom Fungi; phylum Ascomycota; class Dothideomycetes; order Pleosporales; family Pleosporaceae; genus Curvularia; species Curvularia sp. IFB-Z10. The sequence goes on from JPSZ01000005.1 coordinate 755,608, forward strand.
CGCGTTCAATATCTGTCCGACTCCATGCGCGCGCGCCTGGACCGCACTGCCATTCTCACACAGCACAAAGAAGCCATGGTAGCTAGCGTGCTGAACCCACCACCAAATAAGAAGTTCGGTAAACCTGCAGCAAGCATTTTGCCCCTGATTGCTAGGACTTTCTCCGCCGAGAAGGATGTCGAGGGCATGCTGAGGCCACGGATGCCAGTGATCCGCTTGGGTGGCCAAGACCGGGATGTAGACGATGGAGAGGACAGCATGGACGTTGAAGATGAGGAAGGAGAAGAAGAGGAAGAGGAAGAGGAAGAGAGTGCTGAGCCGCAAGCCTTAGAGGACAAGCACGATCACTTGCTAGATGCGGCTGAGGAAACCAGTACCGTGGTGAAAGATTTTGCTATGGCAGATGCTCTAGATGCTAGCGTACCCGTACCTGTGTCCTCGAGGCCAGCCACAGCAGGCGTGGGTTCACAGCGTGCTTCTTTCCTAGAACCTTCAGCCTCCAGCGACACCAAGCGTCCGATAGGCGACGAAAGCCCTCGTTCACCTTCGAAGCGTGTGAGAACGGACGAAGACAAGCTGCAGTCTACACAGCTCATACCACCCGTTCCTACAGCGACAGCATCTCCTAAAAACACCTTTATCGATGCGGCGGCGTCGGCGACCTCGGATTTCACAGCCACGAGCACCGCTTCTGTGATCCCTGGGCTCCCTGATCCAGGTGAAGGAGGCGCCGACGAGGATGACAGCGACGATGATAAGATATCACTAACGCTTGGACAAGACACAGATGATGATTCTGATTAATAGTAATACCTGTTAGACAAACCATAGATCTGTACAGTCTTGTCATCGCGCAGTGAGATTATGGGCCGCAAACGCTCTCTACGCACAGACCCACTATCCATAGTTGAACACATCATTCCTGACACTCGAACACAAACGGTACCACTGACTCCAATTACTTCACTAATATATTTCTTGACTTTTGGTTCGAAAAACGCCGTTAAGATTGCTCACAAACCCTACCGTTACACTGATACCATGCCTAAGAAACTACCCGCTGCCAACTCTAGGGCTCAAGAGACCAACTTCAAGAAAACGGTCAAAGTCACCGTTAAGCGCCCGCCCAGAAGGGTTTCTCCACCAGGTTCACTTAATTCAACGCCTGCGATGTCCAAATCTCTGCCAAGCTACCCATGGGACTCTCACCAGGACGACATCGTAGTGAACAGCGTGGAAACACCTACAAAGGCACGACGCACAGGCGTCGAACACTACCAGCATCAACTCTCTCTACGAGAAGACTATAAGCGAATCTGCACAGACTTCAACGAGTACCGTCGCAACGGATTGAAAAAGCCCGATTCGCTAGACATCGACGGCGAAGAGCAACATGCAGTTGAAGAAGAGCAACATGCTGTTGACAAAAGAAGGAACTACTCTGAAGCACCCAACCCACCTTCATTCACCAACCCATATCGGTACCATATCTACACATGCACCACTACCAACCCTGCCGTCTTCCTAGCTATAACACGCATAGCCCAGCGCAACCTACCCTTTGTAAACTTCCAGTCGGCAATAAACCACCTGCCCAATCTGTCTCCCGCAAGCCAGCTACCAGAATTACAACGTGGAGTGTTAGCTGAAGACATAGCACATGAAGACCGTAGGGGGATCGATGCCTCGGTAATCGTACTTTTCTTGCCGCTGTTCTATCATGACGGCAGACATGCATTGGGGTACTATGTTTCCTCTGCACCAGCCCGGAGCTACACATCTAGTTGTCAACAAATACGTGTGCAAGATGCAAAACAGATGTTGTTCACACCGTGCACACTGAACGAGCTGGATATGTACGGCCTGATCACGTATACAGATCATCGCAGAATACAGAAATGTGTCGAGAGAGGTGACAGATGGGATGATCAGACATCTATACAGAGTGTTGGCGTGAAGGGGGGCAGGTGGCTAGGCTTTGATTCAGTAGAGGACTGGGAAGAGTGGAGGGAGGCATGCAACATTGTAGGGAATGTTTGGGAAAAGAGGCTGGAAATGACTGAGCTAGTGGATTTATCTTCGTGAGGGGGTATTTAGGACGAGATGATTGAGGCAGGCCAGACTGTAAAAGCTGGATCGAGCGGGTTTGGATGAGCATACGGTGAAGGAGGCATAAGAGACTCTGGGAGAAGTCTAGTATCCTCGTGCCTAATAAATGATTCATGTGTTTATTGAGGAATCAGAAACCCTACAACTGACAATGGGATGTTTTATTTTCTCTATGCCATGAATACTGTTGTGTGAACCCATGGTCTCATCATTTGGCTTTCACTCCACTTGAGTCAAGTTGCTGGTGGATCCAACTTCACCGTAAGTCTAGACCGTTCTAACTAACCGACCCCTTCACATCGACTACTTTGTGCCTTGTTTTGACTTCGGCTCATCCCTGTCTTATATATTGATAACAAACATGTCTATTCTAGATCTCCTTGAATCAGAGAGATCAACTACCATGCGACCAGAATCTGACACGACAATTGAGGGCTGGCTGGAGGAAATAGATCTCAGCGTCCTCTCAACCACCGAGACTGTAAACAATACCATCCCCCAGATCCATGATGGAAACTCAGTACCGTCTACGCCCCCACGGCGCTCAAACAAAGTTTTTGACGAGACCTCCCCAACAGACACTTCCTTCTCAGCCGCCACCATCTTCGACACCGCCGTGCACAAGAACCCACACTGTAGCCGTATCCCTTCCTCAGACTGCGACGTGCAAGATGGCTATTCCGACAACACGACCGTATACAACGAGCAACACGAGGCAGTCACGACAAGAAAACAAGACGCACCCAACCAAAAGGCAACCATAGTCGACACTCACAAGACATGCTGCAGCCAAGCCTGTACCAGCATCTCTTCGCATACCTGTAAGCCAGACGATAACGTGCGTCTCGTGTCGCTGACATCCTGTCTCCAATGCATCCTGCTGCACCTCCCCTGTTCACGCACGCACCCCAGCTGCACACGCTGTGTGCGCAACGGCCACGCGGACTTGTGTCTTTTGCATCGGCGGCGGTTCGCGTGTGAAGCTGAGGAGGGCAGAGGGCCTGTTTTGCTCAAGGTGAAAGGCGAGGATGAAGAGGTGTGGAGGAGGAAAGTGCGGTTGAGAGAGGCGCTCTGCGAGCAGTGGGTGGCGCAGCGCGAGAGGAAGAATTGGGTGTTGCCGTGTGTGCTGGGTGTGAGGGGTGGGTGGCAGAGGAGATGGGCGTGGGTGGAGGAGACGGGGGAGTGCCCTGGAGAAGGGGTAGGGAAGACAGTGTTGAAGGAATTGGTGGTTGATTTGGAGGGTTGAGAGTGTGGTACTAGTAGCATGATCTCATGGCGTTCTGGCTGGTTATATATGGCTGGGAGACTATGGTTAGGTAAAGTAGACGGGACAGCGCTTTTGATGACGGTGTTCAAGTCATAGACGGTTATGGTTTGTCGTCGAAGCGGAAGAGAAAAACCTGCCGCTTGGATAGGCAGGGAAGACGATGGAAATAAGATGCTCAATCACAACTCTGCTCCATGCTATCAACGCTTCATATAGCTAACTGACTGTTCTTTTACCACTCACCTCAAAGCTACAACCTCGCCTTCCCCTCGCCCTCGCCCAGCAACTGTTCCACCGCAATCTCACTCGTCATCAAAATACATGTATCCCTCAAACTCGGCACTCGATGTCTCTTGTTCACCTCTTGATAATCCTCACTCGCTAGCATATCCCTGAAATGCAGTATACTAGGATAATGCGCCAGCGCAATCTCATCCCAGTCATCTGTGCCGCCGCCCACTTCTCCATTGCTGCCAACACTGCTGCCGGATGCCTTTGCGATGTGTTCTCCATTAACGTGTGTGACGTTCCCCACAATCTTGGCGTTGCCACCGTGTCTAGAGCCAATGGATTTCGCAAACTCGGTACCGTACTTTAGGTATTCTTGTTTCATTCCGGGGTTGAAGGCAAGTAGATTGAACATGGATACTGCACCCTTTCCTTCCTTGGCACCGCTGTTGAAGAACTTTTGAATCCATTTGTTCAGTTCCTCGCTTAGTTCAAGGCTTTGGCTCGACTGCGTCGTCTTTTTCTCCACGTGGTCCTGGAATTTGGGTACGGTGCTGGGGTCTGGATGCAGGAGCCTATCGTTTTTCGAGGCAAAATTTTGGGTTAGGCGGGATGGAACACCTGCTGTTACGCTCCAGTGATGTTGCACGAGGTTGTTGAGATTCGGGGGTAGAGCCTCTGTGCTAGGTAAAACGAGAAGGAGGTCCCAATGAGTGTTTCGGGCGAGGAGGTGTTCGGTTGAGAGCTTAGAAGGGAGAATGATCCAGCGGATGACACGTGATACGACTAGAGGCGAGATATTGGCCGACTTGAGTGTAGAAAGGAATGTTAGGATAGGGTTTGGTGTTGTGTTGTGGAGCGCCAGGAGATGCAATGTGCAGAGAGGCATTTTGAATGGATGAATTACGATCGATATGTGTGTTGAAAGTTGTAAGAGGCAATACCCGATCTTCAAAGCATTAGCAAGAGGAATGAATGTAGTGTTGGAGGTTGGGATGCATGACGTAAGTACAGATGACTTTGCCGAGGTTCATGTACGTGGTGAGCAGTGGTACTTATGTAGTGCGAATTCGAGGGAGCTAGAGATACTCCGCTAATAATAAATTCACAATCTCCGCGGCTTCACACAAAACCTTGTCAATAGGCTTCTGGTGGTACGAAAATCCTTGTATTGCTGTTCTCACTAATATCACGACGCTATTCTAGGTGTTCAATTTTCAAGTTACACCCATATCTACTTTAGAATTCGTCCCTCAGCAGCCTCCTGGGCGTGCTGCCGGATACGACCTAGCAACTTGGCTTCGTCGTTGATAATCTCTGGCAGCAGGTCAAACAGGCTCTTCTGTTTGGGCGTCCAACCAAGCACCTTCTTGGCTCTGATAGCCATGCAACGAGAGTTGGTGCCCCAGAGGTAGCTGCCCAACGGCCTCAGCGCATCTGCCTCCTCTTTGGTGATATGGTCAACTCCATCATGGTTGATAAGCTTGTTCTTGAAGGCAATTTCTCCAATCTTGCGTCCAATATCTCCCCAGGAGAATTGTCCGGTCTCCGCAAAGTAGTACCCTTCCTTGTTCCAGCTGGCCTTGCCGCCATCAGGAGATAGAGCAGCTGTTACCAAAGCGAGGAATACTTCGCTAAGATCTTGAACGTGGACCTCATTCCACCGATTGAGGCCCTCTCCGACGACGAAACCCTTCATGCGCTCCAAAGTTGCCTTGGTCATGTCGTACACTTGGGTGCTGCGGGTTTTGTCGGGGCCGCGGCCGGGTCCATAGATGGCTGGTGGACAAACGATGGCTGACTGGATATTGCCCGCCGACGCTTCGTTAGAGCCAAGGATGATTTTGTCCACATTGCGATGGAGGGCCGTATCCGGAAGAGAAGCAGTGACTTCAGTGATGTTGTCCCAGTCATCGTAGACCTTCTCACGGCTGATGCCGTACGTGTTTTCCACAAAGTCGGGAAACGAGAGAATGCCGGTGCCGGATACGTGAATGAGATAGGATTTTCGCCCACTGCGAGCAAGGCCCGCAACCAAGGCTTCGGCACAAGCTACATGGTCGCAATCGGCGCAGTTGAGAACAATGTCTGCATTCGAAGCTTCGGTAGTAAGGAGCTCGGTGCTGTCGAGCGTGCCATAGACAAGGCGGATCTTGGGGAATCTTGCGGCGACCTTGGCACCTTTGTCGCTGTTGCGGACCAGAGCGGTGATTTCAAGGTCTGGGTAGGTGTTTGCAACAGCATGGAGGACATCGCCTCCAATATAGCCAGTGGCACCGGTGCTTCGAATTGGTCAGTAGGCAGCCTCATTCAAATGAACAGTTGTGATTACATGAAGAGTTTTGGCATGCTGGTGACGATTGTTGTGCTTGTATCTTGTCAGGTGGATGTTGAAGGAGGGTAATCGCTTGAATGTATGTTGATGTGTGGATGTCACAGCAAATTTATATAGTTTTTAAGAATGTCGTCACGGGCTTGTCGCTCTCCCAAACGACTTCCTATCTGACTACGAAGCAGCAAGCGACCGCCTATTACGAAGCGACAACCAGCTCCTAAACGGCACTCACGCATCAAGTGCTTACCAAGTCCGCTCTACTGCATGTACATCATATCTAATTGTTATTTGTTATAGATATGAGGGCAAGGAAGTTCGTTACACACTGTGGCGAGGACGATGACTATCCGGGTGCCCCGCTCCGCTCGCAGCGGGGTTCACGGCGCTTGTTGGTGTGGCGTAACGTCCATGTTGCCCCAATAAAACACCCTAGCAGTCTGTAATATACCCTCAAAAAGGTAATTTTCTAGATGTAGCGCATAAAGCGTTCTGCGCAGACCGTGAGAGAATGCGGAAGATGACGTTGGCGGGGGTTGTGGCTAGAGCTGCACGCTGAGGGTCGCGCTTGAGCCACGTCCTAAGTAGCTAGCTTGTGCAACCACCGCGTCGCTATGGACGAGCGCGCAACACCACGACATTGTTGATCCGTGACGTGAAGACTCCGCATAGCCTCTCCGCAGGAAGAGGAAGCACCCGCACCTATGGACGTCATCCAAGCCGTCTCCGGCTACATCACCAAAATGGTGTCGGTCGGAGACAATGCGGCAACAGGCACTTCCGCGGCCAAGATGAAGATCCTCCTGCTCGACAACGAGACTGTGGGTTTGTCTGCTCTACCAAGTAACTGTATAATGGAGACTCATCCGTATAGGTCTCGATAGTCTCCACGGCCACGACGCAATCTGCCCTCCTCAACCATGAGGTCTACCTCACCGAGTACCGCTCCCTTTCGACCCGTGACGCGGTATATGGCTAATGCTACGGTAGCCGTCTCGACAACCAGAAACGGGAGAAGATGCGACACCTCCGGTGCTTGTGCTTTGTGCGGCCCTCGCCCGAGTCCATCCAGAGCCTGATTGAAGAGTTGCGAGAGCCCAAGTACGGCGAATACAACATATGTACGTTTCCTGCGAGGAGCAGAAGGCTACATACGGTGGCTGATACGCGCAGACTTTAGCAACATTATCAAGAAATCATCGCTCGAGCGTCTCGCCGAAGCAGACGACCATGAGGTTGTGCGCGCCGTCCAGGAATATTTCGCAGACTTCCTCGTCATCAACCCCGACCTCATGTCCCTCAACCTCGGCTTTCCTGACCACCGCATATGGAGCACAAGCCCAGACTCTTGGAATCAGGATGCGTTGCAGAGGTCGACCGAGGCTGTCATGGCGCTATTGTTGTCTCTCAAGAAGAAGCCCTTGATCCGATACCAGAGAAACAGTTTGCTCGTGAAGAAGCTGGCGACCGAGGTCCGGTACCACATGACGCAGGAGGATCAACTATTCGATTTCCGTAAGACCGACACACCGCCCATTCTCTTGATAGTCGATCGCAGAGATGATCCAGTCACACCACTGTTGACGCAATGGACGTATCAGGCAATGGTACACGAGCTGCTTGGGATACACAACGGAAGGGTAGACCTGCGCGACGTGCCGGACATACGGCCTGAGCTTAAGGAAATTGTCTTGTCGCAAGACCAGGATCCTTTCTTTAAGAAGAACATGTATCTCAACTTTGGTGACCTAGGCCAGAACGCAAAGGAATATGTCGAGCAGTTCGCGTCTAAGCAGCAAGGGTCTCAGAAGCTCGATTCGATAGCAGACATGAAGCGCTTCATTGAAGACTTTCCAGAGTTCCGCAAGCTCTCCGGTAACGTCACAAAACATGTCACGCTGGTCGGCGAGCTGAGCAGACGGGTTGGCGAGGAAAGTCTGCTAGATATCAGTGAGCTTGAGCAAAGTCTGGCCTGCACAGACAACCACTCCAACGATGTCAAATCATTGCAGAAGATAATACAGGACCCAAATGTGCCGGCCAACAATAAGCTCCGGCTAGTTGCCATCTACGCCTTGCGTTACTCAAAGACGTCTTCTAACTCAACAGCTATGCTGCTTGATCTGCTTGCTGTTGCTGGTGGACTGTCACGGCATCGTGTCAACCTCATTACAAAGCTCATGACGTATCACGATTCGCTGCAAGCCACGACTGGGGCAGGAGGGGTGCCTGATCTATTTCAAGCCGGCTCCTTCTTTGGTGGTGCACGAGACCGACTGAAAGGGTTGAAAGGTGTAGAGAATGTATACACGCAGCACTCGCCTCGCCTGGAAGCCACTCTGCAGGATCTGATCAAGGGGCGCCTAAGCCAGCAGCTCTACCCGTTCGTAGAAGGTGGCGGGTCGACCAAGGACAAGCCTCAGGATATCATCATCTTCATGGTAGGCGGTACGACATATGAGGAGGCCAAGATGGTTGCCCAAGTCAATGCCAGTTCGCCAGGCGTTCGTGTCGTGCTTGGAGGCACCACGGTGCATAACAGCACCTCATTCTTGGAAGAAGTTGAAGACGCGGTTGATTCCTGGCCCGAGCCGCCTGCTACATCGGCTGCGGCGCGGCTCAAGCGTGAAGTGGGAAGATGATGTTGCTGCGTTCTCTTATTGGCATGGGTGCCCAAGTCGCATGATAAAAGCGGGTTATGGGATTGGGCACGGCCAGCAAGGGGGTCTGGTGTCTGGCGTTGAAGCGGGTTGGTCCTGTATGTACATAGGCTGCATGCGCGAATAGATGGATAGTGGTGCTCAACGTATGCAATCAAGGCCTTGTTCATCGCCGTCTGCCTGCGTGATGATGTCTGCCCCACCAGTATGTATGTATGTACCTTGCATGGCTCCAACGGCGGCGAAAAGTCTGCTTTCAGCCGCTCGCAGCCAAGAAGGTCAGTCGTCCGACAAGGCTGAACACGTGCAGCACCGCCCAGCCAATCCAGCCAGCGTTAAAGTCGGCCGGCAGTCTCACGGGCCGACTTCCGATTGCTCTTCTCTATCACCTCAGCCACCCTCCCACTCTCGACCCCATGGCGCAAACATGAAGATCGTGAGACATGCCAGAACAAGGTCAAGTCTTGCAATCTCGTGTGGTCCGCCGGAGAAATCCACGCCCCATCAATTCGTGCGTCGAGTGCCGCACCCGTAAGTCGCGATGCTCCAAGACACATCCTTGCCAAAACTGCACCGCCTTTGGCCGCGACTGTGTCTTCATCACCGTCCCTGAAAGCGCTGCGCGCAAGAAAGAGAGGGAGCAGCGGGAGCGCGCCCAGAGCAAGACTGGCACTGGCGTCACGGTTCCCGACTGGACCAAGAACCTCCCTGTGCGCGCCCAGAGTAGTGCAAGTGTGCCCGAGGGACATGACAACGCCAACTCTGTCGACACCACCACGCCTGGTACTCCGCCCAGAGACTATGAGTGGGAGGCCTATCAGCAGGATGTCGAGCCCGAAACAGATGCTTGGGAGAGGCTGCCCGCCGAGCCGGAGGAGACGCAGGACGATGTTTACGAGGATGAAAATGACGATGAGGACCAGATTGCGACTGATCTCACCATTCGAATCGGGAGGATGATCATTTGTGAAAACATCACTGGATTCTTTCGTCCCCAATATGCCGAAGAGGTATTTTCTACCCCATCTACGCGTCTTGTCCTGTCTTTGCGCCCTCTCCAGTTCCTGTCCCTTTTTTTTTCCAACGCAGACTGAAATGTTGTGCAGCTCGGCAAGCTTTTGTCGGAGAGCTTCACCCTGTCTTCCTCAGTCGCAGGCCAAAGGGCAACTCAGTCTTCCACCCTCCTATCAGCGGAGCAGATGCCTTCACTCGCTCCTTCTTTGAATTTGCTGTTAGGTGGTTCGCTATCTCTTCGTCAAAACGACGACGTGGATGCCCCCCAGCTACCGACCAAGATGGAAGCAGACGCCCTGTTCCAACGGTACGCCCAAGCAGTCAGCCCGCTCGCTCATGTTTTGCATCTGCCCTCCTTCAAGCGCCTGTTTGAACGCTTCTGGATGAATCTTGAAATTGGCAACCCGAATCAGAACTCGTGTACTGCTTTGATTCTAGCAGTGTGTATGGCTGCAGCTGCATCTGTTTCGCCTCTACAGGCGAAGTCGCAATTTGGCATCACAAAGGAAGACTTGTTCTTGAGGCTACAAAAGGCCACTGAACGAGCACTGCTTCGAGCCAACTGGGCCAAAACATCTAACATCCGCACTTTGCAAGCTTTGACGATTTACTTGGTATGGCATTGAGCTGTGGCTACCACGTTTGGGCTTTGTTGACAGTGACAGATACCCCTTTGTCGAGCCCAAATCTCTCGAGCGACATCTGTTGTAGTGGGCGCTCTCGTTCGTCTAGCGCAATGCATAGGCATCCACCGCATGAGCCATAGCTCAGCTAACAGCTTGACTCCTTTGCAACGGCATGTTCGATCTCTACTATGGTACCAGATTTGCTTTCTAGATTTCAAGACTGCAGAGGCCCAAGGCCCCCATCCATCTATTCGATCAGATGACTTTGACATTGCTCTACCACTCAACGTCGACGACGACGTATTCGAGTTTGGCAGTCCTAGCTGGCAGCAGAATCCTACTTCAAGAAATGGCTGGTCAGATGTCACGTTATCGCTGATCCGGTATGAATGCAACGAGATACACCGTCTCATCTTCCGCGGTAGGATCGAAATGGATCGCAAGCACATTACACTGCACGACCTACGTGCCCGGGTGGAAGCAAGGAAACGCCAGATCCAATCAAAGTACCTGCAATATCTCGACGCAAACGTCCCGATTCAGCGTTACGCAGGCCTTGTCGCCACCCTGCTCATGTCCCGCTGCGACTCCATGCTTCTCTACCGCCACCTCCCCCAAACCTCACTTCAGCCACGATCCGAGTCGGAAAATCGACTCCGAGATGTTCTTCTCTCAGCCGCCCTGACAACTTTAGAAATCGGCGCAACACTAGATACACTGCCGTCACTCGCTCCATGGGCCTGGTACTCAACAACGTACCAGCAATATCACGCTGTGCTACTCCTCCTGACTGAGCTCTACCGCACACCCGACCTTCCTCGCAAAGAGCGTATGGCTACAATCATCGACCACATTTTCGGCCACTGTTACGGTGTCGGGGTGCGAGAACGCTGCTCTGACCTTTTATTCACTGTAAAAGAGAACCTGGAGGCTTTCTATGTGATGAAAGGATTCAACAAAAAACGCCAACAGATTGCACCCCAACAACATCCTACATTACAGCCTCTACCGTCGTTTAGCGGCTCCGTCACAAGTCCCGGATTTGGCAGTGGTGGACATCAGCATACGCAATCTTCGTCGTCGTCGCATATCCATGGGCAACTGCAGCGAACGCCTACGACTGGCACGCTGGATGGCTTGAATGTCGATTTTGATAGCATACTTGGCAGTCTGAATGGTGGTGGTAGTGGTAGTGGTGCAGGCAATGGTGTTACACCAGACGACTTTGACGTCTGGGCTGGGATGGGTGGTGCAGGTGCACAGGACACAGGAGGCGCTATTTTTGTACCGGTGGATACGGCGAGTCATCATGCAGAGTTTGGGACAACGAGTCCGAACGGGGGGTTACAGCAGTGGGTAAGTTTCTCTCCAACGTTTCTGTTGCATGTGATAAAGGTTAATCGGCTAACGTGGCAACTAGGAAAACTGGAATTTTCCGTCGCAGCAACAGCCACAATGAAGGGGGAAATGAATGAGGAATAGTGAATTTTTGCTACATCTCAGGTATGAGAGCGAAAGAAAGAGAGTTTGGAATTGGTTTACAACATTTCCTCATTAGAAGAAGAAGATGATGAAGAAGAAGATGAAGAAAAAACAGAAAGACGCAGAGACACATATACTTCCTATCCGTACCCCATACATAGAATTAACATGTACACGAAAACAGAACATGGAGATGTATTATGTTTCTCCGTTTTTTTGTGCATACGACACATGTCTCCCTCGCTCGCTCGCTCGGGCTTCGTATCCCGGATACAAGGGCTGGTTATTGGGCTATGAATACAACGCGAACACGACGATGACGACTAGTCCCGATGCAACATTTACACCTTTAGCCAATAAACCTTGTTATTGACTCCTTCTTTGTTTTTCCTCTTCAAACGAACAAGCGGGAAAGATGTGATACGAGCACAAAACGCAAAGCACACAGCACACAGCAACATTTTTTCAAACGAAGGGGGGAGTTTAGCCCTAGCAATAAGGGATTGATTTAGGTAGGGAACCGAACCCCAAAAAAAAACAAAATTTAAGAAGAGAATATAGAGAGCAGGGAGATGGAATCGACTTTCTAGATTTTATGCAGTTGCAATATAGATGTAGAAAAAGAAAAAAGACCCAACTGCCCTTTCCTTGCCTTGCCTTGCCTTGCTTTGGTCCCCATTGCCGACTAGTTGAAAACAAAGTCCCTTTCCTCCAACCAAGGCTACAATTCTTAAGCCAGATAAAACGCCGCGGAAGAAAACCCCCGATATACCAGATACACACATACATACACACACAGAGAGAGAGGAAGTATTACTGCGCTGTTAGTGCGCCAGAAGACCGCGCTGCAGTCCGTGATGACAACAATGATGAAGATGCAAATAACCCCCAAATGTTCTTTCTCTTGCTGTTTTTCCCTTTTCTCTTCTCTCCCGACAACTTGGAACGCAGTGAAATATATCGAACATAGGCCGCAATTCACAAAGACACAATTCTGTGAGAAAATGAAGGCCCGAGCTCTATAAGATTCACATGCGCGTCAGCTCGGAGAACAAGAAAAGAAAATGGAAGAAAAGATGGGAATTTGCGCAAAGTTGTGCTAGTAGCGTGTGACTTGAGATTCACTCAACGCACTTCGCTTCATTGGTGGGGGAGGTGGCGGCGGCTTCTTCGCCCTCGACGGAGGAGGTGGGGGTGGAGCCTTTTTGGCACTGCCGCCCTGTTCCGCCACCGTCCAGCTTGCAGCTCGAGACATGACGTTGCCGCGTGCGCTGCCAACCGATGAAGCCGTATCTGGACTGGGTGGTGATCTGTCACGCCTGTGCCCATTAGTTCCGTTCGATGGCGCATAGTCGTCGTCGTAATCGTCGGCGAAAGCATTCTGTTGGTTTCCGCTCGTCTGACGCACTGGACGAAGGTTGCTACGGCCAGAGGATATGGCGGACGAATCGGTAGGAACGCGGGACAGTCGGCGGGCAGGGGAGTCGTCGCGGTAACCATTGGAATCGTCGTAGGTCGAGGTGCGGCTAATGGATGGACGCAGAGCATAGGCATTGGGAGAATGGCTAGGGCCTGGCGAGCGACTTCGCTGAGTGCTTAATTTGGGGATAGTCATTCGCGGTACCTCAGGTTCCGGCTCTTCCTCAACCGGGTTGAAGCGTTCGGCGTAACCATGGGCAGTGTTGGACCGGGAGCGTGTGGGACGGGATGGCGTAGGTCTCGTGTCCCTGCACAATACGTCAGCCTTTGATTGCATAGCATGCTGATCAATATTTGCTTACTGAACGGGCCACTCTCGCTTGACGTTGAGTAAGATCTCACGACAGCGGTCGTAGTAACTCAACTCTGCCTCGAGGAAAGCGGTGAGGTCCTGGACCATGTCGACTTCTGATTCCTTGATGTCCTGCATTCTCCGGAAGACCTCTTCGCTAGTCTCCTCATACTTTGCCTTTTGTGAACGGAGCTCTTCTTCCATGCGGAAATCTTCCTTCTTGGTCTTCTGCATCTTTGCAAGCGAGGTATCGTAGGCAAGGCGACGTTGCTCGAGCTTCTTACGGGTAGCCTTGATGGAGTTAGCTTTTGTGACGGCAATTATCTTGTGACCAGGCGGTGCCATACCTGGTACTCTTTCATCTGGACCAGAGAGCGCTCCAGGCCCTCCAGCCATGTCGAGGTAGCGCTTTGTATGTACGTCTCTTGTACTCTTGCCAAACGCTCGTTTGCCCGACCCAGAGCTGCTTGGGATTAGCACAATGAAGCATAGTGCGACTGATAGGAGGGCGTACATGACAGGCAGGTGCCGAATTCGGAGTCTGGCTCAAAGTCCTCGCCGTGGGTGACCATGGAGGAACCCAAGTGGCCACCTGGAAGCTGCTTTTCCTTGTCGGTGCCTTCTGCGCGCTTCGATAGCGACTTGACATAGACAGCCATAGCGCTGTGCATCTTGTCCATACCTAGGAAAGACGGTTAGTATACAACGTTGGGGAGTGGGCGCAGGGCTCGAAATCATGCCATACCTTCATGACGCAGGTTCATCTCCACCTCGAGGGCCTTGAACTCTTCGGACAGGCCAGTACGGGCCTCTGCGCCCATCTTCTCGTTTGTCCATTGCTTCAAGCGATCGAATTTCTTGTTGATATTCATGATTGCAACGTGGGAGATGCAGAAAAGGCCAGCGTGGAGGGATTGAGCAGAGACTCGAGGCGGGGAGGCGGTGGGTGGTGAGAGCAAGTGCTGGGCCGTGTGCAGGGATACGGATTGCGCGTGCACGGAAGACAGAACCAGGACCAGGACCAGTACCAGTACGGTAATCAAGCTCTAGCGAAACCGAGCGATTAGGGAGCGTTGTGTGTGTGTGTGAGAGAGAGAGAGAGAGAGAGAGAGAGAGAGAGAAAGAGAGAGTCAAGATACTAGAAAGGGAGAAGGGGAGAGGGAGCAAGGGAGCAAGGGAGCGAGGGAGCGAGCGGTAGAGGGCAGGGTTTCGCAATTGTGGGCAGAGTGGATGGTGAAGGAGGGCCAAACGCGTGTTCAATATAATTATAGGCCCAAGTCGCCCTCGTCGGCCAACGGGCCGTCCAAGGGCCCAAAGACGGAGGCAGCGTGTACAATACACCTACTGTACATACGTACGTACATAGTGGCACTGCGGGGATGGGCGGCGAGTGGCCACTAGGCCATGCCGGGGCTGGTCTAGAGTTGACAACCACCGCGCCTTTGCTCGCCATCGTCTCATCGCCCTGCTGCTAAGTTTCAGTCGCTCAACACGCCTCCACTACCACTACAATTACGTCTTTTAGCCGCGCCATGGTCCTTGCCACACTCGCTGCCCAACTCATGCTTCCATCGGTCCTCGCAAGCGCCGCCATGGCACGGCCATAGTGCGTGGGAAGCTTGTGTTGGCCCTTCTAGTGCGCCGTCCAGACTCTCCAACATGCATCCATGCACCCTCACATCCGCTATCTCCTTCCTATCTCGAGCCGTCCTCCCGCTGCGATACCGTCGTTGTCATTGCCATGTTGCTGCACCGTCTTCGCTTCAGCTGGCCATCTACCAGCCTGTTTTGACTATGTACGCTGCAGAGATCGCCATCATGACGTCTTTGGCACCGTCTTTGTCGCCAGGCGAGCATGCCACCAGCCAACTGTCCTCAATCATCTGCACTGCACTAAGTCTGTCTTACAGAGCCAAGCATCTCCCAAGAAGAGCTTTCCAAATGGTTGGTAGCGATGCGTAGCTGTTGAAGCATGGCTGGTGCACGTGACTCTACAAGCGCCAATCTTGAATCTCCAACCTCAACCGCCCGTTTTCTTCTTCAGGCAGTACGACGATATCTCAACTGCATCCTCGCATCACCTTCCCCAACGATATCGTGACACGAAAGCACAATTTGATGCGCTGCGACTCCAAGATCATGCATGCTAATCGCAGATCGACCACAATGCGTATTTCCGTGCCCGCAACCAACACAAACTTCTTTCACACTATCTGGGACTCTATTCAAGTCGCTACATCTACTTGTCCGTTTCGCCTTGCATTGTTTTCCATCGTCTGATCCATTCACGGACTGAGCAAAGAGACGGAGTCATGTACACCTGGCTTGGATACTACCACCCAGCATCAAAACAGTGACGGGGTATTGCGCGGCTCTTGCGTGAGCGCTGTGTCTGTATGACCTGTGTAATGAAAGCCTTGTAGCTTTCCCTTAGATTCCTCGCCATGGCCGCGCGCGGCAACGGAATCACCGACATGTGTCATGGCACCACATGCATCACCAAAACATTGACTAACATCCATTGTTCCAAACACGATTGGCTCTGTGTCTTTGTTCATCGAAATTCCCAGGGTTTGATTTAGTCATCACTACCTTTGATACGATACGAGTGCCACCTTGTCTAGGAAATGTGAAGAAATTCACACGCGATGGAGTTTGTTTCAACGAGCAAACAGCTGGGCATGCCAGCATCAGAGAATGCATGGTCAAGACACTGTTGGGGTGAAGGTGAGTGGTGAAGCGGTGAAGCGGTCGTGGGAGCTGGCTGTCTTGCTGTACGCAAAATTGGAGGTAAAGGAACGAAATCGATGGCCGCATTACCACGGGAACTTTACATAGAATTGATGGCATATTTGCCACGGAGAGTTTGTCTTGAAAGGAATATGGCGTCTTTCTCTCCTTTGGACCCTTGTTGCTTCAAACAGAATATCTCTATGTGAATTTCGCTATTATCTTGATTGTCCCAGCTACGAAGATTTTATTTAGTCGATCTTTGGTGCTAGCGGATTAGCATTACCTCATGCGTACCTAACCGTGTTCTATTCGCAGTTCCTCTCCTCATCCCGTAGCCGCAGCCGCAGCTACCACCACCATCACCAACAACATCAACCGCAACCCCCAGCAACCATGGCTGACTCGGACTCTTCCCTGTCTTCTGCGCCCCCGACCGACGATGAAATGGACGTCCAGGTTCTAGAGGCGACGACCGCAAAGCCCTCTGCCCAGAAAAAGAGGAAGAAGAACGGCACCATCTTGACTTTCTTCAAGCATCGCTCCCCTTCTCCGCCCCCGAGGAAGCGGGAACCCTCTCCGCCTCATGAACCTGTTCCAGAGGATAATCCAGACATTGCTGTACGTATTGGACGCGTCTGTCGCGTCCGGACGCGCGGCATTGTATCACAATCGCGACCAATGTCTCTACCAAGACCCAACTAATACCATGTGTTGCAGTTCATTGTCATGTTTCGGTCGCGCTTCAACGAAGCATTTCCACGCGGATCCCCTCACGTTGGCCCCCAAGATATTGAATCAGGCGTTGCGGAAGAGACGCCGTCGGCCGATGTCGAGGGTCTGCTGTGCGCTTTGCTTGGCCTTGTCCTCAATCGCAAAAAGCCTGTCGAGTTAGTCCGGACCCTACGCCCTCTCTCAATACACATTCTCCAGTCGCCGACTTAATCTATACGCAATCATATAGCGCGCATGCTGACGTGGGCGTGCTTTGTAGGAAAGGTCACTATGGTCGAGCTCTCGAAGAAGCCATTCAAACCCAAAAGTCGCAATGGCCCACAAAATGGACCAGCAATCCGCTCAGTGGCGGTCGCAGCTTCAACACTATGACAGCGGAAGAGCGGGCAAGTTAATCTTCAGCGTTCCTGACTGCCGTATGCTGACCGGCGCTCTAGATAACTCTCCTCCATGCACTCTGCCTGTGGAGTCTCAACCAGAATGAGCAAGTCAAGTCCATGATCAACACGGCATACAAGTCACGGACTACCAAAGACAGACAAGATACCAACATTCCCCTGTCGGTGCAAGCCTGGGGCCGTGATGGCGACAAGCGTCGATACTACTTAGTTGAGGGACAAAACGACACCCATTTCCGTGTCTATCGCGAGAGCGATCCCAAGTTGAAAAAAGTACAGTGGATTAGCGTTGCTGGTTCCATTGAGGAAGTCCGAGCGCTCGCGAAGAAACTAGAAGAGGTTGACGGACACAAAGAAGCAAAGGCATTAGGCGAGCGTATGCTGAACGCTGTCCCACGGTTTGAGGCTTCGGAAATTGTGTGTCACCTATCAACTATATACTCAACTCATGCTAACAACACTATCATAGAAGCGAAAGCGACGCGAATACACCCGCCAGCGCAAGGACGCCTTCACACGCCCAGAACCCGGCTTCTCCCTGTACGAAGGCCGTACCCGTGGCAAGCGCCAGCGATATACATTCGACGAGGAGGAAGATTTTGACTCAGACAACCTCTCCGTACGCCGTTCTGGGCGGCAGTCGGGCCGCGACACTCCCGCTGCACCTTCTGGCCCGACTGTCACCGCTAGTGGTCGTCAGGTCCGGTCTCGGGCAACAGGACTATATGGTGAAAAGCTGCATAGTGGGCAGGTTGCAGACCACCCATCGCCAGCAACTGGCGACTACGTGCGGTCAGATATATCAGAGGAACCGCAGTCAGGTCATGGTCGAGCCACGCGCGCTGCGAATAGAGGGACTGCAAACGGGCGTACGTCGAACCGGGCACTGGATTCAGAAGACGATGAGGATGCAACATCATGGGATGGTGGAGACGATGATGAGGAAGAGCCAGACCAGATGGATCTTGACGATGATGAGGATGATGCCGCCGCCGCAGACGACTCGGAGGAAGATGATGATGATGAGCCAAGCCTGATGGTTACCCTCCGTTATCGTAAACCAGGATCTGACGCCCAAGACACTGATGCGACGATGGCCAACGGTCTAACTCACAACGATGCACAAACTTCTGACGCACCGCCATCACAACCAGCACAGCACGAGAGCATATCTAACCATCAACTGTCGACGTCTGCGGCGCAGACTGAAGTATCATCTGCCGCCAATGGTCTTTCCACGCCGTCACAACAACCTAGTGCAGGGCCTGTCACACCCGTCGTACATCAGCCACTTGTTCCCAACTCAGACGTCGGCCCAAAACCTGGTGGCGACTTCGTCTCTGCACCAACCCCCCCATACAGCGCACCTGACGAAGCGCCAAAGCCTGAGGCAGCGCCAGCGGGCCATCAAACTCTTGCGAACGTTGAGCTTCCCGCAAAGCAGTGAGCTACAAGTCTGCCACCCGTAACTGGCATTACCTCTGTAATCTAATACTAACCTCGTATTTTGGGGAAGGCAACTGTATGCGTCATGTTGTAATAGATTAAGCAAGCAACCACGACATGCTCACTTCTTTCTCTTATCAGTACCATGTCTGTTTCTTTAGCCTATGTTTTTTTTTGCTTTTGCACCTTGTTTTGGTGATTGGTCTAGAACAAGGGAGAAGCGAGGAAGTTAGAGGGGAAAAAAGAAGTAAACGATGGATACCCATGTGCTGCGATTCGCCTTTTTCTTTATTGTTCGTTGTCGTTGTCGTTGTATCCGAATTAGTCCCTTTGAATGCAAACGTTGAAGGGAAGAAGAAGAAGAAGGGATTCGTGGTGTGAAGGGAGACAAACTACGTTTTGCATGGAAATCGGATTCTAGCAAGTTTGTCGGGGTAGGGGGGTTATGGGATATGCGCAGATGAAGATGATGGCATGAGAGAGGTGGGCCTCTTTTTAAGAACCATCGGCCATGGAAACACACGTGTGAGTGTGGATGTAACTATGTAGATCAAGTTCTGCCAGAGTGCACACGCAGACAATGCTGAAGGGTGCACTTGCTAACGTATATGTTACGATGAATAGCTTGAAGCTAGAAGTATGCGGCTTTCGAATTTTTTCATTTACTTATTTTTTCCTCTTCTTCTCTTTTGCCCCTGTTGAACAGGTGCTGGATAATCTAGTGTTTACATCCATATAATCGTGTCATCGTATCAAATCACAAGCTCCAAGTTTTACTTGAAACCAACCGCTCACATATATACATACACATCATTGTCATCGGGGCAAAGCACCCGGCATCCCCGCCGCAATCCCAGTTGTAGTTCTACTCTGCAACTTTGGTCTACTAGGCGCACCTTGTCGTCCTCTCTGCTCGCCCCTCCAACGCATGCCGTCAGCCGAAGCGCTAGGTTTGCGTACCCCAGCCCTAATTTCCGCTTCACGCAGCTTCTGGCCCTCTGCCTCGATGCGTTCTTCCAATGTGACGTTTTCCGCTATCGGACTGGGAATGTACGATGTCGAAGGGGGTGCTGAGCCGTTTCCCTCCATGACAGCGATTTCGTCGTCGTCTTCATCGTCTTCGAGTGCTGAGTCTGCACTAGGTGTGGTGGCTGCTCCCCCTCTGGTATTGTGTTTGCGAGGCCAGAGAGAAGGAAGCACAATTTGCTGGAAGCGGGGTTCTACTGCGCGCTCGTCGAACCAGGCGTGCACGCGCGACTCGATAAGCTGGGCTATCTTAGGCACGTCTTGTAGGCGCGACCGAGAACCGACTAATGAGCGAACAGAGAGGTCTAGTCGGTAGTCATCGAGGAAGGTGAAGGCGAGCGTCGTGGGGCGATGGGGAGGTGCACCGGAAGAGGATGAAGGGCGGCTTGGAGAAGAGCTCCGATGTGTATCTGTCTTTGGTGATGAGACCGGTGCGGCGGTCGATGCAGGCGAGGATGAGGGTATAAAGGACACCGCGAGTGTTCCGGAGAAGCGCACAATACTGACTGCGAGTGCCACTGGTAGAACCGCAGACTTCGGTTTCGGCCAGTTCAGGTTCAGCGTGGTCTCTACGCCAATAGTAATCACGTCGCTCAGATCCACGTCCATTCGAGCCTGAAGCCTCTCCTTTTCGTTCCCTGTGTTTCCTGGTCCGTACCAGAAGCCGTCTTCGGCAGGCATGACTCTACAATTGCTGAAGATAGGAAATTCGTCGCCGAGCGCTATCTCCGTCACCTTGATATCGCCAATCCAGTCTGGTTTGCTCCCAGTGTTCAGGACCTCAGTCAGCGACGTCAGAATTGCATCGTCTTGTCGCGCATCGGCTCTGAGCTGAGCAATAGTTTGCGCAATGAGCACATTGAACCAGTCTAAGCTCTCTGGTTGATGTCCTTTTACATTGTAATATGTCTTGGCAAGTATCGTCGCTATGCTGGGCCCTCCCATGCTCTCCTCTCCCTTTCGTATGATACTTCGAGACGGCTTGTGTCGTAGAGACAGCGATGTCGAGTTTGCGCGCGCCCGCAGCTGCTTGTACGATTGCTGGTGAGCTAGTGTGCGAGCTCGCCGCAGCGAATTGAGATGTAATGCGCGGTCATCGGCTGAGGGAGGCTCTCCAAAAATGAAGAACTTTATGAAGCAAAATATGAGTATCGCGATGGAGAGCTGACCGAGCAGGAAGCCTTGAGTAAAGGAGAGTCTGTGGCATGTTAGCGGGGGCTCGATCAATCCAGCATAAAGATCACTGTACGATGAGGAGCCGCTTAGCGTGACCGGCAACGGTACCGGCGTAGGAACATCTTGGGCCATGGTCGCGACGAGTTTCCTACTTTTAGCTGAACAATGCCATATTGGGTGTGGTTCGTGGTTGTTTACAGAAGACGAACCCTCAGACGTAATTGTGCATCAGGATGCCGCACAGGGAATGGGGAGCTATCGATAAGCGTGACCTTTGCTCTCCACCACTCGTCTACGCCCCATGTCCGCAACCCAATGTCTCTCGAGATATTCGACTACCACCCTCAACATCTCGACTCCGACCTTGCCTAGAATGCCCATTCTCTCCAAGGTCATTGCCTTTCGCACTCCCACAAACCGCGCTGCCGCCATCAAGGCGGCCAGAGTCATTCGGTCAATCAAGAGCCGATACCGAACCCAGGCCTTCCTGTTCCTAGCGTACCACTTCTTTCTCACGTCGCCTATGCACCTCGACATCTTCATCATGTTCTTCATCCTCGTCAGCAACTTCATGAATCGGCAACAGGCGTTCCCGAGTCAGCTGGCCATTGATGCTCTTCGCTTCCTGATCGACGAGAGGAGGTTTGTTATGCCTTGATTGCTTGACACAGCCACGTTAGCCACGATTGTATATTGGCAAATATATCAGAAGAATTCTGCTCTCTCGATAGCGTATCCTGTGAGCTCCCTCGAACACCTCGGTATCTCCTTCACTCGAAGCAGACGGAGATAGCGGCAGTTGCATCTCCGATTGGCCGATCAAGCTCCCCACCTCGGACACAGCTTGGGGTCGCCTCTCATTGTAGGCACTTGTCAGCGTCCATATGGACTTCGATACGCTGAGCCAGAGCCTCTCGCCAGGCGCGGCCATTCACAACTCTAGTCTCTCTCTACCTACCACATGCGACCCGCCATCCGAGAGCAACCCTCCGAAACGGGCAGTATGGATTGTAAGATGCGCGTCCGTCTACCAATGTGCTCGATGGCTGACGCTTATTCATAGGTCTTTGGCGCGACTGGCCATATAGGGCGATCTCTGGTTCGAGCGATACTGGCACATGGCGACCAATGCACTGCAGTCGGATGGACTCAAGAGAACACACCGGAACAAATGGACAAATGGCAGAACAGGAATTGTCTGGGTTTGCTTTGCGACGTCAGAGTACGAGACACGGTGGACTGGGTGATCAAGAAGAGTGTCGACTATTGGGGACAGGTGGACGTTATAGCGAACAGCACTGGATACGGCGTCATAGCCGCATGCGAGGACCAGGACGACTACGACCTGCGTAATCAATTCACCACCAACTTTCTTGGTACCCTCCATATCATCCAGCTGTCACTTCCCTACTTTCGCGCTCAAAACTCTGGGCGCTATCTCATATTCTCCTCCACATCTGGATCTCTCGGAGTACCCGGACTTGGTCCCTATTGCGCGACCAAGTACGCTGTGGAGGGTCTTATAGAGTCCATGTTGTACGAAGTGGACATCTTCAACATTAAAGCTACATTAGTCGAGCCTGGTCATGTTCGACTGGACGAGCCAGATGACAACATGTTGCCTCCCGACTATACTTCAGCTTCTACTCCAGGAACAGGGCCCCCCAGACCGAAGCGGTACGGTCACTTCTCTGTGAAACCGAATCCGAGTGAGCCGTATGCCAGCCTGACCAGTCCTGCACAACACGCGCGACGCATGGTACAGTGGCTGAATGACAGGCAGCCGGTGAGCGCTGTGAAAAGTGCTGAGCTGGTGTGGCAACTAGGTCATTGCAGCTACCCTCCGCTGCGATTGATTCTAGGGAGCTATGCCGTAGAAAGCATCCGGGACCGTATGAAGAGTATAACCGAGGAGGTGTGTACAAAGTTTCTTTGTCCCGTACGCCTACTAACATGCTTTAGATTGAGGACTGGAAGCACCTCTCGTTTGCAGTCACTGCCCCTGCAGAAGATGAGGACAGAAAAGATGAGATTAAAGAGGAGCAAGAGCAGGATGAAGATCAGGATCAAGACTAATGAGTTAGGATCACGCACATTGGCGCTACACTCATATCATACCACTATCATGTACATCCTCTCGGATCTGGAAAAGAGGCAGTGAGAAAAGATAGTTCATGTCTGCGAACGAACCAGCGTTGAGATTTGCCTTGACGAAGAAAGCCCGTGCATAGGGATATGCATTATCTCTTGGGACAATGTATGTTGCACGAGACTAAACCAACTATAGTGTGCATGTGAACTGCCCATTCTCCAACACTGGTAACGAGAGTTGCAAACCACGTCGCGCAGCGTACACCCTCTCAAGCAAAAACAAGTCCCCGCCAACCTCGCGTATCGGCCAATGCATGTCGCAGCGCCTCTGCCGTATGCACGGGCCAGTATCAACATCGTGAACTTTAACCCATGCTAAGATACCGCTATTTTCTGCAGGAGAAGCAAAGAAAAGCTGAAAAAAAGAATGTTTTGCATCGACCGGGAATCTATGCGCTGTTAGTTGGACATCCGAATCGAATGCTGCTCAAGTGAACTTACCGAACCCGGGGCTAGCCGACGTTACTCTCAAAGGAGATGGCAACGGCTAATTTTACCACTAAACCATCGATGCTATTTTTCTGATGGTTGCTTGGAACCAGTTGTTGTCTTTGTTTGGTGAGTGGCGAGAAAAATTCTAAACACATATTGTGGTGGATGAGAGAGCGGGACCGGCCCGTAGCGAGGGTGTTAGCAAAAATATCCCCGCTTCGGTTCGGGAAGAGGGCTAATGCCGCAGGAGGTGGGCATGAATTTGTTTTGCTCGTGCCAGCGTAGATTTGCTTGTACGTCTTGAACTCAATAGACAAGTGCACACCGCAGTGAAGGCGCTTGCTACAGAGTTTGCCTAATCTGCTAGTTGCCGAATTACTCCATTAGAGCACATGAGGTCCTCAACCAACCTTTGGATGATGCTCAAACATGCCGTCTCGCTTGAGATATCATTCTAAGTATTCCGCCGAAAGTATAGTTCCACGATGTTTAAATACAGGATAATGTGAATGGTGGCACATCACAACACCCTCGTACCACCTCGTTAAAAAGCGAGACTGGGACGATGTATCATTATAATTGTTTTTGATGGAAGAGATAGTAGGCTGACCGCTTCATCCTATCAACTAACGCGAGCTCTAGCGATGGTGTACTATCCCTTGACAGACTCAGGTGCACATGCGTAGGGATGGAGATCTTGGTAGATGTCAGTGCATGTTGAACGGTGCGATATATTGTTATTTTATGACTAACAGTCGCGCATGCAGTATCCTATTCAACAGCACAGTACACTCCTAGTTTCATAATGCGTAAAATGGTAGATTGTATTGCACATTATGAATTCATCAGACAAAGCAATTTCGAACTGTCGTCTACGAAGATCCCCAATCGCGAATAGTTGGTCCGTCCGTTTGTACACAGCGAGATTTTGTGATGCTACTAGTGAAGCTAATGAGTTCTCAAAAACGGTCAAATACAAGAGACATAGTAAGGATGACTCAAGGCACTTGATGTTGTGGTGAATTGCATGTCAGACCGATCAGCATAGCTTGTAGATCTGATAAGACCCATATCCAACCTCAATATGCTTGCATGCCTTTGAGACCCTGACCCACTTAAGACCGATCGTGTGCTGTCCTATGCTATGTGTTAGCCGATTATCCAAGGTATGGCTTAAGAATGCGCCGATATTTAGAGGCGAATTTACCTTTAGAGAGCGGGAAGTAACCATGGCTGCCTCCAAACTCGTCTATACATTTCTGTGGGGGCCCGCAGGAAGTATTATCAAGATCACCCTTTCCATCTGTCTCCCCAACAACTTTGTCGTCGACGTATACCTCAAAGTGCTGACACCGCGCCTTTGAATCAGCTACCGCGAAGACACTGTCCTCTTCTACATTCACAGTATCTGAAAACATTTCCGAAGGCTCGTACGAGTACTTCTTATGGGGAAGCTTGATTTCTGTCCATGGTACAATGATTTCTGTAGTGCAGGGTAATTCCGGAAGCTGCTGTGGCGTTTCTGGGGCAGGGGGAGGAGGTGCAGAATCCTCGGGACGAGACTGGTTAAACGTCGATCCGTCACGACAAAGGCAGGTACACATCTCCGGAGTTGGGTCGTTGCACGCAAGAGAAGGTATATAGCCTACAAAATGTGTCAGTGGTGAAATTCTATCACTCGGACATAAAAGCTCACCACTCTGACAAATCATCATAGTACCAGGGACGGCGTCCATTGCAGATTGCGCATGCGCAATACCGCAGAAGAAAAGATGAACAAGAGGTAGAGAAGTGCGCATGTTTGCGGTTTCTTCGGACAAAGATGAAGATGATGTTCAAAGTACGAGGTTGTTTTGGGGTTTCTTCTATGGCAAACCTGCAGGCTATATACAGCGAGGGATCTACCAGACCTGTCTTATTACGATGCTGCCGACGAGAAAAAGCAAAGAGATGATGATCATCAATAAACGTCACACCGACTGAACTTCAGGGATCTAGAAACACACAATGGTACGGATGTGCTGAGAACCAGATATGGGGACGCCGTTGTTGGGACGCGACTATTATTAACAATCATGTCGAAGTTCTCTTCTCCAGAAAATATGTCGTCTGAGCAGTGACTTCATTGTCTGATTTTCCGTCCTGATTCGTCGTCCTTGCGAGGGATATGTTCCTCCAGAAGAGTCATATATCCTAGATAATGTGCGTCAGCCCATGCGCGCAACCTTCGATCACGGGAAAGCATTCTCATCGTAAGTAACTGCATTCGTTGCCCACACGGAAGCCGCATGCAAACAAGAGACCATAGTCCATACACAGCAATAGGTAAAGAGTGAAGTTAACCTTTCGAAAAAGCAGTGAAATTAGGCTCAACTAGCACCGGAACCCCGCTCTCCCACCACATTACCTAGGATGAGGCAATCACAGGTTTATGCTTGTGCATAGATCTACATTGATCCATCACTGCATGCACCTGTACGCAGTCTTACTTTGCTATGGTCATGCAGTGAGCATGGGCACTAAGTGATTAGACCATGGGTCAAATGTGAGCAGACCATGATGACCTCGGTCCATAGAAAGCAGGTTATGGAATAGATTGATGCTAAGATGTTTTCCAATGAAGTATTATAAGAGCGATGCCACGAAACACACCATACATGTCCATATCTCTATTCATCCTCGTCTTACTTCAACTATCTGTACAAGCACCATGAGAAATTCTTCTGCATTCCTCGCCTTGACCCTTTCTGTAGAAGTTTATTCCTCGGCGACCCAACAAGTACTGGGCTCGCTTGGCCTTGCTAGAAATACCTAGGTACCAATGCCAGAATGGTAAGCAAATCTGACAACTAAAGCATTTATCAAAGCTCACCACAGGAAGACAAGTGCGAATCCCTCGCTGGCATGTGTAGATTCTTCAGCACCACCAAGCTGCTCTTGCACTTGTTCCAATAGCATCCTGTTCAACCAGACGCTCACAGCGACTTCTCCGACCGGCCCCGGCACCTATCCGGACACGCGCCAGGCCGACAAGTACCAATGCCAGAGCGGAGGATTCAACTACAAGAGCTGTTACGTTGACAGCCCGAGCCGATTACTAACTAGCGGCTTTGTCCGTGAAACGAAGAAGACTCCACAAAGATGCGCATTTCCATGTCAAAGTCACGATTATTTTCGGTGGTCGAGGATCACGGTCAGTGCTTCTGTGGAAGTGCATTGAAAGCTACATTCAAAAAAACAAAGTCGACGACAAGGAATGCAACCTTGCATGCAGCGGTGACTTGTCAAGTCCAAGAGAGACATGTGCGCCTATGCCGAGCACGGTATCGAGGAATGAGATCCAGATGTCAAAGTGAGAGGATGAACCTCTGACGTATGAGCCGCTCCATTTGTACTCCATAAAGGTGCTAGTATCCGTTATGTCAAGAAGGGATGGCAAGTTACAAAGGGCTCGTCAGGTTAAGCAAGCAAGGTGAAATGCAGCATCAGATGTTGTTAACGTGTTAAGGAACAAGTATGGGGATGAGATAGGGCTGAGGATGAGGATAGAGTTGGCGGAGGAAAATGGGTAGGAGACACCGGTGAGGAGGTGAAGAATTACCCCTGTTGAAATGTATATTTGTATTCTGGTTCGATTTCCATGTCATGTTGTGACTTGCAAAGTATGAATGAGATAATCGACTTACTAGGAAAGAATATACTCTCAAACCAAGTCGTTTGTCTATAAGGTTTCATCTATGTGGAATTTGCATCACATGGTTTCTGCATGATACCACAGCTCTGATCCAACAAGTATAATCTATTTCACAAGCGATCGGCCCGATCATATCTCACGAGGCAAAGTATCATGTCTTTGTTTACTCCGCGCTTCATGAATATGCCCTATGTAGAACACTCTGAACTAACATCACCATCAAAACTTCTCAAGCCCCCCCTATCTCCTACTCCCATTCAACAATCTCCCCTCGCTCTCCTCCTCCTCCTCCTCAAACTCACTCAGCTCAAACTCCTGCGCACCCCTCATACTCTCCTCATCCCCCTTGACCTTGGCCCACCCCTTG
The DNA here is from genome assembly GCA_002161795.1 of Curvularia sp. IFB-Z10. Taxonomy (NCBI): domain Eukaryota; kingdom Fungi; phylum Ascomycota; class Dothideomycetes; order Pleosporales; family Pleosporaceae; genus Curvularia; species Curvularia sp. IFB-Z10. Next base: position 783,252 of record JPSZ01000005.1, read on the forward strand.
TCATCAGCCGGATTGGGAAAAGGCGTAGCACATAACCTATGCCTGAGGGCAGGATAGTACCTCCTATACGTATAATGCGCAACTGCTATTCCGATCAAAGAGCCAATAGTAACGTCGTAGACGTCGTGTCTGTAGTCTTCGCAGCGGGAGATGGCAATGAGAGCGGCGCCGAGCAGGGGCGCAAGAGCAAACAGGACGCGAGCGAGGTCGGCGCGGGGACGGTAAACGTGGCACTGGCCCGCAATGAAGAGAGAAAGGTATCCCAGGCCGCTAAAGGCAAAACTGCTATGACCGCTGGGAAAGCTGCGCCACCCGTCGTGCAAGGTGTGATGATCAGTCTCGGTGCAGACTTGGTACGTGACGAGCTGGTGGGCGGGCGTGCCGGGCGCGGGCTTGCATCGCGCAATGAGGTCTGGTCGGGGTCTGCCAACGGCATTCTTGATCACGTCGGTGATGAAGCTCGTGAGAATCAGGCTGATGAACAGCCCGAGTATGGTGACGTGCGCTTTGTGTGTCCCCGGGCGGAACACAAGCGCCCATGCAGTGAGTATACCGAGGGGCACGGCCGCCGCGTAGACGAACAGCCATACTACCGACACGCGCTCGATCTCGGCATGTGGGTATCCAATGGCGAGGTTATCGAGGAAAAACATGCGGTGGAAGGGTTCGGCGAGGAATTGTATCTGTGCATAGTGTAAGCGTGTCTCCCGATTTCCCGACCTCCTGCTCTTTTTTTGTTCACATACCGGTATGTACCCGCATACTAGAATCGCTATTCCAACGTAATCCGAAGCGTACGAGCGCTACTTGTAGCCCGAGATGTCCCGTTAGCTATTGGAAAAGGCCGAAATGTTGCAAGAACTACACACACCTGCCAGAAGCGTGCTGCCGCACCGAGAAAACCTGGCGAGTGGACAAGGTCATTGGAGCTGAGTCTGTGTGGTTGTGCAGGCATAGTTGGCGTGGGGTCAGGGTTCATGCGCGCATCATCAATAGGGGACGACCCGAGTGGTAGTCGTCGTCGTGGTTGGCTTTCGGAGGTGTGGCTTCAACTCCGCAGCGGCAGGCATGACACGGGCCGCTGCCGCTAGTGCCGAGTAGCGCGTGAAAGCTGCGTCATAGCATGTGTCTATGCGAACTACCTTCTCGACTATGATCAGTGCGCAATACTGCAATAACTCTTTTTTGATTTTATTTTTGTATCCATCCTTCCTCATCAGGTCCTCGGGGTAACGCTAGACAGGGAAAAGCTTGTTTAATAAGTAGACGGCAGCATACTCAGTCTCCCCCCATCAACCACAACCACACTCCCATTTAGATACGCGCCCGCCAAACCCGCCATCCACAGCACCGCCCCCGCAATATCTTTTTCGCAACCCGCCCTCTCTGCAGGTACAATCTGTTTGTCTATCCGCCCACTCTGCAATGGATCCAAGCTCCCAATGATGCCTGTTGTGAGATCAGACGGAAAGATGCCAGGGGCCAGTACATTGCAGCGGATACAATACGGGGCGAAAGACGTAGCCATCATCTTCATCATGTGCGTGACCGCCGCTTTACTGCTGTTGTATGCAAACGAGGCGCCCGCGAGGCGCGAGAAGCCGCCGATGCTGGATGTAGCAATGATTTGGGAGCGCACGTCAGCGCCAAGGTTGCCTTTGGCGTTGCCGGCGTCGAGAAGGGCGAGAAAGGCAAGGGCTGTATAGTATACGCCTGTTGCGTTTACAGCGTAAGTTTGCGTGAAATCCTGCATGGGTGTCTGCAGGGCGTGCGCTCGGTACTCGCTGATTGAGGGTAAGGGGCTGCCTGGGGCGGCTTTGAATGGTCTTGGGCCCATGACGCCTGCGTTTGCGATGACGAGGTTGACGTAGCCTGTTTCGCATTCGACTTTTGTCGCCATCTCCAGGAGGGTATCTTGAGAAGTTATGTCTCCCGGTAGAGGAATGACAACTTCTGGGTCAATGCTATTCGCCGCGTTGCGCAGGACATCTTCTCTGCGGCCGACAATGTAGATACGGTGTGCACCATTTGCAGCCAGTGCTTTCGCCATCATCAGACCAATACCTGTGAGAGTCAGCGCCAGATTCAGCGGTCTCTATCCCGAGTAGACTACCTGATCCGCCTCCTGTGATGACGGCGACGATGCCATTGACATTGAAGAGCGCATTTGCAGAAAGCTCGGTCGACCTCTCCATGTTGAAAGCCGGACTTAGAATATTTCAGGCCAGGATGAATGCTATGTGTAGCATCATCCATTATATGTAGGTGCTACGGCTCCACCTTCCGAAGCTGCTCGTATTCGTCTTACCAAGTTCGGTTTTGGACGTCTCACTCTGTTGTTAGTAGACGAAGCGTAGAAGACAGTGATCAAATGTATGCTCTAACAATGCATCGTCGTAATACTAAACCAAAATTCCCACTAATTGCTTGTTGTGTTGCAAAAAAGCAGCAAGAAGGTTTCCATCAACCTCCCATTTTGTGATTCATTATTCCGACCCAGTGACCAACATCCAACCCAGTGGAAAAAAAAAAGAACCCGACTAATACCGCCATCCATTTTACCTGACGATGCACCAGAACAAAAGCAAACCCCGCCATCTCAAACAACAGCACCCACATCATCTATTTATCAGCATGCCAGCTCTTCCTTGCAGTGACCCACTTGAAGCTCGCACACCAGCCTTCTACCTCTCCGCGTTCTGAACGCTCAACATAATCCCTAATCTCCTGCTGCGCCAGCTGTACATCAGCCCTCAGCTCCTCTTCGGTCCACACTTTATTCTTGCTACCCCACTGCGTCAACAGGCGCAGACAAACAGGCTCAAACATCTCCATCCCTAGCACATACATCATCTTGCCAAGAGATTTCTGCGCCTCGTCTTCTGGCCATTGCCCCACGGGCACATTGACATGGGTCGTTTGTATATCTTCAAAGCCGGCTTCCTCGAGGTAGCTGTGATGCATGTAGAAGAGGCCTAGGGGCCGGCCAGACCGGAAAGATGCTTCCATGAAAGCGACGTACAGCCTGCGCAAGGTAGGCATGGCAATGTTTGCGGGAGTCGTTGCGTCGCTCGGACCAAGCGGCACCTGGCCCAGGTCCCAGTCTGCGAGCTCGATCCACCCGCCCGGCGAGAGACTCTTGTATATCTCTGCATACACACCTTCCCAGTGGGTAAACGTACCCTTCATGTTTCGCAGGTGGATCAGGTCAAAGGTGTCGCTGAAATGCCAGCCAGGCTCGGGTTGAGGAGTCAAGGTAGTCAAATCAATTGTCAACGACTCATCCGACATATTCGAAGGACTTGCAGCGTCACTTAGTCCTGTGTCATGGTTGGCTCTTTTAGGCGACTCGATTGGATCTCGATGAATCATGTTGGTGGCCAGGTCAATATCAGCAAGCTTTGCAATCAGGTCCTCGACGTCGATTTCTCGCCCCCAGACATCCAGATCGTCGAGTTCCCAAGTGACTCCCGATTCGCCTAGCGTGGCCTCGGTCGTTTCAACGTCCCATTCGGTGATGTCTATTCCGACGACTTCGGCACGGGGGTATTGCTGCGCCATGGCAACAGCCCAATGGCCTGGCCCCGTGCCAAGATCGAGGATTCTCCGAGTAGAGGCTGGTAGGCGGGTGGTAGTCAGCCTGCCTTTGAGAGTGCGAACGAATATTTCATGTTGCAAGGATAGGCGGTCCTGCTCCACAAAGTCGTTGTTGGGCTTGTAGATGCACGGCAGGTAGTACGACTCGTTGGCGTAAGTGCGACCATTTTCATGGATATACTCCAAATCACCAGAGGCAAGGGTGCGAACAGAGCGACTACCGCAGTGACTGTCAGCTATAATTCTTGTGCTGTGGCAATCGGGTATCCGTTAGGCGGCGGGCAGGCCAGAGCCAAGCAGATACAGACGACACAGCGCTGCGACAAACACATAAGAGAGATGGCGGCATACATGGACTCGATGGACGCTGAGGATTCCGAGTCAGCTCGAGGGCGTTTGAGTGGAGGGCTGGTGTGAGGGGCAACCACGTCTTCGGGTGGTGGCGGTCCCTCTTCCATGGCGTCGGAAAGCCCGACACGCTCCAGAGGGGCCGAACAGCTCTTGTCGGGGCAGGTCAAGCGGATGAAGATTGCGGTGGGCGAGAGAGAGGGGCTTGCGGCGTCTTAACGTGCGCGTTGCCAATGAAATCCTCCCAAGAAGCCAGTGCTCGAGCCTGAGGTGCTTGATGTTGGGGGCGCGCGCGCATCCAGGTTGGGGAGAGGGATGGGTCTTGCAGAAGGTGCTAGACTTGAAGCGTAGGAAACCATGTCAAGCCTAGCAACCGACGTCCATGTCAAGGGCGCAATGGGTCCAACATCTGACCAAACCGAATGACAAACCGGCAGCCTCAGACGCAAGGGAAACGATGCGCATGTTCCGAGGGAAGGTTAGGCGTCACAGGGACATCCATGGCGACGTTACATGCAGCGCAGCGGTAGAGGCTAGCAGCCAGCCTCCATGCACGCACGGTACTAATGCGACTATGTACGTACCTGTATGTACATAGCGACAGAGGGTCCATTGATCCCAAGCCCCGGGACTTTGCTACGGACCGTCTGCAGTGTCTCAGCCGCCATAGCCATGCCCTCGGGGTTTTGAGGCTAGGTATGTACGTCTGCATATGTACAGTACACCGGCCCAGGCTGTCGGAAGGTTGAACTCCCTCTCCAGCATATTCCGCTCTTGAACACTCCAACTGGGCGACTACGAGAATCACTGCCCCAGTAGGCGTGTGTATTTTGGGACCATCATTATACTGGCACCCCTCTGACGACTATGATCTACACACCTGCGAGAGTTCTGGGTCCCATGACCCTGACTCATGGCCGTCTGCCTGCATCTTTATCCCGGAGCCTGCATCGCGCACCTACAGTAGGTATTAATCTTCCACTCCACATGCACGTCTACGTCCACCAACCCGAGGAGCTCAAGGCCCGAAATCCCGCTGTGTGTGTCGCCAGAGTCGCCGGATGCAGTACCTGTGGAGTTACTGTCGTGTTACATGTGCCTGGGAAGTGAGTCGATAACACGTAAAGGAAAGCATCTGACCCCTCTTCTGACGTAGCCGCATTGCCTCGGACTGTTCATTGTCTCGGTCCTTCGCCTGAGTCGACCGGTTCATTTACCTTGCCAAGAATCAAGCAAGAAGAATGAGCCAAATGAGCAGTATACCAGTAAGCGCATGTACGTTGTCTCAGGCATGAACCCAATATGAATTGATCCGATCAAGCCCCTTTTCTTCTACAAGAAGAGGGCAAGGCATTTTTCTATTCACATTCTTCACCTTTTGGCTTCTGATACATGCAAGCAACAAGGTGAATATCCGCACCTATGCGTCGAATTAAGTCATAGAAATCTTTGGCCAAGTATTTCAATACAGCCCTCAATCTACTTCCTGACCCTCAAACTTGGGTAGGCGCTTCGCAACATCCGACCATGTCTCCTCACCCTTGACAATGTTTGCAATGGCCTGGGCAATGTCATCCAAGCTGGAGCGAACCTGCTCTGTCGTGTCGCGATCGCGAAGTGTGAAGGTGTTGTCCTTGATCGACTGGAAGTCGACGGTGATGCCAAGGGGAGTACCAAGCTCATCGTTTCGCTGCACCAATGTTAAAAACGATTTCAGTACTAGTGAGAAGTGCAACACTTACTGCATAACGCTTGCCGATCGATGCACCAGAGGCGTCGACTCGGTTGGAGATACCAAGCTTTCGGAGCCTGTCCTTGAGTGTCTTCACAAAAGGATCGAAGTCTGGGTTTGAGCTGAGCGGGACAATGAGCACCTTTGTTGGCGCAACCGCGGGAGGGAAAGAAAGGACAGCACGGGCTTCATCCTGCTCTCGCGTCCAGTAGACGTGTTCGCACAGAGCCTAAATGTGGTCAGTAAAGCCTTTCTTAGGGCCCAAAAAAAATTACATACGTAGAATATACGGCCAATGCCAAAGGACGGCTCAATGACGTTTGGTGTGTACTCTCGCATCGTCTCTACCCTAGTGCGCTTCTCGATTGTGATGAGCTCCTTGGGTACCTCGACTTTGCCATCGGCGACTTCAGGCACATCGATGACAATCTTGCCCTCCTTCTCCAAGTCCAGTGACAGCTTCTCGCGCAAGTCTTGCGACAAGGCCTCAATGGCCGACTCTACCGCCTTGCCGTCCTTCTTGAACTTGGGACCAAACTTCTTCTTGTCAATGTCGCATTGCCACTCCTCGACCTTGAGCGGCTCCTTCCTTGTTTCACGAACAATCAGAGGCGCGCCAGTCTTCTTCATGTGCACGGAAAGATCGTATGCGCTTCGGTCGGCACAGCCAACACACTCGATCCAACCGTATGATGTGAGCAGTTCCGCATCCCAGCAGTCGGCCGCATAATGAGCCATCTCGTTGGCCATGTGTTGCCTGAACCGGATCTTCTTGGGATCGACACCAATCTTAAGGAGGAACAGCTGGATGCGAGCCAGGAAGTATCCAAGTGTCTCGTTATCGACGAGGCCAGTCTCCACCGCCTTGCCAATCTTTGTGGTCTCAACAGTAGTCTTGCCAGCAAGTTGGACATCGCGGTTGAGAAGTTCAAGCTCGACGTCCTTGACCTCGTGGAATCGTGGGTGTTTCTTGCCGCCTTCTGGATCGACAAAGTGCTCAATCTCAGCCATGAGGAACTCGCGTACACGTAGGAGGCCTTGACGAGGGGAGATTTCGTTACGGAAAGACTTTCCAATCGAGGCAGACGCAAAGGGCATCTGCTGCATGTTGTGATCCAACAGCTTCTGGAAGTTTACAAATTGGCCCTGAGCGGTCTCTGGTCGCAGATAGGCAGGCAGGTTGGACGAGGGTCCGATCGAAGTCTGGAACATGAGGTTGAAGGCAACAGGAGGCAAAAGTTCGCCATTAGTGGCAGGATTCCGGATGTCGTACTTCTTCATCAGGAGACCCAGCTCCTCGCCGTTGTAGTTGTCAATCTTAGCCAGGACTTCCTCAATCTCCTGCACCATGGCGTCTTCAAGCTTGATAGCTGCGATGTTCTTGACCTTCTTCTTTTTCTTCTTTGGGTCCTCCTCTTCGACCTCGACCTTCTGGCCACGGGCCTCCTTGTCACCCTTTAGCCTGGCCTCGAGTACCTCCTCGACTAAGTGATCGGCACGGAAGATCTCGCCCGTCTTGGGGTCTTTGCACATCCAGTCGGCAAACTTGTCGACGTGGCCCGAAGTTTTGAGCACATCGTGCGTGGTCAAGATGGTGGGCTCAACCTTGAGCATATCCTCCTCCAACACAAAGTGTTCGCGCCATATGTCGACAATGTTGTCGGTCAGGGCAGAACCGGGAGGGCCGTAGTCGTAGAGGCCGGCAACACCACCGTAGATGTCGAATGAGGGCGCATAGAAGTACTTGTGCTACAATTGGGCGGCGTAAGTACACAATGTCCAAAGTCCAGGCAGTGTCTAGGCGGGCTTGCATACCTTCATGAGCTGCTCAAAGGCAGCACGCTCAAAGGGCTTGCCCTTGTACGTGGTTGTGTCACTCGGCATGGCGGGCGTCTTGCGCTGTGGGATCTTGTACCGGAAGCGTGGTGGTGTGGTCGAGAAGTGCTTGGTGGGATGAGTCGGAGGTGGGGCACGAGGTGCCCGTCTAGTTGTATGCAAAGAAGGCCGCGATACAGACGGAGGGACGCGCAGCAGTGCCTGGAGCCGGCGCATATATTAAGGCGTTCCCCTGTTTCAAACAAGGGGATCTAGCGATTGAAGGGGAATTTACACTAAAAATACACAGATAGTCTACAATCCACTAGGTTTCTCATGAAGCTGCCGCACGTGCAAATCATGGATGGCAGTGTGTGACGCGCCAAGATTTCTGCTAGGTACTTACCCGGCCGCTGCCCCACAGAAAAGTTGTGAAGGCCTGCCAACGGAGCCTCCAACACCTGCACGCCTCCGACTCGCCCAACGCACACCACACTCCCGGCTGCTAAGAGCAACATATAGAGCCGCAGGTCGACGACATCATGGCAGCCCCCAAAAATGTCGCCTCCGGCATCAAGCCCAAGAACAAGATGCGCCGACAGGCCACCCATCTGTCCATCAAGAAGGCGCGCGAATCCGAGAAGCGAGACGCAAGACTCCGTCGCAAGCGCGAGGAAGACAAGAATCCGGAATTGCGCGCAGAGCGTCTGGCAAACAACAAGCCTGCGACCATTGAAAGCAAGCGGGTGTGGGATGAGCCCGTGGGCGACGAGGAGGATGCGCTGGGCTGGGCCATAGACGTCGAGAGGCTGGCCAAGCGGAGAAAAGTAGAGCACGACGAGGCCGGGGAAGGCGACGATGGTAAAGAGGACGGCATATTGGCCAAGCTCAAGAAACGGGACGAGGCCATGGAGGATAATGAGGAGGATGAAGACGACTCCAACTCCGACGATGCAGACAGCATGCTCGACGACTCCGAATCAGAGGTTGACTCGGATGATTCAGACCTCGACTCAGACGCCGCACCCTCGAAGCCCACCAAGCGCGCGTCCAGCCCCAGTGCTACATCCACGGCGACCAATCTCGAGCTGTCGCCCGAGTTCCTCAAACAGAAGTTTCCCGCCATTTTCAACCCTCCTGCCGAAGATCCCAAGATCCTCATCACAACAAGTATCAACTCGACGCTGCACAAGGAAGCCGACATCCTAACCTCCATCTTCCCCAACAGCACCTACATTCGCCGCACCAAGCACGCACACGCCCACAAGTACAGTGTTCGGGAAATCGCCGGCTTCGCTGCTGCAAGAGGGTACACCGCTCTCATCATTCTCATGCAAGCCCAGCACGAAAAGAAGCCAGACGGCCTCGACATCGTTACTCTCCCTCACGGCCCCCACTTCCACTTCAGTGTCTCAAATTGGGTCGAAGGCAAGAAACTGCCTCGCCACGCAAACGACACAGGCCACTACCCGGAGCTCATCCTCAACCAGTTCAAGACTCCCCTCGGTATCCTTACCGCCCATCTCTTCAAGAATATGTTCCCTGCCGCTCCCGAGCTCGAGGGCCGTCAGGTACTCACACTGCATAACCAACGCGATTATATCTTCGTCCGACGTCATCGGTATGTTTTCCGTGACAAGCGCGAGACGGAGAAGCCTGTCCTAGGCACGGATGGAAAACCGATTCCTGGGGCTGAGGATGTCAAAGTGGGCATGCAGGAGATTGGGTATGCTGTCTCTCTTTTCCCTTTTTTCTATAATCTAGATTGCAAAGCTTGCTAACCTGACACCATTAGTCCCCGAATGACGCTCAAATTGCGCAGAATAGACCGCGGCATCCAGTTCAAGAGCGGCCAAGAGTGGCAGTGGAAAGGCCGTATGGACAAGCAAAGGACGAGATTCAACATGTAGAAAGATTACTCTCTTCTTCCCTCCCACAGCCGTTGTCTCTATCAATCAGGTCTTTCTTGTCTCACAGCAATATCTCCAAGGTTGCCTTTTGACATTGCAGCGACATATCTATGTCGAGATCTTTTTGTATTTTTGCATTTTACCTTTGGCATGATTCTGGCGCAGCCCATCCAACGATATATCCACCCTTTGTTGGGGAATCGCAATTAAATGGGGATCTTTGAGAAAAGGCTGATTGAGCTATATAGATCACGTGATATGACGACCGGTCAGTAGCATCATGCAACTGTAAGTTGAAGAAATATTATGTGATCCAACGCCACGAACATTTGGATATGGAAGACATTAGGATTGAAGTTGAAGTAAGGACAGGTTTTGTTGTTCTCATATCACATCCTTCAGGTTTCCAAGTGGATATCTTGAAAGCATAATGATACGTAATATTGGCTTTAAGTCCATGATAGAGGGCTAGTTGCAAGCAACTGCAAAACGGAAGGCTGTGTAGCCAAATATCATGAAAAGCTGTGAAGGCTGTATAGATGGTGATCCCACTCAAATCTGATAAATAGGGGATACTGGTTGAATTTTCCAACAAGCAGACTAGATCCCCTGTCAAACAACATGCAAAACCCCTCTGTAAGTACCAAAACCCGGATATCCACCTCTTTTCATCAATCCTAGAGCTCATTTGATTACACCAGCACAAACCGTAACCAACGCCAACAATCGCAAAAGTGCACCACGAGCTCGGTGAAATTTTCTCTCAAAGCGCCAAAGTAACCGTACGCAGAAATGAAAAATGAAATATCAAAAAATGTCCAACATGGCTGGCAGGTAGTAGGGGGTAAAACCCCTTCCCCTTCTAAGGCACGGTGTCACGCCACTAAGCACGACTGCAACACTAACACCAACATTTGGCAAACTTGAGCCGCGATCGGAAAAGTTCGCTCCTCCCACACCCCTGCATAAGGGAAATTCTGATATCCGTGCCGAGACTGCATGCTTGTGGCACAGCGGCTTGGGAAGCGGCCGTTTATGCCTCCTTCGCGTATGGACGCATAGCCACCGCTTAATTAAAGTGATTTCTTTTTCTTTGCCGAAAGGGTGGTACATCGGTCCGCTGCGTATTGTGGCGTGTTTCCGGTGATATGCTCGGAGTGAAGTTGCCAGCACGGAGTTATTCTTGAAGACTATACCTGGCAAAGTCATGTCTCGAGCTGCACGGGGATTTACTTGGACACGTGGAATAATTATGACGATTTAGAATTACGTGGTTTAAAAGTATTCCGGTCCAAGTCATCCTCTTCGAAGAAAGCAATTTCGACCACTGGGACGGGGCTTCTTCAAACTACTACTGGCCTTGCGGAGAAGAAAATGTGTTATTTATAGACCCCCGGGAGGGTGAAGAGATGACGTTGCCGGACTTGGAGTTGAAGTACGACCGTATATGGATAGAACTAGAAAGAGAACGAGGTACAAACATTGTCTACCACAAAGGAGTAACAATCAACTGGCCCGCGAATGTCTTTGGCCGCCAGTAATCATGACATTTACCAAAAGTGCCGCCCTATCCCTTGGGCACTTACCATTTCAGAGCGTATCCTGTTCCATATCAATCTGTTCATATATACTGCCTATATGATATTAGTCTCGAAGAAATATGTCATATACTTACACGCTGTGTTGCAGTGGATAGTCGCGTGGCTTAGTAAGGGGGATGCAAACCAACGTAGTTTCGGATAGTTCAGACACCCTCCTTCAATTCTACTTCAACAACTGCTATCGACAAGTATCTATCACTTGCTCCAATCTGATTGCGGGTCGATGCCTGTACTCTATGCTGCTTGATATCATCTTGCTGCGACACACAAATATACGTTTCCAGTTCATCCTGTTTCGAACGAAGGCCATACCTTCACCCTCTTAAATTGTATTGTATGAGAAACTCTAGCAAAGACATGATACTTATTCCATTTTCAAAGCAAGAACATGGCAAAATCACATGCACTAACGTGATGAAATTCCTCTCTTGTGCTCAAATCCAAACAAAAAAGAAGCCAGTGCGCAAACAGTGATAACCGCCCTGGCACAAAGTGACTAGACACGTAAACAGAAAAATTCGACAAGATAGGAAAGAAAAAACCAAAAACTCCAAATATACAAGTACACCATAACTACTACCCCGGGTATCTATCGTACATGCCCCTACCCAACTAACCAATCAGTCAAGCCGGTCAGATGTTCATCCGTTTTTTTGAAATCACCCTAGCCGAGAGCTTCCTAAACATAACTTTGAACAAACACTATGTCTTTTCTAACCACACCCACTATGACAAAGGGAAAGAATAATACAGTGATACACTGGCTAGCTGCCCTCAAAAGGTTGGACTGATCATGATCTCATGGAGAACAGGGATGTGGTGCAGGCAATTACCCTAGCCCCAGCGCTGAGACGACGGTACTATCGACCGTAGCCGTAGTCCCGACGAGGGTGCATCATGCCTCTGCCACGTTGGCTACCCTTCTATTTGTTGCCATATCCACTGTAAGCACCAGGTGTAATCATGCCGGTTGGTCCTGGTGTGTTGGATGCAAGGCCTGCAGGGTGATTAGTGGGTGTGCTAGGCCCATCGACACCATGTCTTGCGTTTCCAGGATAGAAAGTGTTATTGACACCTTGTTGAAAACCCGATAAGCCCTGTGATGCACCCTGTGCGGCTAGAACGGCAGCTTGGGCGGCTGCGCTCGCTGGGGCTCCAACACCGGTAAGACCCCACATGTGGCCGCTCATCTCATCGGGGACGGATCCGTCGAAAATCTTCCTCTTCATCTCCCAGAAGACGACTCCTGTCAACCAGGCGTCAGAGCCGGCCGTATGCGAGTTGCCAATGCGCTGGCAGCCAAGCTCGTCTGCGAGATCCTGGAGACCAGATTTTGTGCCTAGATTGTTGAGTATGTTGGTGGCTGTTGAGCCGATAACACCGCGCCTGACCAGATTGTTGGCATGTCGCCAGAGGTACTTGACGTCGAGCAGTTTGGGGAAGAAGACGTTGACAAGCTTGCGGTAAGTATCCTCATCCTCAGGTAACGGCTGGGAGGTCAGCATCTTCAGCATGTACGCAAAGTCGTAGCCAGAATGGAATGATATCCAGTTGACATCTTGTGACAGCGTCATTCCAGATGTTGTGAGTAGTGAGCCAAACTCTTGTGGGTCGATGCCTTGCTCGCGGTGTTTTTCAAAATCAGCGCCAGACTTTTTCAGCATCTGGATTGACTCTTCGTTATACATGTCGTCTTCTAAGGAGAATTGGAAGTTGAACGACCACGTGCAGGGGCAGGGAACAATGTTGTTTGCGTATCTTTGCAACGACTTCGGCTTGTAGGCCAAAGTGTTGGTGTCGAGATGTGTTGGGGGAACGTCGCCTTGGACGTTGAAAAGGGTGACGCCCAGCTGGATGATCTTCAGCAGATCGACATTACAGCGTACAGTTTGGTAATGATATGAGGCCTTCGAGTTAAAGTCTCCGATGGGCCGCGCGACAACACCGGGGAATTCTGTGTCCTATTGGTAGAGTGAGCGTTGTGCTTGACAATTGGGAAAGAGGGGTAGACTGAGACTACCCCAAGCAAAGAAGCCATAGAACCAGCACTGATACAAGATTGTGCACACATCAATTACGGCTCTCCAACGAGTGCAGATGCAGTGCGTCGCAAGGAAAAGTAGACTAACCATGCTGATGTAGGGGTATTGGTCGATGAGCGAGCGCAGCATGTCCATCTCCTGATGCAGATTGGAACGCCAGACTTGACGTATCCGTTGTCCCACAATGCCTTTGGCGCCGTCGTGCCCGCGGGCAGCATTCTCCTGTATTTGGGCGCCATGGGCAAACCGCATGCGCGCTTCGTGTCCGTCGAGTCCTGTTCCTCCACCTGCCCCGCCAATGGCTGCCGCTGCTCCCAGACCTGCGCCCCCCAAGCCGCCACCTAGCGCTGCATTCGATTGGAAACCGCCCTGGTGCTGGCCGAAGAGGTTCAGACTGCTGGCCTGGTTACCCCCACCGAAGCCTGGGTGCTGCATGTTCTGTTGTTGTTGTTGCTGCTGCTGATGCTGATGTTGGTGCAGTGATTGTTGCTGCTGGGGGATTGGGCCGGATAAATGTGCGAATGGATTGGAGAGGTTGTGGCCGGGAAAGCGGCCCCCGTGAGGCGGCATCGTGAGCGAGGTGGAGGTATTGCTACGACTGGCGCGACGGTGCAAGTGGATGAGTGACGGCTATCTGGTGAGGATGACGCGAACGAGAGGCGCTTTGGAGGAGATCGAGTCAGATTCCTGGGCGTGTACAAGAAATAAGAGCTCCCAGAACACGTCAAGGGTGCTAGTGATAGCGATGGGGGTGTAGGCGGGCGTGAATGAATCGAGTGGGGAGGTTGAGCATGGATTGAGGCCGTGCGCCATGATGGCCGCCAAGACACTGCGAGATGCGACTGACGACCGCTTCGGGAACGTGACGCCAACAGCTTCTGCGACCGCGACCGCCTTTGCCCTACCCGAGCATCTCACGCGGCCCTCTAGTACGTTTACCCTCTCTTTCCGTGGTCTCAATTGGCATACGGGCATCCAGCAATTCCTAACCCCAGCAGCATCCTCACAATGGCACCACGCCCCTCCATCACCGGCTTCGACCCCAAGAAGTTCGCCGCCGCCTCTGCCAACGGCACAAAAGGCGACCCATGGGCGCGATAGTACGTCTCTATTCCGGCTTCGTATACTGCGCCATGTACTTACACCCAGCTAGTGAGCAATGGCGATACACCGGTCCCTTCACGCGCTTCAACCGCTTCAAGGGCTCTTTCCCCGGCCTCGGCATAGCAACCGTTGCATTTGCCGGATACGTGGTTGCTGAGCAGCTCTTCTTCCAAGACAAGGGACACCACGATGAGCACGCATAGGACATGCACACAAGGAAGAGCATGGACATTTAGGCGTATCGGTTGCTTCGGGCTCGTTGCTGTGGGATTGTATATACCTCTACCACACAGAAACGATCAATCAAAATTCAGAGTACAGGAGGTCTTGGTGTTCTTGTGCAGGTGGACTTGAAGAGTGGTTGACGTGAGTACCACGGGACGAGCCAACCAGCCATATCGAACATTGAGTCAAACAGTGCAGAGAGATGGCGTGTCCGTCATTCCTCCTTTCCGAGAGTATCTTATGATATTACCATCGTTGTTGCAAGTCGGATCACTACTTGAGTACATGTCTGTACTTGAAAGAAAAACTGCGTGATCCAACACTATGGGCTTCTTCTGACTGAAGTCGTTTATTACTATCATTTTTACTCGGCCAAACATTTGAAGCATTTGGGTACACTTTCGTCTAGAATATGTTCAGACTGTCACAAACTTCAAATTCCTACATATTGTACCCATTCACTGCGTGCTGAATCAAGTTGCTTATACTCTGACACGGCCTATGCAACCTCACTCTATCAATGTTTTCTAGGATGTTTTCTACCGTCATGTCCACTCGAATTCTATCTTTGGTATGGCCTCGTACGTATTGCGTACGAAAATCGTTCTTGGTTCGTCAAATGCCATTCACATCGCATGAAGATATGCTCTGAAATTTCCTGGCGTATACAAGATACACTATAGCACTACTATGATATCAACTCACACATAAAAGGTATGCTGCTCATAGTACGATAAAGTACTCAATCTTACTCTCTATACTTACAGAGAGATTCCTTCTAGGGAGACAAGGTACAGATACTAAGTATTTACAGTTTCTCAATGTAGTCTCATACCATATTTTGACACTATATATCTCACCTTCTCAATTACTTCAACAACTTTCCATCTTCTCCGAACACCTCTCTATACACTTGCGCCTTAGCGCACGATATTGACAGCACGAACACCCAGTAAAGTACAACACACAGCTTTCCTCTGCCCTATCCACTTTCTGCCCACCATACCCGCAAACTTAGCAACTAAAAAAACACATGGTACGACACATGACCATCAACACGAAGCAAGTGAACTACTCTGTGTACCCCAATGCACCATGCATCCGTGACACATCCGCCCCGTGTACAAAGTCGCACCTGCGCCTCGCTTGCGTGATAGAAAGGGGGAAAATATCTACCACATGCATGCATGTACAGGAACGAGTGTTGTGTACGACGGTATGGCAATAGTTACAGTCACAGTTACACGGCGCTTCGTGTTGTATGTACCCAGCGCTTCGGCACCGAGCGCGTAAGGAACATACCGTTGGGGGATGAATCGAGGATTTAGGTATCTGGGCGTACAGAAAGGGAGAAGGAAAAGTGACAGCTGATGATTGTCGGTAGAACCTGAGAGAAGCAGTTACAAAGTGAACAGACGAGACGAGACGAGACAAAGCCACTGTGTTCATGAATACTAATCAGAGTCGCTACTCATAGCAACCCCTAGCGCTCTTCTCCTTCTTCTTTCATCATCTCTCGCCCGTCCACGTATTCAAAGTCGGAGGAGAAAAAAAAGGATAACAAGACAAACCTGTATTTCAATCTCGTACGCGAAGTCGGCCTTGGGGCTGGGTACTTACGATCCATGATACCCGACCTCTATCCACCCTACCCTGTACCCTTCCTACACCGCTCTCAACGCCCTCCCAAACAGCCCCCTAGTCCACTCAATCTGTCACTTTCGACACGCAGCTCCGCCAACGACCTACAGTAGTTTACAGTAGCTCAAACACGCCCGCTCCGCTCCCTCGCCTATTACACTCTCAGCTACTATATCTGGAGGAGTCTCGACATGTCACTTTTCTTTTCTTTTTACTTTTTTTTTCGCTAACTTCTTCCTTCAGCCTCACCTCCCTTGGCGCACGCGCTCTTGAAAAAAAAAATCATCCGAAGCATCTAGATGGAGTGGGCGCGTGGGGGACGACACACACACGCACATACATACATACATACATACAACACAGCCATGTCTCCGTTCTTCCCCCACGCTAGGTGGGAAAAAGAAGAGATGCATGCGTCAGCTGTGTACAGGGAAGGTAGCGAGGAGTCTGTGTTATTGGGATGAGGCGGAACAGAAGCGACTAAACGAAAATAAGAAGGAAAGAGAGTTTTGAATGAAATGCTGGTATGTCATCTCTTTGGATACTTCTTGCTCGACCTATTTTTCCTTCTTGTGCTGTTTGCTTCACGATCTGCTAGTTCTCCCGAGTGCATGGGTGTAATCGGCAGCGGCCCGTTTCTCGCTCTACTGTTTTCTCCTTTGTTTCTTTTCCTTCCGAAGAGACTAGCTTTTTCTTTTCTTTTCTTGGGAGGGGGAGCTGAAACCTAACAAGAGAAGATCAAGAAAGAAAGGAAAGTGCGGCTACGGGTACCGAGTGTATTAGCGTGTATACAAGTATGTACATATGGGACGTGGCATGTAGAGTTTGTACCTGAATCAATAAACAAAAACAAAGTTAAAGTTGAAAATGAAAGTATACTCCCGGCTTACCTGACATCCTGGGTACATGCCGCATAAGCGATCCCCTTTTTCTTTCTGAAATGGTCTTTCCCCTTCCCTCGGTACAAAGTACGCACGTAATCCTCCATATGCACACCAAGACTGTCAAAACCCGAATAGTCATGTGTGGTTTTATTTGTTCATCTATTTATTGATCCAAATGACGCCAGGTCTCGGTGTCTAAGAGTAGGAAGGGCTGGGGGCCTGATTGGTAGATTGCCAGGCCCTGGTTTTTTGCCTGACGTCTCCCTCGGTAATGACCTGCTCGTGTATGCAGGCGTAGAGAAGATGTCGATTGTGGCTTGCATGAAGACGGCTGCGTCCTTGCAAAGGACTAGGGAGGGCCCACCGACGCGGTCTCGCACTCTATGTAGGTGAGATGGGATGATACTAATGCTCAAAGAGAAAATAAGTAAGCGCGACATGAACCCGCTTCCCTCTGATCCTGCGAGAGGTCGTCGAAGAAGAAAAAAATTGCATCTTTTGACGCGGCACGAGTACGTAGAGGGTCCGGCCACTTGCCCGTTAAAGGGAGCAGCCGAGAAGGATTGTGCATGACGGGGCACCGCCCACCAATTCGCGTTTAAACGCCGCGCCTCCATCTCGCACAGTTGTTAGGCCAGCAGTCCATCCTGGGGCGGCACGGCTCATAGTGGTTGGTGTGTATGTGTGGTGTGGCTCTAGATCGTCGGGCGCAAGGGACCGCTACCGTTGACCCTACGGGCCGCGCGTGTGTGTGGCACCGCAGCCGCAGCCTCTCTTGACGAGATGAGCTGAGATGGCTCCGAGCAGAACGGTCAAGAGGAAAAAGGTTGGACCGACTTATAGCCTAAGTATCGAGTGCATGTTGTGGCGTGAAGATGGGGCTCAACGAGTTCTGGTTAGTGGGTGTCTAGATCTTACATCCCTTATTGAACTTTGGTAATACACCATGTGCTGGGATTTGTGGGGGTGCATTGACCGCTTACTCTTGTCGTGTGAGCTCGGCCGTGTCATCATTAAACTGCACTTACTTGCAGGTATAGGCAAAGAAAACAAGCCTTCAAATATACTTATATGCACGATACGTCCGTATAGACCGCGGCAATCAAGTGCGACTGTATTTGTTGGAAGGTGGGGGTTTATGCTTCAATTGATGACCAATAACTGTGAATACTATGGAATGGTTGTTCGTGAAAAATTACGTCATACGACATACCGCCGGAACATGGTGGCTTGTCCATGTTGCAGCATTGGATTTCAGCTGGAAAGCTAAACCAAGATGTTGAGGTCTGTAGCGCATTTGGGATTAGTAGGTTCGTTCCTGAAACCATGACAGCTGGTAGTTGTAGGCATAGTAGAAGTAACATGTCGTACAGGGGTTCCAGCAATGTTCCAGGGCAGGTGTTCTGCGAAACTGATTTTACTCCCGTAGTGATAACCCAGCTATTTGCACCGAGTCTAAGTGGTGTCATCTATAAGCCGTTGGGTGATGGCAAGCGAAACTTACTTTGGGAAGGGGGGACCTTGTAAGGAGGAAGCATAAAAGTAATCGAGGGTTCGACGCTGCCCGCCAGTACGACGATGCTTGCTTTTTCATTGAGGGACAGGAACAAAGTTCCAAGCTACCGAGGCATCCCAACGAACTATGTCGGGTAACTTGTAAAACAGTACACTTGCTTTATCGATTCGATGAAACATAGACGGATAAACGGGCAGAGGATTTCGGGCCAGTTCACCATTCTCTCATTGCTCAACCTCGTGCATGATGTTTCACGAAACACGCGATGACGAGGCGGGCAGAAATGGCTAACGAGTAGCTGTCACGTGTCACCATCAGCGTGTTTCTGGCAGTCAATGTGAGGCACGATTGCGTGGATGGTTTCTGGGCCCAGATGCGCAGGCTTGGCTTGATTTCGAAGGGCTCGTGTTCGGATTGCCATGGCGAGAGATGGTTGAGAGGGCCAGAATGGTGCTGTAATACTACGCACGCTGATCGGTTGCGCTTGCACAGCGTTGGGATCGGCGGGCTGAGTCCGAGTCCGAGTGGGGGAGTGGGAGGTTCCGGCTAGTAGTTAGCGTCATGACAAAAGGGGTTAGCGCGGTCTGCAGGTACAGGAACAGGGCGTGGGAAAAGAATGATCAGCAAAGTTCAAAGGAAACCAGCCCGCACAAGGACACGCTTGTTCGGCTGCATCACCAACATGGCCCTGCGATGCAAAGGGGGGCATGCTCCGTTGCTCAATGCCTTTGATGCATGGGCGGCAAGTCAAGTGGAGACAAGCGGGTGCAACTGGGACGCAACAAGATGGACGGAGAATGATGGTTCCTATGGAGTAGGACTGCAGCCCGCGCGCATGGTTGGCGCAGTGGATACTCCGGTGAAGGCAGCCTCGGGGAGTACAAACTGCAGACGGTGCGAGGCTGGTCTTCTATTTCAGGGCGAGACGCAGGCGTCATGCAATCAACGTCACCGTAGCCAGATAGACGGTAGCCCTGATGGACTATGTACTCTACACATGGGTACTGCTATCGCAAGCAGAAAGACGCAGAAAGGCGCACATGCGTAAGACGTGGATCGCGCTAGGTTGTAGTAGCAGAAAAGGTGGAGGCATAGCGTGTACTTAGGCGTCGGCGATGTGCGGTTGGGGCACCAGTGCAGGAGCCAGGCCGGTGGGGGAGTGCGCGCCGTACTCTATGCAACGACGGGCTGTAAAGTAAGACTGTGACCCGGCGTGTGTGTGCGTGTATGTACGAATGTGTGGGTGTGGGTGTGGGTGTGTGTTCTGTCTTGTGCATCCACGAGGGAGAGAGTTGCGCAGCAGTCAGCAATGCAGTCGAGGTTGCAAGGAGCCAGGGGGAACCTTGCACGTGCGCAAAACGCGCCGTCCGTGCGGCCAAGGCACGTGACCGTATCTTCACTTCCGAGTGCTCGGCATGCTTAATCCTCGGCACTTGTCTCGTTACGACGCACAAGTCGTGCTAAGCAAGTACATACGTAGAGCACCACGACGCCGGGACCAGTGACACGACATGTGGCCGTCCAGAGAGAGCAAGTGTGGTTGCCCATGTACAAGCACGGCACTTGTGGGCACCATGGCGCGGCGCTATGGAGATTTTGTCGGTGTGCTTGTGATGCGGCCATGCAGCAGAGGCTGCTCGCTGGCGGTGCGACGGTGCTATCGTGGGTCTTGTGCACCCTCGCCAAACCGACTCGTTCTCACCACTATCCATGTATGTATGTACACACCAAAAGCAACATCACCAGGGTCTCACAGTCTATACCAAGACATGGTACGTATATACATTCAGCACAGCACATTGGCCTGGGAGCGGATGCTGTTTGGCCCGGCACCCGAAACAGGCTTTTGATTGTACAGTACATTAGACCGTTGAGCCCATTCTCAGGCCACGCATTCCATCAGCCCACTTGCGAGCCCTGTAACGATTGAGACACCAGAGGGTTGAGTGAGGCGGGGTATCGAGTCCTTGAACATGTTGTCTCGTCGTCGTCGTCGGCCACAGCCCTCCTAACAGGCCTTTCTTCGGCTGTTTCACCTTTGAGAAGCCTGAGGAGTGAGCGCAGAAGATCTGCAGACAGGACCGTGGTGACTTGGCCCATGCCCATGCCCATGCCCATGCCCAGTACACCAGTAGACTGTCTTGCCTGAGCCGATGCTTGTCACGATCCCCCTTCAAACAGATCTGTTGATCCGCCGCAGCATGCCATCATGGCGACATGCACCAACACTGTTAATAGAGCGGCCATCTCTGGCACGCAAGCTCAAGACAACAGCCCCGCCATTGTGACATATACATGCCCTACACACACACATACATACATACATACATACATACATATATATATATATGCACACACACACACACACACACACACACACAAGCCGACCTGGTGCATGCTCCCAAACGCAGAGTGCATGCCAGCCTAACCCTGCTCGCAATGTGTCGTGTCCACACCTTCGAATGCAAAAAACGAACCCGGCACTGTTCGGCACTAACATCACAAGTCCCCTCTCTCCGCCAGCCCAAGGGCCAGCAGCTCGTGTCCCCTCAGTATAATTTAGTCGCGTCAGGCTTAGTCATCCGCACACACACACCACGGCCAAGAGCACCAGCAACAACGACAACAACAACAACATGCCACCATCGTCATCGTCTTCGTCAGCGACAACCTTAGGAGGCGGTCCAGCCCCTCACTCCCGCCGCTCCGTGCGCTCGTCGTCGTCGCAGCAGCAGGCATGGTCGGATCCTTCTCGGTTGCACAACAACATGTCGCCGGCTTGTCAGCAAATTGGACCTCACTTCCTTTCTGCCATCCCGGGCCCAGATGTGATCAGAGCAGCGACGCAGCAGATTTAACCGTTTATTTCGCTGCCATGGCCAATCAGCAACGGCCTGCTGGGCCCCTGCAACGTTATATTGCTTAGGCCGACCTGTCGGGCCGCATTCTTGTGTGTGCTCAGTAGGCCAGGAGCTCGTAGGCATGCGACGCCGGCCTTGCCCCGTCCAAGATGCCCCTGTTTCCGCCCTCCCCCAGCCACTAACAGACGCCTTGACGTTGTCGCTCAGCGGCAGATACCCATGTCCCTGCACACCTTGGATGCCACTAACATGGTGGGAGCGCACTGAGCACCTTTCATCTTTCTCCACATGCTCTCCGCCGCTGGACCAAGCCCGCCATGTACCTACTACATAGTGAGATCATCCCTACTTGCTCTCCAACCTGGCCGGCCACCAATCCTCAACCTATTCCCGTGTTACGGCATGCGAGACTCCAGATAATGTCCCCCGTTGCCCGTCGTCACCTCCACCACACACGCTCCTTACCCGACTCACCACAGCTAAACGCCCTCGTCTTGAATTCGCAACATCCGTCTGTCTCACTTGGGTCTGTGCCATTCGCCAGCTTTTGCTCGAGCCAAACTCCCTGGTCGCATCCTCGCCTGTCACCACACAGAGAGGGAGCCCTTTCATCAGCCGTAACCCTGAGGCACAGTGGCCCGTGAACCCGCTCTTGCATTGCCGTCCCTTTTGCCCTGCAAACAAGCCGGCTTCTTTGCTGGGCGCGCATATATTACTTTCGCTGTTATTGCATTCCGACTACTCCTCTGTCCTTGTTTGTCCCACTAGTACTCCAAGGCTTGGCCCAGGTTAGTCCTCCCCCCGTCCACTTCCAACGCTTCATGCTCCAGTGGTCCCCTACTACATACGCATAGACCATTAACGCGTCCAATAGCCGTATTAACCTGGGCATTGGGACTCACTCCACCACCAGATCCATCGTCGCCCGCGATAGGTCGCTCTCTAGTATCTTCCTCGTAACCTCGATGGTTGTGGGCTTAAGATCTATTGTTGGCCACCTGTGGAGACGCGCACAGTCCAACTTGCATTGAGTATCTCATTCGGATCCTCTTGCACTTCCTCTGCACTTGCAAGACATGTTTTCGTTCCATAAGAACGATGTCACACGGTCTCGACAGTCATCAATCGACTCACAGGCAACTGGAACCCAATCATCGCTTTTCAATCCAGACTCTTGGCAAGATCATCGTTCCGCATCCTCGTCTCACGCTGGCGCGCACTCACCAGAACAACCTCACCGATTCAACCCCGCTAGGCGAAGTTCCGTCTTCAACCTGAGATCAAGGAGTAACACCGGGGCCTCGATGACGCCCTCCCTATCGTCTCAGAACCAACACGACATGACGGACCATGATGCCTCGTGGCACGACCAACAGGGCGGTGCCAAGGGCCATCCTTCTACTGGGTCGAGAAGGTCTTTGTTTCGAGGCAAGAAAGGCAAAAGACTTAGCGAAACAGGAGTCGTCGGCAGTGATGAACACGAAGGAGATGTCAGCGAAAGGCGAACGTCGCTTTTACGAAAAGCCAGAAGAGGTACCAATCAATCTGAAGACGCTGGTAAGTGGCTTGATATTATTTACAGAGGTTCCCATGGACTTACCATTATCACAGGCGCGAGCCTTATAACCCGCATTTCCAGTCCGTTTGACTTTCAACACCTCTCACATACAGACCGGCACCAATTCGCTGCTCTCGAGCATGCTGCTAGTAACAAAAGAGGTTCCGGTTCTGGTTCCCTTCCAGGACACACCGCGCAACTCTCTCAACAAAGCTTTGCACCAGCCAACAACCCCTATTTCAGCAACTTCTCCTCTGAAAACCTGACCTCTGGCGGAAACAGGTCATCGTCTGGATTGAGCATTGGGTCTCCGCCTCGTAGTCCTGAAACAACCTTTGCTGGCGACAATATGCCGCAATTACCCCACTCACGGCGTCCACTTCGACTAGCCAGATCAATAGAGAGCTTCTCTCAGCCTGGTGTTAGCCCTCGGAAACACAGTCTCACGACGCTACCCGTGATAACGCCCCGTGCTCCCCTAGATCCCGCTTACGAAGACAAGATATCCGCTGCACGCAGGATGTCTCGGCACAAGCGAGAGTCTGGTATATGGGACTCTTTTTCGCTGTCTGCTGTAACTACTCCAGATCCACTGTCAGAAATCGAAGAGAACGCCTCCTACTTTGGGCATGCTTTGACTACACCGGATGATTCTGCTATCCATGCGACCACACCCCCATTCAGTCCTAGTCTCGCGGATGTTGCTGAAGAGCCAGAGCGCTTCATCAGTCCGAGACCTGCGCCGCAGCCACCTTCGAAGAGCCCAAGCTCACCGAAAACCTCTTATTTCGGAGCATTCTCCTTCCAGAGCCAACAATCACCAGCCAGTAACAGGACGCACCCTCGGGGACAATATGATGTCTCGCCAAGGGCTGAGCTCTCTCACTCAAGATCCTCATCACAGCAGTCTGACACATTGGGCTCCACTGGTTTCGCGCGCAGAATGTCGATTCGAAGGCCTTCTCATCGTCGTCAGTCCAACACGTGGCACGCAATCGAGGAGTCGTGGGAAGAAGACGTTGATTACATCTACGACAATGCGCTGGAAGCTGAATGCGACTTAGAGTGGGATCGTGCATCTGACCATGGCGCCAATCATCCACAAATCCCAGCCATCATAGGCGCACAGAACCGTCGCGAATCTCGAATCCTTCCTGTCCATCGCGAACATTTCGTGTCTGACAGCTTCCGCTCGTCCTTGCTTGTTCCCAGCACAAACAGCGTGCCAGAATTGGATCCTACTTCTGCGATATCCATCTCTACTCTGGGTTCAGGACTGCCCACTACGCCGTCTGATCTTTTCAATACCAATCATTACAGCAACGACGCTGGCTTCGTTCTCAGTCCCTCGCTGTTGGTGCCTCAGGAGTACAAGGACACTCGAGATGTTAGTTACGAGGATCTCCTTGACGAGTATGCTGAGTCAGATCGTCACTTCCCAATGCTTGATAATGCTCGGAGCACTACCAGCTCTGCGCGCAGCAGTCACGTTCGGCTCAGCAGGCGAAGTTCGTACGATAGCAGTCTGATGTCCTCCATCCAAGGCTCTGGCCTCTGGAGTTCCCCTGTTCGGCGTTCAGCAAGTTCCGCAGGAAGTGTGCCAGAACTGGTACCTTCTCGCCGCAACCGAAAGGAGCTTGGTGTCAGTCTGGGGGACTCACTCTCTGATCAGATAGCATCTTTGCGTGAAGACAACGAGGACGATGATATCACGCCTCCCGGACCTGCCTTCGAAGCACGAACATTTTTTGCTTCAGACGATGAGGCAACACTAGATGAGGAGCGGTCCTCGAACCGCATTGAGACCGATGTTAAGACATCTCTAGACCTTGCTCGCCGTGGCTCGCAGCGCGCCAACCACCTGACGGCTGAGGAAGAGTTGGAGGCATCGCTCGACATTGCTCGTCAGGACTCACAACGCTCTATGCGCACATCTGCGCGTCAGCACAAATCAGCTCTCTCCGACGGTGCGGCCAAACTGCTTTCCCCTTCTCCTATTGTCGAAGAAGACCCGACCAAGCCACGCAGCCGTGCGGCGACCACAACACAATCTCGCTCGCCTGTGCTGAGACTTTTCCCACAACCACCACGGGCAGTATAAAGTCTTGCTCGAATGTATCGAATACATTACTTCTCACCAAATTTTTATCTACTCTGTAGCCCAGGAGGCTCATTAGGTAGAGCTAGCTGCGTTGCATCTCACGCATCTAGAACGACCCTAATACATTCCATGTACATATTCACGACTTATGTTGTTTGCTTCTCTCACGATCTACTGGCGGTTTTATCATCGGAAGATCAACAGGGTCGGGCGTTTCCTATCATCAGTCATCTCCTCCAATAACCTTGGACATCTCTTTGAGTCTTTTTTCCCTTGTCCCAGCTCATTCTGAGCGCATCGTACCGGCGCATCCTACTGTTATCTCGTTGCTCCCCATAGATCTATTTTGTCGACGTTCCGAGCCACATTTCTCTCTTTTTTTTGTCGCTTTAGAGAAGTTTTACCCATATTAGAGGCACCGGAGTATAATCGCTATCCAGTGTTCCAGACATGGATCGCGAAGTCGACCGCCCGTGTCCAAGGGCAAATTGCGACGCCATCGCAAATTACATTGCATTATATTAAATCAAAACTCAAAAATACAACTGCTTAACCACCAGCAACAAAGTTTCCTGACTGCTCTCAACTCAGCACTGCCGATATCTCTAAACTAATCACATATACAGCGTGTGACGCGACTTGCGACACCTTTTGGCATGCAAATTTCCCCCTACCAACGTCACTGTTTCGACAATTACCCGTGCGCTGTTTAGTGAGGTAGTAATTCGGCATCGTGCCAAGTAGCTTCGGCAGATCAGTGATGCAGGATAAGGTTTCCAACGTTTTTCTCAAGAAGAAAAGAAACAATGTGTTGCCCCTAGTACCGTTTTATGTCCCGCACATGTCAAACACGACCAATGTTTCCCTAGGCCCTTTACCACATTTTTAAGTTTGCGTCGACGGTAAGTTACCAATTTAGCCCAGACTCTTGTCTCAGCAACCGACAAGCATCGGTTATTTTGATTGCAACATTTTGTGTCGTGTGACTCGACGCAACGCCCGTGTATGTAAACACACGCGAAGGCTAATCAATGTAGTCTGGGATGCATGGTCTATAATCGGCCTGAATCCAGGTCGCTAGAGACGAACCATCCTGGAAAGGTGACACGTGGATGACACGTGCGTTCGGTGGGACAACGTGCTGTTCAAATGCACGCTAAGAGACACTGACATGGAGGCATGTTCCTGGTTGCGCGAAAGCGGGGGGGAATGGAGGAGGGGAGCAATCCTGGAGTAAACAAACAAACAAACAAATATAGTCGTGCTTGAGGCGAGATAGTGGACATGATTTATCATATGTGATGAATTCACCATGGGTATAATGCTCAACAACATCGATATTGAAAAAATATCCTGCGACTTGCAGAGAGAGTGGGTTGGTGGAGAACAAGTTGAGCGAAAAGGAGAAGACCGATTCGGATATCGTTAGCCATGAGTATTAATGTTGAAGTGATATAGAGAGCGTGTGTGTGGTGGGGCAAGAAGAAGAAAAGAGGAGCAAGACTAACTATAGGTGAAAGAGCATAGTATACGAAGCAGAAGACGAAAAAAGAAACTGGAATAGGTCACTTCCCACTCCGTGCTTTGAAGGTGGAGCGGGCTACCCAAGTGGGTATTGCACGGGTGTTTATACGTTAAAAAAAGGGTATATGTATAGCCGATGAAATGACGCGGCAATAAGCATCCCTTTTTGATATACTTAGGTATCGCGCACTATACCCCTTTTGTACTCATACCAGCACGCGCGCGCCAATCTCTCGCGTGAACCACATGTGTATCAATGCGACGACCAGCATTACACCCATCGGGAAAGACAAGATCGAAAAAAGAAAAAGAAAAAGAAGATAGCGTCACCATCCCCGACGCCAAGCGGAGATGATCGTCCGGGTAAAAAACAATAGAAAGAGGACGGAGAGTCAGGCATCCTGACAACAGTGACAGGTCATAGCGCCATTGCGGATATCGTTCCCATATAACATGTCTCTAGTATAGGGAAGGGGGGAGGGGATGGAGCCACAGATAAACTGGGGGACCCCTCGTATCTTGTCGTTGTTGCGTGCTAGGTGCTTGCTTGCTTGCTTGCTTTGTAGGCCAATCGACTTATTGTTATTATTTTTTTACCCGGTCCCCGTGGTGGGTGAGGGGGATCGACTGGGTGAGAGCGAAGCCAAGGTTTTACGGCAGATGAATGCTTGATGCGGGCATGATCCTGCGATCTCGCTACGTACGTATATGTATGTCGGTAAGCCCGCGTGCATTGTACATGCGGCAGACGTATGTGGGAAGTGCAGACGTCGGGTGATTTGTAGAGGCGCGTGATGGATTCCTAATGGGGGAGGAGCGGCGATTGGTTGTCGAATAAATGGGGAGGCTAGGCTGAATTGTCGAAATAGGCAGAACATGCAGTGAGGCTTTCTTTTTTGCTTTTGAAGTTTGGCCGTTCAGGCTATTGTGTGAGGTGTTGTTTTACTTCGCTAACCAGGTCTTCACGCTGAATAGTTACTGCGTGGTCGAGGTTCTTGTCTGGTAGCGAGAGCACCTTGAGCCGCGTACTTTGAAAGGCTGCATCGTCTTCCTCTAAGAACACTACGACAGCTGCATTCTTTTCGGCAATGTCCATCTGCTTTCGCGGTTTCTTGTCGGCTTTTGCGTCAAAGTCGACGCTGATGCCTGATGAACGAAGTTCCCGCGCAATGGCCATGCGTTGTTCGACCAGCCTAACATTGTCCAATGCAATGACAATCCACACATCGATATTACGATTTTGGACCGTCACATCATTCGGCTTCAGGCTCTTCAGTATAGCAAGAATCCGGTCAATGCCAAATGATATACCCACGCACGGGACGTCGCGGCTGCTGAACATGCCTGCAAGATTGTCGTACCGGCCTCCGGCAGCGATACTGCCAACCGAGGTTCCTGTCTGATTCTTTGCGACGACCTCGTATATCAGGCCAGTGTAATAATCCAGTCCCCGGGCTAGCGACAGATCGAGTTGGACGTAGCTAGCAATATTGTATGCTTTGAGATAGTGGACAAGTAATTCCATCTCTTTCACGCCCTGTTGCATGTCCCGGTTTGTCGACAAGAGCGCATCTGATTTGAGGAATTCCAATGTGGAGTTGATTCCCGATGCTGTGTCTCTGAGCAGATACTCGCCCAATTTAGCAGCAAGGCTGGCATCAAGGCCTTTCTCCTCCATCTCCTTTTTCACTTCCCCCCAGGAAAGCTTGTCGAGTTTGTCGACCGCCGAACTAATGGGCCGCAGAAGAGCTTCCGGAACGCCTACGGCTGTGAACATGCCGTTTAGAATGAGGCGATGGTTGATTCTGATTACAACGGGTAGCCCAAGCGCCTCGAAGACTTCAGCAGCAATGCATACAACTTCCGAGTCTGGTACCATCAAGTCGAACTGGCCAGCGTAGTCGAAGTCGCATTGGAAGAACTCGCGCATACGACCCTGCTTCAATGCTGGCTGATCCCTACGGTAGACCTTGCCAATCTGAAATCGCTTGATAGTTCGAGTATTGTGCATTCCCAGCCAGCGAGCAAACGGCACAGTCAAGTCGTAGCGCAGGGCGCATATCTCGCCACCTTGGTCTTGCAAATCGTATATTAGTTTGGAGTCTTCCCCGTACTTCCCAGTCAGGTAACTCTTTAGCTCAAACGCCGGTGTATCTATTTCCTCGCCGCCATGGAGCCGGAACACTTTGCGCATCTGTTGAAAGGTGTCGTTGCGCAAAGCGATATCCTCTCCATGCCAGTCTCGAGTGCCCTTTGGCGTCTTGAGTTGCGGTGGCATTGTGTTTTTAGTCTATATTAGAGCGCTTCTGCGAGGGGGTGTTCAGTGGTGAGCACGCTACAAGAGATGTGGAGTGGAGATGATATGATAGGAGATGTACGAGATGCGATGAGTCAAAAAGCCGAGTATCGCTCAGCACCTTGGCATAACCGTGAACTGCGAAATGCAGACACTACGATTCAATCCTCGGGTCGATAGAGGGATGATCATGTCTCTTTCCAGATCAGCCATGGATCTTGCTTCAATGGAAATAGTCGTGATTGTTCGCTAGCATCTTGCAAACTTGAAATAAAAGGAAAGCTGGCGAGCGAGTTCGCGTGTTTCTGCTAAGCAGCTTGTTCCAAGGTTGTTAAGTCTCCAAAACTTAGGCAAACCATACCGTCAAAATCTTAAATTCACCTGGTCCATGCGTGTATAGGCCGTCAGCAAACGAATGAATACAGGGTTGACGGGAGGCCATGGTCCAGTCGCAGACGGACGATCCGCG
Organism: Curvularia sp. IFB-Z10; assembly: GCA_002161795.1. Classification (NCBI taxonomy): domain Eukaryota; kingdom Fungi; phylum Ascomycota; class Dothideomycetes; order Pleosporales; family Pleosporaceae; genus Curvularia; species Curvularia sp. IFB-Z10. The sequence continues at coordinate 812,476 of JPSZ01000005.1, forward strand.
TTCCGAAGGCGGACTACGTCATCAAGTATCTTGCGCCACCTCCATCATGCTCTCTAGTGCCAACCACCCTCTCCTTTGCAACAGGCGAGGAATTAACTTCAACAATCTCCAGGCCTAGCCTGTATAGAAAATCATCTCAAACAACACATCGTCATGGTCTTTCCGATAAGCCGCCTTGGGCCGCGAAGCCTCATATTTACATCTGCGGGCATATTGTTCGTTACATTCGTCTTCCTGCTGACACCTATCATATCGCCGCTCCCGCCATACACTGGGCCCTATGAGGTGGGCATACTGGACGTCGAGACTGAGGTCCAAAAGAGAGTCATCCACGACGGGGTTCTCAAAGCTACCGGCGACAATGCCTTCCAATTGGATACGCTAGCTATCACGCTATACTACCCTTCTTCATTGCCTCGGGCATCACCTTCTCAGCGACCATGGGCCCGACCGTGGCTTCCTCAACCTGTGGGCCTTATTGGCGAGGGCTACGCTCGGCTTGCTGGATTTCCTAAGCTATCATCGCTCTTCACATTTGCGCTTTGGCTTTTTGGCTCCAGTACAGTTATTCCGGGTGTTGTCGATGCGCCTATCTTGTCTGGTGCTCAGTATGTTTTGGGCAAGGATGGCAGTAGCGTCGACGACTTTGAGAAGATGATGAACGTCGCCGAGCAAGAGCATCAGGAATTGAAGCGTGACAGCGATTCTGGTACTTTGCCATGCATGGTCTTTACGCACGGTATGGCTGGCATGAGCCAAAGTTACGCACACTATCTTGGAAGCATCGCGAGTCACGGGTACGTTGTCGCTGCTGTCGAACATCGCGATGGAAGTGGACCTGGTACTATTATCCATCATCCCAATGGCAAGGACGAGAAGGTCTGGCACATGAAACTCGAAGATCTCGAAGTCAATCCACCCATGACGGAGCTCGATCTCAAAGCCGCGCAACTCAACTACCGCGAGGCAGAAATCAGCGAGACAATCAAGTTGTTCGCGCGGCTCAACGCCGGCGATGCTCCAGTGGTGAACCTCAAGCCCGACTCGCCTCGCAACGCCCTGCCTGGCTTCAAGAACCGTCTGAATCTGTCGGCAGTCACAGTCGGCGGGCACTCTTACGGAGCCACGGGCGTGATGCAAGCGCTCAAATCGGCCGGCACAAAGGACATGCCCATCAACGGCGGAATCGCCCTGGATCCCGGCAAAGGCTCAGGTCCACTCAATAAAGACATTGACGTACCCATTCTCGTCATGCAGAGCGGCGAATGGACAGAAAAGCAAACGCAGTTTTACGAGCAAGGCTGGCACTTCAATGTGGTCAAGAAAATCATCGACGGCGTCAAGCAAGGCTGGTTCATGACTTTGGGCGGTACGGCCCACCCTTCGTGTACCGATGCGCCCCTGATTGTGCCGATGATTATGAAACTGGTGTCTGGAACTACGCTGAACAGCAGGACGGCGCTGCACGAGTATATTGATGCGTCTGTCCACTTTTTGGACTATCTGCGCACCGGTGAGAAGAAGGGTGTGCTGGCCAGTGGAGTGACGAATGCCCAGGGTCCCTTTTTAAAGGACGAGCCAAGAGACGTGGTCAAGGGGCCACATGGAGCTGATTGGGAGGTTCATGTTGTACCGAGAGAGGAGTAGATTTTCTCTCTTTCTTTTTCTCTCTCTATCTCACATCTTTGGAGGATAATGTCGTATAGTAATAGCTGTACGAGTTGAGAAATCCTACAGCGTTTGAGCAGATTAATCTATTCATCTATCTTAGCCACTGGTCCGTCTATTCGTCATGGGTCCGTATATTAATGACGAAGCCTAAATTTAGTTCTGATATTTGCTCGTAAGCCGTCCTTTTGTACCCACCGTGTCGTGTTTTTCTTTCTCTCTCCTCGTATACACCTTCAGCTATAGGAAAACAAAAAACCACAAAGGGATGACAAGGTACCTTTCCCAACCACGTCGCTGTATTCCAAACGCTTTTGTGCAACAACACATTGAACACGCTGCGCTTGAACAGCTTTTCCCTTCTAGCAGGATGCCATGTGGTAGTGATTCTTGGAATTAATTACGTGAGGGGAAATAGCGTGCTATGCGATAACTATACATGATTCGTGAACTGCGTAAAATGCGTAAAATGCGTGAGACGCGTGAAAATGCGTCGACATTGAGAGGCAATGCAATGCAAGGCAAGATGCCGAAGGGGGTATAATAGTGCAATGCAAAAGTAGCCTTTGAGTATGCAAATGAAGCAGAAGCAGTGTTTGTCGCAAGTAATTTCGCAGTCAAATCCTAGGAGTCGGCAGGAAAGCTTTGGAGATGTCAACCGAGACGCTCAACACGATGACATATCATGCTGCGTTGCGAAGGCCGTGATAGTGTGGGCCAGAGCAAGTCAGGCCCTACCGGCCCCAGAACCCACCGAAGCCTTTCTTGCCACGCCTCCCACCTGCGGTATTCCCACCACCGCCTCTTGCTCTAAGCTGCTGCGCTCGCTTCTCGAGTCTCTTACAGCTGACATCTGCCTTTACCATGACGAAGCTCTGGTCAAAAACATGTCCATTTGCGTTTCCACACCTTTCAAGCGCAGGAGCAAGCGCCAACTCGACTCTTCGTCCTCGGGGGTTGTCATTACTACTGTATCCGCCGCCCATGTCATCCGAATCATCATCATCGAAAACATCTTCCATCTCGCTGTCGTAGAAGCCGTATCCCCAGTACTGGTCTTTCTTGCCGCCAGTGAAGGTGACGAAGCGGTAGTCAGCTCGCTGGCGCTTCATCTTGAGGTCCAGTGCCACAGACGCCGAGACGATTGTGCCAAGTTGCTCTTTTCCAGCACTAAGCGATCGTGTAGACCAGGGGCGCAGTTTGCGGCGCATGCGACTGCAGAAGCGAGATATTTGTTTCAGTACTGGTGTTGCGTCAAAGGTAGGTCGCCATTTGCCGTCGATTTGTGGAACAAGAAGATTGACGGTTAGTGACCGCCATCGGTGGTACTCTGCAGCTTCTTCTTCGTTCTTGACGGCTGCGCACTGTTAGTGTCATATGTCCAATAGGGAGTGCAGCATATGCCAGGAGACTATACCCTTTCGCAGCGTATCGTTGATGTCGCGTAGTTTCTTGTCCCCTAGTTTTCCCGCCCAGACATACCCACTGCCTTTTTGCCAGTTGTTGAATATCTTTTGCTGTAACCGCATCCACACATACGCTTGTATGAGAAGTGGCCGATCTTCTGGGTCCTTCAGATAGACTTGATAGTTGTCTGTGAGGTTCCCAAAAAGCTCCTTCGCTCTGTGGAGATAGGGTCGCCTGCTCGAGGTTCTGATAGGACCGGAGAAGTACTCTTCACTCCACATGCGTATCTCATATCGTAGCGCCAGTAGCTCTTCTACCAGAGTATCCTCATCTGTCTTATAGAGCCTGGAGCCTCTTGTAGACGTGCCGTTAGCGCCCATGCTCTTTCGTTGTAGCTCCTTCCTCAGCGCGTCGCGCTCTTTCGTAAGCTGGTAGAAGCGCTGGATCAGCTCATCCTGACTGTTTCCGCGTGATGTGCTCTGTCGCGAGGGGCTCTTGAGAGGCACATTCGGGCTGGCTTTCCCGCCTGACCGCTGGGGGCGAGGCGACGGCGAACTCGAATCATCAGAAGACGTCTCTGCTGAAGTAGCCGTGATCTTTTCGAACATCAATGGCGGGATATACTGCGTCTTCCGCCTCTGCCTGGGTATCAGGACTTCCTCGTCTGACCACTCGTCGCCTACTTCGGGGAACGGGTAGCCTTGCTGCTCAGTGGCAGGCATGTCGTCGTCGTCGTCGTCGGAAGAGGAGGAGGACGAGGACGATGGGGAGGGTGGATCTCCAATGACCTCAGCGGAGGGGCAGGTTAGCTTGAGCGACTTTAGAGTAGAGTCGCGAACGTCTATGGATGCGACCAGGTTAGCACGCTATAGCCTAACAGCTCCAATGCGCACAAGACGCACCAGGAGATAGAGTGGCCATGTCAAGGGAGGGCGAGCATTTTGGTCGGCGCCCGGGGTATGTGCTCAGAGTCGATGTCGCGGACGGCGAAACTATTCGGGCGTGTACTGCACGCGTCCGAGATGATAGTCGGCCGTGGTAGTTGCAGGGCAGGTCAGCTGGCGAAGGTTACTACAGCGGGGCCAATGGAGGCTGGAGACATTGTTGGGGCAAGCCGTGGGCGAGCAAGGACGAGGCCATTGCGAAAGCAAGCTTTTGCAGCTCCCCGGTCCCAGCCTCACTGCGAGACAAAGAGCCTGGCGGTTCGCAGCCAACCACTCAGACGAGAAAGAGGCGGGACGAGCTGTGCATTCACACACCAGTGACGTGTGACGGCCCAGACATATGCACATGTATGTAGGCGACGGGAGAGGCTGGGCGTCATTCGCTTGCCTAGCGCGACCACGCCGGCCACTCAACCCACGTGCCGGGGGGGATTGCCCATCTCTTGTCTTGTCATGGCATGCGACGGCTTGCATGTAGGTACATGTCTCGTCCTTGGTCCTTGGTCCTTGTACTCTGCCAGCACCGTTCCTGGACAATCGCCTCAACAATTAGGCCGACGATCAGCCATCACGAGACTCGCCTCCACCCAGCGCCCGCAACCCAGTCATTCCACTTTGGCTTTCTCCTCCTGACCTGTTTATAGCCATCCCAAAGCGCTATGCCACCTTATGTGTGCCTCTGTTAACAGATTCGAACTGCGGGAGAGAAAAGATGCGTTGTTGCTAGTGACACAGTGCAGTAAGAGCATAGATCTGGACAAGGAATCATTGAGCATGATCCACCAAACACACTCTCTCTCTACACCGACATGTTCATCTCTGGACCGATGGTGAATATGAACACTACTACTCGTTCCTTTTGCCGCTTGCGGGCCACCTGCTGCTCTACCCATGACTGTGCCAACCCGCCAATCATGTTCGGACTTGAAAACACGGATGCATTCCAGAAGAAAAGAAAGAAAGAATCCCCACGGCAGTGTGCTGGCTTCCATTGTTCCTGCGTGTGCACGTTTCCATGGCACCGTGCTGCTGCGCTGAGGCAAGAGAAACTAAATTCTGCTCAAGAGCACGAGGTTCGCGCTTGCGAGCTACGGAAGCCTGGTATATTTTCGTTTGCGAGACAGATTACAATAAGTAACGGGTAAATGCTCTTTTACTATCCTTTACACACTACCGGAACATACATGACACGAAACGCCATACTTGCAACCCACTGCTAAAAGCACATATCGCCAATATTGGCCATCAGTCTGCCCTCATTACTCATACATTCATACTATAACTCGTTAGTCAATCGTTCCTAAAGCAAACCAGCCATACTTACTTGATGCAAATCGTCTTGGCCTCCAGATAGCTCATCATGCCCAATCTCCCGCCTTCCCTGCCAATGCCACTCTGCTTAGAGCCACCCAGGGGCACCTCCATGGAAAGCTGCTGCGTCGTATTAATATTCACCATACCCGCATTGATCTTCTTTGCGATGCGCAGCGCACGCGGCATAGAAGCCGTGAAGATGCAAGAAGACAGGCCAAAGCTTGTATCGTTTGCCATACGGATGGCTTCTTCCTCCGTCTTGAATGTGCGAATGGTAATCACTGGCCCGAAGATCTCTTCTCGGTATATGCGCGCATCGTCCGAGGGGTTGAGGAAGATAGTCGGCTCAACATAGAACCCGCTTGTACCTTTTCTCACTCCACCCGTGAGGAGCGAGGCCTCTTTCTTGCCTATCTCGAGGTACTCCATGACGCGCTCAAACTGCTTGCTGTCGGCCAAGGGGCCAAACATAGTCTCGGGCTTCTCAGGATGTCCCATGGCGTTGCTGAGTTGTTCGAAATGCACTTTGAGCTGCTTTACAAACTCGTCGGCAATGTCCTCGTGCACAAAAGTACGGCTAGTTGCGACGCATGCTTGGCCGCTATTCAGCAAGAAGGATTGGCTGTGGTGTTGAAGAGCATTTTCAATGTTTGCGTCTGCAAAGATCAGAGATGGCGATTTTCCACCGAGCTCGAGTGTAACGCGCTTGAGGTTACTAGGTGCATGTAAGCATTCTAGTCGTGTCCGGGCTTTGTGCATATGTGTGTGTGCATGGTAACATACCTCTTCGCCGCAAGTTCCTGGACCTTCTTCCCCACAGGTGCAGAGCCTGTGAAGCTAATCTTGTCAATATCCATATGACTGGCCAACGCAGCGCCCACTTTCCCATCGCCAGTGATGATGTTGATAACACCAGGGGGGAAACCAGCCTCCTTGACTAGCTCCCCCAGCTGCAAGAGTCCAATTGGACTTTTCTCCGAGCCCTTGTAGACAACGGTACATCCAGTAGCTATAGCGGGAGCAACTTTGGCACCAAAGAAGAGCAGGGTGCCATTCCAAGCTCCAATGCCCGCACAGACTCCAATGGGTTCGTACTGGGTAATCTAAACTTGCATTAGCACAGGCTGTAAGAAGCATGAGGGAAACGAAAGACCAAATATATGTACCTTGTATATGCCATTCTCCTCAGGCCATTGCTCACCCGGAAGCTTGTCTGTCCAGCCAGCCGTGTAACGAAAGCAGCTTGACGCGTACTTGTATATAAAACGAGCGACCATAACTGGCTGCCCCATACTCTTAGCCTCCCAGGGTGCAAGATCTGCTGCGTGTTTGTCGATCAAGTCTGCAAAGCGGTTCATGACTTCGGTACGCTGTTGTGCCGTCCAGGTGGCCCACTCGCCCTGGTAAGCACTACGGGCGGCGGCAACGGCCTTGTCAACGTCGTCCAGAGAGGCCACCTGAATGCCGTCCAAGACTAGAGATTCATCGTGAGGCGAGGTGATTGTCAGAACCTCCTCAGATGTGGAGTCGACGTACTAGTGGAGTCAGTTGGGGCAAGTGATATATGTGTGTACATGTCCAGGCTTGACGTACTTCATTGTTGATAAAGAGTCCCTTTTGAACCATTGTAAATGATGTGTGTATGAAGGTATGGAAGCGTGCTTCTAAGTATAAGTTGCGGGTTGTAGTATTGGATATATCTGTCTTCTTTCTATGAATACCAGCAACTATATATACATTTCACCATTTCACTGCTGTCAGCTGGGTTGGGTGATCCTACAAGAACAACATAGGATCTAGTTACAGCTTCCGAACATAGAACCAAGCTTATTGGTTGGTTATTCGGTGCCAGCTACGATGCAGAGGCGAGGTAGCGGAGTTCCACTACGCTAGTTGATGTGTAGCCCTGATCAGCTCTAGCGCTTATTATGCCTGAGCCAATAGAATGGATTCATTCTCAATCTATCAATGTTGGTAATGGGTATGTCGATTGCACACATGCAGTGGTTGTCGAACTAGTTCCTCAAAATCAGCAAGTCGTGCACAATGCTAGGTAGGCATCGCTAACTTTGCAAATGGATGTCAGCACTTCGGGCTAACTCATGTCCGACTTCCCACGGACGAAACCGAGTCATGTATCCGGATTTCAGCATGGACTCGTCCACGGTGATAGTATGTAAGAGACTCAAGTGCCCGTCGGTCGTGCAAACCCCCCGCTTTATACTCGAACAAATCACCGTGCCTACTGGGGAACTGCAACAGTGGCTGTTGACTGTTGTGACACGGGCCAATTTGAACGGAGCAGCGACCGAGAGCACGAGTATGACGACATTGCAGTGGCGATGATGGCTCAGGGGAGGGGGGCGGTGCGGGTGGAATGCAAAGTATAAGTATAAGTACTAATATGTCATTTGAGGTTCCATGTATTCGCAGCGCCGTCTCAGGAGCCTCATGATGGCGGAGGCTAGTGCCTAGTTGGGCTACACCGGTACGTACCTAGTGGGGAAGGCATTGCACGCCAACCTCACCCGACGCAGCGGGGCCATTTCTTCCCCGTCCACCGACCCACCGCCGCCGACCGCCCTTGAAAACTTTGGGCATTGCATGTAGACCATCCTTCACCTTTGCTCGGCCATGGTCGAATCCACAGTCGGCGCATCAGCCCACTCGCCAGGCACGACGGGCAAACCCAGCGGCGGCCGCCCACGAGTGATTTCATCCTGCTTGACATGTCGGCGGAGAAAAGTCAAATGCGATCATGTCCATCCTGTCTGTGGCTCCTGTACACGAGGGAACCACGTCTGCACTTGGACAGATCAGGTACAGCCCACGACTGCCACTGGAAGAATATCGAAAGCTGCCATGGCCAACAGTGGCAGGGGTGGACGAAGTAGTGATGTTCAAGCGCGGCTGGATCGGCTCGAGTATCTTTTGGAGAAAGCGGTCGCTGGGCAGGCGAATACTACAGCATCATCTGTACGGTCCAGCGCTGACTTTGAGAGAAAAGAGGTGGATGTCTCGACCCCGTCATCCAACAGTCAGACTTCTCAAGGAGCTGGTATCACTTCCGACGATGGCGATGGCACTCTTTTGCTCAATGGTGGTGGACAATCTCAATTCGTCTCCTCTCTGCATTTTGCATTACTTGCCGATGAGGTAAGCAAACCTTATTACTACTTCGGTCCTTGCCATGATCCGCGTGTGCTGACGCTTACTAGATTCAAGACATCAAGGCTCTACTAGGCGACCAGACCGATGAAGAGAGAAAAGAAGTTCCGCAAAGCAGCCTGGTCGATCTGCTCTCACTGGGTCGCGCAGGTGCAGGCTCGAACCTGGAGAACTTACTGCCTAGCACACAAGAGCACCGTGATACCCTCTTGGACGTCTACTTCGCCAATGTAGACCCAATGGTGAGGATCACACATAGACCAACGGTCATGCGGAAATTTTCCACCTACAACCGTGAAACACATCCCATTGCTTATGCCATTTACTTCTCTGCCATCAATTCGTTGCCTCCCAAGGTTGTCCAGAACAGGTTCGGCGATACCAAAGAAGCCCTTTTGGACCGGTTCCAACTGGGTGTTGAAATATCGCTCGCCCGAGAAAATTACTTGACGACATCCAACCTTGAAATCTTCCAGGGGTTCGTGCTATGGTTGACCTGTATCACACGGGAGGAAGACATGGGTAGGCTCATCGTATGCTCGCTAGCAGATATAGCTGACATAAATATCAGGAAAAGCTTGGGTGTTGATCGGTGTAGCTTTCCGCATCGCTCTGAATCAAGGTTTACACAGAGACCCATCCCTTTTTCCCGCAGGATCCATGGACGCCCTCACTATCGAACAGCGCCGTCGCATGTGGCATCAGCTTGGCCATCTGGAGTTTCGTGCAGCTGAATGTAAGGGCCAGGAGCCGAGCATAACCGAAGACTTCTACACAACCCTATTCCCACGGAACATCGACGACGAAGACCTCGTCGATGGGGCGAGTCCAGGTCCAGCCCCATACAACGAACAGAAATTTACAGCCATGACGTTTCAACTCGTGCGATTCAACGGTATGCGAGCGCTGCGGCGTATAGTTCAAAGCACATATCGTTTGGAACGACGGATGCTAGATTCCGGGCTCCATGGCACCTCTCGACCAGACCCTGCCCAAGAACTGCGAGAACTCTATAACCAGATAAAAGTCATGCTCGATGAGGTACACCAGGAAACTCACCAGAAATACTTGCATTTTCTTAATCCGGAGATACCAATGCAACGATTGACCTTGGGCTTGGCTTCACTACTAGAATGGCGCGCTTACTTACTTTTCTGGCTCCGTATGCCGCGCGCCTACCGTGAGGCGGTCTTTTCAGATGACATTCGCAGATCGTATGTATCTTCCATTTGGTGTGTTTCATTCAGTGCTTACGTGGGTTGACAATCTTAGGATATTCGAAAAGTCTGTCAGTTGCGTAGAGACGCTGAATGGGGCGGCTGCAGATGTTGACGCGGCTCGCTTTCAATGGCACATTGGTATGCCAGACTATTCAGTTATGTTTTCAAGGCTAACAATCCAAGGCGCTATTGCTTCGTTCCAAGCTATCATGCACATCTTGTCTGAGCTGCGCAATCCCCTATTCGACGCGCCAAATCGACAACGAGCTTTGCGAGCGCTACAAATGTCACGTATTCTCCGAGCAAACAACAACGCTAAGGCATGGCAAGCTGTCAAGAATATGATTGACAAGGCAGTATCTGAGCACAGCCTGTCGCCCAGGGCTCAAGGTCAACCTTCAAATCCGTATCTAAGTCAAACTCCACCGAAGTCTACGTCTACGCCTACATCTGCGCTTCCGCTAGGTACTGTGTCAAACAGCAACACGGGACCATATCCGGCGATGCCAACAATGCCGACTTACGCCTTCCAACCAAACTCCATGAGATACGATCAACAACCACTATCGACACAGCCCCAGCCGCCGATACAGCCCCAGCCTAACATGCTAGATCCGATGCAAGACCTCCAAGACCGCGCACCAATTTGGGACGACATCAATATAAACAACATTAACAATATCATTGGAGACATACAACCGACTACCAACGTCGTCCCTGATTTTGACTTTGTAAGTGTCATTGTATGATTTGAACAAAAGAGAGTACTGTTCTAACCAAAGCAGGGTTTTTGGGGTGATCCCTTCAACTACGAGAATGAGCCTGTTGCAATGCCGATGCAAGACGGCTACTTTCCTGAATGGACAGGACCAATATGAATTGAATTAGCAGATAACGCAGAATATTTTCTTCTTTTTCAGTTTCTGGACCTGTGCGAGAGCACAGCCTCATGCACTTGGGAGTGTGCATGTCTGATGAAGACTTTGAATTGCTCTTGTTGAGGAATGGCTCGCCGACGACTCCAAGCCAGCTGAGCTTTCCCAGCTGGTCAACCGCCATGTCTTCCCGACTTTCCGACTTCCCGACTCCCCGAGATCTCCATAATGGAAACCTGCGTTACAACCACGGAAATCCAGCCAGCCTATCGGGAACAAAGCGAGAAAAAGGAGAAGAAATAAACAGGAGCAGTATACTTCATATCTGCTGCTAGGTTCCGTCTCGCGCAGCCCGTTAACACTGCATGCTCGACATGCTCTCTACATCCATACAGCGACACGCGCCAAAGGAAAACAATTTCGGAAATGAAGCGTCAAACCAAACCAGTAATTTACCATACGACTCGATATCAACAGGCTTGATCCAGACTCCCCCTCCAATCCGCCCTTATCGCTCAATAGTATACTCCGCATATGCTCCGGAAATGCCACATGCTCCGTCTACCATCGAATCGATGATTGAACCAACTCCTCGGCAGCCCCAATCAAATCAAGTTTTTCCCTCACACGCCATGAGAATGCAGACCTTTAGTGGCCAGGAAGACATGGCAAGCGAGTATCGTTTCAACTAGCACGCGACATGAGGTCTTGATGATTCACTCAAAGAGGAGCACTTTGTTGTACCTTTGTGTGAGATGGAAAGACTAAGGAAAGAAGATGAAGTTAGGGCTTCCGGAAAATAAAAATAAAAATAAAAATAGACAAACATGCCGTGGAGGAGCGATGCGGTGCGGTAGAATAGAACGAGGCAATGCATCATGGTAATCTGGCGACTTCCTCATCTTTTACTGTACATGTCTTACTACGAGTATGACCAATTATAGAAAGGGCACTAGACAGGCAATATAGAATTGGGGTGTTTTTAGTCTTGTCTCACGTCGAAGCTTCATCTTGGAAGAAAGAAAGCTAGCTAGTTAACACACGCATGGAACTTGCTGCAAATAGTCGCGAATATTTGTCCAGCTGTTTTATCTTCATTCTGTCTCATTTTTGGCTCATCTCAAAACATGACATGTACACAGTATACATAGTCACAAGGAAGGGAGGAGCGAAAAGGATGACAATAGGCTAGAATGTTCATCTGTGTTATACAAATAAGTCGACAAGGGCCCCGTTATCCGCCTGGTTCCGTAACACGATCCGTGAATTCCCGCGCTTACTTCCCAAAGAAAAAACGTAGACGCAAGGCAGAACCTCGTAACAATGGTATCCTGAGCCTAAATCTACTCATCCTTGACACCACCGCGTCCCGCGCGCTCAGCAGCCTCAATGCTCTTCTTGTCTGTCTTAATCTCGCCAGCGCCCATGCCCATCATGCCGCCGGCGGCCTTCCACGGCCTAGCCAAGTCGCCAGTCGCGGGCTGGCCAAACAGATGAATCTTGACAAGGTTTCCCTCGAACGCGCCCTTGAGCGGGATGATGGACTGGATGAGGAGCGGGTTGGTGTATTTGAAGTAGAGGTGCATAACGCACATCATGCCGACGCCCATCAACTGGGCCTTGAACAGCTCACGCAGCTTGCCGAGATCGTATGCCTTGACCGTTGTAGCGACAAACTTGGGCTCCTCGCCGGACCCCATTGGCGCAGGCTCCACGTACTTGACAACAGTCATATCTGCCAATCTGTGTTAGCTGATTTCAGCTCCTTTTTATTTCTCTTTCTCCCCCCTTCCTCAAAGGTCCTGCCGACTTTGACTTTTTCTTTTTTGAGGCAACGCACCATTCTTCTTGTTGATCTGCGCTTGGACGTAGAGATAGATACCCGCGATGATCAGGTTGGATACGATGTAGAGTGCGCGCACTCCGTTGAGCACGTTCGGGTCATCAAAGGGAATCTTTTTCGAGATTTGCATAAATCCCCTGCATGTGTATCAGATTTTGGTTCTGCGGCATGCACAATGGGCCAGAGCGGAGCCTTACAGGATGATGACCAGGTTGGTACTACGGTGGGGATTAGCAAACTGTCTTCAACAGCCTCGGAAGTCAATCTTGCGTACACTTGCGGACTGATAGCCATGGTGCGGGTCGGGGCGGATGAGCCGAGATAGAGGGCTAAGAGGCGTTTCTAAGAAGGATTCAAAAACAGTCTCAAACAAGAGATGAGGTGTTGTGGCGCAAAACGTGGGAGAGAGGGTGAAGGAACGAGCGGGCGACTTTTGTGGTGGGCGAGAGTAATCTTAGCGCGCGACCCAAGAGGCCAGGTTGCCCGCGGCTGCTAAGCCTCAACCGGACGCCACCCTTCCAGGCGTGTCCAACTACTTCTGAGAACACATAGTTAGCATCGCCACAGCGAAGTCAATTTTCATATAATGACGCGTTTCCAATGTTACAGCGAAACATGAAGAGGTCTGGCAGACTGCCATTCCTCTGACTCTACTCGAATTCAGGGTATCTTCTCTCTAGTCCTGTGAAATGTGTATGCAAGCCAACGCCAATTCAAGAGACCCTTGATAGCCAATCCATACAAATCAGTGTTCCCGAGAAACTCCACGCTAAAAATATCCAAAAACACCCATGTGAGTCTCGTAGGCATTCATGCCACAAATGCCACCAATGCTCAACTAATAACAGGACCAAATAGGGGATTACATAACGACGCACTCGCGGTCCGGCCGGTTTTTTCCCTTTGACTTACCCTTGTCTAGAACAACACCAGGTTCTCTACTCTTGCTCCTCAATCTATCCTTCTTCTCCTTTTTGCTCTTACTGCGCGAGATTCCAGACTCTTTTTTGTCCTTGACCGGGGACGGAGTCTTTGAGCCATTTTCTGCGCTAGTTGCCTTGTCGATTACAATGACAGGTTCATCTCCAGTGCCAGCATTCTCGTGCGTGACCAACTTGCTGTTGCTACCGCGACCTGTCAGCCGCGATAAAGTAAGGGATAACCGATTCTCAGCACTTGGGCTCCCTGGCCGACTTTTACCGTTACCAGACATCCATATTCGTGAGCCGCGCCTGGAAACAGACAAAAAGCTTGTCTTCTCGTCGGCTGGGGTGGTCGGCTGGGTGCGACCACGAAGGCTCCCTTCGGCATCCTCAATGGCAAGGCTGCTCCGCTGATTACTGGAAATGCTATTTCGACTGGCTGGCTCGTCCATGCGATTGGGTTCGGGATGGCTATCAGGCACACTAGTCTTTTCCCAGTCGCCGGTAGTGTCCACATCTGTCGCAGCCGTGGAAGGCAGAGAGGCCAGCGTTTCGCGGGATGGGTCCACGGAAGGGATTCCGGACTGTGCCTCTGCATAGGTCGGAGGATCACCTCTGGAAGCCAACTCTTCGTCAATAGGCTGCACTTGGTAGAACAGCAGATATGGCGACTCTTCCCGCAGAGTCTGCTCAATGTTGACCTCGGTGACTCGTTGACTCGAGAGATCGTCAAACCGCAGCCATTTCTCTTCTTCGTCTTCAGACTCGGAATGTGAGGTGCCGGGTCGGCCTTGGGCATTGGCACGAACAAGCGCAATGTAATGCCCAGAGTCAACTGACATACCTCTATGACAGACGACCGATTGTAGCACTAGCTTGAAGTTGCCAAACAACGGACCCTCTTCCTTCATTCTTTCGTCCGAAATGAAGTGAGGTAAGCCGATGTCAAGCGGAATATCGATATAAGTGTTGAGGCGCTTTGGGGTGCCGTTTGCATTTATAGTGTATCGCTTTAGACATATTCCTAGAACCGGACGTTTTGCAGAAAAGTGTGCAGCAACCTGCGCATCTGACCTTGGAACGTTGTCGGTATACCACGCTGGAGAAAAAATTGTTAGAAACATGGAAACTGGTGGAGTATTCGACTTACGAATCAAACTGAAGAACTGCCATGCCGGCATGAGAATCTCCTTCTTAAGCAGAGATGCTGAGCGGGGCCGGCCACCAGAACTGCTATCTAGCATATCCTCGACATGCTTCTTTTCGTCAAAGTTCCCAGTTTCTGGTGGCTGACGCAAGTATCGTTGGCCGAAAATACTATCAGCACGGCGGCGGCCTTCCAGATTGGGTCGCACTGGCGTCAAAGGTGTGGAAGGCTCCATTGATGTCGGCGACGTGACGATTGGAGTCAACGGTGCCTCCACTTCGGCAGTTTCGATGTGTATCGTCTCGTTCTTCTCCGGGTCCTTGTCCACGAACTCGTCGTTGGTTGATCTTAAGGAAGCTATGGTATTCTGGCGTTGCAGGTAGCGCTTCACCTCGATTCGGTTGTTGAAGTAGGTCTCCAAGCAGTCCTCGAGTGTGATAACACGATCATCATCTGGTTCTGGAATGGCAACTTCGAGGAGTCGCTCGTTGACGAGCTTGTGGTCGTCCTCCTTGTCTTCGCGACCAGTGTGGTAAATATCCATCTTCAGAGTAAGGAGTGGCAATTCGAGAGTGCCAGTGATGAAGGTAAAAGCTTCTGATGCATCTTGTTGTCGCACTTGGGCAGCGTCTTCCCAACCACACTTTGCGAGCGCATCTTGAAGCTGCTTAGTCTGCGATGGCTGTTAGCTACAGACGTGACAGCGATGCAGACAGACCGCACCAGATCGACCTTGATAAGCTGGCCGCTGCGCAGCAGATTTACCCATAACCGCAAGACAGCAGCCAACTTCTTCCTGGGCTCGTCCTCAAAGTTGTCGTATAACATGGCTTCAAAGCTATCGAGGCGCGCAAACATGGCGAACAGTAGTGCGTCCAGATAGCATGTAACCATGTTTCGATTGATAGCGCCGAGCATGGGAATATTTGGGTTATAGTCCTTCAATTCACCCTCGAGCGATTCGTTGGCGAGGACCAGGAGATCGTAGGCCTTGTCCAGGTCATCCGGGCACCAGGCAATGGCATGTTCCGCCTGTTCCTCTGCCATTTTTGTTATGCCGGCACCATGCAGGCGCGTGAGGAGCATCTTGACCTGCACCTGGTTAACAAGAGCGCGTGTTGCCATGGCTTTTGGTGTACTTTTTTCTCGGCATGCTCGTTTGCGGGAGGCCGGGGCCCTTCGTTTGTGAATATTTTGTAGAGATCGAGAGGAGTGGTTGAAGCTTGAGACTGAATAGGCATGTGGTTAGAATAGTCGAGAGCTGGATCGTGAAGGGTAGTGGGCGGAGAAAGAGGGCGACATGGGGCTGTTTGGTGTAGAAACAAAAGACTGGTATCCGTGGGATTTGGCAATACAAATGGAAGTTTATGATATAGGGTATGGATGCTAGCAGACAGTCGCCGTCGACGGTCCAGCCAGGGATCCGATGGCGGAGCGACGCTGCAACATGGTGCCGGGTCTGGGGAATTAAGGCATACTTTGGATTTGGCGTGTTTGGATGCGCGCTTCTCGCCGTGCTTGTCGCGCCGGCTAAGGAATCGCGACATGCCGTTCATGGTGGCGAAGGTGGTGGACGATGGGGAGCAGCATGCAGAAGAGGGCTGGATAAGTCGCGAGATGGGTCGCGGGGCAGGCAGCGGACGAGGATGGTGGAGGAAGGTGTAGACGAGGAGGCGCAGCCAAGCAACGGGAGATGACGCTGCGCCGCAAGGACGCACCAGACGACGCAGCACGACCACGGGCGCAAGAAGGAAAAGAAGAAGACGACGACGACGAAAAACAAGCACAAGACATGGCCGAGTGTACCAAGGACCCGTCAGCCGCACAGCTCGAGCGTGTGGTGTAGTCGCCAGGTGCCCATGGGTGGGGCCATCCTATTGGCTACCGAGGCCCTGGCTGTAGGTCATCCCTGCAGCGCTCATAGCACGGCGTATAGCGTATAGCGTATAGTAGTAGTATAGCGTATGGGCGGGCGAGGAAAAGTCCGCTGCACACGCCCATCGCCTATAACCACCACACGCCCCCTCCACACTGCCATGGCTATGCGTGACCTGCCGCTGCGCACTGCGGCAGCCCTGGCCACCACCAGCTCGGCCACCGCCAGGCCTGCCATCCGCGCTGCTGTCGCCGCCGTGCCCGTGTTCCGCCGCAATGCCTCGTCCCAAGCAGTCGCCGACATTGAAGACGCATCTTCGCTGCAGGCGCCACCACCACCAGAAGAGCTAGTCAAGGACTTCGACCCCGTAGCAAGGAGCCGCCTGCGGAGACGGGGGAATAAGCAGCTGCCGCCCAGCAGGTACGATGTCCTCGCGGCATGACCAACGACACCACCCTCACCCATCACAGGTACCAATATCGCTCGCCCAAGTACTACCGCGGCCCGCTCCACCCTCACCAGCCCCCGCCAGAGTCAGACCCCGCATCGCGCCTCTTCCAGCCGGGGCCCTTCAGTCTATCGCGCCTTGAGCAGACGTACCAGAGCAAGATCGCTTCGGATCTGCTCACCCTCACATACCAGCACTACCCCCCGGGCTACCGAGCACCCAAGACAGACCAGCGCCTGCGCGAATGGACTGGCGACTCGCCCTACTTCAAGAACCGCCCATTGCGGCCCCCGCGAGGCAAGGGCGAGGTTCTGCGCTTGCTCCAAGAACCCCGCACATTCCGCAATGTGCCCAAGATCACAAAAGTTGTCGTCCACTCCATGGTACCAGAAGCCCAGGAAAACAGCGGAAACTTGCATGTCGCTGGTATGGTTCTCCAGGCCATCAGCAATGTGCGAGCAGTGTCGCACAAGGCCAGGCACAACGTGGTTGGCTGGGGACTACGTAAGGGCAGATACGTCGCAGTCACCTCCACCATGGAGCGCGAAGACGCCGACAACTTTCTGGCTAAGCTCATCGACGTGGTGCTGCCGAGGATCAAGGAATGGAAGGGCGTGCCTGGTTCCTCTGGAGACGGACACGGCAACATGAGCTTTGGTCTTACCCCGGACCAAGTTGCCCTCTTTCCCGAGATTGAGGTCAACTACGATGCGTGAGTTTCCTGTTGAACCTACCCTAGTTAGCCACGTCATGCTAACACAGTCTAGTTATCCGCCAAAGATGATACCCGGTTGCCACATTACCATCCAAACAGATGCCACAAGCAACAAGGACGCCCGTCTACTTTTGCAGGCTATTGGCATTCCATTCTACGGAAAACTCAATGATTAATTGCGGGCCTATACCTGGCCGTGTACAAGACATGTAGTAAATGTAAAATACACTTCCGTTGGCTGCCGCACAGACTTTGTTGCGCAATCATGTTGACCACCGTGCTTAAAGCGACGTGACTTGCTCACCAAATTTCTTTCCACTCGGTCCATGTGACAAGCTTTGTCACAAGAGATCAACATCTGCTCGGTCCTCGTACAAGTCAGTTGAGAGACCTTAGATCTAAACCAGTGTGATACCCAAAGTGTCACAGTGCAGCTCGTGCAGACATGACATGCGATTGATAGAATATGCTATTGACTTGACCAAGTGGAATTTACATGTAGTTGTTCATAGCACTGAAGACCCCGGCACTCGACCAGCCGGACTGTGGATCGCAATTAACTGCCTTAACTGTGCGGGCGTAGAGAAACGAGTTATTTTCGTCAAGTTGTCGGGCGCGGACGGACCCTGGCACGGGATTTTAGGACTGGCCAAGCTCTGCCGAAGAACTCCCGCCATGTCGCAGCTTCGCTCAGACCGTTAACCACCAACAAATCAAGCCCGCGATACCCTACCAATACCCCAGATTTGCTCCCGTGGCCACTCACCAGTCACGATGCAGTCTATCCGGCAACCGCTGCGCTCTGCGCTCTCAAAGGCCGCAGCCAGGCAGTATGCGACCGCTTCCTCGCAATATGCCGAGACGATTAAGAACCTTCGCATCAACAGCGACACAAAGGTCCTGTTCCAGGGTTTTACTGGAAAGCAGGGAACGTGAGTTGGACCGGGAGAAGCTGTGGCAAGGGCAGATGCTAACACGCAAATAGCTTTCACGCACAGCAGGCGATTGAGTACGGTATGCGACCAGCCAGAAGGTTATTTTGATACTGCGGGGGAAGAGGTCTGACAACGTTGTAGGCACAAAGGTTGTTGGAGGTACAAACCCCAAGAAGGCCGGCACCGAGCATCTTGGACTGCCCGTCTTCAAGAATGTCGCAGATGCTATGAAGGAGACTCAAGCTACCGCTACCGCCATCTTCGTTCCGTACGCTCCATCTGCCTCCGGCTTTGTGTCACTTGTCAAGCCTAACCACAACATATAGCCCACCGGTCGCCGCTGCTAGTATTGAGGAGGCCATCGCCGCCGAGGTTCCTCTGATTGTGACGTAGGTGTGCATGTGGAAACTGAGGTATATGAAACTTACAATAGACAGCATCACTGAGGGTATTCCCCAACACGGTATGAAAAGGTGACGCCAGCTTGGAAGACTTGGAAGCTAACCGAGGTAGACATGGTGCGCATCACCGACATGCTCAAGACCCAGAGCAAGTCCCGCATGGTTGGCCCTAACTGCCCTGGTATCATTGCTCCCGTACGTTTTTCCACCACCCCCTGCACATGGCTCAACAGACTCCTAACTTCACTAGGGCCAATGCAAGATTGGTATCATGCCTGGATTCATCCACAAGCGCGGTCGCGTTGGTATCGTCTCCCGCTCTGGAACCCTTACCTACGAAGCCGTCAACCAGACCACCCAAGCCGGCCTTGGTCAGTCGCTCGTTGTCGGTATCGGTGGTGACCCCTTCTCCGGAACCAACTTCATCGACTGCCTCAATGTGTTCCTCAAAGACGAGGAGACTGACGGTATCATCATGATTGGCGAGATTGGTGGTTCTGCCGAGGAGGATGCCGCCGACTTCTTGAAGGAGTACAACACCGCTAACAAGCCTGTTGTCAGCTTCATTGCCGGTATCTCTGCCCCACCAGGCCGGAGAATGGGCCACGCTGGTGCTATTGTCAGCGGAGGCAAGGGCGATGCCAACTCCAAGATCACCGCGCTTGAGGCCGCTGGTGTCACTGTCGAGCGCTCCCCTGCAAAGCTAGGATCCACTCTTTACGATCAATTTGTCAAGCGCGACCTGATATAAGAGCATATTATGATGTTTCATCGTACTCTTAAAGTGTGCCGCATGGAGGTCTCTTGTACATTGTAGTTAAACCAATTCATAGTGTCTGCATCTAGACGTAGAAGCTCACGATTCAGGCCTTTCTATGGTGTTTCTGGAGCTTTTTCTATGAATGCGGCGGTGCCGCCAAAAACATGCATTCCTCTTTTCACATGCACATTCTGAACCCTTGATGGGCGGGTGGTCCAAGCTCAAGATTTTCCCAAAAGTTCCCCGCAAACCTCCGAGCTGCATCCAATTGCAGAAGCACAGCGGACAACCTTGAGCACAATAAACATGTCCAAGACAAAGACGAAACGCGCACGTCGGGAACTGAAGCGTGAAGGTGAGAAGAAGATTGCAGCGCACCACCGCAAAGCTGCAGCAAAAGCCGTCGAAACGAAGCAAGCCGCGACAAAGCAGCCTGCAAAGAAGAAACAGAAGATGAATACTGGGACCGCAAAAGACGCACCACCAGCGACCAAGCCCGCTCACTTCCAGCCCTCACAACGAAAACATGCCATTCCCTTTGGCGAATACGACCATATTCTCCTCGTTGGCGAAGGCGATTTCAGCTTCACACGCTCCTTGGCCATTGAGCACGGCTGCGCAAACGTTACAGCCACAAGCTACGACTCGTTCGAAGACGTAACAAGTAAATACCCTACGTTCGCATCCATATCCAGCGAACTCGCAAACCTCACACCTCCGGTTCCGATATTCCACTCCATCGATGCGACTAAACTGTCGAGCTACAAACAGCTACGTTGCAAGCGCGAGGATGACGACAACGAAGAAGAAGGCTGGGACATTATCACTTTCATGTTTCCACACACAGGTGGCCTCTCAACCGATGTCAACCGCCAGGTTCGCGCGAACCAGGCGCTGCTAGTCGAGTTTTTCAAATCCTGTATCGATACAAAGGATCCCAAGCGGCGGTTGCAGATCTTGCAGAACCAGCAGGATAGTCAGAACAAAAAGAAGAGGAAGAGCATCGATGACGAGGACAAAGCCGCTCCGCAACAGTCGCAAAAACAGCAGATTAGGCCTTTTCTTCGCATGGGCGGCAAGATAATCGTCACGCTATTCGAAGGTGAACCATATACATTGTGGAACATACGCGATCTAGCGCGCCACGCTGGGCTCAAAGTCGTCGAAAGCTGGAAGTTTGATTGGGAACAGTACCCGGGGTACCATCATGTGCGCACACTGGGGGCCCTCGAAGGGGGTGGCGGGTGGAAAGGGGAAGATCGCGATGCGAGAATGTATGTGTTTGAGAAGATTCCATTGGTGGCAGATAGTGATGAAGAGAAGGAGATGGAGAGGCAGGCGAAGGTGGCGAGAGGAGGGAGACTGCCGAGCCAGAAGGAGGCCATGAAGAGGGCTATGGAAAAAGAAGAAGAAAAGGACAATGACGATGGCCATGACGACGATGAATCGGATGACTGAGGCAGACAGCCTCCGTTGGTAACAAAACGCTCGTTTTAATAATCGTCACCTCCCTCACAGGCCGTCTCCAGGACTAAAACTATACTACACGCAAGACTACAGCCACGCTGGGCACCTTGCTACAATAAATCCAAACGCCATGCTATGCGCATACACCCTGTAGCACAAGCTCCTGCAGAAAAGAGAGAGGGAGAAAGAGAACGAGAAAGAACAGAAACCCCCAAAAAAGAAAGAGAAATTTACATGATATACACCTTGCGCACCTGGCTTTCCTTCCACTTCTCGCCCGTCAGACCGCCCACGGGATCCCGCACCCATCCTGGTTCCGTGCCAACCTTTTCATTGAAGATGCGCAGCTTCTCGGAACCGTATATGCGGCCATTGGGGAGTACGACGGGCGCGTCTTCAACAATACTCTTGGTGTGTAGGGCATACGGCACGTTGCGTGCTAGTTCCTTGAGCTCGGCGCTGCAGATTGGGCAGACAGTTGTGGCTGAGGATGAGGCATTTGTAGCGGAAGGAATGTATTCGGAGTGGCAGGCTGGTGTCTTGAGGGCTGACAGGCCGGCGCTGAGGGCAATATGCAGGAGAGGTCGAGGCGGAAGCGAGTATAGGGTGTGGTGTGTGGAGACGAAGAGGTCGGCGAGATACGACCATCGCGATGACGAATAGAGAGACTAAGTACCCAAATGTTAATTATGTTGTGCTGCTGCAAAAGCACGGCTCTCTCGTGAAGAAAACTTACAGCATAAGGTTCCACCTCATCCCACGGCCTATATGCCAGCATACCCGCCGCCTGTCTCATCAACGTAAAGTCCCCACTCGCACTGAGGTACTTCTTCGCATGCGCCCTCGCTTCAACCAACTTTGCCTCTCCACCACCGTTACCACCTCCCCCTGCGCCATCGATACTGACCCCATGCATGCTGCCATGCTCAGTCTCCAACCCATCCATGCCACTCAACCCGGCCTCATGTCCCTGCCGCACCAGCTCAATATACTGCTGCAACCGCAGTTCAAACTCCAGCATACTGCCCCCCTTCTTCAGCTCCTTGCCATGTTCCTTGCACCACTCGAGCGCCAGCGTCGTACTCATGCCCTCACGCAGACTGCGCTCAATCTTATGGCACCCCACAAACGCATCCACGTCAACTAGATCCTCGATGCCTTTACTCTGCGCCAGACACGCTGCGCTCTCGGCATACCCCTCTCTCAACAGGTAATCCACAAGTAGTCTGCTGAGGCGCGTGCGCGACCACTCGTCGTACTTGACGTCGACGAGGCTCTGGACTTGGTACAAGTCCTGCAGGTGCTGGAGGCGAGCTTTGGCTGCGCGATGCAGTCTTGTTTCTTCTTCGTGGAGACCCTCGAGTTTGCGCTTCAGTCCTTGCATTTTGCCGATGAGCGAGTCGAGAGACGAGAGCGTTGCTTCCGCCGAGGCTCCCTTGGATGCGGCCTTGGTCGCCGCGCTGAGGGCCGTCGGAAGTGTGCTGGCCGAGTGTTCGATGACGCGCTGGGCGTTTTTGAAATTGCGGCGGGATAGCTCGTATGGCATGCGCAGTAGAGGTTGGTCCTGGGAAATCGATAGTTAGCGAATTGCTGTCTGGCGTGCGAATGGCTAGGTCGTACGAGCAGGAGATGCGACTCGGCATTGAGCTTTGTGCTCGTGAGCTCCGCCATGGCGGACAGATAGGCTCAGATAAAATGATGCACTTAGTAAGATGGTCTTGAGAGCTCGGGACGGGTCAATTCCTAGCGCAAAGAGTCAAAGCAAGGTTGAGAGCGAGCGAGACCGGAAGATGGGCTAACGTGAGAGTAGATGTTACTGTTCTAGCTCCACCGCGGAGGTTAACTTGCGGGGGATGCTCGTCACAGCTCATAGCTCGCACATCGGCACGTGCGGGCCCGCTACCACATGCCCACAGTCTCGCCTGACCACTACAGTTTGGTTGCTCCCACGTTACTTGATTTGCATACCGCATCGCACTTCACCCCCTGGCAACACACTGTATTCTGACGAGGGCAATAACCATATTCATTCTACAGTTGCAAACACGACCGTCACAGCAGATCGAAAGAGGAAGTTGTGCTGTTAATGCGATATGATTCTCATTGTAAGACAATCTAAAACTCCTCTAAGACCCAATGCATCATGACGCATAATCCAGATGACTCTCCCCACACGGAAAGACACTGACGCAGGTAGCGATGAGCTGCCAGCCTATTGCAGAGGTATCTTGAACCCTGCTCTAAGGCCATTACTTTTAGCTGTGTACCCGCGTCCCGCTGCTCAAAGAACGCATGCATTTTCTAAACCCGCTTCCACACATACATTTAGAGAGCACCAGTCGAAGCCATCTTCTTGCGGAGGTGGTCCTTGTACTCGCCAATGGTACCATCCCACCGGCGGACAGTCTTGTGCTCACAAACCATAATATCCTTAGCAATCTTGTCGAGCAATCTAAATCACCAAATTAGCATGCTGTGCAAATATTTCCATGTAGCGAATAAACATACCTGAAGTCGTGGGAAACTACAACAACACCACCGCTGAAGGCGTTGATGGCATCAGCCAAACTGTCGATGGTAGGAATATCCAGACCGTTGGTAGGCTCGTCAAGGAGCAACATGTTGGGACCCTCGATAGCCAGCAGAGCGAAGACAATACGAGATTTCTGACCATCAGACAGAGTGGCCATCTTCGATGTCTGTGCCTCACCAGTCATACCATAGCGACCGAGTTGTTGACGCCAGTACTGGATATCCTGGCTAATGTGGTGGAACTTGTCGCGGACAAAGTCAAGCGCAGACTTGGTAAGGTCGAGCTGTTCAGCCGAGTGCTGGCTGTACACGCCGAGCTTCAAGTGGGTGTGGCGCGATACAACACCAGATGTGGGGCTGAGCTTGCCAGTGAATATGTTGAGCAGCGTCGACTTTCCGACACCATTAGGTCCGACAAGAGCTGTTCGCGAGTCCATGTCGACACCAAAGTCCAGGTTCTCGTACAGGTTGTCCTTGGGGTCGCCAGAGTAGGAGAAGGTAACATCGTCAAGCGAAAGCACAGGCGGCGGTAGCTTTTCAACATCGGCGAAACGGAAAGTGAAGACACGGTCAACAGCAACAGGCTCGATGAGACCGTCGGCTTCCATCTTGTCCAAGATCTTCTGGCGAGACTTGGCCTGCCTGACCAAGTTGGCGTAAGTACCGGCTGAAGCAATGAACTTCTTGATGTGCTTGATCTCATCCTGTTGCTTCTCGTAGGCCTTGGTCTGGTTGACCTCCTGCTCCGAGCGAGTCTTGTGGTAGGCGTCGTAGTTACCTCCGTAGTAGAGGAGCTTCTTTTGGCGCATATCAATCATGTTTGTGCAGACACCGTTCAAGAAGTCCATGGAGTGGGAAACAAGCACTAAAGTGCGCTCCCACTTCTTCATGTACTCCTCGAGCCACACACAGGCCTCAAGATCCAAATGGGCAGTGGGGTCGTCGAGCAAGAGCAGGGCAGGCTTAACGAAAAGAGCCTTGGCAAGCGCGACACGCATACGCCAGCCACCGGACATGTCCTTGGTCTTCTTGTTGATGGTAACCTTGTTGAAACCAAGACCAGTAAGAATGAGGGAAGCGCGGGTATGGAAGGTGGATGGGTCCATGTCTTCCTGACGCTGTTGACGAGTTAGTTAGGATTGAAACATGACTATCCGGCTACTACGTACCTCGTAGATGTCCTCGAGGAGGGGACTCTCGGGACCGTCCTTCTCAAGAATGTCCTCAGCCATCTTCTCAAGACGAGCCAGCTCAGTCTCGGCTTCACGAACAACCCAGTCCAAGGCGCCCAGCTCAGTCTTGGGGGCACCCTGGTTCAGCAGGTAGATGTCGATGTGCTCTGGGAAGGGGAACTCGCGCTTGTCGATGGCCTTGAGCAGTGTCGTCTTTCCGCAGCCGTTCTCACCCAGCAGACCGTAGCGGCGACCGTAGTTGATCTCGAGGACGGAGTCGTTGAAAAGGACTTTACCGTGGAACACGAGCGACGCAGAGATAATCTTGACGTCGCGCGACTGCTCGAGCGAGGCTAGCACACCAGTAGTGACACGGTCAGACAAACCGTGCTTGTCCTGTTGGAGAGTGAGCTTCTGAACCTCCTCGTTCAGCTCGAGATCCTCGGGGTTGTCGCCGTTCTCAGAGTTGGCCTTGGAGGCATTCTTGGAGTTGGCCTTGGACGACAACTTGGACGTGGCCGATTTCTTGGGCTTCGCATCGCCATCGGCGGCGCGCTTTGCCTGACGGGCGGCTTTGGACGCAGAGACCATGGTGTCTTATGTGGCGTCAGGGGAAAAGACTCTGGGGTGGTGGAGGAGAAGAGAAGGAAATTTCGTAGGGTTGGGAAGAGGGCCAATCTTGTGCCCCGCTAAGCCTCTTATCGATAATGCCCAAGCCTGCGTTTTGGGTTTCCGGTCAGCGCGCAACGCCTCTCTGCTAGAATCTGTCGACTGGAAAAGGCGCAAAAGACGGTGTAGAAGAGAGGAAGGTTGCGATGGATGCAAAAAGAATAGAATGTCGTAATCTACAGCGGTGGTTCAAACAATCAGGCCTTGTGAATCAATTTTCTTACATGTGGCAAATGCTGCGCACAGCCAATGAGCGCTCCCCCACCACGCATCATAGGGCAACTAAGGCGCTGACACCGCTGCATGTGCCAGGTCAAACTCAACCATGACCACTGAGAGGCATTACGATCGGTCCTTTCACGAGAATTATGGCACTCAGTTACCGTGAATCTCAAAGAAATTTCTCTGTATGTGCCTGGATTGTGAGAGACGACCAGCCTGCCCCTCTCTGGCTTCCTTCAGGAGAAATGTCACCTCTCCAGTACCTACATGCAACATCAAACTACGCAATGTAGCCCGGCGCCGTCTGAATTTTACACAACATAGACGTGGATATCACTCGTATCTAACTCTATTCCTTGTAACTTTAGTTAACCTGTATAGCTGATGTGAGAGGTCTGGGGCTACTTAGCGGATTCCCATCAGGCTTCACCATTTATTGAGGATATCATTTCCAAATCACTCATCCAATACATACGACCATAAAACGGAACCGAGATCACCTCTGCAGAGAACATAGTGAAAAAAGCAACAAGAGATACCTGAAGGGTTATCAGACCTAGACAGTTGACGAGACTCTGACAAAACATGTCCCCAGCCTTAACAGGAACCTAACAAGGTGCTCTCGAAGACTGTTTTGAGAGCCTCTCTAGGAGTTATAGAGATAACACTAACAGCATCTCCCGCTACTATCATAGAGCATAGCAAATCTAGACGGCTATCTTCTCGAAGACTTTTCAGATTTACTATTCTAATACTTTCGTCGAATACCTGTTCCATGGATACACACTCCATATTGACTACAGCATTGCTATACGAACCGGTTAACCTAGTTCATTCTAAGCTCTCTCTCTCTCTTCTTAATCCGTGAGCCAAAACTTTGCATCATGGCTCGTGTAGGTACTAAGCCCTATTTGTTGAGTTATTCTATATAGTGTAGGGTTTCCCGCTCCTACTATAGGTAAATAGCTCACTAGTTTAACCATCGAGACTGCAATAAGTAGGTTTATAAGTTTAATACTAAAAACTAAATAGTTTAAGTATACTTTATATAGCACTTTCGTAACGGGAAGAATAGTCAAGAAGCCTAAAAACTATAAAATGTAGCAGATAAAGCAGCTAGGTGCTAGACTGATAACTTGGTGGGATAACAAGGCCGTTTAGCACTAGATGAAGGGTGACCTGCAGATTAATCTACCGTATGGTTGTTCAACAATGGTTTTTGAAGGGTAAAGACCAACAATACTACCAAGATAGCGTTTGAGCGATACATCTACCTTCGCGAACATAACGAGATGAAGAATCACATGGCAAAAAGTTTCGGTCTTGGCGGAGAAGAAGAAACATATTGAGGTAACATGGCTCGATGACTCAGGATAGGCGATTAATGCTGCATTCTATGCTGATTTCCAAGAAACGATCCTGGTGCGATTGTTCCTCTGCTATGTTAAGTCGCCCACAACCTACGCAACCAGATACGAAAAGATGCCAACATCTGGCTCAGACCGTGTGCCGATGTTTCACTGTTTAGATGTAATAGTAGATGCTGTAACAACCTGCGCCGTCCCGGTTGAAGATAAGGTGTTGATCGTCTTTGTACCCCGTGAAACCTCGGAAGTCATTTCCAGCAGACGTGCTGCAGGAGTCAGTTGGATGTGTTGTTGGTGATCGTGGAAGACTTACTCAATAACAGAATAGTTTGGTCTACCCTGCGCTCCATTCTGGACGAAGAAATGGAAGCCGACCCCAGAGCCGAATGTCACACGGTAAGGTATGTCCTCCCAGGTAGTCACCTGGTTTGTGCCGCCGAGCGACACCCAGTCGTTGCTGCTGGGGTTGCCACAGGCACCGTCGTTGGCACAATACTGTTCACTTTGGTTAATCGATGTAGCTGACAGTTGAGTCCATGTGGAGAAATCTTACTGCGACTCCCGAGAAAGATTTTCCTGGGCCGTAGCAATTAACCAGATGGATACCCTCTCCTCGCTTCACAATGGTAGCCTTATTGGTCGTAGGAGCGCTATAGGCCTGGGCGGTGAAAAGAGCAGCGCCTGCAAGAAGAGCGTTGAACAACATTGCGAAGATTTCGAGTTTTGCAGATCTGGTGGTGATGCGATGGTGATCTGGTGTAGTGACGATTATGAAGAAGAGGATGTAGTTGACCTCTTATACAACTACATCCAACGCCGAACCAAAGATTCTCAACCATGAACGGAAAGTTGCAGTATCCAGAGCAGTACCATCGAGACGTGTGTTGAGGTGCCGATGACAGCTTCGATATTGCATTCAATATTGTACTACTGTGGTAATAGGCATAGGTGCTGTAGGTGGCACCATGATGGTGGCGCCGTGTTCTATGTATTCTGTGCGCGTTCCTGTCCGGGACAACGTCTATAGTGGTTAGTGTCGAACATCTCGCAGCCTCATCTCCACCTACAAATTTAGGCTTCTTACCAGAGTAGTCTTTTCGATGGCGCTAGCTAGGTGCTGGCAGTGCGCAGAGATTTAGCGCTTATTTTGTGGTATGGTCGTCTTCCGAGTTGGGGATAGGTAATGCAGTTGTAAGGTACCCGCGTCAGCAGGGAAAAGACAGCCTCGACTTGCACTCTATGTGGTAACTTCGTGATCGTTGGTCAGCACATGTATTGGACCGAGCGGCTCTGCCGCGGCACACTCTTGGCTGCCTTTTGTGTGTCACGCTCTAGTTGCTTACTCGTCATGCAACTCGACCATGGATTGGTGTCTCTACAAGGCAATTTTCCGATTGTTGCGAGGAACTGGTCAAGAACACTGCATGCAGCCACCTAGGAGCGGAAATCAAAACACTTCCAAAAGGTGCGCTGTTGTACGATAATGTTGAGCTGCATCAATCGTCTACTCCAGAAGTCGGTACGCCATCACTCTAATTACAATTCCTTCTAACTAGAAAGTGCTGCATCATCGGCTCTTCACTGTACAGACCACGACAGATGATACGTGGTGGGCAGCCAACCCATCACGCCTATCACTCAGATAGCACCCAGGGAAGCGCCGCACTCACGACACGCGTTCAAGAGTAATAATAACGGAGAAAAGCGGAAGAAGGTTCCCACAAATACATCAATTCTCGCTCTACGAAGTCCTACCTAGCGTGTTCTGGTATGCTCTGTTTGGACGCGAGACATTCATTGTAAGGACGTCGCACAACAGTAGTAGCCCACCTTTCTCTTTATTGTTTCGTCGGACTTTTCGAAAATACCACCTCAGTATGCTGAAGCTAGTACGTGCACATAGACTGCATTGTTCTTCGTCGTGTTAGCATGATCTCCCACACCGGTCTGACGGAGCGAAAGATGCGCTTACATTTTGTAATACCTCTTGTACGGTGAAAGACTAGATATCTGCAGTGCTAATAATCATATTAATTGTGGGCAACATATATACGTTAGGTTTTAGCGTCGCCATCCACAAGATTAGAAACAGGCGTGTCGCAAAAATGCGGCGTACTTGAACAGCTTATATTGTAACAAGGCGGCACCTGCTGTCTGCTCCCCTGATCAAGTGCTTGTTCTGCGTCGCCCTTCATTGCGTTGGCTGTGTTAAGCAAGTACATCTTGGCTGCCATGCCTACTCCAGCATTTCAATTTGCCATGAATTGGGCGTTCAAGACTGGGTCGCTGAGGTATTACTCGATCATGCCTGCAATGGCTGCTCCCTGCGATATTGCTGCCGGCTCCTAGCCATATACGGGGCCTGATTCGGAACTGACATTGGCAGTCGTATTATCCACGAGGGCAAAGTCTATGTTTGTGCCTACGTTGTAAATGCTGATCATACCTTTGGCGGCGGTGTCAAGGTACTAGGGGTGCTACAGGTCACTTTATTAGCATCAACTGCTGTGGGGAAATGTTACATCACACTAAGACGATGATTGTTGCACCAATATAGGCTTCTTGGTTCGAGGCAGCGAATATAGCAGTAGTCGTGACTAAGGGCAATAAGTGGCAACCTCGCGCTAACAATTTCTCTGCGCTGTTGATAGTCGACCAGTTGCTAGAAGAACTTGGGTACATGCATCCGCAAACTAGCTATCATCACACCCTCTAATTGTAAAGTACAAGTCACCCTTGGCTATTTGATTGCCTTTGTTGATATGGAATGGGTGCGCCTTGCACGATAAGATTAGCATTTGCAGATATTGTTGTTTGAGCTGAACTTACCATTGCCAGAACATCATTGACAGAACTGTCTAAGTTGAGGCCAGAGCCGATCACTGGAATGTGAATGTCCGAGATTGAGTTGAGCACAAGTTTTGAGTTCGCAGGTGAAGTTAGTGGGGAGGCGGAACATGCGACCTCGAATAGGAAGGCCACACAAGAAACGCCACTCGAGTGATTAGGCTGGCTATCGCTGGCTTCCTCTGGCCTATGTTACCGGCAAGTAAGCTGTCATCGTACGATCTAGTCTGGACAATTACGAGCCATCATAAAGATCCTATCAAGGTTCCCATGGACTTCTGGCAAAGTTTCCGCTTAGATTTTCTGCATCGCTATGTATGTATAACTATAAGCATGTCTTTCTGTCTAGTTATAAACTTTTCAGAAAAATGCATTTTCAGCTTAGTTATGGCTCACAGAAGATTGACTTTAAGACCGCACACGCATACTAAGTGCGGAATTAGTTATAGCATACTAATGCAGTTTTAAACATCTGCGTGGAAGAGATCTAGCATGTGTTGATGATAGAACTATCTCGTTACTTAGTGTAGATACTAGTCGTAAGAGTTCTGCTGTTCTATATGCTTAAAAGTCCAGGTGACATTGTACATAGCAGTTTCTTTTTCTTGCTAAGAAACAGTCTTGGGATCAATTGCCATAGCTTGTTGTATGTGGCAGATAGCTATGCTCTGGTTGCAATACAACGGTTTTGTATAACAAGCGAATTCAGGTAAGCTTATTAGATGCTACTAAGTAACATTATCCCTACGACTTACAAGATTGCGCGTTTTCTTTAATAAGTCTTGATCCGTACGAACATATATAAATATCCGCTCTTTCGACAGTCTTTTCTTAGTACCAACAACTCAACTCTGATTGATCATATCCCCTTCTCAACGCAGAAAGTTTGTGAAAATAGAGTTCACTGCTACTATCTCCATTCTCGCCTAAATAGCAACTTCCACTTCGGCTGTGAGCCTCTGCGGAATATGCTAGAACAAGGGATCCAAGTTTATCGGCCAAGTCTGTGTACACGAGCGGCCTGGTATTTCTTGCATTGCGACTTTTTGTGGTGTGTAGGTTACTGCGAAGGCGAGCATGTGCTGCGTATGTATTATTTAAACTAGGTGTCAAGGTAGAATACTGACATCATATAGAAAATTCGTAGATGTGGAGGGTAAAATATAGTATTGTGAGGAGATTTCATGATTACCCTAAGCATTCTGCCGATCCATAGGGTTGAGCGAAAGCCTGGGCGAATTCAATGCTGGCTAAGCTGTACTAAAAGGATTGGCCGAGGATGTGGGTGCAAAAGGCAACACATTCCTCTATACAGCACAATCAGTTTTTTGTTACTATTGAGAATAGATAACAATATCAGCTTTTCTAATGTATTCTCGCCAGTCTTCATGCACACCCTCTAACGCGCTGCATTATCCATATCGCCGCTGCATCAGTATCATCTATCCGTGGCAACCGGGATGTTTATCGAGAACATCGCAGGGAAGCTCTTCGTGACTTTTCAAGGCTTGATAGTAGACGTTCCAAAGGTCGTCTCGATGAGAATGTGTATATCTGACGTAATGTATTATACAGGGACTGTGCATGTCGCAAATTCTTCGTCGGAAGCTGTGAACGATAGAGGGATACCGCTAGTCCCCATTCGGACGAGATGGAAAGCAGTCACGTGTTTTCGTGGCTCTCATGACGAAGACGCGTCGCACTACCCCCACCTAGTTGCGGCAACATCAGCAGCTAATGGCGATGATTAGGACATTTCGCCTCGTCTGCTACACGAAAAGATCGGCATACTCACACTTCCTTGCCGTGTCGCCACTCTGTCCCTGAATTTGCCACTCAGATCCCGTGAGCGCGCGATCGAGTATTGGCGCCGGAATGCCAGGGGCGGCACATCGCCATTGATTGACTATCGTCTACAGCCTTTGTTGTATCTTCACTCCTTCATCGAAGTTTATTGTCTCTCATTCACTTTCGCCAAATCTTCGCGCCTTGCGCACCTTCCAATCTTTCCTCTCCTTCGCTGTTGCCTTGCTTTCTGCAATCACCTTCACCATGGCGCTGCGGCGATCAACTCGCAAGTCGACCACCGGCGTCGCCAACGACGTCGCCACTGCACTCTCACCAGTACCTGCAGCCAGTACGTGTAGGCTGCTTTTAGCTTTCATCTTGCGATTGCTCTGTGTCACCTGCAGTGCTGACATTGTCACAGACATGAAAGATTCCCCAATAGCAGATAGTCGCCACAAACAGAAGCGCACTCGTTCGTCTCGTACCTTTGTCCCTAACTCTTCCGACCACGAGAGCGATACAATCGAAGCTAAAGAACCCAATAAACCTGCCCAGGCCCGCCGGGTTCTCAAAGAGGTCTCGATTCCCCCTTCCAAATCTCAGAAGGCGCCTGCCACTCGCGGTCGGGTCGCTGGAATCAACGTCCAACAAACCGAACAGGATAGCTCAACCGATTCACCTTCTCTGGACAACTCAGACTATGAAACACCGGGAACAAGCATATCAACCACACCAGCTGCCTCTGTTGACCGTGGAAAGATGTCAGCTCGCCGTGGGCTTAGCAAGGCTGCCACGCCGTCGCAAAACGCTTCATCAGCCCTCAAAAGACCCCGCAACGTCGTGCCAGACTCAGATTCTGACAGTATGGCACTCGATATGGATGCGGAGATTGCCCTGCAGATGCAACTTGAGGACGAAATGCATGTGCCGCGAAGCAAGCGTCAGAAGACAGAAGAAGATGATGATGAAGATGAAGATGAAGACATGCTCTCTGAAGAAGAGCCAGTAGTGTCTACATCTCGGAGAAAGATGCCTTCATATACCGGCAAAGGCAAAGCTAAAATCGAAGAAGTCGTTAGCGACATGGAAGAAAACCAATGGTTAGATGAGCTGAGCTCGCCACCTCCTTATGTTGGCAAAGGAAAAGGGAGGGTCCAGGACGTGCCAGCTAAGCATGGTCGCTCTGCCCGCCTGAGCGCGAAGAAAAAGGGACGGTTCACAGAGGACGACTTCCTTGATGATGAAGAGTCTGATGGCGGAGAGTTTCGACCTGATGAGCTTGATGATCTTGAATCCGTGCTCGACCCCGAAGAGCTTCCGGACCTAAGCGACAGTGACGAGGAGCCATTGATGACAACTACCGCACGTCTCAAGAAGCTTGCTGCAGCGAGGCCGGCCAAGGCAGCTCGGGGCAGCAAGAAACACCTTACCCACGATGAAAAGGTAGAAGCACATGATCGGCGGGCTAGGTTTGCGCATATCGCGGATAAATGGGAGCGGAAGCGCGCCATGAACCGTGAAAGAGCAGAGCAGCAGCATCCAAAGCTGCGTACTATGTGGGATGACTTGAAGAAGATTCCTGTTCTCGAGGTCCAGAAGGCAGAACAGCCGCAATCTATCACCCGGCGACTGAAGCCGTTCCAACTTGAGGGACTTAGCTGGATGATTCGCCAAGAACAAACCCATTACAAGGGTGGCCTCCTCGGAGATGAAATGGGTATGGGCAAGACCATCCAGGCTGTCTCCTTGATAATGTCTGATTATCCTGCGAAACATCCTACGCTTGTCTGCGTCCCACCAGTTGCTCTCATGCAGTGGACGAATGAGATACGCGAATACACAGACAACAAGCTTAAGGTTCTTGTGTACCACGGTACAAACGCCAAGTGCAAGAAGATGTCAGTCAAGGAGTTGAAGTCTTATGATGTCATCATGGTCTCGTATAACTCTCTCGAGTCGCTTCATCGCAAAGAAACCAAAGGCTGGTCTCGCGGAGAAGACATCATCAAGGAAGCCTCGCCACTCCACGCTATCTACTACCACCGCCTCATCCTGGACGAAGCGCATAGCATCAAGTCACGCAACACAGGTGTAGCCAAGGCTTGCTTTGCATTGAGGAGCGATTACAAATGGTGCTTGTCTGGTACACCAGTCCAGAACCGTATCGGAGAGTTCTTCTCGCTCCTTCGCTTCTTAGAGGTTCGTCCCTTTGCAGATTACTTCTGTCGTTCCTGTGACTGCGAGAAGCTGCATTGGGCGACGAACGACGACCATATGTGTGTCGCTTGCAACCATGGAGCGTCCGAGCACATTTCTGTCTTCAACCAAGAGTTGCTGAACCCCATTACTGGCGATGACCCTCAGCTTCGAGAAGAGGCCTTGGCCAAGCTTCACCTCATCACTGCCCGTATCATGTTGCGACGCATGAAGCGCGACCACACCAACTCCATGGAGCTGCCGATGAAGGATATCATCATTCATAACGAATTCTTCAGTGAAGTGGAGCGCGACTTCTCGACTTCAATTATGTCGAACTCTTCCCGTAAGTTCGATACGTATGTCGCTCAGGGTGTCATGCTCAACAACTACGCCAACATCTTCGGTTTGATTATGCAGATGCGTCAGGTCGCCAACCATCCTGATCTCTTGCTGAAGAAGACAGCCGTTGAAGGCGCTGGAAACGTCTACGTTTGCAACATCTGCGATGAGCCCGCTGAGGATGCTGTTCGCTCCCACTGCCGTCACGAGTTCTGTCGAGCGTGTATCAAGGACTTTATGGACACTTGCGAGGCTTCGGGAACTGAGGCTGACTGTCCTCGCTGTCACATTGCCCTGTCCATCGACTTTGAGCAGCCCGAGCTTGAACAAGACGAAGACTCTGTCAAGAAAACGTCCATCATCAACCGCATCAAAATGGAGAACTGGACTTCTTCTACAAAGATCGAGATGTTGGTTTACGATTTGTACAAGTTACGAAGCAAGAAGCAGACGCTCAAGTCGATCGTTTTCAGCCAATTTACTTCGATGCTGCAACTCATTGAGTGGCGTCTTCGTCGTGCTGGTTTCAACACAGTCATGTTAGATGGTAGCATGACACCTGCTCAGCGCCAAAAGAGCATCGACCACTTCATGACGAACCCGGACGTTGAGGTCTTCCTTGTATCTTTGAAGGCCGGTGGTGTTGCACTGAACTTGACTGAGGCCTCTAGGGTGTTTATTGTTGACCCGTAAGTTTTATTGTCTTCTATTGTCAATCGATATCCTAACATATCCATAGATGGTGGAACCCTGCTGCTGAATGGCAATCTGCTGATCGTTGTCATCGTATTGGCCAGCGTCGCCCTTGCGTCATCACCCGTCTATGCATAGAGGACAGTGTGGAGTCGCGTATGGTTGCGCTACAGGAGAAGAAGGCCGCCATGATTGCTGGAACAGTCAACAATGACAAGGTTGCCATGGATCGTCTCAGTCCCGAGGACTTGCAGTTCCTGTTTCGCGGTACCTGAGTTTGTTTGGGGCGTTATATGTATATCTTGTAAATGTATGGGCACGGAATTCGGAGTCCACGTAGGAGTCTGGAGGCGTTAGATTGCATCAGCGTAATTCTCTCGGGATATGATGCGTGGCAGACCTTTATTTCGTAAAACGTCCTAGATAGGTTTATACCCACTGTGATTCTCACAAGAGTCTCTCCCCGTACCAATGCAGCGAACAACACGTATCAAGCATCAAGTCTGCAGCGTCGTGGTAGCCAAATCCGACGCAGATCGTCGGCCTTTACTATAGACTAGCGTTCAAGACCGGACGCCAAGACTGAGGTGCAACAGAACCTCGCGTCGCATCTTCGTACATCAAATAGGTAGCAATCTTCTGATTCACCGAGCAAGTTTGACTACTAGAAGGTTATTCCCTGGCGCATAGTTTCACAGCAACGATTATGCTGCTTTCCGCAGCCATCCGCGCACCCTTACCCTCAGCATCACCACTACACAAAATCTATAGTACCAGTTACACAGTGACATAGTGCTGAAAAAGAACACTTCCAAGCACATTGTATGTGCCAGACTAGACGTGTCCGCGGAACCGAGGAGATGTTGTATTGTGATAGGTTTATGGTACGTAATGTTACGTAACTCGACCAGCCCAAGTAGCAGGTGAGCTTCCATTGCATTGCCCTCTTTGTGATCGCGGCGGCGCGTGTGCGCCGTCATACCGTCAGCGGGACCTGTGACCTTTTTAAACAATTCGCGCATACCTTGGTCAGACCAGGGCCTGTCTGAGCAACAGCTAAAGGAAATGCAGTTTTAAATGAGAGTAAATAAAATCCGGGTACCGGGGGCGTAAAAGGTCGTCGGGAAGGGGAGGAGCAAAGAGGGGCTATTTCCGTTAGACTTGCTCTTGTAGCCTGCTTTCTTTCCAAAACGAATCTTCTGTTGTTTTAAGTCTCTGAAAGGAAAATCGGTAAACGATTTCCTGGTCGCATCTTTGTTTCTTCCCGATTCCGGCCGTGTGTAAGGGGTTTTCGAAGATTACCTGCGAGCGAGGATGGTGACGAAAGCGTTTCCTGATGCTAGGGACTGGGATCTGGATGTCGACCGCTACCTCAACCGCATTGTACCTCCATCGCCATTACACAGACTTCCGGCTCCTGTATCGAGATTCCTTGGGTACAGGAAAGAGACGCGCCAGGATGTTGGCAATGTGCTCGGTGCATGTTGGTCGTTCTTGGGCGCGTTCTGCGGGCTGGCTGTTGTGGCTGCTGTCTTCAACAACACCAGTAGTATACAACGGCATCACCCGCCTGCCCTAATAGCATCTTTTGTAAGTAACCGAATGTTAAGATGTAGTAGTGGCAGCTGCTGATTTGCTTAACACAGGGTGCCTCTGCTATTTTGGAATACAACGCAATCAAATCGCCTCTTGGTCAACCACGCAACGCTCTGCTGGGTCATACACTCTCAGCGCTTATTGGCGTAAGCATATCGAAGCTCTTCCAGTATCATTCGGATTACGACTCGATCAAGTGGATTGCTGGCGCCGTAGCTTGTGGTTGCGCATCAGCCGTGATGCTCTTAACCAACACCGTGCACCCACCCGGTGGCGCATCCGCTGTATTGGCCGCAACCGAACCTGTCATCACAGCCATGGGTTACTATTTTGTCGGGCTGGTCATGTGGGGTACCACATTGATGGTGATAGTAGGACTGTTTACAAACAACATCCAGCGACAATTTCCAATCTATTGGTGGACACCATTGGACGTACGTAAAGCACGAGTCGAAGATGAAGAATGCGTACCGGACGCGAGAGGCGGTATAGAACGAAAGAAGACCATGGAAGAGCAGCGTTATGATCAGGAAGGGGAGCGCATAGAGATCAACGGCGCCGAAGTCTTATTGCCAGATAACATGAGCTTGAACGTGGAGGAAGCAGCGGTACTAGCAAGATTGCGAGAGCGGCTCAGAAAAAGAGTCGATGCAGAAATCAGAGGAGAAGAGTATGAGAAAGCAGATTCGGATAGCAGACCATGCAGTGAGAGTGGGGGTAGTCGTTCAGATCAATAATATTTGGGCTTATCATCAGGGTGGAGCACGGCATAGATAAGAGCCACCAGGGTTTCGGCAATTCCGAGGAGTCCTCACCCACAATATTCAGCTATCCCGAAATCAGACTTTGTGATATGTCGTGTTACTAGTATATGCTTTTATTAACTCTATATCTTAGAAATCACCTGTGGACAACGGACAATCAGTGTAATCGTTATAATTCTAAGCGTAGTCTTAGTATTATAAGCGGGTCACTCTACCGAGGGGCTTACTCTACTTTGGCGTTATTAGTTATAAGACTATCGATATTTTCCTGTAACAAGTTGTCTGCTCTCATATCCACTACGAGAAGCAAGCTAGATTTTGGAGGCTAAACGGTGACTGCTCAAATCCCCGGCTTTTCCTAGGCAACGCTGGACGACCTCAGATCACTTGCTTGGGGTGGACTCTTTGGCGATACCATACAGCTTCTTTGAGATAAGCAGTGCTTCCGTATGCGACGAATAGAGTTTGGACAATTACTTACTTCACTAATGGTTAAAGGTTAGCGGGAGACTAGAACTACATGTGCTAGAGAAGCTCATTAGTTTTACAGGTTTCTCACACGAGTTGCAGAGTGAAGTAAATTTATACAAAAAAGAAAAACATGATAAGCGAAATTAAAATCAAAATCTTGTGTTGTATTAAAGTTAGAAAGTGCAGGTCTATAGTTACGTAGTCTCATTTTGCCTATCAGTGTTAGGAGAAATACTTAAATAGGAATATTGATTCAGCGAATTACACACGATTGCATCAACTTCCGACCGAATCAATGACAGAATCTCAGATTTCTCATCAATAGTACCCACTATGAGATGTTAAGCTGCATAACGTGTGTGCGACTAAAGTCGTATCTAGAGAACAAGTGTTGCCGTACCGTTCATGCAGCAGGCGCATGCAGCAGGTCGAGCGCACAGACCAACACGCGGCTGCAGGCGCGACAAGGCAAGGGCAAGGCATGACGACTTTGGAGCTTTGGAGCCTCCATCCAACCACAACCACCGCCACCATCGCGAACCAACGACCCTTCGAACCGCTCATCTCCCTTATCGCAAACCGACTTTCGACATCGCCCCGTCGACTTCCCATCCAAGTACCAACAAAGCCGCCGCGCCCCGAAGCGCCGCCAACAAGCTATCCCGCTCCCGAGCGATACCGTAGCTCCCCCAACCGCCCAACATGGTGAAGCCTGTTGTTTCCGCGATGAATGCCTGGACATGGTATGCGCGAGCCCGAGCTCCATCCCTCTCCCAGAAAATACGGGACAAAGCTAACATGGCTGTAGCATCGTCGTGTCCGTCTTCGCGATTGTCATTCTCTCTACCATCGGAGCACTGTTCAAAGTACGTCGTTTATCCCGCAGACATAGGCTTTTTTTTTCCGGCGCTGGAAACGTGTCTGTCGCGCAAATCGTTCCAGCAGGAAAATGTTGCATCGAATGGGAGAAATGGGCTAACGCGCGAAACTTGCAGGGACATAGCAACACAGTCATGGGCGGAGAGGAAGATCCCAAGGATGGTGGCGCTGTTGCTGGCGCTGTCTTTGGAGCTGTTTTCATATACATTGTACGTTCTATTTTTTGGTTTCTAGACCAGCAAGTTGAGCGGTGCGGTTTACTAACGGTACGCAGGGTTTCTTCGTTTTCTGCGGATTGCAGGCCTTCCTTCACATGCGCGAAAGCCGTCGCGGCGCGATAAGCCTATCATGATTTTGAACACCACATAGCAAATGAATGTAGGACGGTGCGGCTTGGAGAAAGTCTAGGGGCTTGCTGGAAGTGAAGCAAGAATACTAGGCTAGTGAACCCTAGCATACCCTGTTGAGGATAGAGTATCTGTATCTTGTAACTTGGCATACGGCGTTTGGTGGGCACAGACGGTTTTCTGCGGTTTTAACAACAAGATGTTTGGTTTAATGCAATACATGCCATCTATACATGTGCATTGGCTCTGGATACCGCGTTCCTTGATACCAAACTGAAGATGAACAAAATCATGACCCAGCGCCAGTAATGCAACACTCACATCCATCATCGATACCATAACTTCATCACGTAGTCTACCACTCCCTCTCCCACAGCGGCTCCAGCGTCTTGCTCATGTACGGCCCGTCGAGCCAGTATCCAAGCTTTGCGTAGTAACTGCGGACGCCAACACCTGAGATGACGCTAATCTTACTGCTTCCATGCTCCTCTCTAGCTATCCGCTCCGCCTCTTCCATCAAAAGCGTGCCGTAGCCTTGATGCTGGAATCTCTTGGGATCCCTAGCATGTATGGGCACCGCAGACCCGTAAACATGCAACTCGCGCACCAGCGACGAAGGCTGGCCCGTAAGCTCAGGGCGGAACGTGTGTTCCTTTGAGCACTGTCGCAGGCGCAGCAGGGCAATGAGGATATCCTGCTTGGGGTCCTCGTACGCAAGGAACGTTTCCCAGCCGCCGTTGGCCGTGTAGTCTCTGCGCACGAGTTCGACCTGGTCGGGTCGGATCTTGTGCTTCACTTCGTTGATGCCGACTTCCCTCGTACGCACGTCGCGACACGACGTGCCAAAGTCCTTCATCCGCGCCAGTGCTAGTTCGCGCAGGTTACCGTTCTCAACACCCGAAGTGACGAGTGGCATGGGAATGTCGCGCTGAACGCGGTAGATGCGGGTCCATGGCGGTACGAGAGCGAGGATGCGGGCAACAATGTCGATGAGTGCGTTTGGTGTGTAATTCTTGTATCGGCCTGTTCGCCACAGCTCGTACAGTCCTGTGCCTCGGATGACGAGCGTGGGGTAGATCTTGAGGCCGTCGGTGCGGAAATCGGGGTTAGAGAAGTACTCGACGAACTGGTCAAGGTCGCGCTCCATACCTACATTTGGCAGGTCAGGCATCATGTGCGATACTACTTTGAAACCGGCGTCTTTGGCCAGACAAAAGGTCTTTGCTACCGCGGCAACGGTGTGACCTCTGTTTGTGTCGCGGGCTACGTCTTCGTAGAGAGACTGCACACCGATTTCTAGACGTGTGCATCCGTAACGCAACATGGATGAGAGATGCTGGTCCAGGCAATAGTCCGGTCGCGTTTCAATTGTGATACCAACGCATTTGATGTTACTCATTTCACCGGCTGCAACTGCTTCATCCACGTCCTTGGTTTGGTACCCCGATAGCGCATTGTGCAATTGCGAGATAAACTCGTCTCGGTAAGACTCTGGTAGAGACATGAACGTGCCTCCCATGATAATGTACTCAACTTTGTCTACACTGTGACCCAGCGATTTGATTTGGTCAACACGGCCACGAGCTTGCTCGTATGGGTCATACCGCGCTCGGATGGCGCGCATAGATGTTGGCTCATAGCCAGTGTATGATTGGGTTGAGTATTCAAAATCTGAGTCTGGGCCTCCTGGGCAGTATACACAAATGTTTCCAGTGTAGGAAATGTGTGGGCAGCGGTGCGGTTTGCACATGACTGCTACTACTGCAATACCCGATGATGTGCCTTTACCACCAAGTCAGCATGCGTCTTTCTCTTTTCGATTTCTTCTTCTTGTCGATTCATCCAACATACGGATTGGCTTTGCAATGAGTTTTGGTAAAATGTATTTCTTGTAGTGTTCAGGAACCGCCGCAATAATCGCCGTAAGCGGCGGCTGACTCTTCAAAAAATGCTTCTTCGCAATTTGACCTCGCAGATGGTTCAAGTTGAGGTCTTTCTTTGGTTTTGTTCCATCCGCCTGGGATTCGTAGTCTTGGATGAGCGCCGACGCAATATCTGCGCATGCCCGCATGTAGCGCTCATTCTCGGGTGGCAACTTGACATTCTTCGGCAACCTCCTCTTGTTTTGTGTTTCTGTTACTGTCATGGTCGCCATGCTGGGCAGGGTTTATGTTGTTTGCGGTTCGCAAGTCTGCGATGGCGAATCTTGAAGGTTGAGTCTCTCTTAGTGGAGTCACGGGTGGGGTGAATTTCGGTAATTGCTAGGCCGTATCGGGACTAGTGGCTTTCGCTTCTGACTGAGGGTATGTCATGACGGTTACTCTCCTCATGCCAATGTTAACGACGTGTTTCACATTAGGAGGCAAGCAATTGACTGCTGTTGAAATAGCCTAAAGTTTCTCTTAAATGCTAGCAGTGTGCATCTTAGTCGTGATCTTTAAAGGACAACAGTAGCAAAGCTTCATCAATCTTCTATGCTACACCAATGTAAGCGTAATGAGGAACTAGCTCGACCGTGAATCCCGGTACGAGATATGGAGTCGTAGAATACTATTTCATTCATCTGTATGTTGATTGAAAAGAGAAACTTTATAATATACGTCTGGTTTGTAAAACAAATATGACACGCTAGAATCGACGCTTTTCCTAACACAAGATTCATCGACATATTCGTCACGCAAAGCTAGATGCAGTTCTACGAATTTTCTGCACAGGCCTGCGATCTCGTACCGCTTCACCAAGAGCAAAATCCGGGCCAATATCAAGAGGAGCATAAAGCTGTTCATATGTAGCCATCGCAGGACTATGCTGCCGTGTCTCTGGTCTGAGCGCAAAGTCGTGTGCGCTGCTACCAGGAATTGTGCCACGGCTCCCAAGGTAGCTATATCTTCCAGGCTGATCGGTAATGGGTCTGGCAGTTGGCCGCGGCGGTCGTACGAGTGTCGACTCAGAGCTACCGGAGCCACGCTTCTCTTTTATAGTGGAATCAGAGCGGTACTGTGTGCCATACATGCTAGGTAGAGGATCCGGCTCTTGGTTCTGAGGTCCCTGACCATTGGCGACAATACCAGCATCCGGGCCACTAACAGGATGAACAACCGCGTTCTCAGTCAATTCGGTAGCGACTTGTTGAGCGTCGTGTTGGTTGATACCAGCGGCGATCAGCAACTTCTTCTTCTGTTCGATTGTAGTGGAATGGTCCATATCCTGGCCCGGGTTTGCAGTCTCATATTCGAGAATTTTGATTAACTTGTAAAAACCGGCTGCAACTATGGATCCAAGGAACGGTCCAAGCCAATATATCCAATGGTATGAAGTAAACTGGCGATCAATAACTGCCGGGCCAAATGAACGTGCAGGGTTTAGAGATCCACCAGTAAAGTTTACTCCAGATAGCTCTGCCACGAACAGAGATAGACCAATGCCTAGAGAGTGTATTTAGTCTTTCGGTTTCAGATCAGAATTGAACCCTACTACGACTTACCGATCGGCGCAATAAAAGTTCCTTTGTGCTTCTCCGCTGCCAGCATAAATATGGTAAAAACAAGCTGAGCAGTCAAGAACATTTCGATGAAAAGACCTTGGGTGACAGTAGTGCCTCCGCCGAGTACTGTTCGGGCATTGAGGGGACCGGGAAACATGCACTGCACCAGGGCTGCAGCAACCAGGCCACCGAGAATCTGGGTGACAAATAACAGGATACCACGAACCAAGGGCAGTGCTCCGATCAAGCACATGCCGAAAGTGACCTATGCT
Source organism: Curvularia sp. IFB-Z10 (assembly GCA_002161795.1). NCBI lineage: Eukaryota > Fungi > Ascomycota > Dothideomycetes > Pleosporales > Pleosporaceae > Curvularia > Curvularia sp. IFB-Z10. Next base: position 855,228 of record JPSZ01000005.1, read on the forward strand.
AAGATTAGCCACTCCATATCACAAGTAACCAAGCAGAGTGTAACGACGTACAGCAGGGTTAAACAAGCCTCCGCTTATCCTGAAAAACACCCATGCGTTTACCGCAAGCGAGAAGCCAAAGCAAAGTGCTATGTACTCTAACTGCTGGGGATTATTCCCAGCCACTGCTGTCGTTTGCCCACCCGCAGACGGTATATTATTCGCGACCTGTGTGCCAGATAGAGCAAAGAACAAAAAGAGGACTGTGCCAACGAGTTCCCCACACATGGCAACGAAGTGGTTCCGAATGTTGTCGGGTACACGGCGGGTGAGAGAGGAGTGCGGTTTGTCTTGGGTAGATTGGGCATAGGGGTTGACTGCCTTTGGGAAGGGGAGATTACAGGCTCTAGGTGGTGTGGGTTGCTTTCATACACATGTCAGTGATTTGTTTCTAGCAACATGACGCAGTGCCTTGCAGTCATTGGTCTAAGTGTACAGCAGTGGAAGATGGAAAGTTGACTTACGTTGATATTCATGGCGACGACAATAGCTCCTGTCTTGGATCGGAAAGGATGAAAATAGCCCGCTGAAGAGAAGAAGGTTCAATTTTCAAGCAATCAGCAAGAGAACACTGTTTTGATGCGTTACCAGTGCGAGGTATCGCAAGCAAAAGGTCTATATAAGAAACTCAAGGCGCAGGGTCCTCAGTCCTTTACCACCGTCATATCTGACAGCTGTTCAATGGTTCAGATCGAATTTTCATCATGTTGCAGACGTCGACGCAAACAGTCTGCTTAGATTGCCTCTCCAGTCGTTCTCGCACGTTTGGTACGCATAGACCTAGTCGATCTAGTGTAAAATGGTGAAGAGACATCAACCCAATGCAGTGATGATGCAGCCAGTGCAGCGTAAAAAGCAATTCGAACAGTAGGCGAGAGCATCGTGGAGTGGTCGATATCGGGAATCCAGCCACTCAGTGCGTGGTAGGTACACTAGTCGTCGGCCCAGGCTCAACGTCCATGTCGATCGAAACGACGATTGTGGGGAGAACCAACGAAATGACGGTAACAAGCGTATGTGTGCATGCATGTATTCATAGTTCAACACTAGGGTGCAAAGCTAAGTTGCTAATGCAATGGGGAATAGTGGAGATAGTCAATAAGAGGTGACGATGCAGTGTTTGGTCATGAGGCTGTTTTTTCTGGGCTGTTCTTTCCTGAGCTCAAGAACGGGGATCGTCATTGGGACTAGTCTGTAATAGGAGTTTCGAGGTTTGGGCATCTGGTGCGTAACAGAAGGCGCCGTGCAGTTAGTGTCCCGTTTCAAGGAAAAACAGGGTCTAACGGTAAAGGCTCGGCACAGTGACGACAGTCTTCTACGTCGCGCAGACGCAAAGAAGCGAATTAGGCTGAAGCAAGCTTTATCCATCTCTTCGTGACCTAACAGGATGTTGTATTCACCATATCATTTCTTGCGCCTTGACCAAGCCAGAGCAGAGAGAAAGAGCTATGCAAACAAGAACAAGGGGTATCAAAGCGGTCTACATACACATGTGCTGCGCCCCAAAGAAAAACAACAACGACGACAACCTCAGTCAAACTCAACCATCTCTATCGTCTGAAAACACGTCTAATCCAAAGACTTGCCGCTCTTCTTTTCGCCCATGTCCGTCTTATGACTTCACCCTTACCACTTTCATTACTATGTTGGAAATCTTGACAAAAACATTGACAATGAGTGCGAGAGCAGCAGGCGGGACGAAAATCTGCAGCCATTCATACCATTTCACTGGCCGGACATCCGTCTCAATCCACCCTGCGCCCTTCAATGGCTGTCCACCGTTGACGTTGGGCGTCAGGCCGTCGTCTGCAGGAAAACGGTTGTGTTGGACAAAGTACTCCAGAAGGTCATCTTTTTCGCGCCAGCGGGCGAGGAGCCAGTCAGAGAATTCCTTGTCGTCATGTAACGGAACATCGGTAATGGCGAAGCGGCGCCAGTGCATGTTTACGGACTTTGGAGGGCGACCTTGGAAATAGGTACCGCGAAGGGTGAAGAGGTCTTGACCGTATTGGCCGACACTGGCCAAGGTTAGCTGTCACGTTTGTCACGGTAGGGTAATATGAATGCGCTTACGGGACGCCTTCGTAGGCCACTGTGCAATCATACAGGTAGTCGACGGAGCCTTTGAGCTCTCGCAGGCAAAACAACAAGCCAGTGCTTCTTGGTAGCAATGCATGCCTTAAATCGGCAATCTGGTTCTTTTCTGCCCACTTTTGGCTCGCAGCTCGACCGTTTGTGCTGAGATTTGTGCCTTCAGGGAAGATGAGCAGCCACATGGGATCAAGTCCTTTGGAACCAGACAGCGGGCCGCTATGGCTGGTGGTCAGCTTTCTCAGCCGATGTTGAAAACGGTCTTTGTCTGTGGCCCATTTGCGCGAGAGGAAGATGAATCCGTAGAACCTCATTCCCCAGCCAATGATGGGTATGTTTTTCAATGACTCTTTGAGGATAATGTAGAGATGGCCATGCATCGACGCCGTGTAGGCTATCCACCAGAGGTAGACCCAGTCGGTGTAAATCTGAGGCGAGTCAGCTGGTGCTGTTGGAGAGTGGTGGGTGGGGTAAATAGACGGACTTGATGATTAGAGATGAGCAGCAAGCGCTCAGGAAAGTCGCATTCCAACCGCCCATCCTCTGTCTTGCGTAGTTGTCCCCTCACGCTCTCGTCCCCACTAACGCGCATGGTGACGGGAGCCCACCAGTACGTCATGGTAGCGACGACGATGCCAAAGTACTGCTTGGACATTGCCATCCATGCATAGAAGAGGTCCTTGCTGTAAAAATACAAGGGGCAGCCAATGTACTGCGTAATGGCGATGCTGAGACATGGAGTCAGTATCCCGGGGAGACGCAGTAGCCATGCGTGTATACTGACGCAAAGATGCTTGTGCTGAAGTAGGCCGCAAACAAAAACATGCGGAGGGCCTGCGTGAAGACGCCATGTCTGACCTCGCCGGCGGGATGCTGGGTCGGCTCGGGGTGTTTGTGGTGGGCTAGTAATTTGGTGCGCTGTGCTTTTAGCTTCTCAATGACGGGTGGGTTTGCCGGCGGCTGCCGCTGTCTGAGGCCTCTGTCCGTCATGGTGGTGGTGGTGGTGGTGGTGGAGGGGAGCATGCGTAGGCGGTTGCTAGAGTCAACGTGTTTTTGCTAAGGGCACAGCTGGCACAGGAGTACGCTCGCGTGCACCGAGTGGGTGGAAGTGGCCGGATCGCTCAGGTTGGCGCGTGGATCGTGACAGGGCATGCGGCGGAGAGGAGAGTGGTAGCGGAGCGAGCGAAGGAGTGCATTTAGGGGCCCAGGCGGCGGATGCCTGGCGGAACGAGGTGACGAGACAGCGAGAAGGTAAGCAGGCGGCAGCTTGCACGCATCGTGTCTCTGGGCGCGCACTGCAACAAGGTGATGCCGGTCCACCTCAGTCCATCTGAGATGAGATGATTACAGCCGGACGAGCAATGCCCCGCCTGTGCAGGGATAAGCTCCACGCTAGCCCTTCACTCCTACACGTCTCGGGCTGGCACGTGAAGATGGAGATTAGTCGCCGGCCATGCTGCTATCTCCGCATCCTGGGTCGAGTCGAGTCGAGTCGAGTGGCATGTAGCATGCCATGCCATAGCCTTCTTCTGCTCTCGCTGCCCACCATCACGACTATGTAGATGCCCTCTCCCACCCCGAGCCTCGTCATCGCCCGGTCATATGGCGCCCACTCGCCGATCCAACCTCTGCGCACCGCATCGCACACAGCAACCGCCCTAGCCTCCTCCCCCCACGCACAGCGCTCCAAACATGTGCATGCAGCAGAAACACGCGCTGCCATGGCGCCTCTTCACGGTGCCGGTTCAGGCCCGCAGCTTCTCTTCAACACCCAGGCGCCGCGACATCAAGCCCATCTCCCAGCTGCCTCTGCGCACCAGGCCGTCATACATACACTCGCCCGCCAACACGCTTCTCAGTTTGCAGTGGCCCTCGCCGCCGCGGAATATACTCGTCACCAAGAAGAAGCGCACGCCCAACATCACCGAGTCCGTCATTGAATTTACGTCACATATACGCTCCACCTACCCCGCCATAAACATCATCTTCGAGCCCGAAACCGCAGAGGAACTGCATGGCCAGCTTCCCTTTCCCGTGTACACATACGACAGAAGCCATGGCGTGCCGCAGCGCCTCTCGGATAAAACCGACCTGGTCTGCACGCTAGGAGGAGATGGGACGCTCTTGAGGGCCAGCAGTCTTTTCAGTCACTCCGAAAACGTGCCACCCGTTTTGAGCTTTGCCATGGGCACAATTGGTTTCCTGGGCGAGTTCAAGTTTAAAGAATACAAGCGGGCCTTTCGAGAGGTCTACATGAGTGGTGCACCAGACACATACGCTACATTGTCTGATTCACTGGGTAAATCTCCACCAAGCCTGCCTTCTTCACCCGACGACCCTCTGGACAAGCCGATGAGTTACGCCGACATACGCGGCAAGGCAATGGGAACCAACAGAACGGCGCGCATTCTCCTCCGCAACAGGCTCAAGGTCGGTGTCTTCGGGCCCGACGGAAAGAGGATCGGCAGTGCAGATGACGAGGGCGACACCTATGCGCTGAATGAAGTCACGCTCCACCGAGGCTCAAGTCCACACCTCAAAATCATCGACGTCTACATCAACAACCGGTTCCTAACAGAAGCTGTCGCCGATGGCATGATCATCAGCTCGCCTACCGGTTCAACTGCATACTCGCTGTCGTCTGGCGGGAGCATCGTGCATCCCCTGGTTCCATCAATATGCCTTACGCCCATCTGCCCTCGCTCCCTGTCTTTTAGACCTCTAGTGCTTCCCGCTGAGACACCCATCACGCTACGGCTAGGCGAGAAGAACAGGGGCCGAGAAGTCGAGGTTAGTATCGACGGAAGTACCATTACCGAAAAATTGGGTACAGGCATGGAGGTCCGCATAAGCGGCGAGGAGGTCAAGCGAGATGCTAGGGGTTGGGAAGGGGGTGTTCCCAGCATCGTTAGAGGCACAACTGGCAAGGAAGATATAGCTGAGGACCACTGGGTTGGAGGACTCAATGCGCTGCTAAAGTTCAACTATCCATTTGGCGATCAAGATCCTTGAATCTGTCCAGTAACTATGTAGTGACTGAGGATCTGGAGAATCTGGAAAAGCTAAACCCTTTGTACCACATGATCACCCTGGGGCCATTGTTTCAACAGCTTCTATATAAATACCCTACACTAAAGTTATACCTTTACCAACAAAAAACACCCTACTTTTTTACATGCGTGTGTACCGCGTCGTACTGGTATAATCTTTCTGCGGCCCCTTGACATCATATCTAACCTCCCACCACACGTCGGCTTCGCCCTCCGCCTCCGCCTCCACCTCCGCCTTGTCCTTCTGCCCCGCAACCACCACCATACCCCTTCCAAACTTCCACTCAGCAGCATACAAGTCCTCGCCACAAAGATGCGTCTCCTTGTTCTTCGCTCGAACCACCCCTTTCTCATCACCACCATCATCTTCCTCGTCCTTCCCCTTCTCCCCCAACTCACCCATCTCAACAAACAACCCACCAACCCCTTGCCCGTGCGCCCCCACTCCCTCTTCCTCCCCCTCTTGCCGCATCCTGTCGTCGTCGAAGAAACGCACAGTCACCGACTCGCTGCCGGTCGGTGTGCCGGGGCAAAGCTGATATACGTATTTTCTGCGAGCCGTGAATTGCATTCCTGTGCTTGTGACAAAGGTGCCTTGTTCGGCGTAGAGGAAGGTGGGTGGTGGCGAAGAAGAAGGAGAAGAAGAAGAAGAAGTGGGAGGAGAAGGAGAGAATATACATGGGGTAAACGTTGCTGTGCCTGTTACCTGGCCTGAGGGGTGCGAGGGTAGCTTGGAGGAGAGTTGACGAGTGAATTTCCATGCGGCGTTTGGTGGGGTTGTGTCGAGGTTGGTGAAGATGGTTGCGGGTATGGACATGCGAGGAGGTGGTTTCGGGTCTTGGGGTGCTGGATTCTTAGGCTCAGAGATGAAGGGTCGTGTTTCGAGGAATGGTAGCTTCTCCGGTGTGTCACTACCAGTGTCTGTTGGTTGCGTGTGCAGAGTGGCTTTTGGATCTTGGCTGGAAAGCAGCATTGCATTGACGCTTTGCAATGTCGCCCGGCTTGGATTAAGTGCTGCATCGCTCGTTGTAATCCAGCTCAATCTCTGCTTGATGAATGATTTGTCCATTTCCTTTGCTGATTTGGCTTTCCCTACATTAATAGCTCCGCCTTCGTCTGTGTAAAGACATAATATGGCGAGGGCGACGCCCACGGAGACATCTTTCCCCGTTGGACAACACACCAGTATTTTTCCGTGTGTATTTTGGGCCTTCAGGGAAGAAAAGAAAGGCAGGAGACGAGGGAGTTGAGTGCGGAGATCGCGTGAGCCCAGTTTACCAGTCTGACATTTGAGATGGAGGTATTGCTTTACTCCAGCGGCTTTGAGCACAGAGGTTGCAAACGGTTCAGATGTACAGCTCACTACAGTATCGAAACCTTTGAGTTGCGCGTCCTCGCTAGTTGAGATATACAGCTGCGATGTAGGCTCGATTAAACTTGCAACCGTACCACTTCCCTCCTGTTCGTGGATGAGCTTCGCAATGACTTCTGAAGCATCCTCTTCATTTGTGCTCATCAACATATCCTTGTGTTTCCAGAACAATGGCGGTGTAAGCCCGTGCGACCATGCTTCGTGGTCGTCTGCAGCGCCTTGGATATATCCACTTTCTGATGCTTCAGCACCACGGACACGCCGCGATGCTGTGCAGAGAACTACAGGATGGAAGTCTGAAAATGAAGGCGCTGAATCCGGAAGAGGAGATTGTTGCGTTATCCAGATTGGACGGAGTGGCTTCTTAAGCTTGCTGCGAAGAAGTGGAATATTGGGTTTGCAAATATCCTTTTCATTATTATCAGCCTCCACGCGCAGAATTAACTGAGTAGAGTTGAAAGCGTACCAGAAACTGCTGTACGAACCCGTCGATTCTCTTCTCCATCTGTGCATGTTCGCTCTCACCCACAGCCTGGGGTGGTGTAAAGAGGCTCATTGCTTCTGCTCCCTTCTCTCCTCCAAATACCGCTCGATTCATCACGCAACACCATGTCGGAATCGTCTTGCTCAATGCATCTGGCATACTCTTTCCCCTCCTTGTGCTGTCCACAACAACTGCACCACCCCATTTCTGCACCACATCAAGTAATTGCAGATTCAGCCTTCGCAGACTAAAACTCCACTCGCCCATGTGGCCGTCGGTGCTTTTGAAGTAGACAGATCCAGACTTGAGTGATGGCGGGATGTACCAACTTCCACAGCGTTCATTTGCTACTAGAGGAAGCTCATAGGCTGATGCAACCGATTCGACAAAGGCGCTATCGGATATTATTGAAGCGAGCCGGTTGTGTGTTGAGAGTGTGGAGCGGCGCAACGATGAGAGGGTGCTGGATAAGTTTGGTGTATTGGAGAGATGCGGAAATATGATGTCCGCCTCAGTTAAAGGCTTGGACATTGTCGTTCGTGAATATCTTGGTTATTTGCGATTGCTGTTGTCCAATTCGATCAATCGTGAGGATTTATGAACACCGTTTACCCCGCATCATATTGAAAATTTCTAAGAAGAAGTCGCTTCTAATTGGAAGACTGACACATCGACGTGACAGACCAATTGTAGCCTTTTTGGGCCAATTCTTCATGCCCAGTGTGTTAGTAGTAGTCGGGCGTGCAAGGCTTGAGCGCACAGAGAAGATTGTATCGAAGGCAGCAGAGGCTAAGCCAATTGTAGTTAGCGCACATATTGCGTCTATAGATACGGAATCTGATCACAGTGATCTGGGATAAGAGATGTTTGTGTCAACTTCTTTGAGAGAAATCCGCTAAGCGTTCAGTTTCGTCTATCTAGGCCATCTATGGAGTCTCCTTTGGAACACATTCAAACCACAAGCTTAGTGCACAAGCGTTGGAGCTGCAAAATGCTACCCCGGTGTACTAACGAAATGATTCAACTGGCGATGACGGTCTACAGATCGAGGACGATTACAAGCCAGGCGATTTCGACGGCATGAGGATTCAGCGCAGACAAAATAAGAGAGAAGAGAAGGAAGGCATCAGCGAGATCATCACGTCGTCCGAGTTGTGGACCGATGATGTGATTCGTCGCAAAAGCATGGTAACATCAATATAAAAAGGTTATGGATAGGTGGTGAGCATGCGGATGCAGTATCCCGAGGCCTGTTTCAGGCAATACCAACACACCGGCCTGGCGGAGGGTGCCGCAGATGGTCTCGGAAAGGACGAAGCACGCATCCGGTCCTGGGTGGCTGTCCTCCGCCAAACTTTGTAAAGTTTTGAAACTTCTGGAAGTCTACACAAGCTTAAGGATCCGCCCAAGTGCGAGGCTTACGGAGCCAAAATGCGGAGCTTAGATGAACCAAGAATGTCTCCTTATTGGCGCTAGATTGAGATAGGACTAAACGCGGTGCTAGCGTCAGCTGCTCCGAATTACCCGACGTACCGGAAGTTGCCATAATATCTCACCCACCTATGTCTCGCCGTCGGAAAATTGCTCTCGTCACCTTATGCAGGCGAGGCTCCTATGGTTGGTTACGAAGCTGTTCGACGCGTCGCCGTCCGCATACGATACAAACACTGCAATCAATACTGAGACATCCCAGCAATAGTCTTGATTGTCGTCCGGTCCAATGTGCTCGAATCGAACTGCTGAGTTTTCTTACTGACCGTTAGGGAACGGTACCTGTCGCAACCGCTTCGATTTATGGAATCACTGGGCTGTGAAGTATCTCAATCAGGGCTAATCTGCCAAAATCAAGCGTTGGGCCTTCCAATACTGATTTTGTGCGCAGGTATTTGCCACAGCGCATCGGCGTGTACTTACGTAGACTGTTGGTCAGGGTAAATACAAGGTTAAGGCGCTTTGGAGATCTACTTTGATCAATTCCAACGGTCATGTGTACGGTGGAATGTTTCGAGAAGGCGGTTCAGTCAAACATTCCGGGCCGACCCCATGCACCTACACCTAGTGCACCAAACATCGTGCTCACTCTATTAACACCTGATACACCTATGACATGGGGGTGTATAATGTCGACACGTTTTGTGCAGGTTCATCACTGCCGCATTAACGGGCGGTTCGGGACTGTGTACCGTACGATATAAGTAAGTAGCGATGCTGGACAAAGGGACTCAGTGCCTATGTTTGAGCGTTTGTAGCGACAGCGTTCAAACAAGCATTGCGAACTAGCATATGTGGGTTTCAAAAAACTTATCTGGCCGGTTGGTATGTTTAAACTTGGCCACGATGACTACAGTCAACTGAGCATGGTCACCACAGGTGAGGCTGAGAGCTTAAAGCCGAGACAGCGGGGTAGAGAACATGGGAAGGAAACATCCCCACAGTTCCAAATTCTCTCGTAAGACGTTCATCTACTGACCCTGCTATTCGTATACCCCAAGCAATAATGCATACACAGGGACAGATTCGGTATGTTTGCATGTGAGATCCAATTCTTCAAGAGATACCTAGTTTCTTAACTGAACAGTGCTGAACAATAACTCTATGAAATTGCAAGGCACTAAGCCTCCGGAGTGTAGCACGCCTTATTAAATTTAGAGAGATGCATAGTCCCGACGCCATTCCCGGAGTCGCGCTTTCGCCTTCCACTCAATTTATAATGTTCTAGAGGTAAAGGCTAGTATAGCCTCATACCGCACATGATATATGTTCATCTAAATCTCATTTCTCGAACGCTGATCGCACGAGCCTAAAAGGTAACCCCCTTGCTAATCACTTCCGGGCCTGCTTCCCGACGAACGAGTACTTCAATTTCAGATTGCCAGTGCCTGGGTTGTATAAGAAGGTTGTCGTTCTCTTAGGTCCTTCAGCATCTCAGTCACCACACGCTCTCTTACAACCACCACCACCACTACCATGAAAGGTCTATTGTCCGCCACTGTGGCCTCGGCCATCACCGGCGCTCTCGCGCTCCCTTCTTCCCTTGAGAAGAATTCGCTCGCTGCCCGCCAGTCTGCACAATGCTCTTCTCCCGTAACCCTCACTGGCAACCCCTTTGCCAACCGCACCCTCCACCCCAACAAGTTTTACACTGCCGAGGTCAAGGCTGCTGTTAGCAACATGAGCGACTCGACGCTTGCGGCAAAGGCAGCCAAGATTGCTGATGTTGGAACTTTCCTCTGGATGTAAGGCACTCATAGCTCAACGTGGATCCTTTTCAAGACAGAAAACAGAAAAACTAACACGCATATTAGTGACACACGTGACAAGATCAAGATTATGGAAGACAACATCAAGGACGTTCCGTGCAATCACATTGCCGGGTTCGTCATCTACGATCTTCCTGGCCGTGACTGCGCCGCCAAAGCATCCAACGGTGAACTTGCTGTTGGCGAAATCGACATCTACAAGACGCAGTACATTGACCGTGAGTTTTCCAATCGCCACGCAATCTTTTGTAGGTCTCATTCGCTAACTATCAGCTCTGTTCCATAGCCATCGTCGCCATTATCAAGAAGTACCCCAACGTGGCGTTTGCTCTTGTCATCGAGCCCGACTCTCTGCCTAACTTGGTCACCAACATCAACCTGCAGACCTGCCAGGCCTCTGCTTCTGGATACCGTGAGGGTGTTGCATACGCGCTCAAGCAGCTCAACCTTCCCAATGTAGTCATGTACCTTGATGCTGGTCACGGAGGCTGGATGGGCTGGGACGCCAACTTGAGTACGTCAAAACCCCTCTCTTTTTATTCTTATATATTGTATTCCAAAAAGAAAAACAAGAAAAAAGAGAGGAATAAAGCTAATCCAAAACAGAGCCCGGTGCGAAAGAACTCGCCTCGGTCTACAAGACAGCTGGCAGCCCCAAGGCCCTCCGCGGTATCGCGACCAATGTCTCTGGCTGGAACTCGGTCGACCAGGAGCCCGGTGAATTTGCCAATGCGTCCGACGGCCAGTACAACAAGGCGCAAAACGAGAAGAAGTACGTTGCGCTCATGTCACCCGAACTCGTAGCCGCCGGCATGCCCGGCCAGGCCATTATCGACACGGGCCGCAACGGCGTGACTGGTCTGCGCAAGGAGTGGGGTGACTGGTGCAACGTCAAGGGCGCGGGATTCGGTCGTCGGCCGACTTCCGAGACGGGCAACTCGCTCATCGACGCCTTTGTGTGGGTCAAGCCCGGTGGTGAGAGCGACGGCACCAGCGACTCGAGCGCAAAGCGCTACGACAGCTTCTGCGGCAAGGACGACGCCTACAAGCCCAGTCCTGAGGCTGGACAGTGGAACCAGGCCTACTTTGAGATGCTCGTCAAGAACGCCAACCCTCCTCTCTAGACGCATAAATAGTGTACTTAGGGGGGTGTTGAGCTTGTGTTGGGAAGATCGGGGGCGGGGTGTCCCCCAAGGGAGAACCGGGTTGTATTTAGATTGAAAGAAAGAGAGTAAGCGCTATATCCGCATGTCAAGGAAACAATGGAATATAATCTCTCATTCCATCTATCTAAACCTCACGGGTACAACTGTCTCCGCAACAGTGAAATTGCCAAGTATGTATGTTATCTGGGTAACGTGTTTATGGGTGAGAAGTTGGTCCCGCAGAATCAGTGACATCTCAAGCACAAGTGTTTCGACTCGTGGTGACTATAAAAGGCAAAAGAAACCCCCTCAAAACTCTTAATGTAAGATCTGATCAAGTCTAATTTCAATAATTTCAAACTATACGTCAAACCATCCAGTCTATCCCAATACCTAAGATGAGGTAGGTGCAAACAAAGAAATAAACAAAAAAAGACAAATTTCCTACTGAGAAACGAGTGTGGTATCTTTTCATAGCCTTTAACACCACCTAGTCCCAAGTCCATTTCCTGTGTACGTTTCCCGTAGAACTCCTCACATAGGTTTCACAAAAGAGAAACCTCGCATAAAACAACGCCTGATCACTTCCCAAGATGCCGTCCAACAAACGCCTTCGCTTCGAACCCACATGATGCATCACAATCTAAATCAGAGGTACCAGAGTCTAACGAGACTGGGACCAGACCGCGAGGCCATGTGTATAGTGTAGCATGGGCTGACTTGTAACGTCAACCCATTCTTTGTCTTTCCTCTTCACCTTTATCGTCATCTATGCTTGTCGATGCCTCTTCGCATGAATAATTTTGTCGGCCAAATGACTGCGCCAACTCGTGTCTAAGATGTGATAAAGAATGACAATCAGAGTCATCCTAAGACATCCGCCTCCTTCTGAAGGGTTCTTCAGTCTCGATATCCTCCTTTTCCTCATTGACTCGTAGCGTCAGCCACGCAGCCAATAGAGCGCAGATACCACCAAAGCGCAACACCCAGGCTACACTGGTGTCGCCTGCTGTGCCTCTGGGCTTCTGTAGGATCTTGAACATGATGGCGCTAATCAGTGTGGCAATGACTTGGGGTGCTGCAATGGCGACGTTATGAATTCCAAGGACGACACCCGCCGAGTCTGCGCCTGAACCATCGTCTTCGCCCTCTGCAATGAGTTGGGACTCGCGGTCGCGCGGTTTGATGATGCCACGACGAATGGCGTCTCGCTTGGAGATTTCTGAAGAGATGATGGCAAATGGCGCCCAGTTTGTGATGCACCAAGGGATACCAATAGCGCCGACAAGAGCGGTAGCGCTCCAGGTATTCCGGACTAAGAAGGTCAAGGCCATGAGTATGGCAAACAGAATGTGCGATAGGAACCATGAGCGGCGGAGGGTTAGGGACTTGATTTGCAGCATCTCCATTGATTTGGAAAACCTGTCCATGTATGTCTTTGGAGTTCCTCTGGGCTGATGGTTAAGTGCAAAATAGCCGGAACCGCCCATGGAATGCGGGGTTGTCGGCGTCATGGGGGTCGCAGGCGTAACGGGGCGCTCGGGCTCTGGCGCTTGGAATGTTGGTGGAATGACAAAGGGTAAAATGACAGAGGCGATGAATGTAGTGACTGCGAAAAGCAACAGGGCTCTTGTGCCGATTCTGGTACCGTCTTCGAGGATGATGTCGATCTGGTGATCCGGGAGGTGGGGATCCTCTTCAAAGTAGGGATCCGCATAAATCTCACCGACGTAGGTGCTGATGTAGAAGAGGAAAGGAAACCATCCAATCCAAGCGAAGAACTGCACAATACAAACCTTCTTGATCTGAGGAGGCAACTTCCTGACTGAGCGTGCAAGACCCTTGAAGAAGGCCATGACACCGTCCTTTTGATCAGCAGGAGCGGTATCGAACTGTGGGTCGCGCTCGGAGCACGTCGAGCAACTGACGCCGACTGTGAGAGCCATGACAATAGATGCAATGGCGCAAAGAACCTTGAATTGGGTGCCACCAAGCCAGGGAAGGTAGTCTGGTAGGTTGATGTAGCCGGCTAGGTAACCCAAGATGTTGCCAATACCAGATGACCTCATCAGCCATGCGTTGGCAGACTCTTGCTGGTGTGTGGGTGCCACATCGACAATGTATGCTCGCACACCGGCTTGGATGACGTTGATAGCGAAATCCAGCACGTATACAAACAGAACGGCAAAGAGCATGATGCTTGTCCTGACCAAAGTCGACTCTGGGTCGGCGCCGAAGACGCCCAGAAAGCCGCCAATAATCTCTTTTGCCCAGGCGAGGACCATGAGAGACACGATGGTTGCCGCTGCACCGCCGATAATGAACGGTCTCCGCTTTCCCCATCGCAGACGGCAGTTGTCGCTCTTGAGACCGACGTAGGGCTGGACGAGCACGCCAGAAAGAGGACCAGCGATCCATACGAGGGCAAGCACCGACTTGCTCAGACCGAGCGAGAGGAGATATGGCTGTGTTGGAGGTCAGCGGTGAGATCGCTATGCCGGATGGGCGAGTCTAGGGCGCCGATCTGGACGCAGGGTTCCGTAGCGTCCCCATCAAATTTTGAGGCGGCAAGAGAAGAAAAAAAGCACTTACTGAACCATTTGAAGTTTCTACAGACCATCCAATTTGCAGACCGAGGCCGCAAAAGGTAAGGAGGAACAAGAACCAGCTGGATTTTGTCTCTTCGACCTGAGACTCACCCATCCAGCCGTCGTCGTCGGAGTCGGGCGACAGGGCCTCCTTAAGGAGTGGGTCGACTTCGGAAGACATGCGGGGCGGATGCTCTGCGTGGTGGATGATTTCTATCTGGGGTTCTCCGTCTGTGTCTGGTCGTCCGCCCAGAGGAGAGTCGCGGGCAAAGGAGACGAGCTTTGGTCGGGCTTTTGGGCGAGGAGAGCTGGTGTCGAGTTGAGAAAGCGGGGGGGAGAAGGGCAAAGAGGCGGACTCATCGTGTCCACGGGACTGCGGCGAGGACATGATGTGGCAGCGGGCGTGCGGAGGACACGCGATAGTGCTTGAGTGCAGGCGACGACGTGGTCAGGCCTTGGGGGCTTACCGTGGTCAGGGTCGGCAGGATTGTGATTGGCAGGCGCGGGGCCAGGGTCAGCGGACAGCAAGTCGAGCAGGAGAGTGGAATTAGGTGGTGAGAGGCAAGCCTGGCAATAAGAGAGTCACGGCGACGGGGTGGGCGGGGGCGCTGAGATATGCAGTACAGTGAAAGAGCCGCTAGCGGTTCCGCTGGAGGGGCGTCCAGGTAAAGAATCAACGGTCTCGACGATGACGAGCCGCAAGGGAACTACGGTACGGCAGTGGCGGGGGGAGACGAGGGACAAGCAGGATATTCAGCACGGGGACATCACGCTGTGGGCCGGAGGAGCGGTGTAGGTCATGTGCATGTGTGTGTGTGCAGGCTTGGGTGGTGGTTGGCGTGTTAGCATGGCGAAGGCGATGTGAATTCGATGTCATGCAGGCGTCGTGGGCAGGGCGAGTGTGCGTGGTATGACGTTGTGCGATCAGCAGTTCCTCGGACCCTGGTCCGTTGCGCTAGTCCGCATCTGGCACTGGTGGGGGCCGGCCGAGACATGGGGCTTGGAACCGACACCTGGACAGACAGCTTGCCTGGGCCGCAGAGGGCGAGGCAGCAACAGTAACGCATCGTATCGCACCGTATCGCATAGTATCGCATCGCAACGCGCATTGTCTTCAACCAAAGCTGCTCTATCAGACTGAATTCGCCCACTCGCTCCGCCAGTCGTCACGTCGCCTCTGCGTCTGCCCACAGTCATCCGGCGCGCCTGTCTGCCCATCGTCCAAGACCGCTGCGCCCTTGCATCCCAGGCAGCATCCAGCGCCCAACAGCCACCAGAACCATCACACGCGCCCAGCCCTGTACGCGACGCAGTTGCCCATGACAGCTCGGCCTTGAGCCCAGCATGGCATCCATAATGGGGTGGTGGGCCGTTGGCGAACTTCTGAGTATGCGCCCTTGAAAGCTTGCAGTACAAGACGTGTCCGGACAAGCACATCTGACTGACAACCCGTTGCAGAGCGAGACACAACCGACGCAGACCCGGACGGTCAGTTCCCCATGACCACATACAAACACTCACACGCCTGTTCCGTGTCTAATCCCCCGATACAGACGAACCCGAGGCCGGCCAAAAGGAAATATTCACATCATGGGCTCTCTCCATCTTGATAATCCTGCTCATCATAGCCCTCTTCACGAGCTACATCCTGCACACTCGCAAAATCCAGGCCGTCCACGAGACGGTCCTGTCCATCTTTGCCGGTACGTCCACCCCACACCCACCTAGACTTCTGCCGCTCCTGCGCAATTGTCGTGACAAAGCTCCGAGTAGTGTGCATAGTGGGTTGCAGGGCATGGCCCTGCTCGCTTGTAGACAGAACTCGATCAGCGATGTAATTGTGGGGTAAATCTGCACATGTCTTGTCTACAGCAATGACGCCTTGGCTCATCGCGTAATCGAATCGCGCTACACGCTCGCCGCTAACCGCATCCAGGTATGGTAGTTGGCCTCGTCCTCCGCCTGACAGCAGTCGCATCCGTGCGGGATGCCGTCAGTTTCGACTACCAGATGTTCTTCAACCTGTTGCTGCCGCCCATTATCCTTTCGGCCGGCTATGAATTGCACCAGGTGGGTTCTGCACACCCCTTCACCTACTTGTCCTTTAACATGCCCTAGGGAAATTTCTTTCGGCACATTGGCACCATCCTCACCTTTGCATTTGCAGGAACATTCATTTCCGCCCTTGTCCTTGGCCTCATCCTGTTTTTGTGGACCAGGATCCCGCTCGATGGCTTCAAGATTAACTTTGTCGAAGCCATGTCCGTTGGCGCCACTCTCTCGGCTACGGACCCCGTGACCATTCTCGCCATCTTCGACACGTACAAGGTAGAGCCTAAGCTGTACACTCTGATTTTTGGCGAGTCTATTCTCAACGATGCTGTCGCTATTGTTTTGTTTGAAACCGCCCAAAAGTACAAGGATGGCGCAGAATCACTTGGTATCGTCAGCCTGTTCGAGGCCTTTGGCATCTTCTTTGGCGTCTTCTTTGGAAGTCTGTTCATTGGCGTCACGGTTGGCATTGCTGTCTCTCTTATGCTCAAGTTCACCTATGTCAGACGCTTCCCTAAGACAGAGAGTTGTCTGATCATCCTCACGGCATACTTGACCTACTTCATGTCCAACGCCATCCATATGTCGGGTAAGTGCTGTCGTCTTTTGATACTTGTTGGCACTGACAAAGGTGATAGGCATCGTCTCACTGCTATTCTGCGGCATATGCATGAAGCACTATGCTTACCACAACATGTCAAGGCGGACACAGCTCACTACCAAGTTCGTGTTCCAAGTCACTTCGCAGATTTCGGAGAACTTCATCTTCATCTACTTGGGACTCTCCCTCTTTACCGACGACAAGCTGGACTACAAGCCGCTCTTCATCCTCATCACCGTCGCTGGTATCTGCGCGGCTCGATGGTGCGCCGTGTTCCCACTTTCCCGCATCATCAACTCTGTCACCCGATACCGCCAGCGCCGACGTGGAGCTGAGCTTGTGGAGGAAATTCCGTGGTCCCACCAGGCTATGATTTACTGGGCAGGTCTGCGCGGTGCAGTTGGTGTTGCGCTCGCTGCAGGTCTCACGGGCAACAACGGTGACACCCTGCGAGCAACTGTCCTTGTCGTTGTCGTCTTAACCGTCATCATTTTTGGGGGTACCACTGCGCGCATGCTAGAGATCCTAGGCATCCGCACTGGTGTTGTTGAGGAGATCGATAGCGATGATGAGTTTGACATTGAGGTTGTCAGTGGTGGCACCTATACCCGCAAGCAGGGTCAAGGTTACGGCCATACGCCCCGGCCCAGCCAGGGTGCATTCAATCTCAACAACGTCAACGAGCAAAGCGGCTCTTACTCAAGTGGGTCACGAAGCCGCAGCGATCCACGCACACGCCCCAATGGTGCTATGCGACGCAACTCGAGTCACGTCCGAGCCCGAGACGGCGCAGATCAGGGTCTTCTCAGCCCCGCTGATAGCGGCTCCAACGACGAAGACGACATTGACCTGGACCTCCCGCCCAGCGCTCGCCGCTCTCCAAACCGCGTTCCTTCACCATTAGCAAGCAACGCGCTATCAACTACTCCATACCCAACGTCTGGAAACAGGCCTCCCGAAGGCCCTGGCAGAGTTGCCACAGCTACCGGCGCGGTCAAGCAGCTGATTAGCGAGATCAGTCACGATCCTGCAAATGCTTTTAAGCAGATTGACGATGGTTTCCTTAAGCCGCATTTACTGCTTGACCCGAAAGGACCCGGTGGTCCGAGTAATGTCTGATCTCTTTTTTTTTCCTTTTTCTCTTTATACCTGTCATGATGAAGGGGGCATACGCACACTGTGCTAGTCTATAGAGCATTTGTGGCGTTTGAAATGGAAACTGCTATCTTTTTTATATCCACGAGCCGGTGAGCTGAACACACGGTTCCAATGGGTTCAGCTTTGCTTGTGTTGTATTCTATTGTATTGTAGAACATTGTGTATGCCCATTGTCATGCTAGGAAATCAGCCGTGGCTATCTTGATTGTCTTGCCATGAAAAAGGTGTAGGTAAGATTGTGTGAATATAAGGATATGTTATATCTACGTATATGTACGCCTCTACGTATTAGAGGCTTTTGCGGAATGCACAAAGTACCTCCTTTTCCTCTTGCAAAACAAAAAGGCTACCAGGGAATATTCATCCCTCCCCCTCGCACCCAAACGCCGCGTAAATGCCGCTGAACAAGACGCATCATCATCAACATTATCATGTCGTTTTGCCTTTGCTATAAAAAAAAACTCCATCCCCACCGCCGTTGCACACTTCAACTCTTTGCCCCCACGGTTCGTATCTGGAACGTAGCCCCAGGCAGCGCGGCACTCTCAGCCGTAACACTAGCCTGAATGCCCAGACTAGCCAGACAGCCCCTGATGAGACCGGCGGGGAAGTAGAGAAACGGCTGCACTCTAGCCTGGCTATTTGCGTCTCTGCCCAGCGCCGGGTCGCCCGTTTGCGCCACCAGCGCGGCTTGCATGGCGGCGTCGTATTTCTTCGTGTCAAACGACATGCGGCCGAGCGGCTTGAACGTGTTGTCGGTCAGGACGTAGATGCCGCGGTGGTTGGTCTTGAGGTTGTCGATTTGCTTGCGGAAGAGCAGCGTCCAGAGGTCTTTGCACAGGAACTTGATGCAGTCGAGTGGTGTGGTGGGGCGCGGCGCGTCGCGCGAGAAACTATGTACCGTCGTCTGTCAGTCAAACTGTGCATTCATTCATTTATTGTCCTTCTCGACGTGTGTCTGCTCGGCTGGGAGCAACGATAGGTAAGAGGAGGGGGGAGCGGAAGAGACGTACCGTTCTACAACTCCCAGGCCAACTCTGTATCCCAGCGCTTCGAGCCGGTGAAATACCGCTTCTCTGCTCTCCTCTTCGTCTACTGTCGCTGCGCCGCCCAAGTGTCCTCCTGCGTCGGTCGTGCCTCTTGCTGTGCCTCCTGCCACCGTGCTCGCCGCGTCGTTGCTCGTCGAGCCCGATAGACGCTTTGTCCTCGCAGCAGGCGATGCCGATCCGTGTATCCATTCTTCTTCTCGCGCCGCGAGATCGGCGGTTATGCGGTAGGCCATGGGTACGAGTTCAATGAGGAGTAGGTCCAGGCATGATGTGTTGACTAGTGAGAAGGTGGGGTCGACATAGGTTGGTGAAGTTTCGTTGGGCGCGGAAGGATTGGCTTGCGCCATTTTGACGGTACCGGTGTTTTGTCTTGTAATATAGGTTTCTTTGGTTGCCAGAGAAGTAGCTTGCTGGCTGGTGTGCAATGTGCGAAGGGGAGCGCGCGTGCGTCGTTTGTGGAGACTAGAGTAAGAGGATCGCAGATGGGATTGAGGACACAATGGGTATCTGGCCGTTTACGTCTGAGTCGGTCGGTGTGTGATATCGGTGGTCAAAAGTTATCTAGCTGCAGGTATGGAATTGTAGCTACAAAGCGTATGTAATGCGCGGGTACGTCGGCGTTAGAGCTCCATGTGGGCTGTCCAGAACCGCCGCCGATCATCCGGCAAGGGTCCATAGTGGCATGGCTCGGCACGCCTTGCAAAGTGCCATCGCTTCAACAGCACTACTTATTCTCTGCTCCTATATGCAATCTACAAAAAGTGCACCATACAACTCCGCATCGTGTGCTGAAAGCCCATCTTCATCCCTTATCGCGCCCAAACTCTCATGCGTTCCTGAACAACCTCCACGAGTCGCAGGCTCTTCCCAATCCGCTTCCCACTCTGCGTCATCCAGCTCCCTTACATCTTCACAACCATTACTGCATAAAGCATTCTTCCACTTATCCATCAGCCTGCCATAATCCTTCTTCTCCTTCCTCTTTCTCCTCTGCCCGGCATCCACTTCCTCTTCCATCCTAACATACAGGCGATACCGGTGCCCCGCAAACTGTGTTGTTATTTGCAACCACGCCAGATCCATGACTGGCTGCGACAGTGAGACGTCTCCACGTATCCTGACGGCAATATCTGGTATGCGCCCAGGAAGGACATGTTGCATATACTCGCGACTCCTGGCGACAAACTTTTTGAGCTTGATTGCATATTCTGTCGTCATAGTGATGAGCGTTCTGAACACAATGACAGTGCATTGACGTGGGTCGTTCATCGTTGTTGGAGGGACTATCACCATCGAACAGGATCCTTGCATCATCATTGACAAGACGTATGCGGCTGTGAGATTGTTCGGTGTAAAGGATCGTCTACTAAAACTCCTTGTCCAGGTCGAGTCGATAATCATTTGTAGACGTTGACAACTGACTATACGTTTGCTGATGAGTGAGCGGCCTTCTGTGTAGATTGTTCGGCAGGTTGTCAAAATCTGGACGGGCATGCATTTTACGACGAGTCGAAAAGCGGATTTACGTGCATCCATATACAACGGATCCTCGAGTATCAGATGTTTCGTGGTGATGGGCAAGCACTCATAGATCATGAGCCGCACCTCAACAGGAAGCTCTAGGAAACGAAAGTGCATTTTGAGAGTATAACCAGGCTTGCGGCTGTGGATGGTTGCTGTATACAATTAAGGGTGAAGACCGGAAGGGCAGCTAGGCTCTTTATTATATATGTGAGCGAGAAGAGCATACCGATGGCTCGAACCATGGTTAGCTCTGGTGCTGCCTTGTCAGGCCAATCATGATGCCATACGGACCCTCATAAGCAAGATGGCCACTCCGTGTATGGACCAAGACCATGGTGACTTTGATTGTTCAAGGAGACTGTCGGGCTGTTTTCTCTCCATGTGACTGGTCGCCTGCAATAGTCCACTTACTGCTCTAGAATGAGTCATCGATTGGCTGTAGATTGTTTTTCTGGCCACGAAGTTAAGGTAACAATGATGGGAATTTGACTATTCAATATCAGTGCGCTGTTGTGAGAGTAGCCATTTTGGACGCGAGAACAAATACTGACGGCTTTAGTAGTACGTCCCTAAATTAAGCGCTAAATCAAACTTCATCCTCAGCACGAACGCACTCTACCTCGTAATCAGACTATGTTCATCACATGGACATTACGGTGTGCTTCAGGATCATGCGAGTCGGCTCTTTGTGACGGCCATAGATTTCCTTCATTCTTAGTTTCATAATGGCATGTGTTCATAAATTTTCCAATACACATCTCCATCTGGAGCGCTCTCTCATCATCCGTCATGGAGGTGTAGTCCTTCTGCACAATCACATCAGTCCTTATTCAATCAATTCTTTCATCTGTATGTACTCACTACTCAGGAGGGCTCTGAATGAACTGAACACCCTTGTTGATGTTGCCCGACAAGTCGTTGTAGCAGGCCTGGAGAAGCTTCTTCTCGTGTTCATTTGCACTGCTGACCACGTCGATGGCCTTCTCGGCACCATTGGGCTGTTGAGAGAATTAGTAGAGGTACAAAGAATAACGAGATATCAAGCCCATTCTAAAGTTACTTACGCCAAGCTCGATTGGAACAGAGAAGAACTCGGTTCCGGTAGCCTTCGCAATCGCATCACCACCCTCGACACCTGCAAGGAAGACAAAGCTGGGCTCGACGATGCCCTTCTCGCCTAGGGAGGCCCTGATGACCTTCTCGGCGAAGCTGTCTGTGGTTAGTTTGTGTCATTCCTAAGCAGAGCCACACAATAACCTACCGGTATCCGGCGTAGGCCATGGAGAGAGTGGCTGAACCAGCACCATCCTTTGCCGCGACGACCTCGTCACCACCAAACTGAACACGCTTGACAAGGGCCTCCATCTTGTCATCTGGAATCTTCACGCTAGGCTTGGCCTGGCTGAACAGCGGAACGATGGTCTCACCGGAGTGGCCACCAATGACGGGAATGCTAAGGTTTGCAGGGTTCTTCTCGCCAACAATCTCAGCGACAAAGGTCTCGGCACGAACAACGTCTAGGGTAGTGACACCGAAGAGCTTCTTGGGGTCGAAGACATTTGCCTTCTTAAGAACCTCGGCAGCGATGGGAACAGTCGAGTTAACGGGGTTAGAGATGACGAGGACGAAAGCCTTGGGGCAGTACTGGGCGACGCCCTCGATGAGACCCTTGACAATGCCAGCGTTGATCTTAAAGAGATCGTCTCGTGTCATTCCAGGCTTGCCTGTGCTCTCATTAGTCTTCACTTTATAGGCCATAGAGTATATCCAACTTACGAGGAATGCCAGCGGGGATGACAACAATGTCGGCGCCAGTTAGTGCATGCTTCAAGCCGTCGTCCTTGGGCAGGTAGCCTTTTACAAGCTAAAACAACTTTAGCATCTTGGTGTGAATGCGGGGCGGGACCTCATACCGCGGGCGATGAGATGTGGGACAGATCAGCAGCGACGCCTGGGGTGTTTACGACATCGTAGAGGGCGAGCTCGGTGACGTGCTGGCAGGACTTGAGGAGCAGAGAGAGGGGCTACTTCAAGTCAGTCCAACAGACGCTTCAATGAGTGGCCTAGGGAGCCCTTGCGGTGCTCGCGGGCTCGTACCTGTCCAATGCCTCCAGAAGCTCCGGCTACTACAGCCTTGACCATTTTTGATGTGATTTTGATGATAGAAGTGATTTGTTTATGGAAGCGTGAGTTTGAGAGAAAGCAATTGAAGAGACGGTGAGAGAAGAAGAGACAGAATGGTGGCTTGATGTAGGGTGAGAGCTGCACTATGCACCTGTTCTGTTGGTCCTGGGCAGGTGGGGTGGGAGCACGGGCCAGTAGCGGCGGGGTACCGGGCGGAGTCTGGGACGCGCCTCACCTAGAGACTGTACTTGGTGCTAGTGCTTTCTTGGATAGTCGCATCAACTCCGCGACTGTCCTGGTTTCGTAGGTGGATATGTAGTTCTTGGTAAAGAGGCACTCAGTACACGCGTGAATCGATCATGCAGCATGAAACACTTGGTCCATTGAGTGCCAAGTTATATACGGAACGCCTCTGCTGCTCCCAGCTTCAAGTCGTGCATGTGAAGTGCCTCGGTGCCACGAGTCTTCGGAATGGTACGGAGCCCACTAGAACATGCAGGTACAAAGATATAGATCCGCGCATCGTCGTAGTCGTCGACCAACAAGGACCTCGGTCCTGTCCAGTCTACTGTGGTGGCCGGAACGGACCGGGGCCTCGATGCTAATGCCATGCCCTGCTGGGCTGTCACACTGCGAGAACAAGCCTCACTGCTTATGTTGTTACGGGACAAGCATCAGGTGTTGACAACAAGCTAATTGCCGATGCATTAAGTGCTACCGTCTTATGACGCCTTTCATGATACCTAGCCATTCCGCGGCCGTGTGCCCAAACATCGTACCCAAAACGCCATATCCAAGATCAATTTAACAGTAGTGCACAAACGGTCGTACCGGCATTGGCGCTACAAGACCTGTTGGCCAAGGTGCGGTCAACAACTAGTTGTCCGCATCCACTCGCTCGCCCTGGGCATCGTCGTCAGCGTCAGCCTCGCCATAACGACCGAAGCCCTGAGGGTCACCTGCGTTAGGGTCTGGACCGCGCTGGCCAACCGCATACATCTGAGGCTGTTGTCCCATGGCGCCGTACGGGCCGTACGCGTTGGGATCGAACATGCCCTGTTGCGCATACACGCTGGGGTCGCCCTGCACCGCTCCTGGGTACATGGCCGGCTGTCGGTAGTCCTCCTGCTGAGCGAGGTGTTGGTTCATGCCATAGTCGGGGGGAGCCATTGGGTGCTGGGCGTGTACAGGCTGGGGCATACCGCCGGGGGGAACCACTGCTGCCGACGATTGTACGGCCGCGTTTTGGCCCGCGCTCCTCTTGTGTGGATGCGCCTCCTCGCGGGGGACGATATCGATAAGGAAATCGAACATATCCGACTTGGACAGTGCTGAAGCAATGTCGGAGCGCTGTAGCGTGCGGCGCTTGTTCTCCTCGGCGTGAATCCACGCACGCATTGTGAGCTCGGTAATGAAGATGTCGCATCCCTTTGCGAAGAGGATAGGTGCTTCGGCAGAAATCATCTTTACCTCAGGATCGGCCTTCATGACCTTCTTGATGCGGGCGAGCGGAAGCTGGTGTAGCTTGTAGTCATGTTCGTCCGTCTCGAGCTTGGTTACCTGCTGCTGCCAGTACGTGTTGAGGATGTCGCGGTAGTTTCCCGTGAGGCCTTGGTTTACCTGCCAGTGTCAGCTGTTTGAGGCCATGGATGGACGCTGCGGATGTGAGCGCATACATTTTGCCAGGAACCGGTGAAGAGCTGCGGATCCGGAGCTTGGTTTTGTGCGGCAATCTGGACCAAATATCAGCGACGGGGAAGCTGGAGATAGCTACGGATGCGCAGGAAAACATACAGCTGCTGACGCGCCTGGAGAACTGGGTTAGCACAGGCGTCGACGGTGAAATGCGACAGCAAGAGGTGCGTCGGACAGAGGGTGGAAACGTACCATAGTGGCCACCGTTGGCGGGGTCGTAGAGTGGATTGCCCTGCTGGCCGTCGTATTTGCGAGGCGCAGCAGTGGCCTGGCGCATCTTCTGCTGGCCGTGGCTCTGGAGGTTGACCTGATCCATGGCGTGGGCTGGGTTGCGCAAGTGCGACACGATAGGCAAGGCGCGCGTGTGTCTGGGGCGTATGGGGACGAGACGGGGGAAGCAAATTGGTTGTCGAGGACGGGTTGGTGCAGAAGAGATATGCGCAGCGCCCAATGAGTGGTCAATGTGTTGGTATAGGCGCGTTGTGGAAGGAAGAGCGCGGTCGTGATTGCGTCAAAGGTGCGGTCTGAGTGGCCGGCAAAGGTGCAGAGAGAGAGGGCGCGGGGGAAGACGCGAGATGCCTGTTTTTGGGGGCGAGAGGCGCTGCTGCGGGCGGCCTGGCATCGTGTATGAGCATCTTTATCATTGCACAAATTCATCTCGACTCCAGACGTTGGACAAGAGCAAGAAACGCGACTGACCTGTGCTTGGGCCTGGCGAATCAAGTCCCAGCCCGAGTATATCTTCGCGGACTTGATGGTTGGTTGGTTGGTGGGTTTCCAACGGGTCGACGAACCACAGCTAAGCAAGGGCCCGGACGTTACCCAGGTACAAGTACTCGAAGACAAATGGCGAGAAGGGAGGTATGATCAAGCAATCAAGCGCAGCAGCCGGCAGTCCAAGATGGTCTTGAACGTTTGCGTCTCTACGTAACAATCGCGCTGCCGGGTCGACTCTTCCACAGCACAAGGCTCCGCCATCGTCACTCCACCCATGCTTATATGCGTGCTATTGCTATCCATGTCGCACCACGCCCTCCCGCGACGCCCAGCCGAGTGACAGCACAGTAGCGACGCCGTATTGCTGCCGCCCCCATCACATTCTGTGCCTTGTAGAGGCGCAATACTGGGCCACATCGCGACCGTGGCTGGGCGGGACACAGGGACCAGTGGTCGCGACGACGCCTCCCGATTGGCCAGGCCCTGCCAGCGATGAGTTGTTCATCTTCAGTTCTCTCCACCGCGCCATGATATATGCAAGCACGCGTCATAGGCCAATATGCCAAACGCTGACCGCGCACCTGGATGAAGCTGGTCTGAACAGACATGGTGGTGCGCGATTTGACGTGGCGGACGTGGGCAGCAGGGGCAGACGTTTTCTCATGCACAAAGAGCATGAGGCTAGACTATGGTTCGTCGGACAGTTTAGTTTTGCCGACATGGTCCGTGCGCCCGAGCTTCTCAAAAAAGTGCTCTCCAAATTTTCCATCTTCTTCCCGCCATCGCCAGCATGGAGCTGCCAACGCACCAGCCGCTCGTCGACGACTCCGACGAGGAGCTTACCGATGAGCAGATACGACAGCTGCTCAATGAGGCTGCTGTGCGCATGCGCGCCAAAGTAGCGCAGCCTGCAGCTAGGACCGAAGCCCCGTTCAAGCTTCCGAAACTGGCGTCTGGCCATATCGCCGATACTTACGAGAAGACTGAAGGCAGCATTACACGTCTAGATCATTCAAAGCTTGTCGACAAGAACCAAAAGGCTTTGGCTAACGGCATCAAGAAGATTGAAGATCCACTGCAGATCAAGAAACAGAAGCAAGAGGTACGCACAACCCTAGTCGCATATGCACGCCTGTGATGATATCTATCCCAAATGTTTTGCTGAGCAGATCCGGGCGCCGTCTTGGTTGCCTTCCTGCGCTACTGAGGCACCATTAGTTCATAGTTACACTGAGGCATCTTTCTACTGCGCACTTTTGCTTTCAAGCTTGCCAGCCACAACACGCTAACAGCTTGTTTCCAGGAGAAGAAGGCAACCGCTGGCTCGCAATGGTTCAACATGCCCAAGACCGACTTGACTCCAGAGTTGCGCCGGGACCTACAACTCCTCAAGATGCGCAGCGTACTCGACCCTAAGCGTCATTACAAGAAGGATAACTCCAAGAGCGACGTTCCTGCCTTCTCCCAAGTTGGTACCATCATCGAAGGCGCTACCGAGTTCTACAGCAGCCGCCTGAAGAACAAAGAGCGCAAGCAGACTATGCTGGAAGAAGTCATTGCCCACGAGCAAGACAGTGGTCGTTTCAACCGCAAATACCAGGATATCCAGGCGAGCAAGTCAAGCGGCAAGAAGGCCCATTACAAGGCCCTCAAAGCAAAGCGAAACAAGGGAAAGATTGTCAAGCCTTGAGCAAATGGGCAAAAATCTGCAAGGGGGCTGTCAAGTACAGTTCCATTTTTTTTTAAAGCTTCAAGGTCGGCTTTGCCTGGCTTGACTCCATGCTAGCCTAGACCTCACTATTGCGACAGGATCTTCTCTGCCACCAGCTGGGACTTGTTCACGATGTGCCTCTATTGCTCGTCCAAGTCGGAAAGGATCTCCTTCACCAAAGCCTGCATGTCTTTGGCCGCCTCCCGTCCAGCCTCTAGTACCTCTTCATGGTTTGCCTTGCCTTGCCCTAGATGTTCAGTCAGTTGCGCCCTGCTCATGGCCTGGATTTCAGCATCATTTCCACGAGAACCTGCTTCAAGGACAGCTACGTTTGTGACTAGACTGAATGCAAGGATACGCATTCCTGCGTGTCTGGCAACAATGATTTCTGGGACAGTTGACATGCCGACAAGATCAGCACCTAGCATGCTCAGCATGCGGCATTCAGCGCGGGTCTCGTAACTTGGACAGGTTAGTCTATGTCTACGACCATGTTGATGTGTTGAGTGGAAAAAACTTGAAAACGTACGTTGGTCCTGCAACGAATGCATATACGCCTTCGTGCAGACGTCTCTGTTGCTGGTCCAGCCCTAGTTTGACCCAAGCTTTGTGCGTTCGTCTCCTCAAGTCGAGGTCGTACGCATCTGATAACGGCGGGAAACGCACGCCAAATTCATCAATGTTGGGACCACGCAGAGGATGAAATCCTACTAGCCCAGCCATGTTGAGGTGCTAGACAGTGTTAGGATGAGTGTGGAGGCCTGGAAAGGACTTACGCACGTCATTCAGACACACAATGTCTCCTACGCGGTAATTCTGGTTTAGGCCACCAGCTGCGTTTGTGACTACATGCCGCCGTTAGCCAAACAGTCTGGCTTTTCGCCTGGCATGTTACAGTACCAATCATGGTTTCTACACCGAGTACTTTGCACACCCGGGTAGCAAATGTGACCAAGTCCATTGAGTGTCCTTCATAGAAACTATTACAAGTCAATATCAAGTTTGCTCGAAAACATCGCTCTTTCTCCTCCGTTAGTGACTTACTGTGCCCGTCCAACAAGAAGCGCAACCGGAGTTTTCTGAGGCCCAATTTGACCGAACACAAACTTCCCAGCATGGCCTTGAACTGTATAACTCGTCAGTACCCCCCGCCTTCGCCAGTTGTGAGGTTCGCTTCTAGTACGCACCTGTACTCTTGGGGAAGTTGGGAATAGTGCCATAGGCCAGCTCAATTTTCGGTTCTGGTTCGATGGTGTCGGCAAGTCCACCCAGGCCAGAACCGCACACAATGGCTACTTTTGGGTTTTGAAGCGCCTCGGGCAGCTGCGAGCGGACGTATTTGGCCGTCTCGGTGGCACGGACATAGGCGTTCGGTGCGGCAGCAGCATCTTGAGTGGCCTCCATCTTGGGCGGTCGAGAGTGTGAAGAAAAAGAGAACAAGAATCAAGTCACAAAAAGACAGAAGGCGCCTAGGTAAATAGTCTACATGGTACATGTGACATTATCAGAGGGTACGACTAGGGTGCAGAGGGAAGGCGGCGGGCGATTCCGACGTCGCGCCAAGACTGTTAAGCGGAATCGCAACTAGCGCCGTTGACCGTTAGAGGAAGAAGTTCGATACTGGAGTTGGATTGAGTTGCGACGACAGCGACAATGTCCGCGCCACGATGTATGCGCTCCTTTCTGGGGCCAGCCAAGAGGGCAAAGGTGTGCATTGTATCCCTTGCAACTGTTCTTGTGGTCGAATTGGCTGCTAACCGCACGTAAATAGATTTCACAAGCCCCACGACCATATACCCAGACTTTCGTGCGGACGAAGAGCTCAAGAGCGGACGAGGACAATGAGAGGGACTCGAGAGATGATAGAGATTCCAGGCTCATTGAGAAGCTGAGGATGGATCTGGAGAGTGGCGACATGCCACTTGACGCACGGTTAGAGGATATGGGTCTTGATCCTCAGGAATACAAGACGTATGTTTTTTTTTCGGACCCCTCGCCTTGAGGGAAAGAAACATGAGTCGGAGAAGAATTCTAACAAGAGTCGCAGTCTATATGCCAGCCAACAAAAAGTCAACAAGCGCCAGCAACAACGGGAGCCCAAGACGCGCGAGGAAGCCCAGCGGCAGTGGAAGGAATTACAAAATACCCCCGATCACCTAGGACTCCTCAAAGTGTACAAACGCGCTGGCATTGAGCCCATCAAACTCGCAAAGTAGGTCTTGACCCCATGGTTATGCTCTTTTCCTAATCACAACATCTAATACGATACAACTAGAGAAAAAGACATCACCCTCCCCACGGACAAACCCCCACTCGACGCCAAAACCGCAGAGGCGCTCGAGGCCCTCCGCACGCCCATCAACGTCCGCGCCGTGCACCTCCGCCCCTTACGGCGCACGCCCGAATACGGTGTGCCAACTTGCGACCTGCAGCTGCGCACGTACAACATCCGCAACCTGCTTCTCTTCGCCGACTTTGCCGTGCGCGCGGCCTACTACATGGGTCTTTGTGCGCGGGGCCCCATTCCCCTCCCACGCATCACGGAGCGGTGGGTGGTGCCGCGCTCCAACTTTATTTTCAAAAAGTCGCAGGAGAACTTTGAACGCATCACCATGCGTCGCTTGATCCAGATCCAAGACGGCCACCCGGACGTCGTCAAGGCGTGGCTGGCCTTTCTACAGAAACATCAGTATCACGGCGTGGGCATGAAGGCGAATATCTGGGAGTACGAGAGCTTGGAGGATGCGACGAGGGCCGGATACCAAGTCAAGGAAGGTGATTACAGTCATAGGAGGGAGGGCAAGGTCATGGACAAGGTCAAGGAGATACTCGAGGGAGACGGCTTCAAGGAGGCGATGAAGGGACACAAGAGCAAGGTGGAGATGAGGCCGTGAAGAAAAAGAAAAAAATAGAAAATGAGTCGAATGGCATGTATGATATTGGGATGAAAGTATAGACGTTTGAATCACTCCCTACAAAACGAAGTGATCCAAGGGGGGGAGGGAGGCAAACGTACAATGACAAAGACACAATGGACACTTTACATTCGTCGTAGAGATAGTCGTATACACATTTTCATTTCATGATACAAAAGAAGTTTCCTCCGAGAACTCCAAAAGAGAAAAAAGGAACAAGAGGAGTGAAAGCATTCACACGATCCAATCAAACCTCCATTGCATCCACAGCAGCTCCCTCACCCGCATACCTCTCGTCCGCCAACAACAGCTCCAGAATGGCATCGAGCAACTCCTTGGGCAAGCCCCTGCCCTGCAGCGCCCTCACCTTGTTAAGCACCGGCTCCGGGTTGTTAACGCAGTTCCAAATGTCCCATTTGCGATCGAGCTCAATCCACGCTTTGTCGATGATGTCCCAGATGCGGGGGTTGGGATCGATGACATCGAGTTGGGGGCTGGCACTGCCAACAGCCGAGCAGAGCTCAATGTGTATCTTGTGCGAAGTGGGCACTGGCTCGCTGAGGGTGATGAGGGTACCATTGTGGACACGCTCGATTGTGTGCGAGAGGGACTTTGCGTTTTTCCTCGTCGAGGGTGACGTGGTGATGCATCGTATTGTCGCGTCCTGGCCGAGCTCGTGAGCGAGGAGGCGGATTTTCCACGAGCGCGACTTGGGGATGGCGCTGTCTTCGGGGCTCGTGGGGCCAATGGTCAAGAGGCCCGTCGACTGCTTGTATGTGATGGGCGTGTGGACGAAGCGCACTGTGTCTTCTGCACACTCTTCGACGCCAGAATCCGAAATCATGGAGAAACCACCGTCGTCGACGAGGTGGCCTTTGCCGTCGTCTTCGATCAGGGTGAAAGAACCGTCTGCGCCCACAGCAACCAGTATCTCCAAACTGTCTGGGTTTGGAGAACCTGTTTTTGGGCGGTGTGCTGCGTCGAGCGGGATGATGGAACCTTCTTTTGCGAGGACTGGGACAAATTGCAGAGGTCTTTGAATAGTGAGCTCACCCGCACGATTGTACACGACACCCGTGAAGATGTCTACAAAGCGGCCTTCTGGGAGCCAGATCTTTGCTGCGCCCAGATGGGTAGTCTTGTCGCGGGGTTGCGTGATAGGCGCCACAATGAGTTCAGAGCCGAAGCGGAACTGGTTGGGCACATTGTACGCTTCTTCATTCTCTGGGTAGTCCCAGTACATGGGCTGCACGAGTGGCTCGTCGTCGCTGGCACTTCGCGCATTCATCGTGTACAAGTACGGAATAAGGCGATGTCGGAAACGCAGTGTGTCTTCAACGATGCCACATGCTTCAGCGTTGTAGCGCCAGGGCTCGCGGGTATTAAAGGGGTTGTTGTCGCAGTGAAGGCGCAGGATGGGCGACCAGCAGCCAAGTTGTACCCAGCGCGTGTACAGCTCGTCATTCTTGTAACCATGTGTGTGCCCGCCAATGTCATTGCTCCACCATCCATAACCAATGTTGGACGCAGTAGCCGTGAACTCGGGCTGGAAATGCAGGCTTTCCCAGGTGATGATTGCGTCGCCCGAGAAACCAATCTGGTAGCGCTGAGCCCCTGGACCGCCAAAACGAGAGAGAATCAAAGGACGCTGGGAGCCACGGCCGCTGTCGAGAAAGTGGAAATGATTGAGCACCCACAGCGGGTCGACGCCGGGAATCTTGGACGTGTTGCCTTGCTGCCAGTCTACCCACCAAAAGTCCACACCTCGCTCTTCGTGCTCATGGTGCACAACATCAAAGTAGGCATCCATGAATTTTTTGTCTGTGCAGTCAAACGGAATCGTCTGCTTGGACGCTGGATCGATTCCAAGATACTTGGCAACCTTTTCGTACTGCTCCTCGAACGGTCTGAAACCGTCGGCGGGATGCAGGTTAAGTGTCAATCTCATGCCACGGTCATGCAGGTTCTTCATGAAAGCATCTGGGTCAGGGAAAAGCTTCTTGTTCCACGTGTATCCGGTCCAGCCGTTATAACCGCTGGGTAGATCCCACACCAGATGCCAATCCATGTCAACCACGGCCACGTTCATGGGGACATCGTCTTTGTCAAAGTGATCGTGTAGATCGAGGTAC
Organism: Curvularia sp. IFB-Z10; assembly: GCA_002161795.1. NCBI lineage: Eukaryota > Fungi > Ascomycota > Dothideomycetes > Pleosporales > Pleosporaceae > Curvularia > Curvularia sp. IFB-Z10. The sequence goes on from JPSZ01000005.1 coordinate 886,935, forward strand.
TCCTTGGCTGTGTATGCATGGTATCGACTCCACCAGTTGCCCAATGCATACCGTGGCAGCAGCGGCTGGCTACCGGAGACAGCATAGTATGCACGCATAGCTTCCCGATAGTCGCGGCCGTACATGAAAATGTACTGGTCGGTTCTATCGCCACCTCTGCGGCCTGCAATCCAGCCATTTTTCTCAAAGAGCATGGACTTGGTATCATCCAGTAGTGCCATGCCCTCTCTCGACAGCACGCCTGGGCCGAGTCTTGCGCGACCGTTGACGCCATCGAGTGTGCGTGTAGTTCCGCCCAGATTGGATACGGGCTGGCCGTATGCCCACGTGCCCGTGACAGCGCCCTTGAGGTGTATCTTGAAGCCCTCGGGACTGAACTTCTTCTTGTCGTAGACAACGTGGAAGCGCTTGGTTACGATCTCGATGCCGTGGCCCCTGTCCCAGACATAGAAGTCGGGCACCGCCAGTCTGCGGTTGATGGCAAAGGTACTCGCGCGGTCCTCGAAGCGCCCGTCGTCGGCCCACTCAAAGCGGAGCAGGCCATCGGTGAGGATGGTGAAGCGGTACTTGTCGCCGGCGACAATGGCATCCGGGTGCGCGACCGGACGCGTCTTCAAGTCGTAGCGCGCTTTGGTCATGGTCATGGCTTGTCGATAGCAAACAAGGCAGTGTCGAGCAGGCCGACAGCTGGCAGATTACCCATCTTAAGCAGAATCCGGGGAAAGGCAAGCTCGGACAGTATGGCTTGGTCAAGGGGAGCGCCCATGCGCATGACCTCGGGTTAGTGACGCGGCGAGACGTGCCAGGACCAGCGGATCCCCCCTGCAAGGCAAGTCAGGCGACGACCCATAGCCGGTCCTCCTGCTCTTGGACTGCACACAACCCTCATGGCGAACGACTGGGGAAAGGCGGTGAAGTCGTATCGTGTTACGAGATGGAGGTGTCGAGAAGCCACGCGCCGCCTGCTATTTTTGAGGGCCGGTGAAGGCATCGAGTCACGCATGTAGGCATCGGCAGGGCAGCTGCAGGGCAGCTGCAGGGAATCGCGCCAGAAGGGCGGCACCATTGCACTACACATCAAGACACACGCTTGTACCATGGTGCTCTCTAGCGACATGCCGTCTACTTGGACGGGCAGGCATTAGTGCAAGTGTCACGTCAAAGTATCTCGACTAAAGTGGAGAGTACCCATGTTTTGTATACCGGCTTCCACAAGGGGAAATAAGCCAAAAGTACTACTGAATACCTTCGCAAAGTCCTCATGGCGAGGAGCCCATCTCTGCACACATCGATTAAAAATTACACCATCCCAGATGCAGGATGGTTAAGAGAAAGGAAGTTTGAACACGATAACCTTCCGTCCTTACGTACCCCGCTTCCCACCCGTCAGCATAACTCAATCCCCCTCACTCTCAATCACGCGACATGTCTATGTCTACATCTCTAACCAGCTTATCCTCGTCTTTCTGGTACGGGATACCAGCCTTCTGTCTAGCCATGTCATTGATCCACTGGCCGTTGGGTTTGATGTCCTCGCCTTTGGCTAGCTCATCCGCCAGATACAGCCAGGCCAGTGCATTGCCTACCGTGCTGACCTCATCGCTAACGTGGTGGCTGGCGTACTCAGACATGGATGAGTGTAACTCTGAATCAGTGAAGAGATCGTATAGATGCTTTGCAACTGCATCGTGGTCACCGGGCTCCACAAGGAAGCCAGACTTACCATGCTGGACTTGAAGCGGAATGCCACCAGCACGGGCTGCGATAATGGGAGTTCCTTTGTGAAGTGCTTCGCTGACCTTTACTTCAAACCCCTCGCGCGTCGAAAGTTGCAGGGCGACATGGGCGCAAGACATGAGTGTGTTGAGCATTTGGTCGGATGGGCCGATGCGCATGACGACGACGTCCTCCTTGAACTCTTGATACTCGCCTGCTAGCGCATCTTCCGTCTCTTTGAAGATTCTTGTGGCATCAGGATCATCGACCGCTCCATGGCCAGCAATGACAAGCTGCGGAATATTCTCAAGAGCTTCGTCTTTCATGTACACCTTGCGTAAGAGAGCATACGAGGCAAGGACATCAGGAATTCCCTTTGCTGGGTCGAAACGAGCGATCTGCGTAATGTATTTACGGTCCGGAAGAGACAGCTGGCGCATACCCGTCGCGAAGCATTGGACCCTGAACTCATGCATGTAGTACTGCTCGTCCCAATGGTGCATGTGCTTGTTCAGTCCGTCTAGCCAATCAGTCGTGGCGGGAAGGTATCCTACTTTCTCTGGAGTGACGTTCTTGGGAACAAATGCGCGAACGGGGTGGCTAACAAAGACATCACACTCTTTGACGTGATTCCAGATCCACTGCCACACCTTGGACGTGGCTGTTCCTTCTTGGTCAGCGAGATCGGCCCGCACCTGTATATGGCTGCGGAAGATGACGGGGCGAGTGGGATCCTTTTGTTTCGCAATGTTGACCAGGCTAGGCATCTGAGGGTCGTCGACGATAATCACATCAGCTCCACCTTTGTCACGAGCCGAGAGCGGGCCACCAAACTCGACCCAATGGCACTTTTCTGTCTCTTCCAGAACCCATGCATCGAGTTTGGCAATGTTTTCATCAGTCAGGTGCTCGCCGTTTGTGGCTACACCTTGAAGGATGTTGTGGTTGTCTTTGGTGATTCTGAAAATTTCGCTCTTTCCAAAAGGGACATACCTGGGAGAATATCAGCGCCGAGTAGTGTCAGTTATGGTAAAGGAAGCTCACCATTTGCAATCAACTCCAACAAGGCGCAGATATCGGATCAGCGCGTGTCTCATCAGGGCTACTCCTCCACCTTGTGGTGTACTATCGGGGGTCAGCCAAGCGTCCTTGGTATGCCTTGATACCTTCTTGCGTGCCTACCTGTTGAAAAAAGCAATCTTGACTTTGTTCTTCTTGAGTGAGTTGGCATAGTGCATAGTTGCAGCTCCTGTCGTCTCTGCCCTAACGGTATCCTTGTAACTTTCCAGGTCGGCGATTCTTACGCACCCGTCAAGATCGACCAAGACCTGGTGACGGTGGCCTATCTGGACAGGAAGTTCTCCCTTGACATTGAACCGCTTGACGGTCTTTCTGGCCATGTACTCGGCTTGTTGGTCTAGAGGCAGTGGCGTGCGCTCGTCTTTGCTATTAGGTCCAACTGGAAAAACAAAGGGTAGAATGTCCAGCTCCGACCATAAACGCACGGCAAGGTGTGGGCTCAGGCGGTTGAGGGTGGCAGTCAGACCAGCGCCCATGGGCTTTGAGAGACGGTCCTCCCGGTAGCTTTTCAGGAAACCGATGAATGCGCTTACGAGAGCCTCCGACTCATCTTCTTCCGACATAGGTGTGGATGCACCCGATGCAGCTTTTGACGATTCATTTGAGGAGTTGAGGGCGCTTCTCGTGGTTGTCAGATGTTTGGTTTCGCAGCTGATGGTGTATGTTCCGTCATGGAGAGCGACGCAATAATCGAATTCCCCATCTTCCGACTGGGTGACGGCAAGGCCGGCATACAGGGGCTGTCGGATCCACATGTTAGTACGTCGTGTGTTTGGGCGGGGGAGGGAATAAAGGGACTGACTTCAATCGCAGTTTCCAGGGTTCCTCGCTGCTCTTTTATCTTATGGAGAGCATCCGACGACTTGAAAGCGGTGACGCTTCGCTGACGTCGTTCCAAGGTGGTCCGACGGTGGAACGTTGGTCGCCACTTGGCGGTGTTGTCAGCCGATTCGTGCGGTAACATGACGGGCAAAAAGTGTCTAGGCTACAAGTGGGTTGTGTTGATATCAGTATAAAAGAGTGGTTAGGGGAGTCGATAAGACAATATGTATGTAGCACACAGCGATTGATGGCAGGCTTGGATAGAAAAGAACAGTGTTTTGTATGCATTTTGACCTAGGGGCAGAGGCAGCTTTTATAGACGACTCGACCCATTCACAGGCAGCCGGCGTTGGCTGCTACAGATATTGAGGCTGCCATTGCGATTGTACACATTCTGGGCGCCGCAACAATGTGACGTGGAGCCGTGGCGACGGACGGCACCTGATAGGCCACGAAGCAGCGCGAACGGAAGGCGCCCTCATTGAAGAAAAAGCGTGTTGCCTATCGGAAGCAGTGAATGGAACAATGAGGAGTCACCAGGTGCCGTAACCGGGGGCCAGGAGCAACAGAAAACGCAAGACATGCTAGAATGAGGTGACACGACGATGGCTCCAGATGCAGGACGAAGTTGTGGTAAGGCAAGGTGAGCCTCTGGATCGGGGGGAGGCCTAGGCGAATGCGCTAGTCCGGCTCAGGCGTGGCTACAGTCAGGCGAACAAGGCCATGTCGCTGCGTTGCTCTCTTGACATGAACCCGTCTTTGCTGGCTCATGGGGCAAAGCAGACTCGACGTGAACTGAAATTGCGGGGGGGCGGTGCGGTTGCGGAGCTCCACATTCAGCCGTCCAGGGCGCGCCGTGTAACCATCGTGATAGTGGGTACAACGGCCGTTGTGTATAGGGCCCGTGGGCGAGAATGCCATGGCACGGTACGCAACGCTGGCTCGGATACTGCATAGTCCCGCTGGGCCCTAGCATCGACGTGTGTCCTCTGCCAGAAATACCGCTAGAATTACCGCCGGAGAGACATGTGGAGCTCGAGGGTTTGCAAAGGTCAATGGTCCAAGGCCAGACCTCGGTTCATGTGCTTGCAGCGGATCAAGGTAACCTGCGCCATCCGCAGCAGTCAGGACAGGATTGGCGAGGACTGGCAGCAGTAGTCGACATGGCATTCCCTCAAAAGCGTTAGCAACCGCAAAGGCGCATGGTGTCTGGAACTGGATAGATAGACACACGTGCAAGATGCACCTCTGCCCAATCCGGCCTAGCGCGGCGGGACGGGCAGGCTTAGCGCCGACAAGGGCGTAGGGCCCCAGCAGAATGAGTGTGGAGCGCGCCGACGGGCACGATTGGACGCAGACGCAACATGCATCATATGTACTATGTATACATATATATATATATATATGTGTGGCTGTAGTCCGCAGTCCCCAGAGGCCAGCTCGCGACGTCGTGGTTGCGGCCGTGGTCGTGACGCCGCGAAAAAAGCAAAACAGAAGACTGGTAGCTGTGGAGCGAGTGGGTGTCAGCACCCATGTTTGCTCTCTGCCCTCTCCCGCCTGCCGTGCTCGAAGCGATTCTTCCTCCGTGCAGCCAAGCATTGCACTAGGCGGCGACCCACACCCGTCGTCCGCTCAAACCTCAGCCATCCTACTGACACAACACCAAACTGCACCCGCCTGCAAATTGGTCTCCAACCTTACCCACCGCCCATCCATCCCATTCCCGGCGCGCCCACCAAAGGGCCCATCACACCGCCCCTTGCCCTGCCTGCATAGCTCTTGCTAGCCGTGCGACAGCCGCCTTGCGACCGACCCGCATCGACGCGACCGTCGCATACCGCGATTTGCTCCTCGCGTCTCAATAGCGCACAACGCGAACTGTCCTGATTGTCCATCTTCGCTCCCTCTCCTTGCGACCCCGTCTTCATTGTGGCCATGAACCACTACCCTCCCCGCGTCATGGGGGGCCCCCAGGTGGGCGGCCCAGCTCAGCGCCTGAACGAGCTTCTCGAGAGCATCAAAACTGAGTTCGAGACGGAATCTCAACGCAGCGTCGATTATGAAGGCCAGAGTGAGTGTCTGCCCTATCATCAGAGCGCCGCACTCGAGGTGGCATGCTTTGCCCAGGAAGCACATGCCGAGGGCAAACATGCACCCTTGTTTTCCATCGCCTTGAGCTTGATAGCTTCTGAAGCCATGCTAATTAACCCACGCAGTCACCCGTCACATTCAAGAGATTGAGTTGATCCGCAGCAAAGTCTACTCGCTCGAGCAGTCACACAACCAGATGAAAGCAAAGTAAGTAGCTCCAGGAGCCTTTTTAGACCACTGTATTTTTTTGCATGTACCTTTGTTCTAGGGTGCTTTTATGTTTGGTCGCAGAGACTGACGCCCACGGCAGGTACGAGGAGCGCATTGCTCAGCTAGAGCGTGAGGTCGAGGCTCGCGGCGGACCCAGCCAGAACTCGCAGCATCACGGCCCCTCGCAGCCCCAGCCGCCTCAGATCGGCCACGGACCTAGCAACCTCTTTGGCGGCATTATGGCAGGCAGTGCTGCCCAGGGCGGTCCGGGATTAGCGCCTCCTCCGCAAGAACCGCCGCAGGGCCATGGCATGCCACCACAGCTGGGCGGACCTCAAGGGCCACCAGGATTGAACCCTGCCCCAGGCCCACCACAGCACTTTGGCGGCTACCAGCCTGGCCCATCCGTCAACGGTGAGCTTTAGAGACCATGTGCGAATGAAACGTCATGACTAACGCGCCCAGGTTATGGTCAACCCCCACAGCCCACCGCTTCGCCTGGTGCCAAGCGTCCAGGTCCTGCCCGTGGGCCTCCCAACCCGGCCACTCCTCAGCAGAACAACCCCGCTCCCTATCCTGGGTCGCCCCAGGTTCCGCGACCAACTCCTCCCCCTCACCATCAGCCCAACGCCTTGATGGCACCTAACCACATTCCTCTCAGCCAGAGCAACGTCCTAGCTGATCTAGACATTGAGCAGTTGCCTGAGAACTTGAAGAAGGAGGGCAGCGATTGGTTTGCCGTCTTCAACCCTCGCTCAAGGCGAGTTCTTGACGTCGATCTGATTCACAACCTTCCCCATCAGAGTGTGGTTTGCTGTGTTCGCTTCAGCTTGGACGGTAGGTGGGTCGCAACCGGTTGCAACCGGTCCGCGCAGATTTTCGATGTCGAGACTGGTAATCCGGTCGCCCATCTTCAGGATGGTAGCTTGCCAGAAGATGGTGATCTTTACATCAGAAGCGTCTGCTTCAGCCCCAACGGGCAATATCTTGCTACTGGCGCGGAGGACAAGGTCATCAGGGTGTGGGATATTGCGAGCCGCACCATTAAGCACCAGTTCACCGGTCACGAACAGGACATCTACTCGCTCGACTTTGCCAGGAATGGAAAGATTATTGCATCCGGTAGCGGCGATAGGAGTGTCCGTCTCTGGGATCTCGAGTCCAATATGCAAGTATCCAACTTTTCCATTGAGGATGGCGTCACTACTGTGGCTATCTCCCCAGACAACCTCTACGTCGCAGCTGGATCTCTTGACAAGAGTGTCCGCGTATGGGATATCCAGACTGGTCAGCTTGTTGTCCGACTCGAGGGCGAGCACGGTCACAAGGATAGTGTGTACAGTGTAGCGTTTGCTCCTTCTGGCAACCGTCTGGTCAGTGGCAGTCTGGACAAGACCATCAAAATGTGGGAGCTGTCGACCCAGAACCGCTTCGTTCCGGGTGGAAACCACCCCAGTGGCAAGTGCATCCGCACGTTTGAGGGACACAAGGACTTTGTTCTCAGTGTTGCGCTTACCCCGCATGGTGACTGGGTACTCAGTGGTTCCAAGGATCGTGGTGTTCAGTTCTGGGATCCCCACACTGGTGTTGCACAACTCATGTTGCAGGGACACAAGAACTCTGGTATGTCTGAATTGCATGGCTTGGTCATACAACCTGTATACTAACTGCTCGGGTCTAGTCATTTCCGTCGCCCCCAGCCCTACAGGAGGCGTATTTGCTACCGGTAGTGGTGACATGCGCGCACGAATCTGGAGGTACGTTTCTCTTAATCTATAGTATCTATTGTGTCACAAACACCTGGCTAACTTGCAAATCAGATTCGACAGGTACCCTGGACCTTAGACGGGTCCCGAGACTGCACAAACGGCTTCACAGCGGATATCACCAGTTGCACCTCCTCCATCTCTACCTCCACCGCCGCCGCCGCCGCCGCCGCCATCATCATTATCGTCACCGCCATTACCACCACCACCACCACCACAGCCGTCGTCATCCTCATCCTCGTCATGGGGACTTTCACCGTTGGTGTTCTAATGGAAGCATGTTGTCATGACTTTTTTGAGTTGTTTCGGTGTTTTCTTTTGGTATTGTTACCAAAGGGGTGCCCATCAATCCTTATTCCTAGGTGTGGCGGAGCGAAGTAAATGGATGGGTTTTGGTATTTATTTATATTTTGATTCCCAAGCTTTTTTCTCTCTTATATTTATAGCTAAACTATCGGTGTTTTACACTTTGAGCGTACGAAGTTGTGTGTGTGTGACTGTATTGAACTCCTGATATGGATATGAAATACCTAAACAATGTTCCACTTGTAATACTGTCAGATCACTGCCCAAGCTACGAGAGAAGATGAAGATTCCAAGCTTTCTAGTGCGCCTGAAGTTTGACTTTTTGGAGCCCTGGGAATTTGATGAACCGAGATGGATTTGATTGTTGCATGCTTGGTGCTTGCTATCTAGTGGCTGCAATTGCGTTGTACGAAGTAGGCTTTGTTTCTCTACTCGTATCGCGACACGATTGTAATGGAACGTAATACTCGGACGCAATGGCTAGTGCTGGTAATAATTTCTTGTTTTGCAGTATACATGTGAGACAAAACTGGTCATGGTCTCGCCGGTTATTCGATGCTGCACATTCCTGGATCATAACATCTACTGCGAAGGGTCTTTTTCTGAAATCGACTTGAACATACTGAGAGAAGAGAACTAACCAATCCCTGATGTACAGTCTTCTCAACGTACAGACGCTAGAAATGCATGGATTCTAGGATACCCACTGCTTTAGCGTCGTGCTAGTGTCGATGACGTACCTCGTCAAGCAATCTACCTTCGACGGCATAGCTGTAAAGTAACACATTTTTTGCAACAGAGACAATTTACATTATGCCTCCGAGAAAGCTAAACAAAGATGCCAAGCAGGAGTCGAAGGAGGATGGAGGACCCAACAAACCTGCTGTTTCCGAAGAAGAAGTTCGTCAAGAGTCAGGCAGAGCTGCCAACGCTGCTCTTGCAGCTCAAAAGAAAGCCAAAGAATTAAGGGACGCAGCAGCTGCCGCGGGCGACGCCGAAGAGCGGCAGAAACTGACAGAAGAAGCTGTCAATGCCGAGATCGAAGCCGAGTCATTTGGAAAAACCGCAAAATACCTACGTTCAGGGACTTTTCAAGGCATGGCCATGGGCACGGGTCTTGGTGTTGCGCCAGGAGCAACTTTAGGAGCAGTTACTGGAACTCTAGTCGGGGGTGTTTCATCAACGATTCTCGGTGGACTGGGGGCTGGTATAGGTAGTGTTGCGGGAGCGCTTCACGGACCTTTTGTGAACATGGGCAAAGTAGCAGGGAAAGGGATGAAAAAATTGACAAGCTTTCTTCCGGACTGGGCAGCGAGTGAGGAACAGAAGAGAACATTGGAAAAGATGGTTGAACAAGTTAATAAGGAAGAGATGCCCAATACGGAGGAGCTTGAGAAATTAAAGAATGAGGGTAGCGGAGGCGAGCTGGATGAGAACTGGCTGCAGAGTGCAAAGAGCATGATTCCTAATCAAAAAGATGTCTCAGATGCAGCCAAAGCGGGTGCACAGGCAACCGGTGGTAAATCAGGACTGGGTCCTGGGGAAGCACCGTCTGATCAGCAATCGCCTGGAGCCTCGACCCACACAGACAACGGTCAGGGCCGTAAAAAGCCACGGAAGCTGAATGCAAAGCCGAGCGGCGACAACAAAGGAGCACCGAATACGGATGTCAATCACGATGCAGGTGGTCAGCCAACTCGGGGTAGAGAGGAGGTAGACGAGCAAACCAAGAAGCTCAATCAGCGTGAGGACGAGCTGAATCGTAGAGAAGCCGAGTTAGGAGAAAGAGAAAAGGCATTGAAAAAACGTGAGCAAGATTTGGAGGCCAGATCATCTGCCCACGCTTGAGAGTTCAAGACAACCCCGGAACCTTGAAAGCAGGCCTCAAAAATGACCCCGAACTCATCTTAAGCCGTGTGTATAAGCGAATGTCACAACAGGATGGAAGGTTATTTCTCGCAGCAAGTGCATGCATAGGCTTTGGGGCAGCTACAAGCAATGCAAAATGTTTCAGGCACTTTATGATGTATCATTCACCTGAGTGCGCGCGTTCGATTTCCTGGGCCTGTTGTCGGGAACACACGCATCATGACCTGCGAGCAGATGCGAACCTCAAAGAGACGCAACATTCTCGACTCCACTCAACGGACAACAAATTAGTGGATTGAGCACAGAGCAGGCCGGTCTCACCCCTCGGACCTGTTACCTCTATCGGAGGGTGACGCATATTCGGTCACGTCTAGGTACTGGGAATTTGGAGATTGCCGGGCCTATGCAGCACACGCAACGCTTCGACGGGGGTTTGATGCTTACCGAGCAACTAGTAACACGAGACTGACCATGGGCGGGAAGGTTCGGAGTATTGTAGTATGTCACTGAGCTCTGGTATGGCACAGCTGAAAAGACAGTCGTACGGGCCTGCTATACTAAGTTGGTAGCCCATTGCCCGGCTAGCCCTAGAAATACGGCGGTTAGTGGGCAAGCATTTGCAGCTAGCGAGTCAGAGTAAGCCCCGCTTCGATGGATGAGCCGCAAAACCGCCGACTACCGAGATACCCTACCAGATATCGTATCCTCCATCCACCGCTGGATAATATTTGCTACAAAATTCAATTCCTCCATCAAGCAAGGAGCAGCAGATCATCTGTTCTTCCTCCCTCACCATTGGGCTTGTGGTTTAGTGGTATAATACTCCCTTAGCATGGGAGTGGTCCGGGGTTCGATTCCCCGCGAGTCCATCTTTTTTTGCTGGGTCAGGCGTTGCTTTGCACATCATCGTCGTCGGGGCTCTGAGGTAGTTTTTTGGGACTAGGTGGTGTAGGTGGTATGTGCGTGTAACGCCGGCCGCCACTGTAGGACTGCCACGTCGACAAAGTCGACATTTCTGTGCAATGCTGATGTGCGCGGTAGATGAGTTTCAGTTGGGATATCAGACATTCTTGCAAGGCAGTAAGGCTGCCTGGGTATACGATAGATCGATAGGCCAAATCATATGACTTGAAATCAGTCGCTGCCCATGCCTGCTGGCTTCGACTTCGAGTAGCCCGCAGAAATGTCTCGTCACTTGTATCATCCGACCGCTTTCTTGTTTGCACTGGTCACCAACCTACTAGCCATTCTGCGCTCACAGAAGCTGCATCGTACAAACACATCAAGCATAAACCGCCATAGCAGTCGCGGGCGCTCGCATTGTACATACCATCTCTCTGTATTATTCCGTCTAATCCCAACAGATCACACTTGGGTCTTGTGAGATTCCTTGCGGAGAACGGTCGAAGACTGTGTAAACCAAATGAGCGCATGGAAATGTGATGCTGCAAAAGTGTTTGAATTCAGGAACAGTGGGTGATGTATCTCTTTTGTCAAATACCACATAATTTCTGGGTTTTCTCGTCCTGTTTGTCTGCTTTGATCCAAAACAAAAAACAGATAAGTAATGAAGCGCGAATATCGCAAGGAATGCTTGAGCTACTTTTTGAAAGTGGAATGATTTAACCTCAATAAACAAAAACATGGCCACGATATTGACAAGCATTGCTGCTTAATGTTTGTGATTGGATATATGTCGGTGCGATATACGGCACTACTCTGCCTCACTGAACATTGATTGAAGGAAAAAAATCGTATCTGGATGAGGATAAGTTTCATGTTCTCGATAAGAACACTATGTACTTGGCTGTGTGAATATGCTGGTGATATTAGGTAGAAAGTCGTAGGTAAGTACGTAGTGCGCGCTAGCAACGAACATGGCAGGTGGTAAAAACCAAAGTCTGCCGTCTTGCTTTTTCAAGAAACCTTTTGGGAGAGAGCCCATTAGCCAATAGTCATTACAAGGCAGTCTACCGAAATGAAGACACGGTTTAGACGTCTCATCTTATCAAGGGCAATGGCTTTTTTTTCTCTTCTTCTTTCTCTTCTCCTTCGACAAGGACCAAGGTTACGTTATTTGAAACTGTCTTGTTTTAGACTGAACAGCATGGGAGTTTGAGGACCGGGGCGGAGACGAAAAATAATGATAATAATAATAATAACTGGTTGTATCGAATGTTGAAATGGCACGGTTGTGGGGTTCCAAAAAAATAATCGTACGATAAAAAAAATACAAGGGCTGTGAAATGAAAACGGTTTTAGGACCCTGGGCTTGGCATGGCAGATGCCCGTGGGTGGGTTTTAGAGTTCTGTTACGTATTAAGCCAGAAAGATTAACGCCCTTGGACAAACTAGTCAGGCGTGTTCAACTGGATTGGACTTGGAGTTCATTAAGTACCGATGGTTGCTAGGAGCGATTAATATTGCAAGACGTATACGTAGGTTTGTTTACGATTAAATTAGCTTGCCCCATCTGCTATTATTCACCTACGATATGTGCAGTGTTGGTGTGATTTCTGTACTCTACCTTGGTCTATCAAAAGGAAGAGATGACACTGTGACCTCTGTTTTCATCGTAATGGCATCTTGGCCATGCAGGATGTACTCCTCGCTTCCTCGATCAAAAGAGCCACGATTGTGCGTCCTCGTACGGTGGACACCACTTGCTAACGGAATCGATGCCTGTCTCGTGCTGCGCTTTGACCGGAGTGCGTAGAGCGCTCTACCTTTGGAGTTTGCAGACGAGCTTCTCTGTGTCTTGTCGACAAAGAAGGTGAAGAGGGGCGCGAGCGTAGGTATAGAAGCGACGATGACACCAAGATTGTTCTCGACAGTCGACCACATGATGACCCCCCGCGAGTCGAGATAGTCGGTTAGGTTGCTGATGGTCTGGATGCGTATGACTTGGATGATGGTGATGAATATGCCGAGGGCGAGGAGGCCGAGAAGAACCGCTTTCTTTCTCCTTTGGATGCTACTCTTGAGCAGGACTGGAAATGGGAGAAACATGCTTATTGGAGTGAGCTTTGGATCTGTGAATTGTAGTCTGCATACTTACACTATGACGTCAAGGGCGATGGTTATGGACGACGTCGTGGTATAGACAGGAACGGCAGGTATACAGGTTCCAGTGAGGGTTCGGTCCCACTGCATAGCGATCTAGACGTGGTGAGAAAGCATCTCCAGGCTGCCTAAGATTGGGACTTACTGGATGGCACAGATTGATCTGTACAGTGAGGAAGGCAACATGGAAAAGTAGACAAATAACTATCATAACGATGGTCATGATACGTGCTGGGCCCTTGGGCATGAACCGGAGGTAGGTCAGCATCAGACTAATTTTGAAGCCCATGATGCTCATTATGTAGCTGACACTATTGTTAGCTGCTTGATAAGGAGTCGGACAGTGCTCTTAGGCCTACAATGGCGCGCCTATGTATTGTAACTGCTCTTATCAGCCACTGTACTACGAAATTGTGTAGCCTTTACTTACCAGCCCAAAATTGAGAAGGTTTTGATTAGGCATATCTGACACCTTGACAAGTCCAAGGCCCCATCTCGTCTCTTAGGAACTCGGTCAGTTACAGTGTTCTAAACTACATGGGGTCGACATACGAAGAATGCTCACGACAGCAAAGCCGCAACATGCTACCTATAACTCCTCAGAGACAGTTTCATGACAAAAACTCGATGTAATTGCTTACCCAAGTGAAAGCTAACACTAAATCATCTATCGGTGAGCCGACGTTAGCCATAGTCGTCAGACATGAGTCTCTGAGAATACATACCAGCTCCGATGGTCTTGATCATCCAGCCTCGAACGTAGAAACGAAGTGACAGTACCACGAACGATGCCACTGTAAAGATAATGGCAATACTCGCTATGTGTGGACCTTGGTTGGCGGCATTGTCCGGAGCGTTGTAGGTCCAGCCCATGATAGCAAAACGCACGCTTCGTGCCTTGATGCTCTGCGATGCACCCAGTGGGGATTCATGTCTACATAAGAGCAGGTGACATAATTTTACTAGTTACTTCGATGACATTCTTACAGGCTATAGTATAATTGGGGAAGGGGTTCATACTGCAACAGATCGTGGAATTGCCGCAGGAGGGCCGCACTGACTTAGCCGGGCCATCCTGCAGAGGAGCAGACCACTTCGCTTGATATTACGACGAAAGTCTCACCGAGGTCAGTTCGCGAAGTTCGCACTAACCGTACATATGGACTAGTGTCGAAATTTTCCTCGTTCTGATATGTGCGATATCGTATCATGTGTGCGATGAACCGTTGACACTTGGTGACATGGGGTTGTTACGGTTGCTGGCATGTGCAGAGTCCGAAACCCAGATGAAGCCGCTCTGCAGTCTACTGTATGCTACGGAAATTTGTAAGAACTAGACGGCGACTCGTGTACATGTGTGAGAGTGCGAAGCGGCAGCCGCATTGGCTCTCTGTCCTGTGACGTTGGGCTGGGAGCCAGATGCGGTTGTCTTTCCTACGTAGGGATGCGGCCTAGAACGACAAACTGCAGATTCTACAATTCGCTGCGAAGAGGCGCCGACATGTCCCTTGTAGCAACAGCATGGGCGAGTTGCTTCGACATGTGCTTATGCAGCTAAGCTGGGGGAAGGGTGCCTGATCCTTCTCTCGGCCAAATTATTTGGGCAGGGCGGCCGAATCAATAAGTAACGCCCTCGTGTCCAGGGATGCTGTCGCGCCCGAGAACCACGGACTTGAGGCAGAATTTGGACATTCCGTATAGCTTCTCTCTTTGGCTGGCAAAATGCTGTGCTCCCATAAATGGCATGTATAGCAATTTTCCGAATATATGTGTAATGTGTAATGCTGGTACTGGGACCAAAGCCACGCGCCGGCACTTGCAATGGCTGCACTTAACCGCAAGGGCCCACGCCACCGGACACTACTAACCTCTTCTGTTCTATACCCATCTTAGTCCTGGGCCTCGCCAGGACGCAAGGCTTCCAGGGCTCTTCTTATAACGAGCAGGCCGCTGTGCAAGAAAAGTCTTGTTCGGTCCACGGCATCTGCTGTTCGATAGGCTCTCATCATGCGGTCCCTGAGCCTTGTACTTGCACTTAACGGCCTTGCGTCTGCTGCCAGCATCCTCGACAGCTGCAAGACTTTCCCCGGGGACTGGTCCTGGCCGTCGCAGGCTGAATGGAGTCTTTTCAATAAGACCGTGGGTGGACGTTTGGTAGCAACTGTACCACTAGGTGCACCATGCCACGGCGCGGCCTTTAACAATGCGACGTGTGAGAGCCTCAAGAGCCAATGGCAAACCGAGAAGATTCAGTATGTGATCTGACCTATGTTTCAAGAAAGTTGCGCTTACACTGGACCAGCTACGAGTCTTCCTCATCGGTTATGGCGCCCTTCTTTGCAAACCAGAGCTGCGATCCCTTCCAGCCTCGCGACCGCCCGTGCGAGCTTGGAAACTATGTTCGCTATGCCGTAGATGCTTCGGGACCCCAGGACATCCAACGCGCCGTCGAGTATGCTACTCTGAGGAACATCCGCCTGGTCATCCGCAACACTGGTCATGACTACCTTGGCCGCTCCACTGGCGCAGGCTCACTAGCAGTGTGGACTCACCACCTCAAGGACATCACCTATATCCCGGCGTACCAAGGCACTGCATACAACGGCCCAGCTTTCAAAGTTGGTGCTGGTGTGCAAGGTTTCGAGTTAATGGCGGCTGCCAAAGACAACGGATTGGTTACAGTTGGAGGCGAGTGTCCTACAGTCGGTATTGCTGGTGGCTACACTCAAGGTGGTGGTCACTCCGCCGTCAGTACTAGCTTTGGTCTCGCTGCTGATAACGCTCTCGAATTCCAAGTTGTCACAGCTAATGGCAGTCTTGTCAATGCAAGCTCACAGGAAAATGCTGACCTGTACTGGGCCCTCAAGGGCGGCGGCGGTAGCACGTACGGTGTTGTTGTCTCCATGGTAGTAAAGGCCTACAAAGAAGCCGTGTTTGGAGGCGCTTCTCTGTCCTTTTACACCAAGGACAACGACAAGGACACTTTCTACGACGCCATCCAAGCTTTCCACGAGGAGCTGCCTGACATGGTTGATGCCGGAGCCATGGTGGTTCACTACTTCACGACTGACTTCTTTTCTATCGCTCCGCTCAGCGCGTACAACAGGACGCAAGCCCAAGTCAAGGACATGCTTTCGCCTTTCGTTACAAGACTGAGCTCTATGGGTGTCAACTTCACTGCCGACTACAGCGAGTTCAACACATACTACGAGCACTACGACAAGTACTTTGGCCCGCTGCCCCTCGGAAACATCAAAGTGGGAATTGCGCAGTACGGCACTCGTCTCATTCCCCGTGCTGTTGTGGGCAACATCACCGACACATGGCAGGCTATCATTGAGAAAGGCGTGACATGGATTGGTGTGGGAACGAACGTAGAGCCATTCGGGTCAGGAAAGACGACTTCTGTCCATCCAGCATGGCGCCAGGCTATTGTGCATGCGACTCTGACGCTTCCCTGGAACTTTACTGCGCCCTGGTCCGAAGCATTCGAGACACAGAACAAGATGACCAACGAAATCATTCCTCTTGTTGAAGCCGCGACACCAGGTAGCGGTGCGTACGTCAACGAGGCGGACTTCCGCCAGCCAAACTTCCAGTCCACCTTCTGGGGTACCAACTACCAGAAGTTGCTGAGCATCAAGAAGAAGTGGGATCCTCTGGGCTTGTTCTACGCTACTGTTGGCGTAGGTAGTGAGGCCTGGACTATCAAGTCTGATGGTCGTATGTGCCGCCAATAGCAGAACTCTTCCAAGTTCAATAGCCGTATAGATTTATGGATGTCAACCACATTTTGTTTTGCTTCTCCGTGAACTAGCCGTCCTCGAAGGGCTCCTCTCAGTGCGCAATGGTTGCAAACTCGAGTTGAGATGTTCTGAACCTGCGTAGACGAAAGATTGAATTTGCAGCTGTGAATGTCGCATGTGGCTTTCAAATGTTCATATCATCAGCTTGGTAAGATGTCGGTATTATAGGGAAAGTTCAGCCCACTAAGAGGTGTTGGAGAAGACGTGGCGCTCAACAAGGAAGGACCAGGCATGTAGGCAGTACACTGCTCGTCTGAGGTGGCTACGACAAGTTGTTTCAAAGAAAAGAGCCAGAAGTTCATCAGGTCTGTACGAGTAAAGGGTTTTTTCACATCAACCTATGATTGCCAAATATATGGATAGTACGACTCTGCGTATTCTGACAAACTACTTGGAGCTCGACGGAAGAAAGTGTATGTAGGTGCGATGAAAAGACTCAAAGAGACGTAGTTCACAACGGCATGATTGGCGGTGCAACACGTGGCAGCAGCGTACTTTTATCAACCACAGAACCGTATCCAGTCGTAATCTGTGGGAACGTCAGCCGTTATTAGGCACACGAGTGAAGAATTGCTGCCTACCGCGTCAAAATGTGTGCTAGTCCTGAACACTCCACCGCAGGTTTCCAGGTCGTTGCTCCAGTAAAGTCGTCTCAACCAAGCATGCAGACGAGGATAGTCGCGGCGTATCATCTTTAGATTGCATCTAAAGAAGGTGTGATAGGCCATGTCGAAGCGGACCAGGGTCGTGAACAAATAGATGTCCGACTCAGTAACATGCTGTCCGAAGAGGTACGGATGATGCTCAGGCTGCGAGAGATGGGTCTCGAGCCGGTCTAGTGACTGGAAGAGCTGCGTGATGTGGTGGTTGTAAGACGACAGGGAGGTTGCAAAGCCCACCTTGTAAACGCCATTGTTTACCGTGTCGTAGACCCAGGAGTTGAGAGCGTCGATTTCGTCAGCTAGGTGTACTGGCCGGAAAGCGGCAATGCCCTTGTTAGCCTCGCGATGCTCAGGAGGCAAGAGAGAATCGAAGCCAGTAAACAGCATACGGGTAATATCGGTGCTTTCGTTGCTGACAGCAGTGCCTGAGCGTGGTCAGACTAGAGCCATTCGCTGCTAATATTAAGTCGGATTTACCATGATGCGTGTCCCATAGCAAGGGGATAGTCACCCTCCCATTGTAATTGGCATCTGCCTTCAAGTAGAGCTCTTTTAAGAACTTGAAGCCGTATACAGGGTCCTTGTCTGGACCGCTTTTCCCTGAGAAATACCAGCCATGGACTGCATCTCTCGCGTCCACTTCAACCAGCTCTACGACGTTCTCGAGCCTCTTCAATACGCGGACAATGATGGTGCGATGGGCCCACGGACAGACGTAATTGACATACAAGACATATCGGCCCTTTTCAGCGGGAAACCGATTGGAGGGAATAGTATGACGGAAACTGGAAGCCATCTGGCTTCTAAATGTAAAGAAGGTTGGCCGTGGGGGTTTGCTTCAGGCAACGCAGCAGGCTTTGGAATCTCGTCCAGTCACTCAAAACAAGTCTAGATATGTTCTGGGGAGCCAGTCGAGGACGAACAACGCTTTTCTGTGAGGTGTCCGACATTTTGCTTTGGATTCATTTATGATTACAAAACATAAATCTTCGGCAAGGATGGCAAGCAATGATTAGTATGAGCTACTGCGTGTGAGCGGCTACACTCCGAGGCGGGAGGAACACGCCAACTGCATGTTAGAGCAATCCAGAGGTAGCTGTGAAGCCATGGAGTGACTGTGACGTTTCCACATTGCTGATGATTTCCATAATCGTCGCGGGTGATCTGCAATGGACGATGAACCTGTCGGGCATGCACTGTTACCAAGCCACGTGGACAAGGGACGAGTGACAGGGATTGAAAGTGCCAAGGCTCGCTTAACCTATGGGATTAGCTCTGCCTCTGTCATTGTTGCACCAGACAGCGCCTTACCTGCATCATGGCCACCTTGCAGAAATGATTGATTCCCTTTGTTCTTCCGACGTGCTGAGGATTAATCGTCCGACGAAAGCCGATGTTTCCCGAGAGAAGTTCAAAGTTTGACGAATGCTTCTTACGACGGTGAATGGGAGCAAGGCCGCAGATGAACGAACAAGCTCGCTATGAAGATTTCTCTCCAATGGATGATGCCGGCATCAGGCTGAAGGGCGCATGACTCTCTTACTTGTGCGCTTCCTAAACAGATGCCAATAGCAATTTTCATCAGTCATGTCGCATGCCGAGTTCGATATCGAGACAAGATGGCCCGGTTGGGCTGGATGCGTTGTCGAGCAGGACACGCATATCTACGCGCACGATGACGGTGACGCCAGACGGTACCACGATACCTCGCTGCCCCGACGATGGGCTGTTGGTTGTCTGAGTTCATACATGAGAAGTCGAGATGTCAGGGGTGGATTTGTGCTTGAGTCTCGCTTTTGGCTAATAATGTGAGCCGGCGCCGAGTAACATGCTAACAAAAGGGGAGAGCAACACGCGAAGACGTTTGATTCAGGGCCAGACCCAGACCCAGACCCAAATCGACCGAGTCAACCCCTCCGGTACCCTATATCGTCTTAGTATTGGAAGCTGTTCTGATTGACAATCACCATGGCTGCGAGTACAGATGGTAGGTCCGTACTGCCACCGCCATGGTTATTACTTAAGCCAGAGTTATAATAATCATGGAGAGGTAACTGCGACGGCTGACGTGTGGCTATGCGAGGACGCTGGGCAGGCTGCAAGGCATAACGCTCACGTGTGGACGAGGCGCTTGTGGCGCATGCCAGTAGGCGCACGAGGCATGGAATGGCACATGGCCTTGGGCAAGTTGCAAGGAAGAAGAAGCAAAGCAAAGCAAAGCACAGTCAACCAAAGACCGAACTGAACTGCGATCCGAACCTTGCCTACCCGTCTCCACAGGAACACCAGGCCCATGGCCGTCGTCACGGCGCGTGTCAAGCGGACGCAAACAGCAGCGTCGTCAGCCAGGAACGCCTTTCATTTTGGAGTGTCCAGCTCCCCTCTATTAATAACCAGCTTGTGGCGCTACCAAGCTGCGTTGCCGGGTTAGACACTCGAAACCCTGCAGCTGTAGCCGGACAGACAACCGCGTAGCGGGGACGCGCGACTGGCAACAGTTGTGGATCCACCGAGCTGAGGCTGAGACTTTGCATGTGTCTGAGAACCGGAGCCTCGCAATCACAGCCTCTCGACGCTGCCCCTCGCTCTACAAGAACACATCCACCAACGCCAGTCTTTACATCCAGCTCGCTTCTTTGCTTGTCGGCTTGTTGACAGCCTCTATTTATCTTTTGCGCACACCACTCGCCCAAAACAAGGCCGCCTACACCAACTCCCGGTCCCACCGCCGGACTTCCCGAGCGCCGTATTCACGCATCCCGCCGCCGCCGCCACAGGGCTGATCAGTTTAGTTCTGTTGTGTTGTGTTGTGTTTACAGTCTGCCTGTCCCGCTCTTTTTCCCGCCCTCTGTCCACCACAAAGGCAACGACAGCGACGACGGCATCAGCGACACATACATTCGTAGCTTCCTAGGAACTGCGCATAAGGCACCCAACACAAGATGCGGATACCACAGTCGTATATCCAGAAATGCAAGGTCGTAGCCCATTGTTTCCAGGCCATATTCGTCTTCATCGCAGCATGCTTGGCCATTACTGTCATGACCAAGGACGGAGATGTCGGGGGTGCGACTAAGTACTTTTTCGCAATGGTTAGTTGTATCCGACTCTTCATGCAGGCGTCATGCCATCTCGGAGTCTGAGGCTGACAATGTCCGATATAGTGCTTTCTTTCTATACCAGCCATCATCTACCTCACAATGGTACCCATGTGGTCGCGTGCCCAACGATTTGCCTCGGCCTATGCTTTCCTCGCCGTCGACGTCTTGTACACCATTCTGTGGTTTGCGGCTTTTGTTGCGGTAGCCATGTGGAATTCTCACGGCATCATAGAAGGTGCGAAGAAGGCCAAGATCCCAGACGACGACCGCAACTGCACAACGTTTTTGTACGGCGACGAGGCCAAGTGCAGCGTCAGCAAGGCATCTGTCGGCATAGGCGCCATGGTATTGTAAGTACCTCGCCTGTGCATCATACCCAGCTTTTTTACATGTTGACTAACACCACCTTCTCAGCCTCTTCTTCGCCATCACTACAGGCATATCTGGCTATTACATGCACAAGTTCCTCCGCGAGGGTGTCATGCCATACCAATCCTCGTCTGAGAACCCCCACTATGCTTCTGGCGACTCGGCCTATAACAACCCCAAAGACGCCGCCTGGTCCACCGAAATTGAAGCCGCAAACGGCCGCGACTCGACGGATTCTCTCGACCGGCGCACCGAACATGGCGGCAACCAGCAAGAAGACGAGTATGCCCTACTCCACTCGACAGAAACAGATGAGGGTAGGCATCCGGGGCGGCCACTGAGCTGGGGCGAGGGAAGAAACATGCCTCCATATGCCGATTACTCTAGCCACAGTAGAGTCAACAGTGCCGCTGGAATTGATGCGCTGAGCCCTGGTGGATACGAGGAGTATCGAAGAGACGCAGGAGCGGGAATTGCGCCGCTTGGTGGCATAGATAGACAGCCCAGCCATACTGGAAGTGGCTATAGTTTTAGCGGCGGTCCGGAACGGTTATGATGTTAGAGCATGCGAACGGTAAAACAAGCAAGCCTGGGGCGTCTTTGTTCTAGCATTGTTGAGCGTCTTCTTCTTCCTTTTAACTTTTGCTTTTGATTGTGGGCATCTAAGGAAAACAGGGATATGTTGAAATGTGTATGTATGTATGGTCAATTTACTTCAAGGTCATTTTGATACCTGCGATTTAGCGATGTCTTTCTCTTTCTCTTTTAGAAATCAATATTCATCCACTCCATGCCTCGCTTCTTTCACGATGAGAATACAGTTCTGCAGTACCCCGTGAGTGCGAGGATTCTTTATTGCTACGAAGCATATCTCAGCTTGTCTACGGCTTAGTACTACTTTCCGCACAGAGTACTTGTGTCGTATCGCGAAGACAATCACATGAGCCGATTGATTGCGGGGTGAACGAACCAGGGCATCAACAGAGCGTGGAGAGTCAGCTTCGTCAGCAACAAACTGATAATGTGTTATGAGGAGGTGGTTGATGCAGTAACAGCCTGACTAAAAGGCAGTCCCGAGAAGAAAAAGAGGACAAGTGACATAGATTATAAAAAACAGACACCAGATATTGATGAAGGGTCGTCAGGTGCCGTATATGCTGTACACGGCTCCCAAGCTAACTCACGTGGGCTTGGGTGAGAAGGGGGGCAAAGAAGGCCGGTGTTTGAGTACCGTCTTGCCATGACCGCTCTTCTGCGGACGCGTACAAATGGATCCCAGGCGAGGTTTTGCAAAAGCTCTCTCGTGAGTGTGCGACAGTTGGCATGATCCTGGGCTTTCACGGCACTCGGGCCGCGCGCTGGTGAGCTGTTGTCCGTAGTTCAGTTGGCGATGACTTCTGGCTTGCCGTATACGAGTATTGCAGAAATGATTCGTTACGCATCCAACTGTGAACGAAGGACTGGTGACACTATTCGGTAGTGTGTAGCTGCGCGCTGCGTAAACAAAGTAGTACATGTTCGTTCAACATTTTGGGAAAAGGAGGGATGGAATATGAGGAGTTGAAGATGGAAGCTTTATAAGCCGTGATAGAACAATAACACTTGGCTAATAGGTAACCACGAAACTGATCGTAACCTCCATAACTGGCGGGCAAAAAAAAGGCGTGAACCAAAAATGAAAGAAAGCGAGGTTGTAAGAAAAGCGCGCTAATTCGGAAACGCTGTGGATATCTTCCAAAGCCCGCACGGCTATAATCCCTCGTATGCGTAACCAAAAACCCCTCCGCTCCGAACGCCCTGCAATGCCTCTTTCCTCGGCGCTGATGTGTCGCCACAACAATGGGCTAGTTTTTATCCCACAAGTGACAAGTCGGTATCTTCAAGCCGGGAAACATGCGCATGAAAATCTCCAGTTGTATCACCCTACATGATGCCTCTTTGCTTCTTCTCAATCTCATCTTTCAGACTCACGAGATCGTGCTCGGTTGCCTCAAACTCCAAGCCCTGCTTCACCCACTGCGCTGCCTCTTCCAACCTGCCCATCTCGAGCAAGCACTTGCCGCGTCGCCACCAAGCCTTTGCATTGCCGACCTTCTTCATTTCCACCGACGCCTCGGCATCCACGGCGCCTTCTACCCACTTCTGCTGTGCCATGTTGGCCTGCGCGCGGTTGCTGAGCAGCCCTGAGAGCTCCTCCCTCACCAAGCCTGAGGGTTCCCATGCTGGGCGCGCAAGCGCCATGTCGATGGCAAGTGTGTAGAACTTGGCAGCCCCATCGTGGTTGGCTTTCCTGAACTCTGCATTGCCTTGTTCACGCAGTTTGCCAATTTGAGCGGAACGCTTGGGGTTGACAGGAACCGGTGGTGGTGGCGTTGCTGTAGGCGTTTCTGCTTGGAGCAGATTCCTGTGCAGATTGTTCAGGGCAGCGAGCTCTTTCTCGAGGACATTGCTGGTGTTCTGGGGTGCGGTGATGGATTGGGTAGCGGGGTCCAATTCGAGAGGGAGAAGCGTGAAGGTATCCAGTGACTCCATGGTAGGTTATTATCTTTCTTGCAATCACGAGAGGTAGCAGGGAAAGCGAGTGGATTTAGAGAGTGTGCTGTTTCGAAGTTGCGCAAGTGGTAGTCATGTGGAGTCCGAGGCGATGAGGACAGTTTGGCCCAGGGAACAATTCCTCTATCGATAAGCAAAACGCGCTAACACGTGTCTTGAGTACTTGAGTCCTCTTTATCCAGCCAGTTGCGTGAACAAACATGACGTTGCCTAGTGCTGATCAATATTTCGCCCTAAAGAGTTTATGATTCGTCCTATGTCTTTGTCGTGTGAAGCGGATAGCAACTGTGATATTATCTAAGTGCATCTACATGTATAAGGTAGGCGTCAAGAGTACAACAGCGATGTAAAAATCGCATGTAGTCCGCTAAACGAAGTCATGCATACAGGATCTAGTCTTCTTCATGAAACTGCTGCTCATCATCCACAAAAACCTTTGGTAGATATAACTTTGTGTTCTCATAGACCAGGAACGTAACAATCGTAGTCGGGATGACGCGAAGCGTATTGGGAATAACGCCCTTGTAAAATGCCAAGAAACCTTCGTTCTGATATGTCTTCCTCAAGACATCTAGTAGCCCATTGTATTGCTGCGCAGCATTGTACTGTTGCAGTCTCGCCCTGATAGGCTGATAGGGATACGTGATGGCGCCAGCAAGGAGTTTACTTCCACCGCTCATGTAGACGTATTCCCAGTTGCTGAGTTTGTCTTGTCCGCCGATGTGGGTAGCTCTTCTCTTCTTCATGTTCTCGTAAATGCTGAATTGAACAGCGCCATGTAGAACGCCAAGGGTAGAAGGTAGAAAACCTGCCCAGAGTCCCATCAGCCCACGCGTTTCGTATACATGACGAAGCCCAACGGCCATAGACTTGTATGCGGAGGGGTGGTTGGCACCGCGTTCAAGCATGCGCGTCTTCACCACCCAAATAGGGTTTGTACAGGCACCAGTGAGAAGACCTAGAGCAAAGAGTTAGTCAATCGCTCTCACAATGGATGCGAGAGCCAAACGTACCAGCAATGATGCTCGCGGAGAAGAACTCTGCGCTCCCAAGGTGCTCGCCCTTCTGCCGTCTGCTCTGAAAAAGGTCTTTCAGGTTTCCGTAGAAGAGGAAATAGAGGCCCCATCCGAGACTGTTGCCCAATAGGTTTGGCCATAGTCCC
The DNA here is from genome assembly GCA_002161795.1 of Curvularia sp. IFB-Z10. Lineage (NCBI taxonomy): Eukaryota > Fungi > Ascomycota > Dothideomycetes > Pleosporales > Pleosporaceae > Curvularia > Curvularia sp. IFB-Z10. The sequence continues at coordinate 911,511 of JPSZ01000005.1, forward strand.
CTGTACAAAGCTTTTACACCGCCCTCATCCCTGATTACATTGCGAAGTATCCGGAACGAGTCTCCGGGTCGTGATCTGCTGGTCGTGTTGAGCTGCAGGCGGTTCTTAAGAAGATCGAGCGGATGCGCAGCTAGGCAGGAAACGACTCCAGCGCTGAATCCCGCTACACTTTCGATAACAGAGGCCGAGAGAGTGCTTTGCGGCGCACTTTGTCGTTTGTTCGTGGCATCTTGTTCTACTGGTGGGAATGCGCGGGGCATTGCTGGTTTGAGTGATAGATATTCAATATCTTCCAGAACATTCTCGAGTATAGAACGCGACGCAGAAGGTGCTGGGCAATCAAGATGGAACACAAAGAGTCCTTAGGCTATATCATTGCATAGACGCAAGTATTGAACCATTCAGTCGCATCGGTGAACATTGAGGGGAAAAGATAGCGGCGGACTCGGTGGAAGCTTGGACCCGGTGTCGGAGCTACCTAGTGAGAGCTCGCGTAGGGGACGTCATCGGCGCATGGCTACCCGTCTCCCGGCCCACGCGATGTCAATGTGCAGCGTATCAGGTAACATGCAGCACGGCATCGACGTCTCCTATGGAGAACTACACTAGCAGAGCACCGCAGTTTGTGACCTAGCGCGTATTGACGTGACGCTATGGCTTTGGCCATGGAGGAATTATTAAGCCACTCTCAACACCATCGCCAAAGACAGCAGGCCTGTAGCTCGTTGCAAGAAACATCTTTTCGTTAACGTAATCAAATTACATTTACATGTGTTATCATTCTCTCTCAACTCATCTCACTAGATGCCAGCCCCGAATTTCTGATCAGAGCAACATGTTGCGGGCGGAGCCTCCGTCTTCTTGTCTTCTCCAAATGCCATTCGGCTCAGCTTATCTACCAGCGTACTGCCCTGCTTCACCCCGCTCGGTACGCTGCAGTAGCTAGGCGGGACATCCAAGCATGGGTTACGAGTAAAAAAGTTGCGGGGTCGCAGTAGCAGTGTCATTGGCTCAGCTGGCATGATTGGGAAATCCTCTGGAGAGGGAAAATGCGTGATACCAAAGGTGTGCCATAGAACTACGTCGGTGTTGTCGAGGTTTTCGTTGGGGTTCGCGGCGATCCAGGCAGGAATTCCTTGAGAGGGCTCACCAGAAGTTTGGGGAACATGGCGGCCTGCTGGGTGGAGCTGGCTGTCGTCATCTGGTGAATGTCAGTGCTCGTTACGTGTCGTGAGCAAGTCGTAAAGAAACTCACACTTCGTTACATGCACAGCATGTCTTGCGAAACCTGCCCTTTTCCATACTAAGCTACCAGGCTTCGGCAGCAACTCTGGCACCTCTCTGCTGACCAGCTTGTAGGACACCGGCTTCTTGCTGTATGGGTTCAGCTTGTTGGTATTAGCCATCTCCCACGTCCGGCTTGTTGCGCCATTGTAGTCTGTCGCTGCTTGCTCAGGCGTACTGAGCTTCGTCTTCTTCGCGTAAAAGGCGTTGCCGTACTTGTTCTCTGCGCTCCCAACCTCTCCTTCGCCTCGTGCCGCATCCACCACGAAGACAGTGTTCTCTGGTCCATCGATGTTAGGGTCGATACGCATACAGAAAAGGTGCTGGTGGTTGTGTGCGTTAACACCCGGATACACCTCGGTGCCCCAGCCCTTCAGATCCTCGCCAGGAAGCATAGCATACGTGTTCAAGATACCTGTAAGTTTGATCTCGAGCTGTATAGTTCCGTCCAGATGGAAGATCCAGTATACACAGTACTCATAATTTGCAGCAGTAAAGATGTGCGAGATGATCAGCTTGCGCGCACGGGTTACAGTCACACTGTCGTCGCGGAAATCAGTGTGCTTGAACAAAATACCAGCGTCCTCTTCGTGAATGCAGATGGCATTCTTGATCGTGGTTGGCTGGCCAGCGCGATTGACGAATGCGGCATCCATGTAGTGGATCGACCCCTTGCAATCACAACCAAGACTCAGTGAGTTGGTCATGTAGCCTCCGCCGTATTCGCCAAGATCGAAGGCGTGTTTACGCTGATGTGGGTGCTCCGGGTTGCCGTAAGGCACAACCATCTCAGCAAGTGATAGACGCCAGAACGTATCACGAACGGTGCCCTTATCGTTGAATGTAATATTTGACAGGACTATACCTTCGCGATAGTTAAAACCAACGTGCAGCTTCCAGTTTGCCCAGCTGATGTATCTTCCATCCATCTTGAAAGAAACACCTTCGGGCTGTGTGACATTGATAGGCTTCAGATCAGTTTTGAATCCACCTTCGGCCTCAATAGCTGATGCATGGTAGTTGTTCGGCGGTGCTTGGTTGAGTGGTCTCCTGACTGGCGGTACATCGATGTGAATAATTTCTTGGGTGTCGGAATTATATATGGGACAGAAGTCAAGAGGGTACGTGTACTGGCTGTCATCCGGGTGGGGACGGTAGTACATGAGAGCTTGCTGGAGACGAACCTTTGTGCCGAAGCGCTCGTCATAGCCGATGGTCCATGCTGATTTCTATAAGAAGAAAGTTGAAGACCACAAGGGCAGGAAAACTTACGGTCACAATATACTTTGTGCATGTCCTCTGGCGGAATGCCAATGATACCGCATTGCTCAATGACCTTGGGGTCTTTTCTTACTATCGTCTCCACAATCTGTAGATCTTCCATGGTAATCTAAATACAGAATTAACACACTGCTCACCATAGTCGAATTGAGCCTGAGACTCACCAGTGGTTGCACATCATCAGTCAATGCCCAGCTAACAATCTTGCCCTCATTTAAATCCACCTGTGCGTCATATACCTTGCTACCGCGACCAATGCAAACAACGTCTGCAACTCGATGCGGCCGTGACGTGTGGTCGGGGTCCTTGAGCCACCTCATCATGTCCGCTTTACGGGGCTCCCACAGTGTAATGGCATTGAAGAAGACATCGCTATGCTCCTTGCGGATGGTGGCGACCGCTTGTTCTATTTCCGCTTCGCTGAGGGGATCGAATGGATGGGGAGGAGACCCGATACCAGTGATGTGAGAGGCAGCCTGTTTCAACCGGTCAAGTGACATGATTTGATGCTTTGACGATGTCGTGGAATCTGTGAACGATTGGCGTTGCCGACAGTATGTAGAGGTCCGAGATGGGTTTATAGCTTCCGGGCGGACGGGTTGAGAGGGGCAACATGCATAACCCAACTCCAGGGCTCCTTGACCGAAGCCGCTCGTCGTTCACCAATAGCATTATCTCCCAAACGAACCAGAACCAATTCCAACAGTCAAAGTTAGTGTTCAAGACCTTGTTATCGACGCGATAAGCAAACACGGCGGGACTATCGCACCCATCTCGGTTAGACTGCCCCACTTCTCCGCGCACGACGATGTCAAGGTAGACTGGGCTTGCTGCACCGTATGTATTGCAGCAACCGTCTTCGGTCACTGCTCGGTGATCCTTCTCGTGGTGTTCTGATGAGTCCCGAATGGTTATCCTCTATCGTTACAAATTGATATGCAAAGCTTACATAGCCGAACGGTGCCTTTTTAGGCTTTAGTAGCCTAAGATAGCCTCTTTTAGCCTGGACAGGTGCTATATGTAGAGACTACTCTAGAAGTTAGCAGGAACCTCAACTTCACATCCTAGAGTTGCGCAAATATAACGTCCTATACGTGGGCATGCGGCTAATTTCTCCAGGTACCTAAAGCTAGCACAAGCCGTTCGCCAGTATAGGTTAATCTAACCTCTCTTAATCTACGGGGTTGCAGGAGTAAAATTATTGATCAATTGGGCGCTAGCAAATAGCAAGCCACGAATCCCGATATTTAGCCCCGTTCCATCATGAAAAACATCGCAGCTGTCATCAAGGGCCTTTCGCCCGAGTTGACAACGACTGCAATGCTCGATGACGACAAATGCAGTTGCGCATAGAATGGGAGGAACGTTGCGATGGCGTAATTTTATCTCAGACCAATGAATGACCTTACTACTGGCATCTTAAGCGCCCGTAGCGAGGTGTACTCAAGAATTAAGGCACTATTCTACATTGAGCTGATTCACCACCCAAATGTTGATGCTAAAGCAACTAGTTCGACTGCCAAGGCGAAGCTTAGCACCACGAGACCGTCGTGCGCACACGAGACCAAAACAAAGCCTTTTCAAACGACAACAGTCGCAACGCTAAGTAACCTAGAAAAGACCAAAAAGGCAAACCGTCATTCTCAGACGACCATGATGAGCAAGGAGGTGTGGGGCTTCAGATGATATCGCTTAGGATTCGCTAAGGCCACACCGGGGTAACGTCTACGCATGTTCTTAAGGATTAATGCCATCCATCAAACCCACATACTTGAAGGTATGGTCTGCTACGGGGATATAGTGTCAGTGAACTGGCTGGTGGCACGGACAGTCGTTTCGAGCATGATCAGTGTATCACAGGGTCAAACGCCAAAAGCAATTCAAAAGGAAAAAGTACCCCTTTTCTGTTACGAAAACAGATTCATTCTCATAATGCTCGGTTCTTGTCTTGGAGAAATCGTAGGGGGTTAGGAATAACACGTCATTAATACTACCTTTCTTAGCCAGGATCTTCGCAACGGGCCGTACGGTTTGAAGAGGGACTGAGGCGTCCAGGTTATCCCCGCCTCAGCCACTCTGCTGCCATCGGATAGTGTCTGCTCAAGTCTTTTCAAAGCTTGGCGAAAGGGTCAAGACGCTAGAAGCCTGGCGTACGCTATCCTTCAAACGAATCACAGCAGAAACATTTAGTCATCTCGACAGCGATCACTCACACCTAAGTCTTCGTTGCACCTTCCTCTTGCAGTGTTACGAAGTTCAGGATCAAGAAGAAGCCTGAACATCGCTTACGACCCACTTTTCCGTATGTCACAGGTTGCGAGTGCTAAGTGGTGTGGGTAAACCACCCTCGAATTTATCTTACCAATCATCTATAGGCACCTGACCTGATCGTCAGTGCTGCATCTGATGTCTTCATGGTATTCGAGATTGACCAACATACTAGAAAGAAAGAACACCACCTGGACATGTGTCCTATACGACTTTGGAGCCGCCACTTCTGGCTCAGTCCAATGGGTTGAAGTTTCACTGCGGTCCTCGGAGCCCGAGTCACTTTCTACGCATTAGTGAAATCACTACCATGTCCACGAGCTCAGTCGTTGAGCCAACCATGTTCTTTGCAGATATATTCAGTCGCCGCCTCAAGCGTGAGCCAAGAGGAAGCTTGTTATGAGTTTCGTAGAGTCGCTATACTAACGCAGCATGTCCACACCATCTTGCTGTGAACCAGATGCAAAAGGAAATCCTTGTACCACCTGCGCAATTGGGTGCTGAATGCACTAGAGAGAGAAATAGCGCATATCGCGACATACTTCCTATTACATAGCCCTATCCACCATCCCGCTCGTAGAGTAGAGTGGAGAAAACCCCGCATAGATCTGAACCTGGGTCTTCGCTAGCAGTCATCTACTCTAGTTTGTACTTGCTGTTAGCGTTCAAGTGGCTACTAGACTTACAACTGTGAAACAGGTGCAATGAGAAGCCGTCTGTAACCTGGGTGATCAGGTGCTAAATATACTGCAGTGAAAGAGGGCGCATATTGCGCTATACTTCTGTGACGTTTGTTCACTGTGGAGTTGGTCTGAGCAATGGTTAAATAACCCTCGAGTCCCTCCGTGTGGTATTCACTCAAGAAAGCCTCCATTGTCTCAAGTCTGGAGACTGCCTTCTTCCTATCCCGCTTGGGGAAATTGTTTTTAGTCTCTAATACATCATGGTGGGAGGATCTTCACTCGTCGCTGCGCTGTTAGCGGCCAGTGCCCACGCTTGGATGCCGGAACATCGAGAACTTGCTGCTTTTAACCGAACAAGCAACTATCTCTCGAAACGCACATACGACCTTCCCAACTGGAAGATTCGGGGTGTCAACTTGGGTGGATGGCTGCTCTCAGAGCCATGGATGATGCGTGAGGAGTGGACGACCATGGGCTGCGGCAACTCCTGCTCTGAGTTTGACTGTGTCAATGCTCTTGGTCAGTCAAAGGCAGATACCGCATTCGATGAGCATTATGCTCGCTGGATTACTCCAGACATGATCCAGGATATGTACAATGCAGGTCTGAACACGATCCGAATCCCGATTGGATACTGGAGTCTCAGAAGCATCGTGGATAGCAGCGAGACCTTTCCCAGGATGAACTTCAAGTACCTGGATGACGTTGTTCAGAAGGCTGCCGATTTGGGAATGTTCGTTGTCATGGACCTCCATGGCGCACCTGGATCTCAGAAAACTCAAGACGCTTTCACTGGCCAGGTATGTTTCTTTAACCCCCACCTCTTTTCGTTTTCCTAGCACTAACACCGGCTGCAGTGTCTCCCTGCAACATCTCTTCCAGGTTTTTTTACACAATACAACTACGACCGCGCCGCGAGGTGGCTCAACTGGATGACGCGTCGTATTCACTCAAAAGCCGCCTACAAGTCCGCCGTCGGCATCATCGGAGTGGTCAACGAACCTCAAACAACTCGTGACGTGGGTGGAATGCCTCAAGAGGAGCTCGACACTCTGACCCAAAAGTATTACCCGCAAGCCCTCCAAGCGGTCCGCGACGCAGAGACAGATCTTGGTATCCCTGAAAGCGAGCGCCTGCATGTGCAGTTCATGGACTCGCTATGGGGTGCCGGAAATCCCAAATCCCACATCCCTTCAGACAGCAGAGTGATCTTCGACGACCATAATTACGTTGGCGGCGCCGTCATAGCGAAAAACCCCGACGCCAGACAAGCCGACTACATGTACTACACCTGCTTCGAGGATGACCGCCTCCGTGATGGCGACACCCCTAAGATAGTCCAAGAATGGAGTTTGACGGTGCAAAATCAAGATTCGACCGAGTTCGACTGGAAAAATACCCAGAACGAGGCTTTCTACAAGCAATGGTTTATCGCGCAGCAGCGACTGTACGAAAAGACCAATGGATGGATCTTCTGGTCTTGGAGGACACAGCTGAACGATCCAAGATGGGACTACAGTTACCTTGTGTATAAGAAGTGGGTGCCGACTACTGCAGCGGGATTGGATGCCAGTGCGAAGCAAAGCGTCTGTACCCAGTACTTTGGCAACCAGGGTATGATTGCCAGGACGAAGAAAATGACTCTGCGTAAATAAGCCCGTTTGCATTTACTTGGTGGTGATTATTCTGGGCGAATTTGTTGGTCTTTCGTTTAAATACCCCCTTTCTATTAGCCGATCATTACAATGAAATTTGTGTATACTTTCATTCTGGTGTAGAGTGTGACTTTGCTCTTTCGTTGCAAGGATGTCTTGTTGTCCAACTAAGCTTTTCCCAATGCTGAAGACTAAACACCATTTCAAGTGAGGTTCTAAGAAGCAGCCTGTTAGCACATAGTATTGTGCTCTCAAGCAATCTATCCAACTTCTATACGTAATGGAAATCTCTACGACATGTGCCTAAGTACTAGCGTTGTGATCATGGGATTTAATGGAGCCAACTGGCAGTCAGCAAGAAAGCGGTTGTAAGTGATGGCTGCGGGGTTCGTTCTTGGAGGTTGTTTTGTCAAGGCAGGTCAGCCGACTCTGAACAGGTCGCTGCGGGATGCGAGGTAAGTACTGTCAGGCAGCAGTCAGGTGCCGAGATTGACCGCAACTAATAAGGCCAGGACGTTGCACCAGCTGGTGATTAGTGCAGAGCGTTTTGCGGGGGAGCAGATGGTGGACCAGGTGATCGGCGTGCGCGGATCGTGGTATCATGGAACATCAGCAGATTCACTGCCGGGGTTCCTGGTCCCCAAGTTACGTCTATCGTTTACCGTCGGCTGGAGATAAAGGACTCTGCGGGGACGATGTAGAAGCAGAAGCAAGCTGATGGGGGTGTTTTGTGCTGATATAGCGCTGTCTGTCGCATATTCATTCCTTTCACAATCATCGTCTTCGCCTTCAAGGCCGTGACTAGTCGTGAGATCCGGAATCACTTGTATCACCAATGAAATTACTAGAGGCAATGTCAGACTTGCATAGCATTGTCAGCAGTCATTTTCGCTACGTTGGTGAGCTGATCTAGTTACTATTTTCTCACGCCTAGCGATAGGCTTCTTCTTGTCAAGCGTCTGCTCATGATGTGTTGGTGTAGCTTACTCATATTGAAATGGAGACGGCATCACAATCTTTGTGTAGCCTGTACAAGCATTGGCTTCAAACTTCTCACTACATATGCTTAGCCTTTGATAACGGTACTACTGACTAGTACAGTCAGTTTCACTCAATCGTACCATCGATATCTTTTCACAAAAGCTACCGCTATTTCCATATTCAGAGATGATTCTCACTTGAGATTTCTTTGTTAACTGTGACACAAATCAGTAATGAGATCACCTTAGCGCACAAGTAGAGTTTTGACGAAAGCATGATGATCAATCAAGACGGTAGGATGAAAAGCTCAGTTCAAATATTTGCAAGAAACAGCAAAGCGCTGCATGTAAAAACCGACCCAAGCCATAGAGGCGGTATATCATCTCAAAACGCCGTGTTAGTGCAATCCAGACAACTCCTTGGGGCAACATCGCCAGCCCAACAGCCCTATGAGCACCGACCGTAAGGCGCTATCCCAACCCTAAGGATAAGAATTATAAAAAAATAAACAGGTCGTAAACAAGCACGATAAATCGTGAGTCGTGACTTTCAGAGACTTCGTGAAAGCATAAGCAGAAAAGATCAAGAAGACTGAAAAGGAAGAATGGGCAGACTAGCTGACGCTCTGCGAAAGAGCTGAAGAAAGATGCGACGCGAATTTGGCGTCAATGCCGTCTTCCTGACCACCTAGGCCAAGGCCTATTCCACTATCATCGTGGTTTGATTCTTGTTGTGTTGTGTTCAAGTTATACTCATATCCAAAGCTCATGTTATACTGTGATGACTGTTGAGTAAAGCGTCCAGCATTGACTGATGATCTTGCGTTAGTCAACTACCATGTAAGCCCCTGTTGTGAATGAAATGACTCACCTTCTTGGTTAGATCCAGCATCTTGAATAGTTACATGGCTAGTAGTTGACATGAACGACTGGTCGGGACCAAAGTCGGCTTCAAGGCTACTGTAACGGCTGTCGTTGTTACTACCGCTCCCACCGTTGGTCATTCCTGCGTTGAGAGAGTCGCCGATCACAGGAGAGTAATTTGAAGCGGTCCAGTCTGGTGGCGAGTGACCCAGGAAGCCTCCTATGGATGCCAGCCATTGTGCCATCTCATCTACGAACACCTTGGTGAGCCACCATCCCTGAAAGCTGATTCCGTTCTCTACTGTGATTTCTCGTAGGGCTGCGGAGCCAAGTGCGCTAATGCAATGCATAATGGTGCGCGCATGCGCACCTGGGAAGCGTGAGGGCAATCGAGTTAGAAAAGCCGCGATGCGATCAATGACCGACTCTGATGGATCAGCAGGTAGATCTGGATAGGCTGCTCGATGTATCGTTCCAGAAGGCAACTGAATCTCTTGTGGTAGCGGGCCTAGCATCGACCGGATCTCGGTTGTGAGGATGTTGTACACTTCTTCATGCGCGCACGAGGCGGGTAACTCGTTCGCAATGATGCGCTTGATATTCACATACTGGAGCCAATCGGCGTACATATGAGTTCGATGGCTCTCCGCTGTGAGCATGACGGCTGCTGCGTGGGCTGCTGAGTTGACACGAAGCATCTGTCGCAGAAGGTGAGCGAACAACGTAGCGGGTTCTAGCTTTGCCTCAAGAACGTGTACAGGTAAGGACATGAATTTAGCAGCAATGTGCGCATGGAGCGTTTTTGCGACATTGTCGAGGAACTTCAAAACTGGAGGTGGTGCTACTTGGAGCGTCAGTTGAGAGACGTTCCGAATCATCTTCTGATACATCATCCAGTCACACTCCTTGATCCACGGTGCTAGCTCTGGTGTCGCAAACAACTTCTGTACTGGCACAGTCAAGGTACCATGGAATGTGCCGAACAGGCGAAAAAATTGCTTCTCCTTGCAGTAACGCACGGAATCCACTAGGGAGACGACATGTGAGCGATACATGGCGACTAGGTTATCGGCCGAGTCAGGGTCGGTGCGCGCTGGGAGGTACGGTTTGATATCTGGCAATTCGACGACGAATGCATCTGGGGCCTCGAGAATGTCTGATGTTGGGAACTTGAGCTCGTGTTCGTATGAGGATTTTGTGCGAGATTGTAAGGGTTGGAAATGCGGCGAATAAATATCGGTGAAGAGCACACCACGCGATGAGGTCGGAGTATAGTAGGTATTTTGAGACTCTGCTCTTTGTTCCCGAGGCGCAAACTGTGTGCTGTCTGCAGGTAGGCGTGGGATAGCGCTAGACATTATTAGTGTGCCTCCCTCAAGAGGAAATGAGTGAGGGACATACTCGAGGTTGAGTCTTGGTGTTCCAGAAGTTTGACGCTTCATAGCATGATGCGCAGCAGCGCCAGTACTGGGTCGACGCGCCTCATCGCCATCACCGCCATCATTGATGAGTTCCAGATCGACATAGTGGTACTTGGACTCTCCACGGACACCGAGACGCCTGGTTTGGATACCGGGAAAGATGACACGAACGAGCTTTCCAAATGAGGCTGGGTTAAGGGGAATAACACGATCGGTACCGCAGCGTTCAGCGTACTTGGAATAGACGCGGTTGCGCGGAACCGACGTCTTTGCGACGCGACAAACCGATTGCAACCTGTGGATTGTTAGCATTCCTGAAGCTTATGTGCATCGTGCCACTTACCACAGCATGGCGAACAGCTGTTTCGATTTCTCTGATTTGGACGTTCGATCATTTTGTATAACCTCTGCTGCAACATCCTTCAGGTCACGGCCTTCGTTCTGGTTCAGCAACTGGCGCAGCTCCTTGTCGTTTGTTGCCGCTCCAGAGGTAGAAGCCCTCTTCTTCTTTTCTTCATTGTCCATCGACGGAGCCATGAAACTATGTTGTTGTGAATGCTGCGAGTGCTGTGAGTGCTGCGAATGTTGTGAATGCTGCGGAACAGGGTTGTGGTAGGCGTGGTGATCTGTTTGCGGCGGCTGCCCATTTGGTTGAGGTTGATTCGTGGTCGAGTCGGCCGGGTAACCGAGGTACTGCTGAACGCTTTCCAGACTCATGTTGATGAGATGGTCCTGTGCGCTGACCTGTTGCGCAGCCTGGATTAGTGCGGGCTGCAAGGCTTCACTAGTTGTGAATGGTGCGTGATACTGCGGCTGCTGAGGAAACTGGCCGGCTCGAGATTGCTGCGGCTGTTGAAACTGCTCGAACGAATGAACGCTCGTCGTTGATGCGCGAGAAGGCGGGCGATTACTCCTGGCAGACATTGAAGTGTTCGATCGTGACCGGCGGATATCGGTCATTGTATGGTGCCAGTAGTGGCTGGTGTTTTCTCTGTTTACACCAAAACAATGGGACGGCAACGGCGTTAAGGGGGCGATGACACGGTCGAATGGGTGTCTAAGATGACAGATAAGTAGACGGAGGCACACCAAAGGCGCGTCGAAGCTATAGATGAATGTCCTAGACGTGTAGGCTGGGCCGTGAATGTGTTTCGATGCTGCTGGGCTTGTTTGTTTTCGGTCCAGGGAGTTGGCCGACACGCTGATCTGTTAGGTAAGATGCCAGAGACGCGAAGGAGATGCTCCAGAAAGAATGCCTAGCTCCAAAAGGCGTCGTCGGCGCTGTCGGTTCCCCTCGGACGGGTTTGTTGTGGGATGGAGTTTTCGATGTTTACGCTTTTGACTGAACTCGGTCGCACCTGCAGCAACGGACTGGCCGGCGCGCATGGGCCAGCGACATCACATGACCATCGTCATCACACACTATGCAATCTTACTATCATCTCGTCGCCCAAAAACGAACAATGCAATTCGGTCTGGGTTGCATGCTGTTTATACAGAGTCTGGCCGCAATGCAGCGCGGAACGCACGCACGCGATATGTTTGATGCGGGTCAAACTGCTGCGATTTGTCTGGCTTGTGAAAGGCGGTGACGTATTTAGCGATGACGAGCCCACTTCATCCATCCCACAATCGTTCCGGCTCCACGTTCCCACTCCTCACTTCCAAAGAACACCTTCCAACTCTTCCCCGGCCGAACAATTCTGCGCACTGCATTCCTAATCCCCTTCGCCAGAGACTTCAGAAATTACGCTCGACATCTAATCGCTTTTCACCATGTCTGTCCAGGATAGAGCCCAGGCCCAGTTGTCACAGCTCGACAAGGAGGTAAGCCCCCGCTCGGTTCTACCGGATGGCACATTGCCAAAATACAACATCTTCGCCTGGTTTTCACGACAAGCTATGGCAATGGAAACTCGAGGCCATGTATGCTGACAATGCCTTGTTGTAGCTGTCCAAATACCCCGCCCTCAACAACTTTGAGAAGCAGACCTCCGTTCCCAAGGCCTACATGGTCCTCGGTCTTGCCGGCCTCTACTTCTTCCTCATCTTCTTCAACATTGCCGGAGAGTTCCTTGTCAACGTTGCCGGATTCATTATCCCTGGCTATTACTCTCTGGACGCCCTCTTCTCTGCAAGCAAGGTTGACGACACTCAGTGGCTAACAGTATGTACCCCGCCATGATGGGTGGAAACCGCTTCCCCACAACACACGTGATAGCATGGACACAACTAACCCGGCCACACAGTACTGGGTAACATTTGCATTTTTGACCGTTTTCGAGAGCGCTGTCAGCGCCAGCTACTGGTTCCGTAAGTACGCTCGACTTGCCTTATGCGACCCGCAACTGACTCTCTGAACAGCCTTCTACTACACCTTCAAGTTTGTCCTTGTCCTTTGGATGGCCCTGCCCCAGACTGCGTAAGTTTTCTCAGTAAGACATTAAAACAAATGCTTACATGCCACAGTGGTGCCCAGCTGGTCTTCCGCTCGTTCATCCAACCCGTTTTCTCGCGCTACTTCTCTCAGAGTGGCTCCACTGCCGCCGACCTCCGCTCCAAGGTCGACTCCGCTGGCAAGCCCCATGCCTCGTAAACCAATTGTTGTCACAGCGCCTCTGAAAGCCGCATGACCAGATCAGTACCAGCATGATCAAGTTCAGGAGATGCCCTCTGCTGTGCGGAGGCCAAACAGAACGGACTTTCCGGAGCTTGGGGCTGGTGCGGCTTAAACCCGCAATATAAATGAAGGCACACGGATACGAACAGTGTTCACAAAGGGTTTGGCATAGGGTAGAAGAGGCTGGAATCCTTACGTTCCATGATCACTTGTCCATGAAGCAACGGATTGGGTAATAGATTGCTTTTCTTAGCACAGGAGTTTGACAAGGCTTCTTGTGAGCCACGATATCATGTATTAGAAAGCGTCCTGCCCTTTATCAAAAATCAATCACTTTATTCCCATACAGTCTTGAAATTACTTATACATGCAAGCGAAAAGATCTTGGTTTTGGTGCAGTGATTGTTGATTGGTTCTAAAAGGTTTGGCTCTAAAATTCCCTGTTGTACAACTGGATCTTGGCTCATGATATCAGTAGTGGACATGCCGTGGTATGCGCCCATCTTGTAACAGCCACCAATATACAAAGTCCACTTAGGTTGGATTTATTCTGAACGTATCGGTTTTAACGGGCGTCTTGATCCTGAAATCGCCATTTACAAAAAACTGCTTGTTAGGTGTGGGTATAAAGACGTTTTTGCTTGAGCTGATCTATCTTCTGTTAGAAATACAACTCTTAGAATTGCTTACATGCAAAATATAACAGTTCAAGATGAACACTACAGGGAAACTAAAAAGCCTTGCGACCAGCAAGTCGTAGACCGTTCGAAAGAAAGAGGTGACTGCTGTGGTTACTTAATTCACCTGAAAACGGTGTATGCTTTCTTTTGTATTATTTCTGGTGCTCTCGATGTTAAAACGACATGTAACAACGAAGCTGCTCAAATCCGCCGTTTAAGATCCTTGGAGACAGTAATCCCCCTATCACGTTGTGCTTGCTACCCAATGAGCTGTGGATTTCTTCCCAGCCAATCGAGAAGGCTTTTCTTGAAGACTTTAAGATTCTAGGTATCGATTGAAATTGTCCGAGACTTTCCGTTCATTCGGCGCTAAACCAATTCGGATCAGGTCAATTAACGAGCGATTGCCAACTGTCAAGCATGTGCCTGAACATCTTCGATCAAACCTTCGGCTTTGCGCTTCATTTGCGTGGCTGTCTCCTGTTGGATTTGTGGATGTCGGGACTACCGCCGTAAGAAAGAGCTTACTTATGCCGTGGCATCGCGTGGCAGCCTCAGCGGCATTCCCACGGTATCTTTATGCGTCGCAATGCAGTGACAGCAACACTTCTGTATGAATTTCGAATACCACTGACATATGACACCCCTCCACAGCTGGTCACACAGGCTCTGCATAGCTGCCCGACACAATGTTGGAATGCCCAAGATGAGAGTAGGCTGAGCTGTTGGGGCCAATGGAATACGCCCCAATCTACAAGCGAGCTAATCCTTCCTTGTACTGCGCCTTTTGTTTCGACACTGCAAAAGCGCGTGGTTGCGTCTCTTCTATTGTGGCGTCCTCTGAACCAGTCACACGTGGGAATGTTTAGGCAATCCAGTGAACACTCTAGATCGATTAGGGGAACGCTCGTTCGCCTTGATCTGGACGCCGTTTAATTTGAACTAGGTCCGCCTAACCAGAAAGGGACGCCGTGTATGCGTGCATTCTTCTTCGGAATACCTGACCAATGCCTAGGAGGGCTCATCTTGTTTGCCCGGTCACGTCAGGCATCTACTCACTCACCATTCTGCCTTTCAAACTCACAAGCCGTCACGCCGTGCTTTCTTGCCGACCTTGCTTTGTTATGTGAGTTCATGTACCCAACTATGGTTACCTGCGCCAGTGAACGAGAGAGCGCGAATATTTAGGCTTATATGCTTTCAAGCACTGTATGTGTACTGACATAGACTACAGGAATCAAAAGAGCCTGGAAGAATAGGCTGCTTGATTGAGTATGCATTTCTAAGTGACTGGTACTGCTGGCTTAACAATCAGTCTAGGTAGTGCTCCAGTAATGGATCTCATCGATCGAGAGCACCCAACGAGTGACGACAAACCACCATGGGCGGGCATGGTTTTCAAGCAGCTCGTGTATTCTGATGCTATGCTCGAAAGTCTCAAGAAGCGTTATCCGCAAGGTGCAAATCTGCGGGAAAGAAAGCATATGGCTGCGATTGAGTTTTTACAGCAAGAGCTTCGCGACATGCAGGAGAGCGAGGCAGCCCTAATACCCGAAGCGCATCCTGCTGTTTCAGAGCCTGATGTGGCATTTTATGACCACAAACATCAGAAAAGCATTTCACCGCCCTGTTCACCAGCCGCCCCATGTTCATCGCCAGCTATCACCAACGAGTGTTACCAAGGAAGAAACTTTCCAAGTACAAACCTCTTGAGACGACCTCCTTCTATATCGAGCATGATGTCCGGGCAAGAGATCGTTTTTAGTGTTGTAGATGGACCCATAGTGCAGCGCCGGAAGAGGAAGAAGATGACAGCAACAGAGAAGATTGCCTACAAGCAGATGAGGAGGGTTGGTGCTTGCGATAGTTGCAAGCGTCAAAAAGCCAAAGTAACACCCCTAGCTTCCGTGAGAATAAGACCCGAGCGCTCAAAGCTGACACGATACAGTGTACTCATGTTGGCGGCGTAACTAACAGACCCAGAAATTCTCCAGCTGCTATAAACATACCAAGAAGGTCAGTTATCTCGAATGATTTTGGCAATTTCTCATTCCGTGATCCAGAGATAGTCGATCCGTTTCTGACACAAGGACACTTGACTCCAATGCAACGGACGAGCGCATACACCAGATCGGAGCCACAGAACCTTCGCGAGAACTATCGCAAGAGCACAATATCTCTTTCCCATCATCATCAGCAACAACAACGCCTGCCACCATATTAGGAAGTCCACAGTACGACCAAGATATGCAACCGGGTGCACAGTCGGATTCATCTGGGTACGTACCTGTTTCAGCCAGTTCAAGGCACTACAGTGTATCTTTACGCCCTGTAGTTGAATCTCAGAGAAGCACCATCAACCCTCAACTCCTAATGATGGATTACTCCGACCATGTTGGCTTCACTGAAGCCAACGAGACATTTCCTTTGTTCTCAAACCAAGGAGCTATACTATCTGGCATTCTCGATCCAAAGAACGTTCCCCCAAACATGTGGAGCCAAGTCCAAGGATATCATGCGGATGGAACTAACCAACGCTGAACAAAGTTCCACTTTCCTGCAACAAGCGGCCCAGCCGGAATTGTGTCATATCAACGTATTTTCCACCCGCCATCTTTTCCACGCCACCGGGATCGCATCAGGAGGTATCTTGTATGTTTGTCCGGAAACCCCAGAGCGGGTTGTTCATACCGACTCACAGATTGAGCAACCCTTCGGCCCTTATCCAGAGATATCCAGGGACATTTTGGCTTTCCCCCCTTTCTGTTAGTGTTTTCTCGTACGCTTTTCGTACGCTGCACTAGGAGAAGGTGTTGCATGTTTTCTTGTCCCAGACATCAGGACCTCGTGGGACAACTACCATGGATCACTTTTACTATCCTTACCTGCATATAGCTACCATGGACGCCGAACATGCAGACATGAGAGCAAAGTACAAGCTGCAAAGGCGGATCTGCACCATCAGTCGAGTGAGTTATTGACCTCATGCATTCGGCCTAGCCAATGCTGTCTCATCATATCAAGGGTACGTTGGTTGTGCTAAAGAGATTACAAGGCCATGAGCGGAACCCCCAACACCGCATGAAGTTTTTTACGCATTTCTTTCACCTTGTTCTGCGTCATACATTTGCACTTTCAATGCTTTACTCGAAGCATTTTTTTTCTTAGCTGGGTCAATTGCTTCTGCTATTAGTAGCATCTAATAGTACTAAAGCGTGGCCGTCCAGCACCTCCAGTCGACCGGCCACATGTTTCAGTTAAGATTCCCAGGCCACATCCATTTGGACCACGTTGGATCTCGTTACTAAACGATATAGCATTTGATATTCTCGTTCTTTCTTTGGTTTTTGATTTTTCTCTCTCCAATTAGACCAGCCTGGTGGTCTATGTTTCGTTGCAGATAGCGATATCAACATCGCAGAACGTACGCAGTTCTAATTTGTCTTTGAAACAGAACACCATCACCAATCGACTCTGGCAATCGAGGAATTTTGCTGCCGGCTAACGCTGCTATGTCAGTCTCTGCAACTACAAAGAAGGGGGCGACTGCACCAACCACAGCGTCAGTGCCGTAAAATAACCGCCATGCACGAGACGCTCTTTCAGCTACAAAACCTATGATGCGATATGTGATTTGAAGGCTGGATGCTCACTCTGGTTAGACTGGTACCCTCATTAGTGAGCGCGAAAGGTAGTGGCAGAAATGTGGTCAAGGTTGCACTTGGGCTGACGGGTGGTTGAGCGATACACTCTTTGGAGTTGCATTTGTACACGGTCTGTTGTCCCTTATGGAACGTATTGATTTTTGGAGTCTCTGGGCAGATGAAGATCAGTGATGAATTGTTTGCACTGTGGCCATGTGTCCATGCCACTGTCCATACGCAAAGACGATGATGACAAGCGAAAGCGACGCGCTGGGAACAGTGGCCCGAACAGGCAATGAACCTCGGCCCAAGTCACGACGTGGAAGTGCAGTTAGCACAAAGTGACACCAACCTTACATGTACTTCACTGCACGCCTAGGCTCAGCAATTCGAGTACATATTCTTCTTTTCCTAGTCATTGCAGACTGTTCAGATCCGCATTTGTTGTAATTGTTCCCAGAAATTGTGGCCCTCGCACGCGGATAACGTGTTCGGCTCTGGTCATCTAGAGTCACTTCCGACCCTTCCCCCACACGCGACGCCTGATCCACCCCCAAGACACACGGGCGGCATCGCCCTTTGCAACCCTCATCATGATACAAAGTACGCGTCGCTGGTTCAAGCGCAACCGCACCAACTTCGCCATCGGCGCCGGAGTGCTCGGAGCGGGCTATGTGGCGGGGCAGTACATCCTGGGGAAGCTTGGGGAGGCGAGACAGCGCATGAGTGATGATCGCATCGCAAAGGAGAAGTGCGCCATCGCATCGTGACACACCAAGAGGCTGCTAACCACGTTACAGTCTACGCCGCCGCTTCGAGCAGAATCAGGAAGACTGCACCTTCACCGTCCTTGCCATCCTTCCGACCGCAACTGAGAACATACTCGAAGCCATTCCTGTCGAGCAAGTCTTGGAAGAGCTACAGAAGCAAAAGGCAGAGCGATTAGCAAGAAGCGTTGGACCCAGTGAGATTGCAAGCTCAGCACCTCCAAGCGTCGCAGATACGGCCGAAGATGATGCCAAGAGCTCCAGTCTCCAGACGGATAGCTTCATCCATGCCAGCCAGATAGGCACAGAGGGCGAAAGTAGCGCTGGCCCGGTCGAGGGTGCCCTAGCGGCTAGCGACGAGAAAAAGCCCAAGAAGAGCAAGGCGCAGCTGTGGAATGAGATGAAGATTAGCTGTACGTGCCTTTGTTGCAGCATGGATATGCTGCAGGTGCTAATTTGACCAGCGATAACGCGAGCCTTTACCCTTCTCTACACTCTCTGCCTCCTCACCCTTCTTACGCGAATCCAACTGAACCTCCTTGGCCGCCGTAATTATCTCGCCTCGGTTGTTTCGCTGGCTGCACCACAGCCAGCCACCGAGGGGTCGCGCATCAACCTGGAGAACCACGACGACGACAACTTTGACCAGGCCTACGGAAACGATTTCGAGACCAACCGGAGATACCTTAGCTTGAGCTGGTGGCTACTCCACAAAGGGTGCTTGGATTTGATCGAGAAAGTGAGGACTGCAGTGCAGGAAGTCTTTGGTCTCCTAAATCCAAGAGAAGAGATCACCTTGGAGAAACTTTCAGAGCTTACCTTGGAGGTGCGCAAAAGGGTTGAAGGTGCCACTGAGGAAGAGCGAAGGTACGTTATCTGTGTCTCTTATCCACAGCCCCTATTAACAGCCAACAGGACTTGCAAATGGCTCGCTTTTCTCCTTCCCCCTCAAGACCAGGAAGACTATGTTCTACGCGAATCAGGCATGACTTCATCCTCCGAGTCCACTTCACCCAACACAACCACTTCTCTTCGCCGTCTGATTGACGAGACTTCGGATCTGATTGACTCGCCTGCCTTCACCCACGTCCTTACTCAACTCCTCGACGCTGCTTTCTCTCATCTTGTCGACGACAAGATTTCCCAACTCTCATATAAGATTCCACCCATTTCTGAGAGCCATGCTCGTGTACAGGAGATTGTAGGCGGTGATGTCAAGGCCAAGGTTGCCAACAGTCTCGCCGTCTTCTGCCGACAGGCACACAGCATTGGGAGCGGAGCGAACAACGAGTACTTAGCGGCCGTTGAGGCTGTGCGCGGTCTCGAGGCATTTGCAGCCGTGGTGTACTCGAGCAACTTTGAATATGAGAGCCCGGAGACAGCAGCTATCAACCAGCCTGCCTCAGTACAAGAGCAGCCGTCAAAGTCAGCGCCAGTCCCGAATGATGCCGTCAATCAGAGTAACGAAAAGGCGGATGATCCTTTCGAGAGCGCTTGGGGCAAGGCGCTCGCTAAGGAGGATGGGCTGCAGTATTGATGAGGCGTGTACGATATAGGACATGGTCATAGCCAACGTAGGATTTTTGAGATACCCGTAATTTGAAACTATCAGAGAACACGTTTGCGTTCTTCTCCATATTCAAACATATATGCTGATCGACTAGTCTCTCATCACTGCATCGTCTGTACCGCTGTGTTCCGGCCACAAGCGTTGTTCATTCCGGCTCTCGGAACAGGAGTCGTGACGTCAGCGCCTATGTTCTTTGGTGGGACAAGCGAACGACAGTTGCATGTACCTGGGTCTCTCTCTGTTTGAACTTTCTCATTGCCCAATTGCAGGTACTTTGGAACTTTGTCAAACTCTCACAAGGTACCGCTCCTTAAGATGGCAAATGAAACTAAATGCAGCGGTACCACCTCCAAGAATGCCTACGTGACCCTCCTCACGCGGCCATCTTACCTTGCTGGTGCCATTCTCCTCGCCTACACATTGAACAAGCATTCGCCATCCACACCTCTGATTATATGCTATACCCCCGAAACCCTTCCGGAGTCATCAGTAAACGCCTTTGCCGCCGAAGCCAAGCACTCCAATCTAATTCTCAAACCTGTTGAGCATCTCCGCCTCCCTGAAGATGGAACGGCTCACGGCATGGTCGCCGAGCGTTTCATCGATACATGGACCAAGCTACGAGTCTTCGACTTGTGGGACATGGAGCAAGGATGGGAGAGGTTATGTTGGCTCGACGCTGATATGATGATCTTCTCAGACCCTTCACCATTGGTATTCAACCAGCGAAACGACGAGTATTTAACGGGAGGTGATGGCATGAGGACAATGGCCGTGCACACGTGCGTCTGCAATCTTGACCACGACGCCTGGGCGCCAGCGGAATGGACTAGAGAAAATTGCGCCATGACGCCTCTAACTTCGCCGGACCAACTGGCTCAAGTTAAGCCTGAGCCATACACACTATCCAACTTTAACTCTGGCACTTTTTTGTACCGCCCTTCCAAACAACTCGCCGATTTCGTGCGCCAAAAGTTTGAACATTTGGGCAACGCCAAACTGCGTGCAATGAAATTCCCAGACCAGGACTTCCTAAACGAAGCGTTCGACGGCCGTTGGTCACCTCTCTCGTGGCGTACCAATGCTCTCAAAACATGGCGCTATTGGCACCCTAATATCTGGACCGACGACTCACATGTCGCTGTACTACACTATATTGTCGACAAACCATGGGCTGCACGAAACAAGGGCGATGGCACAGCGGGATATCTAGGGAAAGATGGCGAGACGCATAAGTGGTGGTGGGATGAGTTTGAACTGTGGAGGGAAGAGAGGCAGGCACAGGATGAAAATGACTTGTTAAGCGTTGTGGACAAGTACGTGGCTAGTGTGGATGGTAAAGAGAATGAGGAGATGAAGGCTATTGGTGGTGGAGCGCAGGACTTTGCTAAGAAATGGCATACCAAGGACAAGGAGACTGTGGTACGTGAGGGGGAAGGTGGCTTGCAATCGTCGGAAGATGCGCAGAAGAAAGTGGAAGAGCACGGACAGGGGGCACATGGTCCTATACTCAGAAAGCCAATGTTGGGAGAGAGGGGTCATGGGCCTGTTGTTCGTGGGCATTGACGAAGACGGTGCATAAGAAGATGCTCAGACCACGACAATCATATGCGAACAATGCACTTTTCCAAAAATACGAAAAGTATGACTGTGCGAGTTAAAAAGATCCACGGCACTTACTTCCAAAATTTCGATTACTTTTTTTAAAGCGAGTCCATACCTTGGCTCTTTTTTTTTTCTAAAACCACTGTGCATTCATACTCGACCGGTAGTTCATTCATCAGGTCCGTAGGCTACATGATTCAATCTCTCAAATCCCAAGTTCCAGGTCCCGTCCCCCACAAACAGGCACCCTTTTCTTCCTTGGGAAGATTTTCTCAGTCCCATACGAAGAGTGAGTTCGTTTCGCTTTCTCTTTCCTCCTCCCATGCTCTGCCTCGGACATCCGACTACAAAAGATCAATCAGATTAGGTCCTGCTTCTTTTTCCTGGACAGTAGAGCACCCGGTGTTCTTGCGGGAAAGCACACACGGAGTGCTGCTGTTGGCAAGCACAATGTGCCCGTTGTGCAGAGGCGGTTGGCCACGGAGCTGGGCTGCAAACGTTTGCCGGCTCTGCAGTGGAGGAGAAGGAGGCGGAGAAGGAGGGAGGACGCTATAGGTGTTTTTTTGATAAGTATCGATTTGAGAATCTTGTGTGAGAGGAGATGGACTTACATAGGAGTATGGCAAGTATTGCTCGCGGTGGCAGTGATTTGGTTGACGGAGGCGGGAGCCGTGTCCTCGATGGCACTGTCGTTGATCCTTGTATCCTCATCAGACCCGTCCTCAGACTGAGCTCTCAACGTAGCCTTCTTCTTCTTCTTCGCCTCGATACCAGAAACCGCGGATGCAGTAGCCCCTTGCAATTCCAACTTGCCAATCTGCACACCCATGCTGAACATGTTATTCGTATGAGTAGGGTCAAACACAAAGTCCAACTCGGGACTATCATGCGCAATCTTTCCCTTCCGGAACTTACTCAGCGCAGCTTGGGCACGGTAGCAAGCATGGTATCCTTCTAGAAACCTTCTCTTGCTCGCCTCCTCCGACTCCTCTTTACGCCCTGCCTCCCTGCCACGCGCAAAGCCGCGATGATACTCAACCTGGGCAATCTGCTTCGCCTTCTCCACCGAAAGCGTACTTCCATTTATCTCAGCCTCAAGCGCTGCCCGCATCAAGACCTTGTACTGTTTCTCGCGCTTTTCCTGAGCTGCGGCACGCAGTCGCAGTTCCTCGCTCTTCACCGCAATCTCTGCTTCGATATCTGCAAAACCCTTGCGCATATCAAGGGCTGTCTGGCGCCGCATGTTTTCGAGCTGTACTGCGCTCATGGGACGATCACCGCGCTCTCCTAGCTTGTACACAAGCTGCTTCTGGCCTTCGGAGAGGAAAATCTCATATTGTGCAATTTGGCGCTCGCGGAGATCCAGATCGCGCTGCTTAGCTTCGGCTTTGGCTTTGAGAGCGAGGGCTTCGGTTTGCTCGCGGAGAAGGCTGGTCAGCATGGTGGAGAATGATGCATCGAGATTTTGTCGCTGTTCGTTTTCGATGAGCTGGCGGAGGTTGATGTTCTTGTTGCGTTCGGTGTCCAGATCATTCTTGGCTTTTAACAGCTGGGCGTTGAGCCGGACGAGCTGGGCTGGAGGTATGGCGTCGTGACGAGAGTCGTACTGTGTGTAGCTATAGCGTGGACCTTGTGGTATGCCGTTAACACATGTGGTCTTGTTTGGCGGCAATACATGCTGGTTAAGTAAGCCGTGTGTAAGCTCAGCGGTATATACGGCATCTTACTCTAGGATTTACAGGCTCAGAATGGCGAGTGGTCGGAGGCCAAAAGCCAGGACGCATATGTGGTGCTACGCTATGGACTGATTTGGACAGCCCTGTTACCTCATCAGTAGCCCTTGATTGTGTTTCATGATTCATGATGTTAATGTTTATGGAAGTGACTTCCTCTTTTATGTCACATTGTGGCATAGCAGATCGTAGCGACTTCTTGTTCAGTGGCTGGGAATCTTGGGTAGTATTAGCTATTGCTATCCGTCTTCAAGAAGATACATACCAATTTCCGATGTGATCACTTTGACTTGGTCGTTCTTCTCTTCATCTGTACCACTGGTTGCATCCTTGGTATCGTCAAAGGCCTCGTCACATGGCAGCTCTTCATGGGTATCGATTGTGAGAGGCTTGGGTTCCGCCAGCGAATGGGGTGAACTGAACGGCGATCCGAGGGCTTGATTTTTGGCATCATTCCTATCTTTGACCTCGTCCGTGTCATTCTCGTCGCAATTGCTTTCGACTTCTTGAGAAACTTCAGAAAGAGCGGTAGGAGATCTTTCGAAGTCTAGAGTGTGCTCTCGACTCGAGGGTTCTTCTGCAGATGAGGTTTCTAAGCTCTTGGAAACAACAGCTTCGGCACCCATACTGATACCAAGATCAGCAACGCTATCGAGGGTAGTCATTTTGAGGACTCCGTGGTAGCTGTTGAAGACCAGTTAGAAAGGTTGGAGATGCAGAGAGTGGTCATAGCTACCTGTGGATGGGCAAAAGTATGTTTCGCAAAGCGAAAGTGTTGCAAAAGTCTCGTTACTAAGCTTGGTAATCGATGAAAGGATATTTAACGACTAGAGAGATAAAGTGTAAGAAAGAGGAGGAAAAGTGTGAAAAGCTTATGGAAGAAATATAGAGCGGAGTCCTAGTGACATTCGATACTCCAGTGGGGTAGTTTGAAAGTAAAAGGGAAGTAAAGTCGGAATGTGGATAGAAAGAGAAAGTTTGAGTGCGAGATACAAGCTTCAACCAACATACGGGAGCAGGTGATAGGATTCATAGCATACTCTCGAGCGCGGATTGCACTGTTCAAGTAAAAGCGGCACATCTTCGCTGGGCTGAGAGGGTTGCGACGACGGTGAGATGAGAGTAATATTGTGTCACCAGTCTTGCCCAAATGATATCCCCGTAAAGGTATCAGTGCTATTTCAGCAACATTCACGATATTGTTGCATATGAAACACACTCATTACGCAGTTCAATTTTTTTTCTGCCGGGAGGCGGCTTTTTGCGGTGGATGTAGTTGCTATTTATTATCATGCCGCTACTTGGTGGCTGGCAGACGCTACGCCAAAATCAGACCCCAGATCTCTGATATGCAAGACACTGTCTACAAGCAGGCTGAAGCGTACCATGATTGCAATCATCCAAACTCAAGGCTGGATGATGACTTTGAAAAGCACTTCAACTTGCGCAAAATAATCCCTGAGTCCCCTTACTCAGTGAACATAACAAGTGCTTGTGATGGTAACCTCTACCTAGTTCAGTATAGATAGCTTGCAGGCTTCGAATAAAATCCATGGCTCAAGAAAATCGCCCAATGCCTCCCGTGCTTGCTCGGAGTCGACCTCGTGCAGAAGGAGGTTGAACTTCTTGAGCCCTGTTGGCAACAAATTGACAATGTGATACTGGGAGAATGGGCCTAGATGGTCGGGATCGTACCAATTTCCGCCAAGGAAGCCTATTCTAGATATTGTCAATACCTCCAAACGCCCAAATTGCTGTAGAGACCCAATATCTCGAAATGCTGTATTATCAAAGTCCCATCGGATTTTGCGAAAATCGAAGTTGAGCGTTTCTAGTGTGTCGGAATGACGTAAGAGCCCCGGCCGAAGGTCAAATGGTGTTTCGCCCAAGCAGTCGAGGTAGGCCCATTCGCAGACGATGTGTCGAAGACCCCTACATGCTGATAAGATTTCGGCCACTAGATGAATATTGATAACGCATTCGGTGATCTCTATGCGCTGCAGTGTCTTGAAAGGGCAGATGTTTACTTCTGGCCCCACTAGTTCATTCATCACAACTCCTGAAGCTCGAAAGTCAGAAAGGGATGGCAGCGATGCCACAGCCGAGCAAATACTGCGAAAAAAGGCTTCTCTGGAGGCTTCAGACGCTGCGATATTAGTCTGGGCACACAAGACCTTCAGGTTGCTGAAACCGTGCTCGGCAACAAATGTAGATGAAGAAGTCACTGCGTTCTGCTTCTCGCCGAGGATGTGTCTCCAAAAGGATATGTCTCCATTCTCCAAGCTGACCACAGAAAGGTGTTGTATTTTGGGCGCAGAATTGACAACTTCAGCCAGTAGACAAAAGTATTCCACTACCACCATGTGTGTTGCGTCTGAATACATTATGTCTGAGAATAGATCGTTGCCTAGGTAATCTGCGAGTCGGTTCTCTACATACTGGAGATATCCAGCATATGTAGACTCATTTCCATTTGGGCCTTTTGCTTCTGCTATCGTTTTGCGAAAGAGTCTAAGAGGTGTAATGCCATCCAGTGTAGTGGATCCCGTAAATGAGGCGTATAGAATAGGAGTAGCAAGTCGATTGAAGTGGTGAGATGTCAGACAAAGACCATACAATGCGAGCTGACGCAGTCGATTTTCTCTTTGCCGCCTTTTCTCCGCATGCTTTTGTTTAAAGGCTGTTGATTGTGTTTCAGAGGAGCGGATTGTGCTGAGACGGAGCAATATCTCCAAGAGAAGCTCATCTGGCAAGCCTTCAAGGGACGCACTCTCGGTTGTCATGTTCCCAAATTCCTGTCTAGGATATCATACAGCGCGGTGGATGTATGTTCGATGGTTGGTCGTGAGTTAGTCGTGGCGCAGGTGGTGGTTGGAGGCATCTGCCTAGTAGGCAATCGATCGATGAGCTAGTCTATGATAAGCAAGGTAGTTGAAATTAACGCCGGTATCGCCGAGTCAGTTGCCAGCATCCTACTTTGTGTCAAAGAGAAAATGGGCAATGAGATGATGTTACATTCATATGGGTATATCGTACTGGCTCACCAAAAGCTGCAAGGAAACAACTTCAGACTATCCTCTTCGTCTTCCCTGTCTCTACATCGTATATCCAGCCACTGAAACGAATGTTTTCCTCTACTGCTTTGATGCGTAGCCACTGTACATCCTTCTTGACCTGTATCTCTAGATCACGGAAAGTTTGGAATTCCATATTCTCCACTTCCCTTGCCGCTACTTCTCCCCTCTTCTTCATGACAATAGCCTTCGCAGTATCGTTGTCGAATGTGAGCATGCCGCATCCGGTATGCTTGACAATCATTACTTCCCTTGTCCCGAGTAATTGTTGAGATATGATGATAGACCGAAAGGCGTCGCGTACAGATGCACCTGCGTTGCGAATAACGTGGGCGGCTCCGAGCGGTATACCGAATGCCCTCGCTGGGTCTATTCGTGCATCCATGCAAGTTACTATTGGCCTAGGGTCAGCAGTTGCTAGCAAAGTCTGAAGATCCGTGGAGACTCACCAATGGTGTATCTTTGACTAGGTGGAAGTGCTAGATGACCCTGGTTGAAAGTCGCAGCGTAAGCTTGGCTTCCGTGCTCCATATTTCGTTCTCCGTGGGACGGCATGGTTGTGGTGATGGGAGGAAATATTAGTTATGGCAGGTCTTGTCCCAACCTGACACCTTGTCCTGAGGCTTTATATACTCATACACAATCAGTGCAAACTGCTTACAAGACCCTAGCCCTGGCTACTCGTCCACCACTAGGACATTGCGAAGACGGGAATTGCGCCAAGGCGGCAATATGACACGTTAGGCGTTGATACACGAACAACATGCGACAAACTATACGACATTTATGCTTCTCTGACGGAATGGCAGGGGAATGAGCATAGCCACATTGGCCGTTGAAGGTGTTGGAGTTTCATCTAGCCAGGGGCCTCAGGCGGATCTTGGACGTAACGCTTCGAAAGCAGGGCCGTGCTTCTAGCGCGGGGCACCCACGCGGTTCCTCCCATTCCTCAATCCTCCCATAAAGCACTCAAAGCATCACGATGTCGCAGGGATAGACGCAATTTCCGGACCGTCCCGATCCAACATCTTGGTGCCTCTGACTACGTTATGCCTGAAGAGAGGCATTTTGGTGTCTCGCTGTTTTGACACGTCGACAGCCGCACAATCAACCCAAACAACAAAGCCATATCGTGTCTCATCGGCGAGCTACCAGATGAGCTGCTTGTTGCTATCGTATCGCATTGGGAAGTCAAGCGCGGTCCCATAGCTGATAACGAGGCCGAAGCCGGGCGTTAGAAAGAAAATATATTGACGATCTTGGGCATTCATGCATCGACCCTTACCTACCTGCCGGAAGTCGGTCCACAGCTAATCGAACCGTAAACCTGCTAGATTATGAGCGCAGATCTAGTATCAGGCCCTCAACAGCTTCCATAGAAACGGAGAAGATACCAAGGCATAGCAAGCATGTCGATGAACGCACACTCTCGCGCGTTATTGTGCCTTTCAAGGCATTGAAGCACTTTGAATGCCGTTGGAGGCCTGCACCAAAGCTTGTCGCGGATGAATTAGTGGCAGCGTTCCAGAAGATTGGCGTGAAACCTTGCCTAATTATTAATAAGATGACCAAGATTGTGTATTGAAAGCAACCCAAGTAGTTCGGTTCTCGCTTCTTTATATGTGATCCGCCAGAATACCAATGCGGTGAGCTATTTCTAGTCTCCTTGCAGGGCTGGTGTAGCTAGGCTAAGAACGGAAATGCTCGATGAGATTTCAATCTAATCCATCTTGCTACAACATTGAAATACTAGAACAAAGTCAATCGTTATATCACAGCATCATGAACGTTTCTGGTCGTTGATGCTGCCTCTAAATGAATTAAACTTCTTGTTTTGTATCCTGCATATTGACTTTGCATATGACGCTGCCAGAGCGTCATTTCGTTGGCATCTACTTTGACAAACCTAAGTGATTACAAATACCCAGGAGTTAGGCCACCATGTAGTCCTAGTAGATAAATAAACCCAGAATTTCCCAGTCTTTGTGATACAGTGCGACACAGTTGCTTCATACTCCATCAACTATGAATCTTCTGCAACCCCCGCCTCTTGATAGCTCACGCTGGAGCCAGCATATTGTCCCAATCACCACAGAATCCGGTGAGCAAATACGTCTACACTATATTGAAAGCCCGTCACCACCTTCGACCAAATACAAAGGAGTCATCCTCCTTATTCATGGCTTTCCTCAGACGTCCTATCAGTTCCGTCACGTCATCAATCCACTATCAGATGCTGGCTACCGAGTCATAGCACCAGACTATCGCGGCGCAGGGCAGTCTTCGAAGCCTTTACTCGGCTACCAGAAAACGCAAATGGCCGAGGACCTACACACTCTAATTCGATCACACTTTGGCATTGAAGAGAAGATTCACATCGTCGGCCACGACATTGGCGGTATGATTGCATTCGCGTACGCTTCACGCTACCCGGAGCACACTCGTAGCGTCATCTGGGGCGAATGCCCGCTCCCAGGAACGTCATTCTACGAGCAATTAAAGAGCACGCCCGACCTCTTCCATTTTGTGTTTCACCGAGTCCCCGACCTGCCAGAGTTCCTGATTGCGGGAAAGGAACGCGAGTACCTCAAGCATTTCTTCGACAAGCTCTCGCACAACAGCGCTGCCATCACACCGGCTGATTTGGAAAATTACGTTCTTGCTTATTCGCAGCCTGGCGCGATTAGAGCTGGGTTAGAGGTTTACCGGGCTTTTGAAGAGGATGCAGAAGAGAACAGGAAATGGCTTGCTGAGCATGGAAAGGTCAAGGTGCCGTCGTTGTTGTTGATGGGAAAGGAGTGTATGCTTACTCAGGGCGCGGAGATGATGGCGAGTGAATACCATGAGGATGCAAAGGTGTTCACTGTGGAAGCAGCAGCCCACTATATCGCGGAAGAAAACCCTGAGGGCTTCGTCAATGGTGTATTGGGGTTTGTGGAGAAAATCTAAGAGTACTTTGAACGATACAGACACCTGGGCTGGCTTTGAGTTTCTCTGAATGTCGTTCAATGGGCGCATTATTAGACAAACAATTGTTGTTGTCTCACCCGTCTCTTTCCTGTCATGTAGTCCTGACTATGTATATATGCTACGTCTCGATTCTCTCACTGCAAATACGACCGATCACTGTTTTCAATAGCCACTCAAGTTCAAATCGTTATCTCATTGTCTTGGCATTCGTTAAATCTATGGTAGCTTTACATCAAACTTGCCAGTAGCCTCTGGTTTCGACAAGACCCATAGTATGCCTTGATTGATACACTGATCCCAGTGATCAGAAGCTTTGAGTGCTTTTCCGAAACGCCTGTGACCATGCGGCACGCCCTTAAAGAGCGTGATATCAGTAGGCACGTTCGCTTCTGTAAGCGTCTTGGCATACAATAATGCTTCGTCGCGTAGAGGGTCCAGACCAGCAATACCGAAGACTGCAGGCGGCATGCCTTTGACCTCATCTGTCGTTGCGTTCACGACATTGAGCTTAGTGTCTTTCAAGTCGGGTGTTCCGGTTTTCAAGAGACCGGTGAAGAAGTCGGCAACAACTGTGCTCAGAAGAGGGGCATTCGCGTTCTCAATGTACGATGCCAGTTTGAGCCTCTTGCCGGGACCCTGTTCGTAAGTATATGGCGAAGAGAGGCATGGAATGATGAGGACTTGGCCCGCTAGGGTCGGAAGGCCCTTGATAGCATCGCTCTTCCCAAGGTGCTGCTCCAACATGAGTGAAGCCGACAGTGTGCCGCCTGCCGACACACCGCCGACAACGACTTTGGACGGATCGCCTCCAATCTCTTGTATGTTCTTGTGCAGCCAAACAAAGGCATCTTGTGAGTCGTGCCATGCTGTAGGAAAGGTATGCTCTGGTGTATGTCGATAGTTGACATTCAGAACAACACAGCCGGTTTCGATAGCAGTCTGCGCACACGTCGGATCCTCACTCCTGAGGGACCCAAAGATGAAGCCTCCACCGTGGAAGTAAAGGTATACAGGGAGCTTTTCGGATGCGTCTTTCTTCACAGACCGATAGGTCCGCGCCTCGATCTTTGAACCGTCCCTGGTGGGTATCAGGTAGTCTTTAGTGTGGACGTGTGGCCCGAGAAACTTCATTGCTTCCGCAGCTCGCTCTTCTCTTTCAGTGTTGACAGCCGTTCTGATGACAACGGGATCCAGGGAGGTGTCGAAATTGGTTGCTGGTAGTGTCTTCTCTAGCGCAAGCCATTCTTCAGACGGCCCACCATACTGCGAAAAGTCCAAGGCCATGGTGATGTCTAGAAATATGTGTTGTTTTGGAAAGGAGTTATACTGTAAGGCTCTGATTTGCACTGCTATTGTTATGTTCAGAGAGGAGGGGTCAAGTATTTATGGCCCAATATTTGGCCCGCCGCATCCACGTACTACTCGTTAGCGTCATTCCATAACGGACCGAGGTTCATCAACTAGGGGTGTTATGCGACTAGGACGTTTCATGGTTGGATGTCTCACGGTAGTGTATGGAGACTATCAATCTCACGTGATTGTAGTGTTCTTAGCTTTGCCTGATCAGAGAGCTTACCGAGGTCTAGTTATATCATCTTGCCTTTGAGGTCCATCAGGCGCCGTCTACAGTGGAACCGACATAATCCCGAGAACGGCCACGATAGAAATCCTGTCTGACCTCCCGGTGGGGGTTCTCAAGGGCAAAGTCGCCATCGTGTTAGGATCTAGAGCGTTGGCGAGCGTCTTGGGAATAGCTATGCGATATTCATCATGCTTGCCTGGGAGGGCTGTAACGTGGTGTGCCTGGTGTTGGAATGGGCGGGTATGTATGTAACTGAATTACGCGGGGCAGTTGTGCTGGTATCTGTATCATGCACGGCAGATCGGTCTCTGAAGGTATTTACAACCGGCAATTGTCATGCTGCCACCAAATCTACGCACGGCACGTGGCTGGCGGGTTACGTGTGGGGGAGCTAATTCGCAGCTAACAAGAGTATAGGCGAGAATTTGAATCACGTGAGATAGAGAACGATGCACACTTGACAGTTGTCAGACTGTTGATTAATTTACGTCTAGTCTAGTGAGTGTCGTACTGATGAAGCCATACTCGAAAGCCGTCGTGCTGGTTGATACACGTTCGACAAGTGTGAGACTGGAAAGCTGAATCACGTGCGTACCCTGCATGGCCATAAAAAACTTGACATAGAGGCTTGCACAACAGACTTGAAGTCAACATCGGTAGTACGGTCACGGCGCACCCACTCCCACCCGCTAACATGAGCACCTATGTGGCTGCCAGAAAATGAATGACGTCTGGAAACGCCGAGTCATGATTATGCAAGGTCCCGCTCTAGCGTTTCCGCGCCAACCCGATGCGTCAGCTGCACCCCGGATCTCCACTTCTAGGCATCCCCATCGACTGCTCCATCATCCTGTCATCCATCGATTGCTCTGCTTCATCAAAATCGTCTTGTAGTGTTCAGCTGGCTGACGTCGCAAACTCCATTTTCATACAACAACAGCCCCAGCATTTATCAAGCATTGCTCGCAGCCCACCATGTCTGAGAAGGCGCTCCTCGCGTCGGCCACATCCGCGACGGGACAGCAGAAGCCGCCAGTCCATTCAACCAGACGTCAAGCGTTGGGCAGGGTATTTGCCATCGCTGCTACAGCTGCACTCATCCTTTACGGACTCCCTCGTGGTGTGTACACTGTCCTGAGTAATCATCATATCACTGCTGACACGTGCCAGCGAGCTATGAGCCTACTGGTGACTACCGAGAGGACAGCGAACTATGCCTGACTCCGGCCTGCATACATGCTGCGTCTGAAGTTCTGCACAGCCTCTCACCACAGTACAAGGAGCTTGATCCGTGTGACGACTTCGAGGAGCTTGTCTGTGGCGGTTGGAAGGAGCATCATGACCTCCGAGCTGACCAAGGCTCTATCTTTACGGGCACTATCATGGCTGAGAATTCACAGATGTTGCTGCGTCACATTCTTGAAGCGCCTTATCCCAAAGACTCGCAGGTAAACTTGCATCGGATCACGCGTACGAATGGAACTGACCATTGCACAGCATTCCTACTTCTCGCCTATGCAGTTAGCGTCCGTTTCGAAATCCGTAGACGAGGAGAACTTCGACAAGATGAAGGCTGTCTACAATGCTTGCCTTAACGAAGACCAAATCAAGAGCATCGGTGTCAAACCTCTTGTACGCATCCTGGAAGAGATCAAGAAGACCTACCCTGTTGGCGCATCGGAAACCCATTCGGTCAAGGATGCCATCCTCCTTTTAGCCAAGTACGGAATCTCTGGCCTCGTCTCTTCCGGTGCCGATGCTGATGACACGGATCCTGACACCGTTGTCGTGTCTGTAGGCGCGCCTTGGGGATTTGGGCTGCCGTCCAAGGAGCGATATGAAGATGAGAAGCTCGTCGAGAAATATCGCGACGTTACTGTCCAGGTTCTCAGTGCTCTTTACCCAGAACAGGACAAAGGCACGTTTGCAAGCATCGTAGATCTTGAAAAGAAGCTTGCAGCTGCGTCTCCCAGTACAGAAGAAAGAGAGGATGTCACTGTAAGTTCGTGTCCTGTTTGGTCTATGTATGACGTCGCATATGTCTCAGCGATTCTATGAACTTGATACCCTGTACAACGTGCCGATATGACGGGTTACTTTACGTATTGGTCAAGGCTAATCAAACTTTAGAAATACTACAACCCAATGCACATCGACGAAGCCACTGCAATCGCTCCTGAGATTGAGCTGAAAGCGTTGCTGGCAGCTCAGGCTCCCAAAGACACTAAGATTGAGCGTGTTATCGTAACGACTCCAGACTATCTAAAGGACTTGTCGACCATCCTGGCTGCCACATCCAAAGACGTCCTCCAGAGTTATTTCGTTTGGAAGGCTGTTCAGTCTTTCTCGTTTTATGTTGAAGCGGACGCTGTCAAGCCGTACCGTCGCTTTTACAATGTACTGTCTGGCAAGGTAGATAAGCCCTCCTTCTATCTGCGTGCATGAATCCTAACGTGACCAGGACCCTGACTCTGCTCCCGAGCGATGGCGCACGTGTGTTGGTCATGTCGACAATGGCCTAGGTTGGATTCTTAGTCGCTTCTTTGTCGAGAAGGCCTTCTCCGCCAAAGCTAAGACTTTTGGCGACACTATTGTTAAAGACATCAAGACCGAGTTCACTAAAAAGCTCAACGCAGCCGAATGGATGGACGATGATACTACCAAGAAAGCAGTTGAGAAGGTGCATAACATCGTTCAGAAGATTGGGTACCCAACCAAGAGCCCGGACATCATGGACCCGCCCACGCTTAAGAAACATTATGCTTCAGTCAATGTATCTTCAGATGCATTCTTTGAAAACGAGGTTGCTATACGCCATTTCGCCTTCGAAAAGGAGTGGTCTGCTGTTGGCAAGCCTGTTGATCGTGACCAATGGGGCATGACTGTCCCGACTGGTAAGTGACTGTTCGAAATGCTTTCAATACGCTTGCTGATTGAGCCTAGTCAACGCGTACTACAACCCTCCAGGCAATGAAATCGTCTTCCCGGCAGGTATCATGCAATTTCCCGTCTTTGACGTCGATACTCCTGCGTACATGTCCTACGGTGCATTTGGTTCCGTCGCGGGTCACGAGCTGAGCCACGCATTCGATAGCACGGGCCGTCACTATGACCAAAATGGCAATTACACAGACTGGTGGTCCAATGCCACAGTTGATGCTTTCAAGCACAAGGCTGAATGCTTCGTTGAACAGTACTCCAACTTCACAGTCCCTGGACCCGACGACAAGCCACTCCACGTCAACGGTCGTCTCACACTTGGTGAGAACATTGCTGATGCAGGCGGCCTGTCAGCTGCCTTTCAAGCATGGAAGCGCCGCTCAGCCGAAACGCCCAACCAGGATCTTCCTGGCTTGGACTACTTCACCCAGGAACAAATGTTTTTCGTCAGCTACAGCAACTGGTGGTGTGGTAAGACGCGCAAAGATAGCGCGATCAATCGCATTTACACAGATCCTCATGCTCCGACGTGGGCTAGGATCTTGGGTACCATGGCAAACTCTAGGGAGTTCAAGGAGAGCTTCCAGTGCAAGGCTAAAGAGCCTCAGTGCCAACTTTGGTGAGCCTTCGATCATTTCAGGTTTGAGAACGACGAGAAATTGTTCAAACAGGCACTGAAATTATGATACGGGTTGCTTTCATCACTCTGACAATACGCGCGAGCTTCCTTAGCGTTCTTCATATCGTAGCTGTTGGTAATAATTGTATTGCATTGCTCTGTATCGTCAACGTGCTCATCCTGCGTGTAACACCAATTCTCAGAATGTAAGATCCAAGGCAGGGACGTCCTGGGCCGTCCTGTAATTGAACCTCGATTGACCACCAAACTGGTGTGGGCGTAGATTTCCATCCTAGGTAACAGCTAGAACGACTAGTTAGTTTCGAATTAGAGCATCAGGTATTTGTTTATCTACGTACGTAAAGAGCTGCTGGATGTAGGACCGGGGAATATGCCCCGCCGAAACTACCGAAAGACAGCAGGTGCTCACAGTTCTAGCCAGAAACAATTCAGCATGGACTAGCCGACAGCTAAACGGCATATCATCAGCTGATCTAGAACGAGCTGTAAGTTGCTGGAGTGCCAGTATATAAGATCATCCAGAGAACGCTAGTGACTGGGTTCCACCAACGAGGTAGGACAACACCAGACTAGGCTGACGATATACTTTCCTACGCAAGACATCAGCAACGCGTCAATTATCCCCACTCAGTTGGTTGCAATGCGGCTATGATACTAATTTGTCAGCCAAATATCAGGATATGTATACATTGATATCTGCTCACTACTACACTGGATACTACTGTGATGATAGCTTTTGCATGTAGCTATAAAACCTCTGGTTTATGGTAATTTAGAGCGGAATGAACATCACATGGCAGGGTCCATGACGAGTATGTAGATCCCTGGAATTCCTCCAGCCACTTCTCATCCGATAGCCAATAGAGTCGATACTATCGAGCTACCACTTCCCGTGACAGCGGACATACCGTTGTCTCGGGCACACCTCCGTCCGGCACGGTACTCACTCCGTGAAGCAGAGCCTGGCCTCATCTCTGTAGAGCATTCGTTAGTAGAATATCCGACCAAGAGGGCAGGGTACATCTCTGATGAACAGGTAGCACCTTCTGGTGCACCGACGGATCGTACGTGTTGGACTTACGTTCTCTTTATTCAATGTCGTGCCGACTATTCTTAATACACCACCACCTGATTGAGGCATGCCCGAGTTACATGAAGGGGCCCCAATACACTCCCCAACAGTATTCATATCTAATCAGTTCTGTAAACTTCTGACCTTGACACTGCAGATATGATTTCCCAGGTCTTCGGAATAAGTTCCTCTGATGGAAAGCATGAGTTACGGCTCATCCTCATTCTAATGAAGTTAGTTTTGTGCAGGTGAAGCAACCTTGCCCCAACAGGACTGAATGTACTGGGGCACAATGGCCACTATCATCCCGCGTATCAGACCATGGCTGTTATCAACATTTCTCTCGTAGCAATTTAGCTTCAACCTCTGATGCTATGCTTGCGATGTATATTATAAATCACAGGAGCTACGAGCAATCGCCATTATTCTAGCTTAGTCCTAAATCGTAGCGTACCTGGTAGCAAGTCAAACAGCTTGTCAATTCGGCTACAGCTTAGACCCTCCTGAAAACAAACCACCATCAGAGATTATATTTCAAACAAACTTTCTCGAATGGCATGCACACTACGGATCCATGCACTCCCTAAGCTGCGTAAAAGAGGAGCATGCCGAAACCGAACGTCTGTGGGAGAGCCAGCAATTACCACCAGCTCAGCAAGGAAGTGAGATTCTATCAGTCTTATTTCCGTGTCTGATATGGAAGATACCATTCTTAAAAGAGCCAAACTAAAACCCTCACATTGCAGTGTCCAACGCAAATCTCAAGTATACAAACACTGTCTTCATTCCCATGTTTTGAGATTGAGATTGAATTCCGACATGCTATGTACAGTTTCCAAGGAATCATATGAGCTTTCTATCATTTGTCTTGTGTTACCCTCAAGCTCCAGTCCTCCTCAACCTCCGCTTTGGTTTCACTATGACAAGCAGGGATAAGTACCACGCTACTGCAGCACGGCTTTTGCAATATGTTTAAGGAAGCTGCTCAGCGGCATAATAGTCGCTAAGAAGAGTTTAGTAAGGCGCTGAAGGAACATAGGGAGTAGTGGCAAGGCGGAGTGAGCGGGGTCCAGGTTTGATTTGGAGCTATTGATCGATAGACTAAAAGGCGTATCATGAGGCCCCGCAATGTATGTTCTCAAACTCAGTTCTTAGCTATTCAAGCTGACATCTAACTCAGTGATGTTGGATATAGAAGCTAGTGATTTGTTTAGTGCTAAGAAGAATAAGACGCACATACAAAGAAAGTCGCTGTGACTTTACTCTCACTGCAACCTTTAGATGAGTTTCTGCGGTGAACGTTTGTATTTAGCGTTTGTACGATGACGATTCAACAGTGAAACCGAAATCTAGGCCCACTTCTAAAATGAGCGGGTGATTGCGAAGAATCGCGCGTCGCGTCGAACCTACGCGCTTTAGGTACAACAATCACTCTCAACTTCCTCCCGTCCCTCAGCCACCATTATCAATGGAGTCAACAAACTCAGCAGTTAGTAAGCATAGATATCTTCTTTTGGTATTTTACTATTACTGAGTGTTCACAGTGACACACACGGCTACTCCAACGTACGTTGCTTCAACAACCTTAGCTGAACTCCGTAAACAGCTCCAAGAGCCCGTCGCTTCCTCGCTCCGCTATGCACCACTAGACAAACTTGTCACTAAGCCACAGAAGCACGAACCAGATGCTATTTCATTCATGCTACTGTTCGGCCACATCCGTCAACAGGGGACAGACAATAAGCAGGAGGTCTGGATTCTACTTTACCCACCAACTCATGAAGGCGAACAGGCGACGATGTTGTTTCATTCATATGACCAAGTCACTCGAAAATCAGAATGGCATGACGGCCAAAACATCAGCTCAGCCGCGGAATGCGCAGCTGCGTTCAAGATGCCCAAGAAAGCATCTCGGGGCAAGCATGCCGCACTAGCGAAGTACTATTTCTTGCAGAAACTAGCTGCCACAGAAGCTGAGAACAGTGGCATTTGTGAGCTCAAGTTCCCGCTGAGTGTTAACAAAGGCTTTCTTGACGGCTTGAAGTCAGCCTGCTGCGAATTTGAGGATGAAGCGAAGAGCGCGCCAGCTAAACCGGGCCTACAGTCTTGCACACCGTCAGCTACTGTAGTGAACAGCCAGGACAGTGATACAACTCTTGCGGCAGATGCATCTCAAGAGCAGATTTGCAATAAAGCTCAGGGGACGCGAGAAGTTCAAATCCGAGGTGCATCGCGTGCACAAGAAGAGGCTGGTCGCGGCGCTCGGGTAAGTTGATTCCCAAGGGCGGATGGAATTGATTATGTTAACTTGGAAAGACCAGAACCTCTCTTCACAACGATGTAGTTCAAGTATTAGCCGATCTCCATGAAAAGGAAATGCAGCTCCAAGCAGATGTTGCAAACCTTGATGACCAGCTCCTCGCACTGACAGAAGACCGTGTGGAACTCGAACAAAAGTGCAGGAAGCTTGAGGAACTGCGCCTAAAGAATGAGGAGGAGAGGAAGAATATCGCAGCTCAACGTGGTGGCCTATTCCAAGGCCTGAGCACCGAGGCTGCTTTCGAATTGGCGAGGTGCATTGAGCGCTCACACAATGCTAAGCGCCGCAAAATCGACTGAACATCGCAATAGTTTTAGTGCTAGTATTACCGAGAAACTTCTGGAGATAGCGCAAAACTATTTTGCTCTCAAGCATCCAGCAACATGCGTTTGTTTAAGCTCGCAGTTTGATTGTGTCCACGTGACTATCTAGCTCGAAGCCACAAGAGCCTTTTAGTTCAGAGACCATGAAGTTCAAAGTGTAGATAATTCAGTGTTGGAATATTGGGACTCATTAGGATGTCTCAAATCACCTCATTGTCCGTTCGTTATTGATGCTGTGAAGAAAGGTGGAGATATCTCAATAGTGAACAAATCCTTGTGGTAAAAGTTACGGGGCCGTCTCCCACTATATGTTCATCTCTTTAGTCAACTCTACACTGTTTCTTCTCATGTATTCCAGTACTGCAATCTGATCCTTAATTTACTCTTCCAAATGTTATCTCATTCATCGTATCGTCTTGATAATATGAGAATCCTCTTCTGCTCCTAAAATCACTCAGGATATCAAAGCCCACACTACGTTATGCAGTCATCTATTCTTTGAGCGCATCTTTATCTAAATAGCTAACAGAAGACAAAATATTAAAAGCTACTACCAAAGCACTAAGAACATCTACAACTGGTTATTAATGAAGGCTCTACTATATACAATCTTGACTAGAGTTTGGTAATGATGAATACTAAAAACTAAGTAAGAATGACCTGTCTTGATCAAAGATTTCTCGCTTTCACTTAAACCTTTCACGTTATAGTTAGGCGTAGTTTTAAGCGAAACTCTACTAAGTGAGTGTGGAGTGGATTAGTCACATGCTTGTCGCGTTTGCTCCTTCCCTATTCTTTGTCTGCACTCATACACCGCCATCATCCTACAAGAGCCCGCTTATAGCTCTTTCTCAATTCAAATACTGAACTCGCAAGACTAGCTCATCGCAGCTCCAAACAGATTGCATTCTACGCCTGCTTGTGGTAAATACTTTCCACCAACGTAAAGCTAAACGTAGAAAACGTGCACTAATGTGCTTAGATACTCCAATCACCTCAGATACGACAACATACAACATACAGTCTATCGAAATGGCTGCGACCACATACGAAGAACTCATCCAATCGCTTGATATGGATGCAGATATTCTTCAATACCTTCCTCCCGAAGCCGAAGTTGATCAACTCCTCGCCGACTGCAATGGGATATCGATGCTCAAGCTCCAGAAGGGTCATTCTAACAGTGCCAAACTCGCTTTTGGCACGCATCGAGAAGAAGACACCAATGTGGCCCAAGTTTACGTTTGTCTCCGCTCTCCTTCGTTCAAGAATAAAGAGCCCTCTATGATGTTCAGCAAATATACAGTAAAGACGAAGCATACGCCTATGAGCACCAGTGATATCAACTGTACGAACAGCGCGTTCAGAACCAACAGGTTCTGGAGACCTTTTGTTCTCGAAAACGGCAAGGTCGAGCTGGACGCACTTAGAGCTGTTCTGAAGGCTCTCTTTATCCGTAAAGGTATCACTCTCTCAGTTCCGATCCCAGTGACAGGATCTGTCTTCCGCTCCAAACTGGTCATAGGATGCCAGCTGTTCAAGGACTA
This sequence comes from Curvularia sp. IFB-Z10, assembly GCA_002161795.1. Classification (NCBI taxonomy): domain Eukaryota; kingdom Fungi; phylum Ascomycota; class Dothideomycetes; order Pleosporales; family Pleosporaceae; genus Curvularia; species Curvularia sp. IFB-Z10. The sequence goes on from JPSZ01000005.1 coordinate 951,034, forward strand.
CAAAGAAAAGCGCAGGGATGAGACCAAGAAGATCCCTTCTGAGCACGCGAATATGAGCAAGAATGCAACAGACGCATCTCCAGAAAACCGGTCCTCTCCGGTAGATCCAGTCAACTCCCCAACCGTCTTTTCGGTAACGTACAACGGGATCTGTGATACTGATGTGTTTCTAATTTCACGAAGGTCACACCTACGCCCCAGCCTCGCCCTTATCAAGAAACTATCCACTGCGCGGGTATCACCGGACCTCTGGTTGCACAATCAAGGGAATACCGGCACCAGAGCCCACAGAATTCTGCCATTGGAGGAACGATGACCAAGGATGAAGCTGACGCAGATGAGGCTGCTTGCGCGAGTGAAGTGTCCGATAACCCCAGTCCAGACACTTCCATCAACCCTGGAATACCGCCAGAAGAAGCCCGGGAATCACCTACTTCTGAGGATGTAGTAAGATTATACATCAAAGGACCCAGTCACAATTCGTCATATGCTTACCTTCCCTAGACCCCAAAACGCAACAATTTTCTCGACATTATCCAGTCTGTGAACGCCTCACGCAGCCATCGAATCGTCCTTAAGGAAAAGATCCACGAAAACAAAGACGAGAATAACCGTCACGATACTGTTATCGAAGAGCTTCTTCTTGAAAAAGAACGACTAGAGGAGAAGATCAAGCTCCAGGCGGAAGAAGCTGAGCGCAAGAGAACTACACTTAGGCAAAAGATCAACGCTAAGAAGCAAAGAAAGGTTGAGCTGGAAGCTGAGAATGATGTATACACGCAAGATATACAAGAGAGGCTGAAGCGCGAGAAGTGTCAGTTGAGTAAGATGACTCCAGACATAGCGGCCGTCTGGCAGTTGTCTCATCTGTTTACTTGCGATGAACTTGACGTCGAGAACACCGCCAGAGCTAAACGCCAGAAGACTGCTCTTTAGGTCCTTCACAAAGGCCCAGCTACATGGTCTGAAACCACTGAACAACCCGGGTGTACTACGCCTTGTAGATACTAGGAGCAACAGGCAGAATATTCATCAAGGTCTCCAAACATTGCTCGCATCAGCACAAAGCACTTGAGTACAGGATTACCATCGCTGAGATACACTGTCTTTTATTTGGGATCAAGGAATCTTGCTATTCTGCTAGTTTCGGCTGTCAAGTATGTACTTTAGTCACGACTCAAACGGAATGAGAATATCTGCTTCCCACTCAGTGATTACTATCCATAAGACAGTTGTGCAGTTAAGTTGCGGTCCAAATGCCTTGTGATACCATCGTTCTATAACATGTATAAGAAAAAATCGCATAAGTGCATGATAGAATCCTTGAGATAGTCAACAATACTAGTATCTCAAAGGGTATGTAATAACAGAAGTGTCGTAAAAGCAGCTTTGGATTAGCAGTTGAAGTCATCTTAAGAGCGTAATACCGTGTTCGGGGCTAGCAATCAGGATCACACATAGGGTTTCCTGGCTGCCAAGCGCTAGGTTTGCTTAGAGCCTCGATGCCTGAGACTGCAGGGTACCAGCGCACGATAGCCATCCTTGGCTTAAACAATAGGTCCCGGATATGGAAGAACGTCTCAATAAATCTTGTTGTTCACTTCTCCTTCACTTAAGTCTCAGGGTTTCACGTGTCAAATGTTGTGTTAAGAGACATTCTAGAAGCCTGTTTCACTCCCAGCCCTTAGCTAGACGCGCTAGTGTCCCGCTAGTCGCGGTCACACAAGGCCCCACCGGTACACAAACAATCCATCTGGTAGACTTACAAGACGAGATCACGAGATCAAGCAATAACACAACATCTCAAAACACCAGTATTGGTGTAGAATCTGCCGAGAATCTGTACAACGTAAGTGTCATAGAAGTTAATCAATGTGTAAGAATACACTAACTGAACGGTACCACAAAGGTGCTGCAAACTAGTCTGGATGGCAACAACCGCTGAAATGGAAAATCTAGCGGAGAAGGGTTTACGAGAGACACGTGCTGCCATGGGCGCAGATGCTTCCCTCCTCCAATACTTGCCCGCAGACAAGGTCCGCGAAGCACCGTTTGAAGACAAGAAGCGCGAGCGCCTCAACTCGTTACCTATGCGTATTCTCTTCGGCCAGCTAAGAGAAGGTGACAAGACGGGAAATGAAGTCTGGATCTTACTGAATAAAGCTCACTCCGAAGGCCGGTCGCCAGAACAACGCTTCAATGTTTTCGATCGTCATGGGCGCCTTCTAGGTGGTATCACAGCGGAGGATGCCGTGCGACAAACTAACGCAGTGAATGCGTTCAAGTGTCTGAAAGTATCAGGAACTATGGACATGACACAGTTACGCGCTGTCATCAAGTACTACTTCATGGTCAAGAAAGTCAATCCCGTGCTGCCGTGGCCGGTTGACGCCCGTTTTGCATCACAGCTGATTGCAGCATGCAAGGTCGCACGCAATGTCATGAACAAGCAGAAAGAGAAGGAGTGCGAACTAGCCACTAGTGTTACCTGTCAGACTAAGCTGCCAAACTCTTTACCGCAAGCTGCGAGGACGAAGACACCGGCGGACGAATTGAGAGTAAAGACGGTGACACCAGCGAATGGGCCGAAGGCAAACAAAACGTTGGCCTTGACTAAAGCCCAAAGCGTGCCGCATCGTTCATCTATGCGAAGTGCTTCAACACAGCCGAATCGCTCTCTGCTTTCTGACGACAACGACAGTCTTTTCGTTCCTGAACAGCCGCGTCGTGCCGCTACACCTAATAGCTTCAAGTCCAACGTTCCGAGTACGGCACCTAGAGTCCTTCCCACAGAATCAGAGCCTCTTGAGGAGTTCAGAAGAAAGTTTCAGATGCACATGCTTCCTCAAACCGTCCCTACGCCACGTACTCCTCCGCCCAGCAGCCCGAAATCGAACCGTCATTCTTTTCCAATCCACCAAGATGGCAGTATGGTGAACAATACTGCAGCACCGGCGACGCCAAACCCTGTTTTCGAGGATAAAGACACAAACAATGCACTCGTAAGTCCCTCTCTGTGTCATTCGCCCCCTTTGTTTTCTAGTCACACCACAGACAACTAACGCCACAAACAGAAAGACAAAAGTCCCAACCACCAGTCTCCCCTTGCCTTTATATCAGCCTACCGCAAAGCCGACGCAGAAAGCGAGCTATACGAGGCAAAATTAGAAGAAAACGACGTCAAGATGCGCGAAATAAAGGCCGAAATCGCTGTCCTGGAAAACCGGCTTCGCGAGCTAGAAGTAGAAGAGCGCCATCTGAAGGCGAAGCACAAAGATACTCAGATGTCGAAGAAGCGGCTTCACTCTGAGTTGACGCCTGAAAAACGCGAGCTGTTGCGCTTTGGAGCGGAGCTTGCCGAAAGAGAGTTCAAGCGTCCGAAAACTAGAGCTCATGAGCATACAGATGGTGACGAGTGGAGGATTGCACTGGAGTTGGGGTGCGGTCAGAAGAAATAGACGGATTTGGCGAGCGTACATTTCTGTCTAACCTGGCATTGGATAGCTTGGCGCTTGGACAGAGGTAGTGAGTGACCTACGAGATTGTGCAATTGTACAGTATGGAGCAGATGGATATCCGTGGCGGGTCTTGTAAATATCACCGCCTTGGACCACAATGTGTAGTAGGGTATGAAACTTGTATTAACTTGTATGTCCTTTCTAAGCAACGACAATCGACAAGCTAGTATAATGCTTCGATTATATTCAAGGATATCTTAGATAGCGAGTCCCATGACGCCTGCAATGCAACACCGATTGTGTGAAACGAGGAGTAACACGAAAAACAAACCACTCCATTTCTTAGAATCTGTGGCAGAGTACGTTAGACCATGACATACACGTGGTATAGATGGGTTGAAAAGACATACCTTATTTCATAATTACCCGCTCTCGTCATGTAGCGCACCCATTTTACGCTGCTGTAGTTGCTCTTTTCAAACACCTTCAAATAACGTACAAGCAGCCCAGAGCTCGTGAACATGAGCAATGAGAAGCTTAAGTTTAGTGGCGGCCGCGACCATGCTTTTTGGTTGGTCATACTTGTCAAGCTAGCTTCAGCACTCAAGACAAACTCGCTCTGGCCAGTGAAGCGCGGAATCTTCCAGACAATATTGTTGTGCTCTGGCTCGTATTTGGCCTTGCCCTGCGACGTCCGCTCGGTAATGCGGGCGGTGTTCAAAGGTGTAGGTATCCGCACGACAACATTCGTCGCAAAAAGTTTGGAGCCGTAGTTGGCGCGGATGGCAATGCTGTATTCGACCTTTGTCTTACCGATCTCGTTGACAATAGCATGAACCTTGAAGGGCAGATTGACGTTCTCGGTCGCCCGGTATCGCATCAGCTCAAACTCGCCATCTGGTGGGATGAAGGATATTATCCTGTCCGAATCAAACTTGCCAAGCTTGACGCACTGGTGGAATTGACAGTCCTCCAGGGTGACACTGCCAGCTGCTGCTCTTGTGGCCTTTGCGCCAGCCTTGTTGCCGGAAGGCTGTTGCAAATGGTCCTCGCCCAACGTCAGGCGGTCGTTCAGGCCGAATTTACATTCTGGCGTGCCAGAAAGGTATGCGCGCATGATGATCTGACCATTCACATCGGCTCGGAGCACTGTTCCGGTTGCGGACATGAGCAGATTGACGTCTTCGATAACGTCGACAAAGGCTTCGTTCTTGCGGTATTTGATGTCTGCCCGTCGCCATGAAAGCGCGCCAGTTGCTTGCATAGTAATCTTGGAAGAGTCCTCCTGTTGGATGGTCAGCAATCACACTTTTGCTAGATATCGAGAAACCTACCATTGTTCTCTCCGACTTGACACCCTCGGTGGTAATATACATCTTCAACGTGTCTGTCTCAGTGTTCTGAGGGTATCCAAAGTCGAGAATCTCATCCAACAGCTCATAGACCAGGACAAAGTTGTTCTTGACAGCCTCCTCATCAAACTTGCCAAAGTAAGCCTTCCCCAACCCGACTAGCCGGTACAAAAACTCAAAGACCAGGGCGGCATTGGCATTGCTCTTGGTCACGGCCACCAGATAGATGTTTTCGTGCTTGACGTGGCTGAATGTAGTGGAGCCAAGGGTGAGAATGGGCGAGCGAACTTGAGCATTGGAGATGACCTGGATGCGGAAGACATCGGCAAGGCGTGGGCGGCAGTCGTTACGAAAGGCGCGGAAGATGAGGTTCTCGCCCTTTTGGTTGAAGATGAGAATACCGGAGAGCATGGCGGCGACGTGGAAGAGAGCAAGGCGGACGTTGACAGGGAATTGGCGGCGTCGGCGTGTTGATGCTGGGAGCTCCACTCGCGACGCCGCGGGATTGAGCTCGGACCATGCTCGCTTCGGCAAGGGTCTTTTCAGGAGAGACAACCTTCGCCCTCACCCTCGCCCTAGCCGGCACGCCATGTGCCATGCCAACTTGGCAATCGATGCAGACTACACCCGCCGAGTCTCGTTTTATGGCACTACCGCCTGAGCTGCGTTGCCACATTTACTCTTTCCTGCCTGAGCTGGTGTACAAGTACATATGGCCCGTTGTCAAACTATCGCCCGTTGGTGCGTGTAGCTGGCCGTACTTCAGGCTACCAACGCCGTTACTTTTGGTCAACAAGCTTGTCTACCAAGAAACAAAAGATACATCTGTCCAAACAAAAATGCGGGACCTCAATGAGCATTATCCGCCAGTCATTGTGCTAGTACCATCTACTGCGCTGCACTGCCCAACAAATACCTTTTTGGACACATTTTGCGGGCTCTTGTCTAGATCCGACGGCAGTGACTCGTTTAACCACGATCCCAAGGAAATAAGCCGTCAGATCACAGCTTGGAGTAACGTGTCTCTCGAGGCTCGGCTTGGAGTCCATTGGAAGCAGATCTATGAGCGCCTTCCTAGAGATTCAGGTTACTCTGAAAAGAATCTAGACATATTCATTACATGCACCTTGACTAGGATGGCACGCAACAACGTCAAAGAGGTCCATATACGACTTTTGCTTTGCAGTTCCCCCTCCAGTAAGACCTCGTCATGGGATAGACGCATGCTAGCCCAAGTGGTCAGGTACAGAGTCAGAAAACCGGAGGTTAACTGTTGCGATTTTGGGAGTGTGGGTGTCAAAGAAGGAGTGACGATAGTTTTGCCGCCTGAAGAGCATGGATTGTACCTTAAAGAATTTCTCTTGGTACTTCCACAGAGGAACATTGGTTTCCAGGTCGAAGAACCATCAACTCAGGATCGATGGCTTCTTGACCAGCTTGACAGTGGTAACCCATCAGGACAACAAGAAAGCTGAGCAGCCAGATACGACGTGGAATGTCAATCTTGACGTATCTGTTTGATGAATCTTTCCGCCATTGAAAATTGTTGTCACAAGAGTAGCATCCTCCGTATATTGGCCGTATACAAGTCATGCGACAGTCCGTCGCTGTTACATATCTGTACTAGTTTCCTTGATGTTGCATCGAATAAGCTCCTAGACCAGATCTTAATACAGGACACCCTTTGTACTCCTAACCTCGCCTTCCCACTGCTTCACCACCGTTGTCGCATGCCTAATAGCCACCGCAAGCGCCTTGAACGCACTCTCCGCTCGATGGTGGTCGTTGTCACCCCTGATACAATCTACATGCAGCGTAGTACCAGACGCCTGGGCAAAGCTCTGCAGACAATGCGGGATCATTTCGCAGCTCAAGTCCCCAATCTTCTCCCTCTTAAGCCCCAGCTCGATAACACTGTACGGACGATTCGACAAGTCAATTACAGCTCTCGACAGCGCCTCGTCCAGCGGCGCATATGCGTGTCCAAAGCGCGCAAGTCCTGTGCTGCCCTGTAGTGCATTCTTAAATGCCGAGCCCAGCGCTAGAAAAGTGTCCTCGCTCGTGTGGTGGTCGTCAATGTGGAGATCACCTTTGCACCGTATGCGCAGACTCCAGCCAGCGTGCTTGGCCATGGCATGAATCATGTGGTCGAGAAAGCCGATGCCCGTGTCTACGGAAATCTCCTGGGAAGCTGACTTTTGCGTAGCATGGTCTTTTTCAATCTTCTCGCCTTCGCCGTTCAGATTGGTCTTGTCAAGGGCAGCCCAAAAGTCGCTGTGCTCGTAGGGCGCGAGATCACCACCATCAAGGTTGATGGAGACTTGGATCTTGGTCTCGTTTGTATCGCGGTTGAGGGTGCAGGTACGTGGCATTGTGGGCGGTGGATCGGGTGTCTCGGATTGTTAGAACTTTGAGTTATGGGTGTCAACTGAAGGTTCAAAGTGACAAGAAGAGGTTGCACAAAAAAGTTTAGGCCAACTTTTGGAGGGGTGCTTGTTTTCCCCACGCGCCCCACGTCATGCCCGCCAAGCAATATAGGGCTGAAAAAAAGTTCTAGCCAACCACCGCGTCGCCGAACCAAAGTCCGCGTTCGCCCCAAAATTTTGAAGATATCGCGAAAGTCACGCCTCATCTCAAGCCAACACATCGGCGCAACTTCATATACGCGCCAGCACAATCTTCAGATCGCGCAAATCGATAACAACAGCAACAAACAGTCATGCCTGGAGCCACGCAAGAAACTACGCCAGTCCAGATCTTGGACCCGACTTCCGAGACCAACGAGGAGATTGATCCGGCCGTCGATCGCGACAGGATTCGAGTAGTACGTTGAGATGTAAAGGTCAAATTGTAACTTTGAGTCTAATTTTATCCGTAGCTTTCTGGCTCAACAGAAACGGCAGCATCTTTTCAGTTTGATGGCGAGGACCATACGCTAGGGAATGCGCTACGATACATCATCCACAAGAAGTGAGAGAGAGAATCGCACATGTGTACGAGAAACAGCTAATTGTGTTCTAGCCCCGATGTCGAGTTCTGTGGTTATTCCATACCGCATCCTTCAGAAGCCAAGATGAACTTGCGCATTCAGACCTATGGTGCGTTTCACGTCAGACACGTGTCTGGAGCATAACTAACTCCATTCTAGACGGCGTCAGTGTTTACACTGTACTAGAAAAGGGCCTGGAAGATTTGATGGCCATGTGCGATGTTGTTGAGAAGAAGTTCACCATTGCACGTGACGAGTTTGTAAACAAGATGGAGGAGTAAGCCCACAATATGGGGTTTGCGACATGATTGCATTGTTGGCGTTCACGGATAGCATGGGTCAATGGCGAATGGAAAGGAAAATGGTATTGTCTTTGGCTATTTACATCGCATCTTGAACTTATTTCAATTCCGAATTCAGAGAGCGACAGCCCAATCAGTTGCGACCCTGGGAGCAAGAGTCAGTATGCTGCAGATGCAATGTCAGGGACGTAATCGAATACATACTTCCAAAAAGCCGTTGATGAAGTTGTTTGGCAGCCGTGCCTTGGGGTCCTCTTCGGTACGGAAGTACTTGAGCACATGTGACAGTTGCTTCCAGAAATTGAGCGTTTCCTGAAGCACACATTAGCCCTACCCTGTTTCCTTGTTTCTTGTGCTTGGTTTGCGCCGTACTTGGAATTCTTGGTGGCTGTTGAAGAGCAGTACATCGACTGTTTTCAGCTGATTCACGTATCTATGCCGCTCAAATTCCTGCCGCATTTTGGTCCGGAGTTGGGATACCGGCATGTTGAGTGAATACATGGTCTGGATCTCGGGAGCCTGTATGGGTCCCGTCAGCCTCCCGCGCTTGTATATCGTTGCTGCCGCTCGCTCCTCCCAACTCAACGCGTCCCCGTCTCGCATCCGGTTCCTCCTTTACACAATATCTAGCAGTGGGCGGATTACAAGGCCTCGTTCTGTCGTGTCTAGGATGGGAGGAGTATGCGTACCGACCGCAGCCAGTCCCGGTAGCTGTGAATGACCCTCTTCTTTGCATCAGCCCAGTTGACCGCTATGCCCGAATTAGCCTTGAATCTCCCCAATGTTTGAGTCGCATGTTCCACTCACATGAACGCGTGCGCTGAGCGAGGTATGTAGGGTTGATGACCATTTTGACGGTGTTGCGGAGCTCCAAGTCGTCCCAGAGCGGGAGTTGCAGTGACGATGCGGCTCGGGTGGAGTGGAATGCCAAGCCGTGGTGTTAGCGCGGATTTGACTGACGGCGCATTCGCAAAGTTGTCGACCAACTTGCAACAGCATCACCACTACATAAATATAAAACATCCAGTCCGTGTACTAGGATCGAAGGCAATTACCCATACTGCAAGTCCAACGTCACATACGATCTCCATCCCAACCCGTTCATCATTCAGCCATGCCTCCCGTTCGCACTGCACGCGCCTCTCGCAAGGCCCCGCCCGAAGGCTTCGACGATATCGAAGACACGCTCCTAGAATTTCAGACCAAGATGAAGGATGCCGAGAACGCCTCGCACGAGGGCAAGAAGAAGTACGAGATGACATGGCCAATCTTCCAAATCACTCACCAGCGCTCGCGCTACATTTACGACCTATACTACGAGAAGGAGGCCATCAGCAAGCAACTCTACGACTACCTGCTCAAGAACGGATATGCAGATGCTATGCTGATTGCTAAGTGGAAGAAACAGGGCTACGAGAAGGTGAGTCGCTCGCGCCCACTTACACAGGGAGCCCAGACTAACATAACTTAGCTATGCTGCACGCGCTGTATTCAAACCAAGGAGACGAACTTCCGGTCTACCTGCATATGCCGTGTCCCCAGAGATCAGCTCAACGAAAACCAGGAGATCCAATGCGTTAACTGCGGCTGTCGAGGATGCGCTTCCAGCGACTGAGCCCCGTCGAGATTTCGAGCTACCACTAGGGTCGTGTGGAGATATAGCTACGGGCACCTTCAGGAATTTGTTGAACACAGCCAGGAGTTCCTACCAACATCGATACCTCCGGAATTGCATACCCATGCGCATGCCAATAGGCAACACATCAAGAGTAGACGCCAGGCCTTGGCATGCTGACCTGAGCACCAGTCGCGGGGAACACTGCACCGGATTTGCGTTTAGGAGCGGAATGAGATTGAAAGTAGGGTGTGTCTATTGGCCATGCCATTAGGAATTTAAATTGTTAACATGGCTACAGAAAAAGTGCATAAGTGAAGGTCTTGCCGAACCGAACGCCTCAATCTAGATGGGTATACCAGTGAACTGTTCAGAAGACTATCTAATCGTAAAAAACCCCCCAGTAAGCCCGCTGAAACGCTTGTAGACATGATCTATATAATAGGCCAGTGTTCAGCGATCAACGGCCTGTTCATGTCGCGCACATTCCGTTGTCGATTTCGGCTGCTGAAACGGTTTGGCCTTGGCGTATTCATATCGCGACCAAACCTCGATGAAGGCAGCTGGCTGAGAATGTCTTGGCGCCTAGCCCAAGCCGTCGGTGGCGGTGTTGGCCACAAGTCGGAGATTTCCGCTCCCAAGCTTCTCCTCGTTTGGCTACGCCTGAGTTGAAATGGGCTCTCTTCATCGATTGATGAGTCTGGATCAGAGGTAACCGCTCGCCTTCCTGATGGTGACCTACGTACTGGCGGTGGTGTTGCCGTCGGCGCTAAGTGAAGATCTTCCCCGGAATCATAACCAATTGCTTGTGCCTGTCTGTCTTGGTTGTCGCGGCTATGAAAAGCCGCCATAGTGAAGACCCTGCTGCCCTTGATAGTACTACCCAGTGACGGTAGCAAACGCGATTGAGGTTTTTCTGGCATAGACGGTGGAAACGAGTCGAGCTTCTGGTGTAGTCTGTGCTTCATGCGTCTTCGCCACAGGAAGAAGAGGACCAGGCCCCAAGCGCAAAGCCCAACTGCGATTGGTATCAAGGCTAGGCCTACCTTTGTTTCCAGGGACATCTGTTGACCCTGTTGCGAGGCAGGGATTGCCGAGTCTGCCGAAAGCGTAAGGTCTGACGTGGGAGAGGAGAGGCCCGTTTCCAAAGTCTCTGTTGTGTGGAGAATTGGTACAATATGTGTCGACGAATATGTGATGATGACTGACGTTGAATGATTTGCGTGGGAAAGCGATGTTGTGAGTGCCGCTGAAGGGGTAGCAGACACTACGCGCGTCGAAAAGCCTGTTTGATAAGGCAGTATTGATGATGTGTTGGAGAATGAGGCATTGTATCCTGACAGTCGACCTGTTGACGATGCAATGATGGTTGGTTTGAGTTGTACATTGGCAAGTGTCATTGATCTTGCTGCTGTATCATTTCTAGCCTGTACAAGGGCTGGCTTGGAAAGAGGGCTCATCCTCTTTGATCGTAATTGTACCCCTCGACTCAAAGAAGGGGCGATGAGATGAGATTGTTATTTTTCCTGCTGCTGTTTGATGCTAAAATTCCTTGTCGAATGTCGAAGACCGAATACTCGTGGTCCTGTTGTGGAGTCAGCGATGACAGCAAAAGGTTGTATGTAAGAATGGCGAGATAAGTATCCTTCTTTTCTTCTTCTTTTTACGCTTCCCTCAATGTACAAGTTTGAATATATGTGACGTACGTATTTTGCAAGAGAGAGAAAAGTACACAAGCAAGTCTGTAGAACTATGAAGTAAAATTGGAGAAAGGTGGCTGCTGCCTGCTCCCTTTGTATGAAAATTCTCAATCACAACATGAAGGCACGGTCTCAATCTGAACGCGTAGCTTGACTCTTATTTTTTGGATATTTGCTTTTTTTATGACAATTGGGATTGACGCCCCAACACCATTGGCTGTAAGAACTGACCACCATAGAACGCGTGGGTGTTGGTTTTGAGTTTTAACAAAGAAGATCCATGCGGGGGGTTGGATAGTTGCGGTGTCGACGATGACAGTGCATTTGGATGTGAACGGTAGATAGTTGTACCTGAAGGGGTGGAGATAGTTTGTGCGATTCCTAGATTATTGGCTTTCGTTCGTGGAGATGTACAAGAAGGGGTCATAGCTGCTGGTAATGCTTGTATGTAGCTCTACAACACCACGAGATTTTTCTCTCAAAGACATGGCAGACGTCGAACCAAAGAGAAAACTCCTATTCTACCATGTTCGAGGATGTTTCTACGATGCAACGTCGCCGTTCAATCCCCTTGCATGCAATGAAAAAGTCTCCACATGGCTTGCTTTTCCCTCTCACTCAATACCCTTTGCTTTTCCCTCTCAAGGAACTCTAACCATACACACATGCACTCGTACAGCCACAGCTTTCACACTTACCTAGATACCTCCCAACCACCGCTAATCATCGGAGCACTTTCCAACACAGAGCACAAACGCGCACACGTTCTTATGACGGTGTATTGAGAATGATGCGCTGGCAAATGGAGCAACGACCCAGTGAAGCTCAGAGTTGTGCGATATACTGAGTTCACGAAGTGTGAAGGCCAATGATAGTGTTTCGTTGCTGAATTAATAACACGCGGAGTGTGTGCACATTAACAATACGCGGAGCGTGTGTGCATATATGGATTGGCTGATGAGGGCAGCGCAGCTCGTAGGGCTGAGACGAACTACTGTTCTGTGGCTGAAAGGAGGTTTATTTCCTGCACTGCAGTTGGGGAGGTATGCAGAGCTAGAGAGTGGTTATTTTCCCCGTTAATCCGGGTGGCTGAAGCGAAGAAGAACATGCAAGGCAAGGTTGTGTTAGGATAGATCCCTTACTGAATGTAGACACGTTGGGCACCTTTCTTTTTTGCCCTTTTTTTTCTTTGTTTACGAGTCATTGTTGGTGAGCAGGTTACGCGTTGCGCTGGAGATGGTTGGATCGCAGGGGAAGAAGTGAGCGGAGATTATCCTTACTTTTTTTGGTTGGTTGAAAAACTTAAATTCATTCTGCGTTGTACGGTGGGTAGAGGACGAACGAGTAGGACGAGGTTGGTTACAATCTTGCAACACCCTGTGGCGTTTTGAAAGCGCGTTGTTGTCTTGGTAAGTAGGGCCGAGAAAGCTGCGGAGGGATAGCACCTCTGTGTATCGCACACTACTGAATATTTCGCAGTGTTAGGTTAGACTCCTTCTATTTTTCGTGAGATATGTATAGCATCTTTCGTGCAAAGATAACTCTCCCGTTTGGAGCCGATGGTCTCGGCCCATAGTTGTAGTCAAACATTCTTGTTGGACGAACGTTGCCTGGCCACCTTTGTCCCCCAGACTATGACGCGTCGGCAGTTGGGGGCTGCCGGCAGACAAACGAGATGAATGTGGGTTCTAGATGCGGGAAAACAATTACTTGAAATTGCACGAGAAGTGATGAGGTCAGCCAAGAAGTGATGATGGCATGGCTGTGTTGCAGACGACTGCTATCTGTCCCTTCGTTGCGCGAGGCTGCAGCACACATGGAGAGACATGTACTATTGTGCTGCATAAGTCTGCATACGACTACTTGCACTCCGATTAACGCTCGCGTAGCGCTGGTTTCTTGAAGCGAGGGTCCACGTGCGATGGTGATGAGGGCCAAGATTGCCATGTCGGACAATAGGGTCCGGTTGTTTCATCAGCCCAGTTCCAAGACAAGGTATCTAAATATGCCTGTTTATACTTGGCCAAAACGCGTGAACAAGACAAGACATGGCATGGTATGGCATATAATGTCTGGACAATCCCCACGCGCAGAACTGCTCAATAACCAAAGCAAACTCACATGAATATTCCATCGTCATAATGTATTCCACTTTCGCCGAGAAAACACCCCTGCTTCCCATCGCAGAGCCCAACCGCGAGATTGCCAACGCAGACAAAGATCAGCGCCGTTACTCCCGTATCGAATACGCGTTACTGGCAGCGACACTCGTCCTGACGACCTTCCAATTCCTCGTTCTCTATAGCGCAGACGGCTGTATACCCATAACGTTCAATGGCCACTGTTCTGCCATAGTGGCTCAGCTCGCTCGGGGGCTGCGCACGTCCATCCTCGCCAGCCTACCAACAGCTGCTGTCCTCTTCATCATCGTGCCATTCCTGGCGCAAAAAGAGCACGTCGTGGTTGCGCGATACACAATTCTCTTCTGGCACCTGGTGGGCTCGACGTTAGGCGCGCTGCTGCTCTAGACGCGCCGGCGTTGTTCGATTAGCTCGCGTGGATGCTTGACGGGCAGCCTTGACGGCTGCATTTCATCCTTTTTTTTGTTCATTGCAGCGTTCTATTGTAAGATTACCAAGACGCAGGACGTCAACGGAGTGAGTCGAAGAAAGACCAGGACCTTGTGGTATGTTTGACTTGGCCAGTCCACAAGTTTGTGTACCTGTTGGAACATGGTCGTCTTGGGCAACGCCTATGTATCATAGCACACCATCACCCCATGCTGTGCAATAACGAATAACGAGAAACAATTTCCTTCCTTTAGCAAAAAAAATCCAATTAAAAAAGAGTACCATCCGTATCTGTCAGATTCTCCGCTTTGTTTACTACGTGTAAATGATAAACCCCGCCAAACTAAACAAGCCTTGTTCAACGCAGCACACACACACACACACACACACACACACATACAATCTCTCTGCACGTCGAGCCTTAGCCGCAGTATCAAGCCCACCCCCAGTTAGAGAAAGCTAAGACGAACACGAGTAGCATCTCGCAAAAATAGTGATACTAACCTGCCGTGCATATACTTACCCCCACTACCTCCACTACCTCCACCAGACCCCGTCCACACCACCTTAGCCTTGTCTCACGTAGTGGAGGGGTGGGAGTGGGGAACCGAAGCCCACATGCAATACAAACACTAGGTATGCTAGTCTAGCTCATTGTACAGATCACCCACCATCTTGTTCACTTCTCAAAAAGAAAAGAAGACGAAAAAACGGGTCCGAAGCAAAAACAAAAACACACAAAAGAAGAAAAGAAGAAAACGGCCTTGCATACCTATGTCAAACGTTATGGTGGCGATAAGTAGTCATACATAGTAGGAAGAGGAGGAAAGTAGCCACAGTATATTCATGCACCCAGGATAGAAAAAAACACATGATACTACTACTGTACCCTAGTTTATATTTCGATACAAGGGGCCCACCTGAAATGAACACAAAACCTGCGTATTTGTCTCTTTGCCTGATAGCGGGGTACCCCCCCAAAAACATGGGGGTGCGTTGCACCTGGTTACGCATGGCTGTGTACGATTAGGACCTGACTAAGAATGCAAACAACAATAATAACAACAACACCCCACAGAAGAGGCTGAAGAACACGTCTACTGGGTTTCCTCTTGTTGCTAGAGAGACAGATAGACAAGAACCCCAAAAAAAGAACATACAACAGCGGGGATTCGCCAGTGGTCACCCACCTGACTACTAATCCGCCGGTCAAAGACTTATCGTGCGGAGATCAGACGGGATCCAGAGAGAAGTTTCGCCTATGGTCGTATGTGTTAGTTCTCCAAAACATCTCTGTACACGTACACCACACCCAGAAGCAAAAAACTAAGCTTGAAGAAACATGATTGATTTTCTCACTGACGAGCAAGAGACTATAGAATCCGCTACGTTCAGACATGCATGTTGTCGTCCACATTTCATCATTAAGCCATATAGCAATGACCATTCACCGCTCTCGTCGTCATCTCCCCAGTCGACGTGTCCACTGCCCACCTTAAAATAAGTATATATCATTACGCGTGTATGTACTCGCTCGCAAAAAAACAAACAACCCTAAAACACCTTTGTAGACACCAGTGACAAGTGTAGTCAGGTTGCGCCCACGGTGATCTGCCGGGCTTTCAACGCCTTCCTTAACAAGGATGAATGCTAAATTAGACGCCAATAGTAGAAGGGCTAGCCGTTGCTTTCGTGGGTATCGTTTGTCGTTACATCGTGAGGGAAGGATGGTCGAATCGACGATCCAAAGAGTAGCCAAAGTGATAATCTGAGCGACTGCAACATAAAAGGCCGCAGGATAAGAGCTAAAAAGATGTAGTCGCAAGGTGAGGGGTATCGAGAATGGCGAAGAAAAAGGTACCCAGATTCTAGTGTTGAGATCCAGAGGTGGCGTATCAAAGGCAAAGTGCGAATCAAAAAAGCCAGTTACAGCGGCTTGGTGCAGGTCGCTCAGAAACGGGTCGTCGAGCTACGGGCCAAGCTGGGTCTCGGCCCCTTCTTTTGGGGGGATCCATTGGGAGCAACAGCCATTTGTCTGGCTCCAATCTTCTCGAAGCCTTGCAGGAGGTCAATGCCGGGCTCCGACTCATCGCTGTGCAGGAGATGAAAAATATCTTCATCGTCTTGCTGTTGAGACACTGACTTGGCAGGTGCATGGAACGACTGAGGAGGGGTCAGACCACTGTGGCCGTTCTCCTTGCCTGTGGTGAGAGGAGCAGATTCAGCGGTCGGAGTACCCATGGGAGGCTTGAGCATGGGAGCCTTGATGGGCGACATGTTCTTGACGGGCGACAGGTCGGGAATGTTAAGGAAAGAGGACGCCATCTTCCAGTTGGGTGTGGGTGAGTTGGTCTTGGAACCTGTAATGTCGGCAAGGATACCACTGGTAGTGACGGCGCGTTCGAGGCGAGGGCGTTTGGCAGAGCGCTTGATAGGGCTCTCATTGTAGCCAAAATCACCAAAGATGTCAAAGGTGGTCTCGAAACCATGTCCCACAAGATTGACGTGCTCCTCGTTCGGAATACTCACAGCTGGGCTCCAGCTCTTGTTGTCAAGGAAGGAAGTATCAACCCACATGGCTAGGCTCTTGTCTGGCGAGCCACCGACGAGCTCACGCATCTTGTTGCGATGATTGCGTAGGTTGGTGTTCGGAGAGGCCGAGGCAGGCGGCAGGGCCGGGCGCTTGAACACGATAGCAGGGGTTAGAGGGTCGTGAATCCTATCTCCTTGGCGGAGCGGTGACGAGATCATGTGGTTGTTGCCAGCTTGCTTCATGTGGGTCTTGGTTTTAGTGGGAGAATCGTAAGACGAACCACGAATACGAGCAATCTCTTCCTCAGCACGTCCACGTTTCAGGCTGGGACGATCGAGATCGGCTTCGGAAGTCAGCAATGGTCCGGCCGGGTTGCCCTTGATTGCTGAGGATTCGATGGATGAGTAGTAGCCGCTGTCACCAAGGCCGTTGAACTTGCGTTTTCGTCCACCCGACCGGCTGTGCGACGGGAAGCGTGGAGCACGGGGCGGTGTATCCTCGCGAACCGAACGCGACCGTGAGACTGGAGGAGGCGGTGACGAGTGGATATCAGCCGGTGGGGGCGAAGATGGTATTTGACGAGGTGGCGGCATGCTAAGAGGATCCTGTCCGTCGTGTGCAGCTGGATCCGAGCATGGAATAGTGGCTTCAGAAGAAGGCAGATCGTTGTCTTCGGGGTATTTACTCGAGTCGAAACCCTTGGTCGAGCTCAAAGGTAGGAAGCTAGTTGCGGTAGATGGGGAAGGACGGGGAAGATCGCTTGTGTAGACTGGGGCAAAAGACTCTGGCTGGGCCGGTCGGCGGACAGGCTTGACCTTGTGATACTGCTTCTCGAATCCGGCGTTGATGACCCAGTAGTGGCCCTTTCCTGGGTCATCCTTGGGTCGCTCTTGCTTAGAGAATGACTTGCTCAGGCTGAGGTTGTGGCGGATGCTGTTCTGCCATCCAGTCTCTTGTGAGTTGCGGTAGAAGGCGAATGTGTCTGAAATCCACTTGTATATTTGGGCAAGCGTTAATCGGCGGTTTGGTGCGCGCAGAATGGCCATGCCAATGAGCATCGCATAGCTGTAGGATGGTTTGTTTCCATCGTCTTCGACGGTGGGCATCTGGTCAGGATCAGGTAGTGGTCCGTCGATCTCCTCGGTTTTGATGTCTTTGGCAACCTTCTGCTTCTTGGTGGAGTTGATGGCAGCGGTAGTGGTGTTGTTAAAGTTGGTCCGGTCTCGTAGGGGAGCGGCGGCACCCATCATGGGCTGCTTCGACGCGTGCTTGATTGGTGGTTCTGCTGGCGACATGGTGGACAAGACGGGACCGGCATAATAGGCGTTCTCCTTGTCCATGTGGGAAGAGGCATGGCTGGGCCAGTACTGGAGATGGCCCGCCATTGGGTGCGCGTGCTGCTCGAGGGCGGGCTGGTCCTTCTTTGCAGGCGCGTCGGTCCGGAAGCGTTGCTCTTGGGGCGGCGGTATCTTAACCGTGTTGAGGCCCTTTTCAACGAGTGCGCTAGGCGGGGGGGAACTGGAGACTTGGCGGGTCTTGCGGGGCGAGGCTTTGGCGGTGTGGGCAATGGGCGGTGCGAGAAGGGTGTTGGCGGTGTTGGACACGTCGGTGACGGACGTGAGCGGGTCGAGATAGCGTGGGTTAAAGGCGTGGGCGTGATCGGCGGCGTGGTGAGCGTGGTGAGGCTGCACAGGGTCCTGAAAAATCTGCATGGAAGGGTGTCGACGCGCTGCAGCCATGGCAGGACCAAGCTGCAAGGGCTCCGACAGCCTTGTATAGTCTCTCCAGACGCTATGACGCGTGAAGTCGCGTCTCGGGATCCAAAATGGAGGCGTCGGGCCTACTGAGCACGGTCGGTGCGGGTGCTGTTGACTGAGATTGCGCTGACGATTGCCAAGCGCGTCGTTGAAGAGGCGGTAAGGTATATGCTGTCAATGGTGCCAGGGCGACTACCGACTGTCATGTAGAAAGTAATTTCTACGCAGTTGCGACCAGAAAGGAGGCAGTTGGGGGTAGGACGTGGACAGTGGGCAGCTATCTAGTCGAGTGCGGATAGCTGAGGCAGCGGAGCAATTCGCTTGCAGGCGCTAAGAAGCAACCTGTGACGACAGCTAGAGTTCTGCCGGGACCGCGGCGTGGAGCGGTGTGGCGTTGCTTTTGGAAATGCAGGTGATTAAGAGTCAATGGGATGTTTTGGGAGTAAATGAGCAGGTGAAAGGGGGACAAAGGGGAGGAGGGGTTAGGTGAAGAGGATAAGCGGGGTGGGAAGGAAGTCACGCAAGAAAGAGGAGAGAGCGAGGGAGCGAGTAGAGTAAGAGCGGGCGGCGGGCGCAGACGCGGGCAGCAGGAGCGACGCGGTGAATGGCTTACTGGCTGCTTGTCTGGCTCCTTGCCTGGCTCCTTCTCTGGCTGGCTGGCTGGCTGGCTGCCTTGCCTTGCTTTGGAGGAAGGAGCTGCTTGCTGCTGCATTACCGTGCTTGGCTACCACTGTAAACGCACCCGGGGGCCTGCAAGGCAGGAGCGACCGATGCAAGGGCCCGTAGCCAATAGGCGGGTCCAAGCACGCGTTCCTTGAGTCCGACCCACGTCATGCCCACCGTGTGTCGTCCAGCAGCTCCAGGACCACCAGGACCATCCTCGTGCCGGCAATTCCACTAGCCAGCTGTTCGCTATCGCCATCCGCTATCGCCATCCGCATGAAGACTCAATTTTCCCCTCACCGTCCAGGCCATCGAGTCGGCACCCGTCTGGGACGCGCTTGTGCGCTTCCGGTACCAGACAATGTCCATCCAGTCGCCGCCAAGGGCACCAGGAAACATTCGCACTCGAACGACGCGCCAGTACGACGCCCCGGGTGAAACAACAGCGCCAGCAACGCCAACGTCGCTGCAAGCCCTCCTGTCGCTGTGAAGGGGGGAGCTACCAGCCGCGACCTATCGTCGTCCGCACGTTGGCACACAGTGGCATCTTCTGATCCAGCCGCTAGGGGGCGCATGAAACTCGACAAACGTACCCTGGCTCATAGCGCCCACCGCAGGCAGCCACAGCACAGGCAGTGCCTTGCCCTGGACCGGCGACGGAGCGCGTTGGCAGCACCGCGGGTCCAGACGCGTCTGTGTGTAGACATTTACCGTCGATACTCATTTCGATCTCAACTACACCTGCCGCACGGCTCTTTTGCCATAATCGCGATCGCAAGTATCCAAAAGGAGACGACGACATGTCGACAACTTGCGATGGACGTTCTCATCTCGCAAGACCGCTCGAGTGGGCTAGCTTTGCCTAGTGCGCCCTCCATTGTATGCCGGCTTCATGCGAGACCGACTTCGCTACCATGCCCTCCGCCAACCTGTGCCCCATTGATGCACCCCACTCAACTGCCGTCTTTGCAGCTACAGTACGGTACACCTATTCCGTCTTGCTTCTTGTTGCGGTTTCCACAAGTCCGGTACACATTGTTTTTTTGTCATTGTCACTCTTCTTCCCGTACCCCTCACCTTAACCTGTCTTTGTCCCTTGGGCTTTCTCCTGCCTTGATTTGAGGCCCGACGCTAGCCAGTTGTCAAAAAACGTCTGTGGTTCTTTTAATAAACCCACCTTAAGCGAGAGACTTCCCATCACAGATCACGATCCGCCGGAGCACTCTCCGATGATTGCCAGCGTGGGGCGGGCGGCTCATCATGCTGATCGCCGGCCTGTCCACTCTCAAGTCCGATGCTTCAACAATGTCCTAGCCCCGTACAAGGAAATTGTAATCCTTCCGTCTCCCGAACCGCTTGTTTCCCTCTCTGGCCTAGATTTTTCGTTTACTTTATTAAACTTTTTCCTTTCAACGTCATTTCTTCTGATTGGCGACTGAGTGTCCCACCCGCCTCATCCTTGTTCGACGATAGGATAGTTGCGCCCGATGAGGTATACACATATTCTCTAAGGGCTATCCTTGCGTCAAATTCTCCTAGAGAGTAATCTAGAGATGTCACACGTTATACTGTACAAGCATATTCCTTGGCAGCGACTACCTCTATCCAAGCAAAATGAAGATTTCGTATTTGAATGACTGAGCCCCTGTATCAGCAGATATCGGTCGTGTCTAGACATCCCAAGGGCTCACCCACATGATCCCATTTCCCTCAAAGTTAAAGCTTAACACTGAAAAAAAAAAAAAGCCTTGTTCTATTTGCTGCGGTGATTTGAGAAGGAACAAGGGCGCGAGTCAGAATGGCATGAGTCAATCGGGTTCTAGACCAAACTCAACCAACGCCCTCAGGGGACAAAATGAACAACAGTAAAGCATATTCAAGGGCTACATACACATGACAATAAGAAAATATTTTCTGGGTATATCCGAGTGTTGCAAAGCGACACCAGCTACTTGATCCGTTCTTAGTCTATCTTATATCTTCTTTACTCTGTGCGAAAAGAAACCCCCTGTGACTGAACTCGTTCCATCGTGATGGCGCTGCAAAGCCAAAGAGAAAAAACCATAATCGTGTGTCCCCTTCTATACGTGTGCAAATAAAATCAACACCTGAGAAAGAGGGCCCCGGTCGTTTCTTCCATCAAGTGCATATGTTTTTTCGCTGAGGGACCCCTAGTTGTCTTCTTTTTTTCACTTTCGTGACCCGATTCTGAGTCCAGGTACGCCCTTCAAGCCCATCTTGCCAACAGTCGACTTCTCAAGCATGGGCGGCTCCGGGCACCCCATTGTATACGCATAGTCGTTCGCCAGCCGAACCAACTCAGCCGTAGATAGCTGCAATTTCTTGACAAACGTCTTGTTGTATCCCAGGAATGCCTGATAGGCTTTCGACTTGGACACCTCGTCTACGCCTGTAAACGCTCGTTCAATGTTGGCCTGGTGCGCAGGTAGTCGCGACACAATGTCAACGGGATAAGGTTGGATTGGCAGCGTCTTGTTCACCCTTGGGAAAAAGGATTCCTGCTCAAAGAGGAGGATGACGGCGCGTCCATCCTTGCCCGCACGGGCGGTACGGCCGACTCGGTGGACATACTGTTCAGTGCTCGAAGGAAGACCTACTTGAATGACCAGGCCGACGTTGGGGAAATCCATGCCACGCCCAACCACGTCGGATGCGAATAGTATTCCACTTGACGCCTCTTTGAAATCCTTGGTCGTTTTGGTCCGAGCCGGTTGCGACATGCGGCTGTGCAGCTCGAATAGCCTAAACTGAGGCAGTGCGTTGCGGTACAGGTCGTAAAGCAGACCAACACCGTTTGCTGTGGTGCCGAAGACGATGGCCTTGAAGTCCGTAGGGTTTTGGTTGTATTCCTCCTCAATCAATGCCGACAGCGCAGGAAATGTTTGCCCGACGGTAGGAACTGAGATAAAGAATTGCGGAACTCGCTCGTGGGTGGGTACTTCATTAGGATCCACTGTGGAGAGGTGTGTGTAGCCAGGGAACAAGACAATCTTGGCGATATCAAGTACTTCTTTGGGGAGCGTCGCCGAGAAACACATTCCCTGCCAGCCATCATTCTTCGGTGGGATGCGCCTCAGGATTTTCTTAACTGCAGGTGCGAATCCAGCATCCAGCATCTGATCCGCTTCGTCTAGGACCACCGTCTTCAAGTGAGAGAACTTCTCGCGAACTTCCTCTTCACCTAGGATATCGTCGAGTCTTCCAGGTGTGGCTACCAGGACAGTGGGGTTGCCATTCATGAAAGCCTTTAGGTTCGACGCACGCGAGGTACCGCCAAACGCAGTGTGACATTCCATCCTCTGTGGCAGACAAGCAGTCACGCCATTACACTCCTTGGCGATTTGCAGAGCCAGCTCGCGGGTTGGGCAGATGACGAGGATGGCAACCTTGCCTTTTGGGGGCATGTTGCCGGCCAAGAGGTTCTGGATTGCAGGGAGCAGAAAAGCAACAGTCTTACCTGTTCCCGTCTTTGCTTGAACAACGCAGTCAGATGATAGTGAAGGTAGTTCGGTCAGGACCTTTTGCTGAACAGGGGACATGTACCTATGATCGTTAGTTGAGCCCTTCGACAACAATTTGCACAGCAAGGAGCCAGCCCCAGCCTTATCAGGTATCCTGCTTACTCAAATCCCATCTTGTCCAAACCATCAAGCAATCCCTGGTGTAGCCTACCCTTCAACTCGGAGAATGGCTTCGGTGCCGCATCGCCTGCCGTCGTGCTATACATTTGCCGCACATCGACACCGGTATCAGGTTTCGGCTGTGTGTCTTCTATCTTTGGGCGCTTGGGCTGCTGCGCCATTGTCGAGCGAGGCGTAGACGTTCCGGATGTTGCTGCACCGCCATTTGCACGATCTCCACCGCCGCCGCCGCCTCCTCTGCCGCGAGGCCACTTGCGCTTTGGTGGTGGAGGCATGTTCGAGAGTTGCTGTGTTTTTTGTTGCGCGTGGTGTCTGTTGTAGAGTGCAAAGGGGGTTGTTGAAATGCAGCTAAGTCTTGTATGAGTTACTAGGGACAAGCGCGAGTGAACGAGGCGAGCAAGAGCGACCGGGCGCAATGGACGAGATACTAAAACTTGTTCTATTATCTTCATTCGTTACATACACAGCAATCTTTGTTAGAAGACCAGGGGAAGCACAGAGATGGTGGTGGCTGCGAAAGGGTAATTGCTGGATTGCGATTCAGCAGATTGTTTGCGAGGCGGCCAAAAAAAGTTCAGTGCACGACGTCAGTCTGTGCTTTAACCGCGTCCGCGCTGAGTCAGCCTAGTACTATATCTCTCACCAAATGCTTGACGAAATCAAGCATCTTTGTTCTTTTCTTGTTATACCTGGGAAATTCTTAGTTCTGATATTAAGTGTAATACAGCAACACAGTTGTGGGAGCGATCTAATCTGACAACATACACCAGCTTAACAACTACCAAATATTAAATCTCAACGAAACTAAACACCTCATTGAATTCCTCCTGGGACATCCTAGAGAATTCCAAGTCAAACCTGTCATCCGCCCACCAAGTCCCCGTCAATAGATTCCTATATTCCTGAACAGCTCTATCAAAGTCAACCCACCCGTTCTCGTTCTCCATACCTATTACCGAGAACTCGAGGCGCATGTCTTTACGAAATATCGTTTGTAGCTGATGCAGAAGCCTCAAAAGCTGCTTCCTGTTCGTATCCGCGGTATCTCCGTCTTCCACCCTCCAGTACGGATCCGTAAAGTCTCTTAGCACAAGGCGTATTTCCAGTTCCCCACGAGTATGACTGGGGTGACGCATCCTCTCTACTATCTTGTCTACAAAAGTGCGCAGGGAACTCATCTCATGATCATCTAGTGCATTCGGTGGATTTCTTTCATTTGTATTTGCAAAGCGCTTGAAGTATCTTCGTCGTGTGCCGTCAAGGTTCGTAGTCAGAAAATTTCCTATTGTCATGTAAACATGTCGGTACAGTGGAGGAGAAAGAAACTCGTGAATGGGAACATCGAGTGCGAAGGAGGATATCTGCTTAACGCGCTGCCAGTCTGCATCGTCGGTATGTGTCTGTGGGTGTGCCGCGAGCCAGCGCTCGCCTAAACTGTATACCTGCGATATCAAAAATAGCAGTCTAGGTAAATGCAAGACTGCATCAAAGTGAAACCAGACGGTCGCCTTTTCTGATCGATCGAGTACTGGCAACGTGCGGTGAGCGGTTTCTCTCATTCGGCGGTTGACGCCCGCGATACCGGATTCAAACGCGTGAGATCCCCAGGATGTGTGGTCGATTCCAGGTATTGGTCTGTATACAATGCGCGCTGCGTTTTCGCATATTGCCGAATAGAGCTCAGTGGGCAGTCCCGAAAATGTTGCTTCCGGCTTACTAGGGCGAGCCACTGAAGGGCTTCTTCTGCGGTGGTGGTGGCGACCACCACTGCGCTTTTTAACTCTGGAAACATTGTCTGGACGATTTTTGCGAGTACGACAATTCTGAGACATAGCAGGAGCGTCTCCAAATTCATCATCCGTTTCTGGTTCCTTGTAATTCTTGCGTGCCTGCGCTCTAGTTCTTGCAACCATAGTGATGGCGGGACTGTGTATTCTGTTGATAATAGTCAGCTGCAGAATGGTGAGTTTGACTTCGGGAAGGCCATCCTTCTATCATCTAAAGTCAAAGTAAGACAATGACAAGATTCAGCAAGGAGGCTTAGAACAAGGGCTTTGTTCAGCATAAAGAACATTGGTGGTGGTGGTGGTGGTGGTGGTAAAAAAGAGTGTTGAGATTTCCCTTTAGTAGTCGATTCAACAATGTGTGCTTGTCTCCATGAACCAACTGACGAGCTTTGGCAACCAAGTGGCTATTTCATAGTTGCAAAGACTTAGCAATGCGCGTCGCAGAATTAGCCTCCCCATCTTTTGCGCGCGTCGCATTGTGAATAGTGATTAGAATGCCTTGCCTCGCAAACTTGATATCATGTTGGCCTCCAGTACACCCACGGAAAGTCGCCGCAGTTCAGTTTTTTCCACAATACATCATTGTGATCTCGAAATAACCATGAGCTCACAACGACAGCATCTCTGCTCTCATCAATTCGGAGGCTATGAGTTCAATCCTTAGCTTCTTCACCATGTTTCTAGCTATGAACATAAGAGAAGGAATATCATGCGTTCATCATGCTAATGGATTGAGACCTAGTATATAGTGATTCCTATGTTTTCAAGATCGTCGGGGTTCAAGACATCCCAGATGCCGTGCACATATGCGTGGCCAATCAATCGATATTGGTCTAGAACAGTGTCTTTATGAACAAGAAAAGTGGCTTTCGTTGGGTCCCCTTTGACGACAAAGATGACATCGCCAACTTTAGCTTCTTTGGGAAGCACACTAAAAAGCTTCTTTCTGGTTAAACAGAATCTATATCTCCTCAACAATGATCTTTCGAAATTGAGCCAGCGATAGCAAAACTCCGTATTTGTTTTTAAAAACGGTTTGTAGCGATTAGGCAGTTTTTGGAGGGCTCTACACATTCGATAGGAATATCCATACGATTCTGGTGCAGGTGATTGCCCGTCCACAGACTGATCAGCGATTAGCGTTCTCCACAAGGCTTCATCCACCGCTTGTCCAGTTGGATATGTCTGGATTTCGGCAACAAATGAATCTATATCTCGCATCCATTTGTTGTTTTCGTCAATGAAAGCTTCATCACCAATTGGGAAACCCGGATCCTGAACGGTATCGACGATTGAGCTAGTCACCGTGATTGTTGATGTACCTGGATTTGGAACAATTTGACAACCAGAAATCCTGTCAAATCGCATTGGCCAAATGGAGTCTACTCCCGGAGTTTTAGAGAACATCCAGCTAGGATACCAAGACGAAGAACCAGTTGAGGAGTTGATTGAGCTTGCACTAAGTAGCAGAGATAACCCGTAACCGTTTCGGACAAAATATTGCGCAATTTCAAACACCACACTTTCCATGGTTTTTGAGTAGTCCACAGTAAGATCAGAATCTGTGGAGTCAGAAGACAGAGGTATGAGAGCAAATATCTTATCTCGTGGATCTGTGGCCAGAAACGAATGCGACTCGTGTAACAGCCACAGCAGTGACTGATGATATCTTTTGATAATGAGATCTTGAGGAAATTTCGAGTCTGTTTTTGGTATTGGGAAGATATCACGACCAGCAGCACCTCTAACTACTAGGTGAACTTTGTGATTGTCGGTAGCAGCAGCGGTATCGTTGTCGAAGAGAGAGACAAGAACATTTCGAGAGTGCATCCACTCAGGAATATGGAACAAAAGGGCCGAAAAAGTCCCAGGCATTACCCACGAACCGCAGATTATGTTTATCTCCGGCGGAAGTGCAAACTCTTGGATGATCCAGACGCGCCGAAACCAGGGGCGACGCAAAAAAGCTTTTAGCCTTCCCCAGCCTGGATGGTTCTTTTCCGGGAATATAGAATCCTCATCAAAGACAAGCCTTGAAGGTTCATCCCTTTTGTTGAGAAAAACTCCTATTGAGTGGGTGAGAGTTCCTATAAACTCTGGTATCAAATCGCTGTCATCCGCTGCCTCGCCGAGGTACATGAGCCCCACTCGACATTCGCTGTAGATGCGTTTCATCAAATTCACCTGCTGGTTCCGTTCTGGTATGTCGTCCTGGTTGATGCAGATGCCGTCTGCCCAGAGGGCGATCTGTACGTCGGAATCAGGTGGACGAATACGCTCCAAGGCGGAGTATAAATTGGCCGTGACTGGAAAAGGAGCACCATCTACCAATACACTGTGAGACAACGTGGGGCAGCCCCAGACGTACGATAGACAATGGTATGTTGGATGTTCATCTAAGTTGTGATGGACAAGGCTGCCAGACAACTGTTCGTCGTTGGCCCCGCCATGGAGATAGAGAATCCGGAAATGTGAGTCGCTTTCAAGACCGCGAAAATGAAAAGCTGCCATAGTCAAGTGTGGTGGCGATAGGAAAGCAGTCAGGGTGGGGCTGAGAAAGGATAGGATAGTCCGTTTCAAGATGGCAGGTTGGGTCAATTAACCGTCGCCAGCTTGAGGCTGTGTAGTAGTGAACTTGGATCACCCATGATCTAGGTTCACATAAGCGACACAGCCGTTTTAGTCGACTAGTGAGTTGACCAGACTGACCAGGCTGCAGCAAGGAAACAACCAATAAGAGCGAATGATCAGACATCGTCCATCTCTACATGCAGCCATTGTCACAACACCGTCTTTCTTGGCCTTATGACACGTGGCGCAGGAGTATTTGCTGTAGATCATTTACAATATAGCGCGGGTGGGGTCTTATATGTATGTATGTATGTATGTATGTATAGTTTTAACATCCCTGCAAAACTCTCCTGTAGGACATGTGGACGGGCGAAGCCCAGGGCTTACAGTGATGAGGCACTGCCTAGTTTACCTAGTCTATATAATGGTCGGGCTTGGGAAATGCCTCAGGCTGCTCTTTTAGAGGCGGTTTGTGTTGAAAGTAAGAGTGTTCATTGATTGACTAACTAAGAATTGCAGCTGAGTTTGGGTATATGTAGCCCGATAGGGGTGGCTGGTAAGGTGGCTGTGAAGCTGTTTCAGCTCCCCTATCACCATTACTCAACAGTTTGATCGCGTTCATCAAGCCGTCCATTGTGAAATGCTAGCAGGGCGATGCCAAGGGACTAGTCAAGGCAAGTACTGGACCTATACAGACGGCCCAACGGCAGCTGTACGCAAAACTATAGTAGTATGTAAGAGCTATCGTAGATCCCTAAAGCACACATTCGTGTACTGGTGTATATGGATCTACATTAGAAGCGATACTAGTAACAGACGATGAGGAAATACCAAGTACAACGGACTCAACATCTCACGCGGGTCGCAGCTAATGAGGAACACTAACGAAGATACGTCCTCTCCATCTCGGCGAACACGGTCAAGGAATCTTCGTATTGAATCTCAAATCAATTTTTGTTTGTTTAGTGGAATAGAGAAATTCAATTTGGTTCAATTACAAAAATGTAGAAATGCAGACGAGCCATCGTGGGGGTATCAAACTTCACAACTCTCCATAGCGGGCAGATCAATTAACCAAACCAAGCCCCACAGCCGTGCTCTTGCCTCGGTCAACGTTGTCCAGAGTGTGTAGTTGATCGCCATCTTGGCCATGCTACGATCTGAAAAGAATCTCGCAAGAGCGTAAGCGCGCGAAGGCATAGGATAGCGGTTTTTAGTGTCTAGCGCTGGCGCTGCTTCTGGATATTGAATCATGGAACGTTGGCGAAGCTCTTCTGCGCTCATACCCTGTGCATCCGCTAGTGTCCACCACAAAAGCCTGCTCAAAGGCTCGAGTCCTTCCAACAAGGCTGCGTTGAAAGAGTCTTGATTGGGCATGGAACTTTGGATAAACTTCAAGTAGGATTTCAAGGCCCGCACCACATCGTTGGCCCGGCAATCGGCAATCTGCTTGCTGTCTATCCAGATGCGCGACGAGTGGTAAGGATGGTGAACCTCTCGTACGTTGCCCAAGTCGCCCAACAACCACTGCAGTTCATCTTGGACAAAGATGTTGGATGGCTTCATGTCGTCGTGACAATAGCCAGCGTTGTGGAACACGGACAAAATCTCGAGCAATCTATTAAAAGCCGGTCGGTACAGTGCGTCGATATCTCGGTATGACTTGGGCTGCGGGTCCGTAAAGAGCTTGTTGGCAAGCGTAAGAAGGCTACCACCATTCACCAGCGGGGTCACTAGGTGCCATTCCTCCGGGCTCTCTGGCGAAGCGGACGCCATGAAGTGTGCCTTGACAGGAAGGAAGCCACTGTAGTTTGTTTTGGCGTCCCAGGCGCCGTCGGCTCTGCTAACATTACTAGGACTGGTGCCTCCAAAATGTAGGGACGCAGGTATCTCGGTAGGCCATCTGGCAGTTGGGTAGTTGTCAGGGGCGCAATTCCGGAATGGACTTCGCGCTGAATCGTAGGTCTTGATGACAGAATCTCGATATGTATACACCTTTCCTTCCCAACCCTGTCCCAGCACTTTCCAATCCCGTCGGTTGGCTAGAAGTTCAGCTTGGAACTGCAAATCTTTGTCGTCGGGTTTCCAGAAGCGTGTATGCAGATCTCGGGCGCGCAAGTTGAGTTTGGTTGCCACGAATTTTGCTCTAAGGGCTTGTCGGCTGACTAGGTACATATGTTGCTGATACAGGAGCGCAGCTATAAAGAAGGCGATGACTAAACGATAGCGCACACGGTAAATCGTTCGCGCTCGGGGAGATGTTAAGCTAAGAAGAAGGTGGCCCATGGGTACTGATGCAAGAGAGCGAGACTGGCGTGCGCTGAGTCCTGGGACTTGGATGGAGAGGTGCGCCCTCAGCAGGTCTGGGAAAGACTAGCAAGCGCGATCCCATTTGGATGTTTGCTGGACAGCCATTGCCAGATGGCCCTGATTTGGAGTTGCAGCTTAGCGCAGCGTGATGCGCTGGCCCAAACTGGTTGTATACTACAAAAAACGAGTGGATAATATCCACCTGTACGGCGTCTCGGAATCCATGGCCATGCTCAAAGCACTTAGTTTGCCTTCAGGTGCAGGGCTTGTGACGTTTATATTTGAACCTGGACCACTTGATGGTGAGGATTGGCGTCCAGGAAACAGGGAAACCGATCGGATTGTGCCAGTGGGCCTCATAGCTGAGGTCCGTCAGGATATCCCGAGGAGGGCTATGCGCCGGAATCGCATGTTTTTGACTCAAGCCGGTCAAAACAGGCTACAAGTTGCTCCACAAGCCTTCCAAGAAACTTGGGCATGCGCTATGGTCGCTGGTGGCATTGAAGTGTCTTGGTGTCGTTAAATAAAGGAGCCGGGGTGACGTCAAGGGTACGCTGATGAGCGGCCCCACATCGTCTAGCTCTGGGCGACCCATCCGAGCAACTTTCGGATGCCGCCTTTCCCATAGAAGCTTTGCTGTTCGGTCCCGCATCCTTGCACAACAAATCACAACCATGACTACTGAGGCTCGTTCTGCTGAAAACAGGACACAACTAATCGCGCACTTTGATGACTACAAGTAAGGCAGCGGCCTATGAATTACCATAACGGACTAACGCCCGAGTCAGGACCCGCGATGCGCAGAGCAACGGATGGTCTAAACTATGGGAAAAGGATGAAGCGCACTTGTGGGATCGTGGCCGACCTTCGCCTGCATTACACACTTTTCTAGACAGCCATCCTTACCGAGAAACGCTGTTCCGCGATAGAGGGAATCGTCCACTCAAGGCATTTGTGCCGGTACGTCAACCCCCGCTCTCGATGAGCAAGAGACCAATCACGCAAAGATAGCTGAACTCCCATAGGGCTGTGGCAAGGGCCATGATGTAGCTCTCCTGGCCCGTTACGGCTTTCAAGTATGGGGCCTTGAGGTCTCTCAAACAGCAGTTGATACGGCGAATCAAAACGTAAAAGCCCAACTCGACGCTGTTGATAGCCATGGTACTGCCGATGTGATTCTTGGGGACTTCTTCCAGAAAGACTACGATTCCCACTTTGGACCCGACTTCAAGGGCTTCGACCTGATCTATGACTACACAGTAAGCCACAGAATGCCTAGTTGCAACGACGTTGCTGCAAGCTATGACATGGGCTGATAATACTAGTTTCTCTGCGCCTTGCTCCCAGAGATGCGCAAAGACTGGGCCGAGCGTATCAAAAGTCTCCTGTCGCCAACTGGCGTGCTTGTATGTCTCGAGTTTCCCATGTGGAAGCCTCTCAAAGCACAAGGTCCGCCATGGGGCCTGAATGGCGTGCACTGGAATTTGTTGGCAGACGGGGGAGACGGCATGGTTGATGAGTCTGGCAATCTTACCAACATCGGTCAGAATCAGGGCAGCTTTGAAAGAGTCGTGTACTGGAAGCCGCCAGAGTCGTTTGAGCAAAGTCGCGGCGAAGACATGATAAGTGTGTGGAGGCTGAAGCAGTAGATCATGGAGGGATGTCCTGGAAGAAAAGGAAACGATGAGGCTATGTCCTAAACGCATGCACAAAAGGCTGAGTAAATCTTGATTCTATCATATGATGTTTGGCACTACACGACTGCCGCTGTTCTCGAATAGTCATTATTTCCACACTATAGCGTGACGTGAATTTAAAGAAATCTACCAGCCCTAGCAAAAACACTAATCGCGCAACACACTCGAACCAAAAAAAACATGCACATCACACGCCTTCAGAGCAATGGCGTATGCAGCCGCAAAAAGATAATGGTCACTACGAGGGTCGAACTCGCGACCTTGGCGTATCATACAAGGTATTAGCACCA
Source organism: Curvularia sp. IFB-Z10 (assembly GCA_002161795.1). Taxonomy (NCBI): domain Eukaryota; kingdom Fungi; phylum Ascomycota; class Dothideomycetes; order Pleosporales; family Pleosporaceae; genus Curvularia; species Curvularia sp. IFB-Z10. The sequence continues at coordinate 982,290 of JPSZ01000005.1, forward strand.
CGCTCTAACCAACTGAGCTAAGCGACCAGGTGATTGGTGATTTGATGGAAGTTTGAAATCTTTCAAAATCTATATGTCCATTTGCATGGCGGTAGTTTTGGAGTGGATGATAACACGAGCAGATCCCATAATCTGGAATATCTACATCGTGGGGGGACATATTTTTTTGTGCTGTAGTAAAGCGGGGCTACGTTCAAAATTCTGCTATCCGGGCAATTCCGAACTGGATGTGGACGAGTCGTAAACGATCCCCACCACAACCAATGCAGATGGGCCAGGATAAGACTAGTAATGCTCATGTCATGAGAAAATTGTAAACCCACACGCGTCACCGGTCTGCTGAGAAACATGCGTTGCGGCTGGTGAGGAGGCAGCGATGCAAGGTCCCATACGCATATTCCGCTAACGTACAGAACCGGTGCAGCAAATCTAGATCTAAGTATTATACAGTCAGATTGAAAACAAAGTATATCGCAGTTAAAACGCCTCTCCAGCAAGGTCCTCGGCAAGGCCTTCCAACTCGTCTTGTCGGAACGGAACCCACAGCCTCTCTGTGCCCATACCGTCTTTTCTGCTCTCAATCATTTGATGATCGTGAAACTCCTTGAGCAGAGTCCTGAAGCTGACTTCGCTCGTGCACACGAATGCTTCGACAGCTTTGTGGTAAAGGACACGGTATTCAACACCTTGGCTGGACTCCGGCAACACATTCTTTGCTTGCGCACCCTTGGTTTTTGGCGTAGCAAGGATATCGTCTTCCTCGTCCATATTGCCGCCTTCCATCATAGACAAAGCCAGCTGTTCCATGACTAGGATGCGGAATAGTTCTCGAGCTTGTTCCGGTAGCGAGCGCAAGACGAAGCCCACGCCGTCTCTGCCACCCACTCGTCTACCACTGCGCCCAAGAAGCTCGTTTACAGTCTCCACAGTGTCTATCTCAGCGTCGTAAGATGCAAAGGTGGTAGCGTCGTGGAATAGGAACTTATATTGTGTCTTAAGACCAACGTCCCACAACAGAGGAAAGTTTGGTGTATCTGCCGTACATATGAGATTGACGGAAGGATGGGCGGCTAATCGGGCGAGCATGGATGGCACCGGAGTTTTTCGAAGGTAGGGCGAATCGATCGAATTCAAGATGACGGGTACCGGATGAGCTGGTGGAGTGTTTGTGAGGTGATCCAAGATAAAGTCGAGTAGTACCGTGGGTTGGTTAGGCAGCTTTACACTCGCCGGTACAACGGCCGATGCAATTGTCACCAAGAGTTCCTTGATTGTGGTGCCGGCAGCATAGCCGTTTACAACTACTATCTTAGGCGTCTTCTTCGTTCCTTTGTAAGGCGTGCGATCGAGGAGAGAGTGGTAAAGGTGGGCTGTAAATCGCTCGGTGATGATGCGTTTCGAGCCATAACCATAGAGACAGATGTTAAAACCTTCTTCGAGTTCGAACATCCATTGATCATATGCACGGCCGTGCAATTTCAACAAAAAGTCTATTTCAGACTGGTGGCGGTCTTGGTATGACTGTATTGATTGGAAGTACTCGTCATGATTGAGCAGGCTCTGTGCGGAGAGTGTGTTGTTGGAGGTTTTTGTGCCTGCCGGGCGGTTTTGCCAGAAGTACTCCTCATGTGGAGGCAGTTCGGTCGGCGGGGTGGGCGAGCGTTGCTTTCGCGGTCGCCCTACTTTGCCCGAACCTTTCGGTCGGCCCCTTCCACGCTTTGAGGGTGTCTCGGGCACAGGGACTTCTTCCTGAGGGGCTTCCTCTGTGGATTGCTCTGCCTCGTCGGCCGGTTCGTCAAGGATCTGTTGGGCGAGCTCGTCCTCTTCGTCTAGAACATCCTCGTCGCTTTCTATTCCATTTAATGTACGCTCCAGTATGCGCCTGTTACTCTTCCTGCGTGCGCTCCGATCGGCATTGCGGACGAGGGTCGGGGTACCCTCTGGGGATTCGCGTTTAGCTGACTTGGTAGGGGTTTCGAAGACTAGCTTCCTTGTCGACTTTGGTGTGGCGGCCACGCCATTTGTGAGGCCAGTCTTCTTTAGAATAGACCGTGGGGTCCCATGCTCGGCGAGATATGTTCTCCCCTTTCTTGATGGTGTCTGCGCTTCGATGGGTTCTTGGTCATGTAGCTCCTCGTCGGCTATCCGAGCGCGCAGCTTCTGTGGTGTGCCTTCATCGTCTTCGTCTTCGTCTCGTCTTCTCTTGGTGCCGACCATGTCTCGTGTGTGATGGGTGGTTGCGGCGAGATTGGTTGACGCGACTTACGCGACGAGATGCTTGGCGCGCTGCGGTAGCGGCGGAGGCTCAATCGCTTACCCGCGTCTGCAGGGACCACCAGTGCCCCAGGATATGATCTACCACATGCGATATCGGTATCCATCAGTGCGATTGTTGTCATACATCAGAGACATCAGACAGCTGCCTCCAGCACACCTGAGCTTGCTTTGCTCTTTGGATTGCCAGCATGTCTCTCACACGCCCAAGTCCGCGTTTCCTTACTCGTACAAACCGCATTTTTGCAACCCAGGTACGAACATATGCCGCACCAGGTGACGGCGTAATTCCTCCAGCGAAGAAGAGATATGTGCCGACTTCTGGCATTTATCCGCGCGGCTTCAAGGCTGGCAGCGCACATGTTGGCGTCAAGGCGTCTAACACCCGGTTCGATGATCTAGCCATTGTAGCGTCAGACACGCCATGCGCTGGAGCCGCTGTTTTCACCACCAACAAGTTCCAAGCAGCGCCCGTCACAGTCAGCAGGGACATGCTGAAGAAGAGGAAAGGCGAAGGCATTAGAGCTGTGGTTGTCAATTCCGGATGCGCCAATGCGGTTACAGGCCGTGGGGGCATTGAGGATGCCATAGCCATGGGCAACGAGACAGATGCGTGTTTCATACGAGACGGGAACGGCCAGGACGACCTCAAAGGAAGCCGAAGCATTGTGATGAGTACGGGCGTCATAGGCCAACGCCTGCCTATCCAGAAGATTACCTCCAAGATACCCACAGCATACGGCAATCTCGGCGACACACACGACCATTGGCTAGCTACGGCTCGCGCAATCTGCACGACTGATACTTTTCCAAAGCTCATTTCCAAGACTTTTACGCTTCCAAGCACTAAACAAGAATATCGCATTGCGGGCATGACTAAAGGCGCCGGCATGATCCACCCCAACATGGCCACCCTCTTAGGCATAATATGCACCGACGCACCCGTTGCCGCGTATCCTCTCCGTCAAGCGCTCCTGTCTGCCATCCAAAAGTCTTTCAACAGCGTCTCGATAGATGGCGACACGTCGACCAACGACACGGTCGCCGTGCTGGCCAATGGCGCGGGCGGTGGTCAACCCATCATGTCGGCGGATTCATCCGACTTTGCAGCCTTCCAGCAAGTACTTACTGAGTTTTCTATTGACCTGGCCAAGCTGGTGGTCAGGGACGGCGAGGGCGCAACCAAGTTTGTCACGATACGTGTCACAAACGCGGCGTCATACAAGGATGCGCACCGGGTCGCGTCTACGATTGCACGCTCGCCCCTAGTCAAGACGGCGCTCTATGGCAAAGACGCCAACTGGGGACGCATCCTATGCGCGACTGGGTATGCCGAAGGGGCTGACTCAGTAGTTCCTGAGGAAACCAGTGTCAGCTTCGTGCCGACGGATGGTAGCGAGGAGCTGAAGCTGCTGGTCAAAGGCGAGCCGGAGCAGGTGGATGAGAGTCGGGCGGCCAAGATACTGGAAGCCGAGGACCTAGAGATCAAGGTGAGTCTGAGCGAGAAGGCGGGCGAGGAAGCGGTGTTTTGGACTTGTGATTTCAGCCATGAGTACGTTACTATCAACGGTGACTACCGTACCTGAGTAGGCGAGACATGTCTTTGAATATAGCACATGCATCTGTCATCTGTGTGGCCATCTGAACCACGCCGTCATGCAGTGTGGCAGACTGGCAGACTCATGTCAGCGTGACTGCAATAGGCATCCGCTTATTGGCGGCCCGCCAACACCCTTCTTGTATTGTTTGCCGCGCTAATGCCCTTGGTAAGGCTGACGATTTACACCACCTTGCAGCGTCGGGCCTAGATGGGCCAGTCGCAACATGTGTTGCATGCAGCCCTGCCCACCAGTTTACATACCGTCCTGCATCTGGTGGTGGTGTGCAAGCTCGCCTCTGATCCCATGCCTCGATGCCTCGATGAATGCAGCGTCTCGTCCCGTGACGTCGACTCTGTCCATCGCTAGGGAACCATCACATGTCGGTCGTCTCGTGTGCGCCTCTGCCCGTTCCAGAGCTGCGGCAGCGACAGCCTGCGCCGTGTCCTATAAATGCCACATCCTACAGTACCTGGATTGGCCAGTCGCTACCAAGTGAAGGGTTCCCTCGCACTCCTCCAACCGACAAGACGGGAAAAACGAAGTTGGTGGCACGGCCGCAGCACGAAAGCCGGCTGCTGATAGGCCAGGCCCAACAAGCCAGCGTAGCCCCCATAGCCATGCCTAGCCGCGACAGTGCCTCGCTGATGATCTCACCCATGGCGCCGCTCGCGCCTGCTCATTTTCCGACGTCGTGTTCGTCCGCGACTGCCCCGCACAAGCCCGAAACTTCACCTCCATACCTGTCCCAACCACGACACCCATACTCTCGACGACGCTCCACCTGCCACAACGACGCCGCTGCCGCCCACATCACCACCCAGCCCTCTGCTGCTCCACCCCTGAGCTCTCACCCCCTTGCGACTCGCCCGTCCCAGAACGCCGCGTGGCGCTCCCCCGGGCCCCCCGTCTTCAGTTCGGGCATCAAGCAATTTGCTACCACCATGGAACCAAGACGGCGGCCAGAATACAACCTCGACATCTTTGCCGATGCCGCTTTTGTCAAGGATGTTGTCAAGGGTAGGTCCTCTCGTCATCTTTTTGCACTTTCTCCTTTCTCTGCAAGTCCATGTTCTGAGCGGCGGCGCGAATCTGTCACCCCACTACCCGCTACTCGCCCGGACTTCGCCGTGAGCCAGTGTTGACCTGCGCAACAGCAATCCTGCACACGATATTCTTCCACCGATACTTCACGTCGATATCGCCCCTCACACGCGACCTGCTCGACCTGACGCTGCCCGCTATCGACGATGTCGACCTCGAGACGCTGATTGAGCAGAAGACGTTTGCGCTCGTACGGTCCATAGACAGCACCCACCAGCCGAGGGGAAGAGGCCAGATCGTCGTGCAGTTCTTCGAGAAGAAAAGGAGAAAGACGTACTTTTTCGGCAAAGCAGACGAAGATGTCTGCTGGGAGCAGTGGACGCTCGACGTTACCCTCGCCCAGCCCCGGACAGAGACTGGTAGGTAGCAGCCCAGGGCATTCGCTGCCGGCAGACTCACTAACCCAATCTGCAGACGCGCTCAAAGTTCGCCGCGCCATGACCAAATCCCTTGAAAAGGCGGCGCACAAGATTATCGCCATTGTCAACCGAGACAAGGACCACATTCCTCCCATTACCACCACCGATGCCAACCCCTTTCCTTATCAGATTGTCGTCAATCCCAAGTCTGCTGAAAACGACTGGCGGCCTCGCATCGGCCTGTTCTAACCCCGATATCATCTTGGCGAACAAAGGAATCGCAACTGTATATACATATACACCATCTTACACGACCCACGAGTAAGAATACGTTCAACACAAGTAGGATGTAATGTTTGTCGCTCAGCGCGACGTAGAAGAGACGGAAAAGTTTTCGATCCCACATACCAGTCACATGTTCGACCAGCTGCGGCATTTTGCGAACCTTTCATCTCCTTTCCCCCTCGCCGCCGCCGCCGCCACCGCCACCACTTCCAAAAGCTCCGCTGTACAGTGTCCGCCATGCCGAGCAACCCCCTATTCTGCGTAATCCTTGGCCACGTCTGTACCGAAGAGTCTCAAAGAACATGAGCGTTTGATTTTGATAATTGCTTGCTGCTATAGCTACACAAGATACCCCATTCCCCAATGAAATTATACTTTGCCAAGAACGTTCCAACAAGACTGCGGGTTCCTAGAGAGTTTGTGGTACACGAATTCTTGGTTCTGTTTGCAATACTAAACAACATGCTGGTTGGCCTACTGATTGTGCATCAATTCTTCATCACTCATTCCTCCTCTCTGCCCACTCAACCCACCTCTTTACCACTTCATCCACCTTCTTTACTCCATCCCTCGTGGCCTCGACCTCGAACCACTCCTTGTGACTCTTGCCACACGCCTCACACTGCTTAATCACCCTCTGTTCGCCCAACTCAAGATGGATCAAGCGCTCGACTCGATGCGCATGCGGCACCTTGCGCACTGTGTCGGACCCAGGCCGCGACGAAGGCGACGGACGCCCGCTGCCCTGGTACGACGGCTGTCGTGAACTCGCAGGAGTCGCCTTTGGCGAGGGCGTTGCAGAGACTGCGCTGGCCGACGGGACGTACGGATAGTACCGTACGAGCGAAAGACTGTATCCACACTGCCGTGTCCACTCGTTCATTCTGCGGTGTACGTTGTTTGCGCGTCCAATCTTGAGTAAAATCTTGTCTTTGCCACCTTGCGATGCTGCCGCCTCCTCCTCCTCCTCCTCCTGCTGCTGCTGCTGGTTTGCGTCCCTGTTGGCCTGGTGCGACCGTGCAGTGCTGGATGCTGACTTCTTCTCCTCGCCCTTGATCGAGTACTGTCGCATCACGTCAGATGTGCGTCGGCGAGTCTGGTCGCCTCGGGCTGACGACGAAGGCGGCGGCGCGAGGAGAGTCGAGGCAGCGGACGAAGGCGCTGGTCCAGCTGACTCTGGTGTGAGCCAGAAGATGTAGATGAAACCTTCTTCGTCATGAGGGGAGATTGGTTTCGAGAGCTCGGCAAGAAGCGTAGATGCCAGTTTGGGGGCAAGTGTGGTGGGGATGTAGCGGAGGAGCATGGCTGTTTCCGAGTCTTGGGTGCCCGTGGTTTTGTTCAGTGGGCGCGCTGCCTTTTCCCCCAGTGGTTTTCGTGCTGGTGCACTGTTTGGTGGGCCGGATGCAGCAGGTGGTCGAGATGAAGAGGGCGGCCTCGAGGTTTGCGAGCTCCTTCTTCGAGACTGCCGATGCTGTACTCGAGCTGCCTGTGGTTGTGCCATCTCCTGCATGGGTGTTTCTACTTCCTGTGGCTCGGCGGCTGGTTGATGGTCTGCTTTCTTCTTGTGCCCCACGACTTCGGTATATTCTTCGTCTGCCGATCCGCAGCACAAGGATGCCCAAAAGCTCTTCTTTCTCCCTTGCGGTGGCGGGTTGGACGGTCGGTCCCTTCGTTTCCTCTCTGCCATTACATCGCTTGGTACAGACATCAGAGGACCCTCGACAGTGTCCCAGGTGGCTGGTCGGTTGATTCGTCTTGGTGGTCGCGAACCAGAGCTTCTTCTTCCATGGGCACTGCTCCTCTTTTTTCGCCGGCCCGCTTCATTCTGCTCTTCTATGTCGAGGACACCGAGTCGCGCCACCAACGTATCAATACTGTTCCTCTCTTTCAGTGGGTACAATTGTGTGGCTGGTCCTGTAGATGCTTTTGCTGCCAACATCTCTGCTTGGTCTTTGTGCTGCCAGCAAAAGTACGCCGCTGCGCCTATTTCTTCATCGCTGTCACCACCAACGACAGACGTCACGGCGAGAACACCATCGCCCTGCGGTTCTTTCGCGTCAATCGGCCGTCGACACGGTCGTCCAGATTTAGTGATGCCTTTGCACGTGGTCGCCGGGTTTCGTGAGTCCGAGCGAGGAATGAGCGACTCCGGTGTCACTCCAGTAAACATGTTGGTAGGGAAGCGGTTTTGCGGTTGGACGACGTTGGGAGTTCAATCTGCAACAAAAACCTGTAGATTTCTAGCAGTGGAGAGCTTTGACGCGTCCATCACGGCGTGTCGACTGATTCACTGCCTCATTGCCTCACTGAGCATCAAGTGGGCGCATGGCTGTGAAAGAGGAGCGGAGCGTAGATGACAACAGGGGGGCTGCTGTCGCCTGGCATTGCGTGAGCCAGCGCATTATGAACCAGCAGTCATAGCGTACACAAGTGGGCGCGTAGCTAGAGCGAGATGGCGGGACTAGGTCGGACTGTGGCGGTGTATGTGGCGCAGCCCCGGCTTGCGTGCAACGAGCACAGCCTCGACAAGGAGATGAGCTTGCTATCCGGGCAACAAAAAATGTACGTAGTGACAGGAACCTAAGCCTTTTGTTGCCCTACGATCTCTGGCTCATGTATACGAGCCAGCAAAAGTAATGCATCGGCCGGGAATCGAACCCGGGGCTAGCCGACGTCGCTCATCTTAGAGATGAATGGCAACGGCTAATTTTACCACTAAACCACCGATGCTGATTAGAGAGATGGTTACTTCGATGAAAGAAGGATGCATGCTGAAATTTATATACCGCGTGGAAAAGCTGTTTAGCTGAATTCGAAGCAAGTGTCAATCCGGCCTACTCACAGTTGTAGCCTCTGACTACTAGTACGTAGTTTTTGTAGTAATCGTGTGGTTTAGATCTACAACACATCAGTAGTAGCAGGCCAATCTGACCAGATGCCACTAGGTATGTCCTTGAACATGATATAGGTGCACGCTTACACGTGTTGGTCAGCCGAGCGTTAATCGGGATAGCCAAGCACATTCCTTTGCGCTGTCACCTACGTGCGATGCAGCCCCGAATGAGAAGAGAGGCAACTTAAAAAATACCATTCATCAGAGCGTTGCAACGACAGTAAGAATCAATAAAGTCCATCAAACTCTTCTTTTACACCTTCATCAGATGCGACAAGGTAGGCCGAGTCGATGTCTTGCTATCTTTGTCGGTGTGGCAGATACAACAGCAAGTCACAGCCCAATCCATGATGAAGCAGGTGGTATGGCTTCGCCTTATCGCATTCGAGCCAAGTCAGCGGGCTTGGTCGCTGTCGGTGATTTCATCCCTGTCATTTTGGGGCTCTAACAGATACTCGCGCGGTAGGTGGTAGTGCGGTATGCTTCCACGTGCCGCAGAATTACGTGTGTCGGGCCCATTGCGGCCTGCTCACCGTCTGTTTATTCACCACCATGCTTGTCTTTCTGCAACGAATCAATAAACAGATAAACTCTTCAAGCGTCTTCAGATGTATAGAGAAACAAAATAGATGATGCGTCCAAATCCGTATAAAATTCGACAAGCCACGCATCACCTGCTATACCCTAATTGAGCCATGCACTAAACCGCTTACGGAAGGTCCATGCGATATTCACCAAAAGGCTACAATGGCGGCTCGTACCAGGCGAGACCCCGCTTGTCACGGTAGAGAAAAGCGGAATATAAGATCCATGTATATGTTCGGCTGTATGATGATAAAAGGCAGCGTAGCCCTCCAGGCTGGAAGAAAGTTTCAATCCTCTGATACCCATCTTCCCCTACATCTTCCCCGATCGTGAAGGTAGAAAGATTCCCTTTCCGCATATTCATAGATCCTTAACACCATCATGGCACCCCATCCATTCAAGATCCTCAGTGCAGAGGAAACACGCATTGCGCGTGACACCGTCCTCTCCCTTCACAAAGACACCGTTGTCGACTTTCGGGAAATCTTCCTGCAAGAGCCAAACAAAGAGATGATGAAGCAGTACCTCGAACTCGAGCACGCTGCCAAGCCCGGTCATTCTCCTGCGTCCAAGCGACCACCGAGGCTGGCTATGTGCCAGTACGATGTTGTTGGATCTGACAAAATCCCCCGGTATCACGAGTCGGTCGTTGATGTCGAGCAAAAGAAGAGGGTCCGCCATGAGGCTTTTCCCAACGAGACTCAGCCTCACTTGACGCTGTGGGAGTTTCAACATCTCGTTGGTGCGTGCAAAGAGAGTGAGATGTTCCAAAAGGCCGTTGCCGAGTTTCAGCTACCCAATGGATTTGAACTGGTTGTTGAGCCATGGTAAGATGACCCTTCGTCTGAGCCCTTTTCTTCCCTCTCGGTACTAAATTCCCTAGGCCATATGGTCCAGTCGAGGATGGCGTTGAGCCCCAAAGATACTTCCAGGGTCTCTGCTTTGCTCAAGACATGAGGAACGGAAACCCAGACTCCAACTTCTACGCATACCCATTGCCCATTACCCCGGTCATGGACGCTAAGACAAGGAAGATTGTTCGTGTCGACCGCTTGGCTACCGGTGGAAAGGGCGACAGCCTGACAGGCAAGACATGCTCTCCACGTATTCTTGACCACTGCGAGGGAGGTGAGTATGTGCCCGAGATGGTCAAGGGCGGACTGCGCCAGGATGTCAAGCCCATCAACATCTTACAGCCAGACGGTCCGTCATTCAAGGTTACCGACGAATCGCTGGTCGAGTGGCAAAAGTGGAGCTTTAGGGTATCCTTTAACCCCCGTGAAGGAGCTGTATTGCACGACGTCCACTACGATGGAAGGAGCATCATGTACCGTATGAGCATCAGCGAGATGACAGTGCCCTATGCCGATGCCCGTCCCGGCTACCAACGCAAGCAGGCCTTTGACTTTGGCGATGGAGGTGCTGGAAACTGCGCCAACAACCTTTCTCTTGGCTGTGACTGTCTGGGCGTCATCAAGTACTTTGATGCTGTCATCGTCGGCTCTGACGGTGAGCCTGTCAACCACCCGAACGTCATCTGTCTCCACGAGCAAGATAACGGTATTGGCTGGAAGCACAGTAAGTAGACCAAAGGCATCAAAGATCAGGGCGCTCGCTGACAATATGTAGCCAACTGGCGAACCGGACGCGCTGTGGTGACGCGAATGCGCGAACTTGTCGTCCAATTCATCATCACATTAGCAAACTACGAATACGTATTTGCATACAAGCTCGACACGGCCGGCGGCATTACCATTGAGACTCGTGCCACTGGAATTGTGTCGGTCGTCAACATCGACCCAGGCAAGACGTCCGACTACGGCAATGTCGTAGCCAACGGAGTGCTCGCCCAAAACCACCAGCACATCTTCGCCATCCGCGTGGATCCCGCCATTGACGGCCACAAGAACACCGTCGTCTACGAAGAATCGCACCAAGCCCCCTGGAACAAGGAAACCAACCCCAACGGTAACTGGTACGAGATCCGCAAGACCGTCGTGGACAAATCCACCGGCCTCGACGCCAATCCCACCGACCACCGCGTCTTCAAGGTCATCAACCCGTCCAAGAAGAACCCCAAATCCGGCAACCCCGTGGCATACAAGTTTGCGCCGCTGCCGACGCAAAAGCTTCTCGCGGCCCCAGGCAGCGTCCAGGCCAACCGCGCACGCTTCACCAACCACCACGTGTGGGTGACAAAGTACCGCGACGACGAGCTCTACGCTGCCGGCCACTTGACCATGCAGAGCCAGGTCGAAAAAGGCGGCGTATACGACATGGCCGCGCGAAAAGACGACGTCGTAAACGGGGACGTCGTCCTCTGGAACGTCTTTGGCTTGACGCATAATCCTCGGTGAGTCCTCCCCCCTTTCTTTCCATACATAATATATATGTATATTGGATCAAATAGAATACTAACGTACATAAAAAATAGAGTCGAAGACTGGCCCGTTATGCCGGTGGAAATCCACCAGATCCAATACAAGCCCAGCGACTTTTTCGATCGCAATCCCGCGATCGACATGCCCAATACTAAGAACAACTCGTCGGTGCTGGTCGGCAAGGACTGCTGTGAAGGAAAGCTTTGAAGAGGATAAGGGGTAAAGATCAGGTCCCTTTTCTTTTCTTTCTTCTTCTTTGTTTCTGTTTCCGTCTTTTTTTCTCTCTTGTTATCACAGCTTATGAGCATTTGGCGGCTTTCGGTGTCTCTCCCTTGTTTTTGGGGGGTTTTTTTTTGGCATCGGCATCAAAGATCCGGTTTGAAAAGAGACGCGTGTGTATGAGAAAAGGATGGAATTCAAGATAAGAATATGAATATATACATTAACTGTTTTCAATGTTCAGTATAGTGACTTGGAAGTATCTTCAATATTGTTGCGCTTTGTCCCTCTTGCTGACTTGGGAAATTGTAACTCTGCGGTTTATTTCCCCTCACATCAATGGAACACTACTTTGCACCTGTGACACACAATATACTTGATGTAAAAAAAGATTGAAGGATAAGATTATTAAGCATCTTCTCACAACACACACAGCACTGCTGTGTAAAAGTGGTATTCCTATACAGCTCTACCCTACGAAATTTTGAAAAGACGAACAAACAAAACAAAACCCTTTGTTACCATACGCCAGTGCCTTTTCCACAATATTGTACTAGGACACACCAATATTTACATACCCCAAGCGCCGGTGACGGCGTTCAGAGCACCATCAACAGCCTCTTCCAGCGTCTCGACTCGAAGTCTCAGCGTGCGGTTTTCCTCTCGCTCTTTGGCTAGACGACCCCATACAGCGGATTGTGCACCGCCTTCACAATTTGCGCATCCCCATCCACCCTGTGCAATGTCGACCTTCTCCTGTGTACTTGTCCTTGGTGTTGATGCAGGCTTTTTGCTCTTGGATATGCTATCATGGACGTCGGTGTCGAGGATGGAGGAACGGTCGGTGGCGCTTGGGCTCATGCAGTTTCCTGAAGTAATGCTCGCTCCGTCTGTCTCGATTTCCGACTCGAAGCCCGAATCGACGCTAAGTCCAGAGCCAGAAATGCGGTTGTGTCGCCGGACAGCAGTGTCCTGGCATGAAGTGTGCTCGCACTGGGCTGAGCCTCGGATGAGCGCAAGGCTCCTCTTACGGGCCGCTTCTTCTTCTTGTCTTGCTCGTCGCTCAAACGCAAGGTCTTCCATGAGCGATCGCATCTGCTCGTCCTGCTCGTCGGCTCGCCTAGCCATGGTCTCAAGTTGCATCTTTAGGTGGCGCGCGCGTGTTTCGGCCTCGTCGAGCTCGTCCTCCTGCGCGCTCTGCTCCGATTGTGCGTCTACCAAGGCGGTGGATAGTTGGCGGTAGGCCGTCTGGTAGCGTGAGAGCAGTGCCTCGGCGTTGGTGAGGAGGTCGTGGAAAGACGCGGCGGCGAGGGGGTCGGCGGGGCCGTGTGGGAAGAGAGCTTGTGAGATGTTGAGGTTCAACAGCTCGTCATCAGGGTTGTGGTACGTGGGTGACTGCTGTGGGGGAGGAACTGCGGCGTTCTTTTGTGTCTTGAGCAGCCAAGCGAATTTGCTGCTCGCGGTTGGCTGGCTCGGTGCCTTGGTCTGTGGCTGCGTAGCAGCTTGGGGCTGGGGGCTCTCCGAAGCACCCCTGGTAAGAGAGGAGCCGCGGGTGAAGATGTTGGCCATCATATTGCCCCTCTCCTCTTCCTCTTCTTCAGACTCGGATTCCGAGTCGTACTCTTCTCCAGAAGCCGATTCCGAATCCGAGTAATCGCCCTGCTGCGAGGCGCCGGACTTGATCGAGGCGGAAGAGCCAGTGAACCAGTTCTGGATAGCCCTGATCTTGGGTTGGCTGGCGCTGGACTCGATTGCTCCTCTCGAGGGCATAAAACTAGCGAGGGACTTGGAGGGTGAAGATGCGCGCGAGGTATGTTGCTGTATGGTGGATGTTGCACGGTTGAAGTTGTCGAAGATGGTGCCCGTCAAGGTGCGCTGGTGACTGCTGCGGCCTGGTCTGGGGAAATCGTCTAGCGGGGAAGGGGCATGGGGGTCGTAGGCGGTGACCGTGGTGGGAGTTAGAGCGCAAGGCGGTGGTTGGAGGCCAGTAATGTTGACGTCGTCAAAGGCGCGCGCGTCATGCTCAGGCAGGGGAGTCGACTGTTTTCGAGCGTGGTATGACTGCACTTTTACAGCGGCGCGTTGAGGGCCATGGGCAGCGTAGGGAGGCTGAGAGGGCTGTTGCAGCTCCCGGTCATGGGGTGCGTTGAGGCTCATAGCGGCCCACTGGAGCTAAATGTTTGGCGTCGGGTGGGGGAGATTGGCAACGACAATAATTCGGCGGGATCGGCAGCAAGAGATACAAGGGAGCCGGTGTGAAACTCTCGGCCTGGTGGGACGAGGGTGAAGGCGAGGGTGTCGTGGGCAGAGAGCAGAGGGCAGCGGGCAGCCCGGGCGAGGGTTATGGATAGGGCCGATGGAGGAAGGGATGGGGGATGGAGGATGGAGGATGAACGAGGGACGAGGGTGGGGTGCAACAGCAACAGCAGCAGCAGCAGCAGGAGCAAGTGCAGGGCGTCAATGTGCACCACGACACAGGGCGAGGGAGTAGAGAAGCAGTGTTTGGAAAAGAAAGCGGGCGTGGATTTTGTCCTGGCAATCAATGTTTCGAGCGGCAGGAAAACTAAGGTGGCAGGGAAAGGCAGATTTTGTGAGGCTGGGACGGCTAGCCCGCCTCGTCATGCTCGCACACCGCAACACGTATACATGGCTTACCCACCTTGGATAGACTTTTGTGCGCCAATGGGGTCGGATTCAAGGCACGGCAGCTCCATCACCCTGCAGTCGCTCCAGGCCCGTTCAGTTCTGTCCGTATGTAGTCTCCACTTGCCGGCCTGCGGATTAGCGTTGCGTTCGCGCGTCGCGGCCAGCTAGCTGGCGTTTCGAAACATGCACACGAGAGAAACACAGGCTGCAACAACATGTGCCGAGCGTCTCAGACAATGGCAGCAGTGTCTTCTGCTGGCCGCCAAAAATAACGACCAGATTGTGTTGCTGCCAAAAGGCCCTACTGTACTCATACCTCTACATACATACAGCGCGTAAGGGTCCATGAGCCATCCTATCGCTTAGCACATGAACTCCACCACCATCCGCGTCTTACTTACCGCCATCTCCCCGGGCTGGACTGCTGCTCGCCTACTTCTGAGCCAGCCGGTGCGCTTCTTCCGAAGTGCCCCAGCGCTCCGTCCCATCGTCTGGCAGCACCACCCACGGCGCTTTTTCCCGAAGATAGATGTGCTGCATCACCTTGGGCGCAGTGGGCGTCTTGAGGCTCTCCAGGTCAACCGTCGCCATGCACAGGCCAATGCTGTCAGGGTCCGAAGGGTATGTCATGCTGATCGGAGCCCCACAACCTGAGCAAAACGTCCGTTCTGCAGCGCTCGACAGCCGGAGACTCGTACGTGTAGTCGCCTGGGTAAACTTGACCTCTTTCAGCGGCACCTGTGTAAACGGGAGAAAGCCAGAGCCCGACACCTGCTGGCATGCTCGGCAGTGGCATAGCGTAATATCTGACGGCGCCGCGCTCGACGTATATTGTACCCCACCACAGCGGCATCCGCCTCTGAAAACCACCTCGTCTTTGATGACTTGTGCAGCGTATCTCGATCCGTCGGCAGCTTCAATGTCGCGTCAGTTCACCATTGGCTCAACTCCAGCTGCGCGTCCTACTTACGTCTTCGCGCTATGCCCAGAAACACGGAATCCACCTCTTCAACCTTGCCGTCGATCGCCAACTTCTCCCACTCTTCTTTGTACATGCCTTGGGCTTTTCTCCTGATGTCGTTGTTCGCAAACCTCCTTGCCACATCCTTGACAATTACGTTTTCGACAAAAAAATCGTCCCACTGCTCCATGTCGTAGAACCGTCTGCCGTACCCGGCTTGGTTTTCGACTGTGAAAACTTGCTCCACTTCCAGCCCCGCTGACTCCATGATGTTCTTCAGAGTGTCCTCTGATTTACTCCACGACCGGTTGTATGGGATCGGCAGTTGAAGTCTGCGTGCCACCCTCTCAAGAACCATGCCAGACACTAGATTTCTCGGATGCGTTGCGTCCATTGCCATGACGCCTCCAGGCTTCAAAAACCCAGTCCAGTGCTCAATGGCAGCTTTCGGGTCAGGAAACAAGACTAGCGTAGAAGCTACCGTGATGACATCAAACTGTTTTCCCTTTAGTTCTTCCGTCTCATCCAAGTGCAGTACGTCGCCCTGGATGAAGCTTGTGTTTGCATACTTGTCTCCCCCTTGAGTCTTTCTGTGCGTGGCCACTGCAAGCATACTAGGTGTGACGTCGACTCCTACAACTCGCCCTTGTGGCCCTACTGCCTCTGCTTCGCGGAAAGTGAGGAGTCCAGTTCCGCATGCTAAATCCAACACATGTTGGCCCGGTTGTATGTCAAGATATGTCATGAATCGTCTGGTAAAGTCGTTGTGCCATGTAGCGTCGTAATCCCATGATTTCGAATTGTAGAACCGAATAGCGTCGGCTGCTTGTCGTTCACCCGTCATCTTTGCCGGCTTTACACTTTCTTCTGTCAGAGACGAAAAGACTGCTTCACCAACAAAGATATAGATAAAGCGTGGGCGATGATAGCCAATGACGTGCGGGGCAGCTTGGTAAGCTTGCTGTTGCTTTGCTTTGGATGTATCCAGTTAAATTGCACCCTATGCTTTCCTCCTCTTTCTTCTGATCGTTAACTATGCAATTCTACAGGAGTTTCTGTAAGCAGTTCCCCGCGAGAGTTCAGACTTCAAGATGACTTTGCTTGTTCTTATGTATGAATATGGATGCACGTGTGTGAAACATCCGATTGAGTGTGAGAGGGGTGCCGAAGTCCAACGCTCCCACTAGCACTGGAATTGGTAAGCGCAACTGCTTGGCCATCTCGTCTTTCGCTGCTTCCTTTCTCTATCAACCTATTCTGCATTCCCAAATCTTGCATTCTGGTAAGGGAATGATCACCAAGTCTCAGGAGATATTCGGACGCGATTGCGTTGACGCGTTGTCATATCTCAATCCACATTGACAAGGCCGCATCAGCCATTGTCAAGTTTACGATAAGGCATCACACAGCATACGATACGAACAAACTATCCGCTGACCCGGATTTGTATTCAAGCATGCTCCACAGGAGGACCATGGATTCCAAAAGAGTATACTGCCGGAGAAATCGCATGGTAACAGACAGGCTAAACGGCATTTCCACCAACTGCCCCACTACACCCCACAACATCATGGAGAGCCGGCGTCATAACATCCATCAGCTCTTGAGAGCGAGCCAGGGCTTGTAGAGTGCGCATGGCGTCCGACGCCCAATCAACCATCGTCCGGCGACAAACTGCCTTTCGGAATCTTGGCGGAGCATTCTGTAAACTGCACAACATCTATATGGGCCTTCCATAACCGGCTCTGACCATGTTTCAAGTGGAGGCGCTTCCCTCTAACAAGGACTGTTGGCCCAGGATGTTAAAGTACAAGACCGCCCCCTCGCGGTCCAAAGGAGCCTTTGCATCGTCCCGCACCCGCGTGGCAGGAGACATGACCACCGGCATGCGCCAAGATGCATGGCTTTGATTGCATCGCATTCATGCTACGCGACTTGGTGATCTCCATGGCTTCATTTAGGGGCAGTGTCTTCGGTGCGGGGACATAGAGTGCTTGTGGAGAAGATGATCGGTATATAAAAGATCGGTGTGCTCTTAAAACTGTCTGCATTCAAGCACACAATCTCTTGAGCGCCATCAATCAGCTCACCATGAAATACACAATCGCTCTTCCACTCCTCTCTTGTACGGTACTTGCAACGCCTATCCTTGAGCAGCGCCAGCAGGCAATATGCGCCGTCCCAGCGACTTTCCCCACAACCACCAACTCCAAGTTACCGAATCCCTTCAAATTCTTCGACGGAAGGTCTGTTTTGACTAAAGAAGACTTTGCGTGCAAGAACAAAGAGGTCAGCGCTGCTATGCAGAATCAAGAGCTTGGTGATTTTCCCAAGAAGCCTTCTACTGTCACTGCTAGCTTCTCAGGATCCTCGCTCTCCATTACTTCGAGCGAGGGCGGAAAGTCTGTCTCGTTCTCAGTCTCAATTAAGAAACCTAGTGGAAGCGGCCCCTTCCCTGCCATTATCGCCTATGGCGCTCCCAGCATCCCAATCCCCAACCAGGTTGCGACCATTACCTTCAACAATGATGAGATTGCTCAACAACAGGGCCAGAACAGTCGTGGAAAGGGCAAGTTTTATGATTTATACGGTTCTAGCCACAGTGCCGGTGCCCTCACTGCCTGGGCCTGGGGCGTAGACCGTATCATGGATGCTCTCGAGGCGACTCCTGCTGCCGGCATTGATCCTAAGCGCGTTGGTGTTACCGGGTGCTCGCGCAACGGCAAAGGTGCTTTTGTCGCTGCCGCCCTTGTCGACCGTATTGCTCTCGGTTTACCGCAAGAGTCTGGCTCTGGTGGTGCTGCCTGCTGGCGTATTTCTGACTCGGAGAAAGCCAAAGGCAAGAATATTCAGACATCCAGCCAGATTGTCGGCGAAAACGTGTGGTTTTCTCCCAGATTCAATGCATTCAGTACGCGGTCTAGTACCCTCGCTACCGACCACCATCAGCTCGCCGGTATGGTTGCTCCTCGTGGCCTACTTGTCATAGAGAACGAGATCGATTGGCTGGGTCCTGTTGCCACTACCGCTTGTATGAAGGCCGGTCGCCTCATCTATAAGGCACTCGGCGTGCCGGACAACATGGGCTTTACAGGCTCTGGTAACCACAACCACTGCCAGTTTCCGTCCAACCAGCAGGCTGATCTTACTGCCTTTATCAGTAAATTCCTGCTTAACCAGAGCGCCAACACTGCCAATATTGAAAAAGGCCCATCTGGTGCCGATGCTGCAACATATATTGACTGGACTGCACCTACACTCACTTAGAGTGCCTGGTGGTGTGATCACATATGGGGATGAGGTCTTGGATGACAAGGGCTGGGGGCACATGTATATACATTGCGAGGGTAGAGAGAATTAAATCATGACGTCTGAAAAGTTGGTAGTCTTCCCAAAGCCAAATACCTGGCGCCGAGACTCTGGTCAGCTGCAATATCCGAAGCGTGGGATAAGCAGCGAATCTTGGCAGACGCCACCTGACGACTGGGAAGCGAAAGGATATTGAAAAGACGCAAAATCGGTATGATTATTTACAGGAGTGTTACGTAGAGCTGAGTGGACAGGCGATGATGTGCACTGTGCTTCCCGTGGTTGCGCAGATCAAATTTCGACTCCTCACCACCAAGGCTCATCTTGTTGGTGAAGTGGCTACGATGAGTGTGATAGAGGCCAGAAGCGCGCACAGCACGGAGGGACCCCTGTGAGCAGAAGAGCTGATAATCCCAGGCCAGTGGAGGGCGTAACGACAGGTTTAATGCTGGCTGGACCGTGGTAGCAGGTTTGGAGGGGTCATGGACGTGGCACTCCACTCGTTCCTTGCGCCTCCGAAGCGGTGGCTCATTTCGGCACTAGCCCACGTCAAGCGCGTTGTTTGTCTTCAACCCCACAACAACCGTCGTGCAGTGAGCGTGAGCGAGGACGAGGCGGTTGCGAGCGAGTCGAAAAGTCGCAGCGACACCATCACCACCCCCCCGTGGCTGGCAACACCCATTCACACACTCATCACATGACATTCGCCAAGCCGCTAACTACTTTGCGCGCGGACAAACGCTCAGGCTAGAGAGACCTCGCAGACGTTCACCACCCTTCCCGATATCACCCAGACTTGCGCCCGCATCTCAACACCCCCGCAACACGTTGTTCCCGACGCGTAGAGCGGTCTCTGGCACTTTTCCAGTGCGCCTGCGTCCTCGCCACCCGCCACACGCAAATTGCGCGTTCGGCTTCAGCCTCCTTGAACGACGCGACTCTGCGACGGGCGGACTCCCGAGACTCTTTCATCGGCCTCATCCTCAAAAGGGCCCTCTGCCACCACCACTCCACCCGATAATGTCATAGAACACCGCTACACGCGCCACAACACACCCCTCGACAGTCGTTCCCTCACACTTGCGCGATCCTCGGCTCCCAGACCACGTGCGGCGACCGCGTCTGAGAGTTGGCATCTTGTCCATCAGCCGCCCATTGCGCATTTGAAACAGCACCGTAACCAAAGTCCGCCATGGCTTCTGTTCAATCTAACCCAGACATGCCTGGCCAGGGCCAGCTCCCCGCCAACATCACTCGGGAGCAGATTCAGCATGTCTTCCAGGTACGTACTCGACCCGCGACAGCTTTGGTGCCGCCAGCCATCGCACTTGCATGTCAACTTGACTAACGACTTGTCCAGCGCTACACCGCGATGAAGCAACAAGGCGTTTCCGAGTCCAACCCCGAGTTCATCAAGGCGCGCAACCTCCTGACAATGGTTCAGAAACAGAATCAGTATCAGCAGCAACAGAAGATGCTCCGGCAACAGCAGATGCAGCAGCGCCAGCAGGGCCAAGTGGACTCACAGGCTACGCTACAAAACGGCGCTGCAACGGGCATGCCAAACGGCGCAAAGCCGGTTGCGCCTGTTGATGGCAAAACGGCAGTATCTGCGCCAGCCTCGACCGGACCATCGTCTACCATGCAGATTGCAACTGCTGGGGGACAGGCTCCTTCTGTTGACGGACAGACTCCTACGTCGGCTACCAATGCTTCGATGGCCCTGTCCAAGGACCAGCTTCTGATGCTGCGTGCTCAGATCGGAGCATTCAAACATCTCTCCAAGGGACTCCCTCTGCCCTCGAACATGCAGCAACAAATTTTCGGCCACCACCAGACAAAAAAGCCTCAGAACGCGGCTGAAGCTGTGGCAGCCGCTTCCCAGATGCTCGATAACGCGACTCGCGCAGGCAGCACCTCAAGTGCGACCGGCGGTGCTGTTCAAGAGACTCGCACTCTGCCTCGTCTTCCCGATACCTTCATCGACCCCTGGAGTAGTGAAGTCTTCCGTGACGTGAACTACATTTCCCATACCCAGCGCAAGAACCGGCCTTACCTCGCTACAATTATGCCACAAGGTGTAGACATTGATGCCGTGCAGCAAAGCATGGAGGAGATGCGCAAGGAGCGCGAGATCCTCCTCTACAACCGTCTCACAGCGAGGAAGGCAGAGCTAGAAAAGATGCATGCCAACATTGGCTCGTGGGATACCAGCAAGACTGACACTCCTGAAGACGACGGAAAGGTCAAGCTGGCTCTTGTCATTGAGCAGAAGAAGCTGAATCTGCTCGAGAAGCAAAGAAAACTGCGGAGAGAAATCGCCCAACAAATGATCCACGCTGACAACCTCGCCATGACCGCAAACCGAACCGTCTACCGTCGCCTCAAGAAGCAATCGATGCGCGAAGCTCGTCTCACCGAGAAGCTCGAGAAGCAGCAACGCGATGCACGCGAGACCAAGGAAAAGAAGAAGCATCACGAATTCATCGATGCCATCCGGAAGCATCGCACAGAGCTACAGGAGGCTGGTGCGGCTCAGCGAATGCGTCTGCAGAAGCTTGGCCGTACCATGGTTTCGACACACCAGAACATCGAGAAGGAAGAGCAGAAGCGTATCGAGCGAACGGCCAAGCAGCGTCTGCAGGCGCTCAAGTCCAACGACGAAGAGACTTACCTCAAGCTTTTGGGTCAAGCCAAGGACACTCGTATTTCGCACCTTCTGAAACAGACCGATGGATTCTTGAAGCAGCTCGCCAACTCTGTCAAGGCGCAGCAGCGATCTGCAAACAACTCATATGAACCCGAGGAGAGCAGCAGTGAGGAGTCTGATGACGAAGACCGACCAGGCAAGAAGAAGACCGACTACTACGAGATTGCTCATCGCATCAAGGAGGAGGTCACAGAGCAGGCTACCAACTTGGTCGGAGGTACTTTGAAGGAATACCAGCTCAAGGGTCTGCAGTGGATGATATCACTGTACAACAACAACTTGAACGGAATTCTTGCAGATGAAATGGGTCTCGGCAAGACTATTCAGACGATCAGTTTGATCACCTATCTCATCGAGAAGAAGCGACAGCCTGGACCTTACCTCGTCATTGTTCCGCTTAGTACACTTACCAACTGGACCAACGAGTTTGAGAAGTGGGCGCCGAGCGTTAGCAAGATTGTGTACAAGGGTCCTCCGAACGCGCGTAAACAGTACCAGCAGCAAATCCGCTGGGGCCAGTTCCAAGTCCTGCTTACCACATACGAGTTCATCATCAAGGATAGACCAATTCTGAGCAAGATCAAATGGGTTCATATGATTGTTGACGAAGGTCACCGTATGAAGAACGCTGGTTCGAAGCTCAGCATGACCATCACACAATACTACTCGACGCGTTATCGACTCATTCTGACAGGTACGCCGCTGCAGAACAACCTGACAGAACTGTGGGCCATGCTTAACTTCGTTCTTCCCAATATCTTCAAATCGGCTACTTCGTTTGACGAGTGGTTCAACACACCCTTTGCGAATACCGGAGGTCAAGATAAGATGGAGCTCACTGAAGAAGAGCAGTTGCTCGTCATTCGTCGTTTACACAAGGTTCTTAGGCCGTTCTTGCTCCGACGTCTGAAGCGCGATGTCGAGAAGGACCTCCCTGACAAGACGGAACGTGTGATCAAGTGTAACTTCTCCACTCTCCAGGCGAAGCTGTACAAGCAACTCGTCACTCACAATCGCCTCATGGTCAGCGACGGTAAAGGTGGAAAGACTGGTATGCGTGGTTTGAGCAATATGCTTATGCAGTTGCGAAAACTTTGCAACCATCCTTTCGTTTTTGAAGAGGTCGAAGATGTCATCAACCCTACAAAGGGAACCAACGATCTCCTGTGGCGTTCGGCTGGTAAATTCGAGCTTCTCGACCGAATCTTGCCCAAGTTTCAGGCTACCGGTCATCGTGTCCTCATGTTCTTCCAAATGACACAAATCATGAACATCATGGAGGACTACTTACGGCTTAGAGGTATGCAATATCTGCGGCTAGACGGAGCAACCAAAGCAGACGATCGTTCAGACTTGCTGAGATTGTTCAACGCACCTGATTCACCCTACTTCTGTTTCCTGTTGTCCACGCGCGCTGGTGGTCTTGGACTGAACCTCCAGACTGCCGATACTGTCATCATCTACGATTCCGACTGGAACCCTCACCAGGATCTACAAGCCCAGGATCGTGCCCATCGTATCGGTCAAAAGAACGAGGTTCGCATTCTACGTCTAATCACATCTAATTCAGTTGAAGAGAAGATTCTTGAGCGAGCCAACTACAAGTTGGATATGGACGGCAAGGTCATTCAAGCTGGTAAATTCGACAACAAGTCCAAAGATGATGAACGAGACGCCATGTTGCGTATCATGTTGGAGTCAGCCGAAGCTGCCGAGAGCCTTGAACAAGAGGAGATGGATGACGACGACCTGAACCAGATCATGATGCGACATGAGGATGAGCTAAAGGTGTTCCAAGACATGGACCGAAAGCGTGTTCTCGAAGATCCCTATGGCCCTGGCAAGCCTCTTGGTCGTCTGATTGGTGAGAGCGAGCTGCCAGATATATACTTGAATGAGGAGGCACCCATCGTTGATGAAAAGGACGATACGCCTGCTGGCCGTGGTGCTCGAGAGCGTACACGGGTCAAGTACGATGACGGTCTCACCGAAGAACAATGGCTGGAAGCTGTCGACAACGACGACGATACCATCGAAGCTGCCATTGCTCGTAAGGAGGCGAAGATGGCCAAGCGAGGTAGGAACAAGGGTTCGCGAGGTGATGAAGAGTCGCCGGTACCATCGCGTGCCAGCTCAGAGGAGCCTGCGCCCAAAAAGCGAGGTCGTAAGCCAAAGGCAGAGAAGCGCAAAGCGGATGATGCCTCGCTCGATGCTGACCCTGCACCACGGAAACGCGGACGGCCCGCGCCTTCCAAAGACATGTTGCAACCTGAGCAGCGAGCATCGCTTCAAAAGATTGTTAATATCGTCTATGAAGCTCTAAACGATCTTGAAGAGGAGTCGTCAGATCCTAACATTCCTAACCGCGGCATCATCGACCCCTTCATCGAGTTACCAGACAAGTGGGATTATCCAGACTACTACCAACTTATCAAGAATCCTATCTGTATGAAGCAGATTGAGAAGAAGATCAACAAGAAGGAGTACCAGTCTGTGAAGCAGTTCCGTCAAGATCTGGGCTTGCTGTGCAACAACTGCCGCACATACAATGAGGACACTTCACTGCTCTTTGCAGATGCCAATCTCATTGAGCAGACTACGCTCGACAAGTTGAAGGAGGCAACGGCAGAATACCCTGAATGGCAAGATTATGATGATGGAAATATTGCTCAGGGCGGGCTTAGCACAGCGATGACGAGCGCGGTCGGTACACCACGGGCTGGAACTTGAGAAAAGTGGTAAGTCGCACCTGCGCACGATGCATTGTCTCTTTTGGTACACTTGCTGATTTTTTTTCTTTCCCTCTTCAGCTGAAATGGGGGGCATAGTTTCATAGAACCGATGCAATTTCGGTTCGCTATACCAGCGTTACAAGCCAGTTTTATCTTTTTTTAGCACGCCTTCTCTCCATGTCGTTACCCTTTTTTTCCTTTTTGAGCTTCTCGTGTGTACAGTTTGCGAAGGGACCTGGGGCAAAACAAACAAAAATATGTGACAAAGAGTAAAGAAGAGTGTGTTCCAGGCAAGTCTTACTGCGCTAAACACGTTTTTCTCTTTTCCCTTTTCTTTTTCCCTTGCACGAGAACAGGCGTAGCTTTTTTCCAAGTTCATGGGGATAAGGGATGGCTTTGGTATGCTTGATTGAGTGACACGATTCAAGGGGTTTGGGAGAATCTGCTTCTCTTCAATGGGAGTTCTGATTGCATGGCTACTGTAGCTTGTTTTTTTTCTTTCCCAAAGTTAGTTTTGTAGCCCTCTTTTTGACCCACGAGGCTTAGGTTTTAGGTTCTAGAGCGAAGAGGAGAATGTACTATATCTGCAATCATTGTGCAATCATGTTGTGTGTGTGTGTGAGAGAGTGAGAGAGAGAGAGCGTGCGAGCGATGCTCTTGCTATGTCTATACTATAAGCGTCTAAACTCCCATGCCATATGCACATACTGAGTCGAGCGCAACATCTTATGATTGCTGTGCATTGTTCCACTTTACACAGTCTTCAAACTTGACGCTGGAACCGCCAAAAATGTCCAAAGCGCTTCCAATGGTAAGATCGACCTTGCCGTCACTGAGCTTCTTTACCAGTTCGAGGTCCTCGATTGAACGACCTCCGCCAGCATATGTGACGGGTATACTGCACCACTCTGCTAACTTGGCGACGAGCTCATGATCAATGCCTCGCTGTAGGCCTTCTACGTCGGCGGCATGAATAAGGAACTCGCAGCAGTAGGGTTCGAGGAGGGATATCGACTCTGTAGTTTTGCGTTAGGTACAGTTAGGACAAGTTAGCTAGAGGGAACGGGGACGAGACCTTTGTTCAGCTCAAAATCGGTGATCGTCTGCCACTTATTGGTAGCAACGAACCACTTGTCATTTTTCTTCCGGCACGAAAGATCGATGACAAGTTTGGACTTGTCGTTACCGAGGGCGTGTAGGACGGCCTGCAGGTGGTCCATGGAGAAGGTTGACGAGGGGAAAAGATACGAGGTTACAATCACCTACTTCACTTCCATTAGCTCTAATACGTAACTGGGCTCCTTCGCGAATCACGCATATGAAGCTCACCTTATCCGCACCCTTCTCAATCCACTCGGCAGCATTCTTTTCCGTGATGCCGCCACCAACTTGCATCCCGCCTTTCCATGCCTCGAGTGCTTCCTGCGCTGCTTGTTCGTTGCCGGGGCCGAGCATTATGACATGCGCGCCGGTTAGGGCATGCTGTTTATAGAGATCGGCGTAGAACGCTGAGGGGTGCGAGGATGTCCAGTTGGTTTTTAGCTCGTCGGGAGCTGTGGTGCTGAGCGTGCCACCGACAATTTGCTTGACACTGCCGGCGTGTAGGTCAATACAGGGGCGAAAGCGCGTCATGGTGCGTTTATGGGTAGCCAGAAGGGGATTGGAAATATAAAGATTGATGCTGCGGGGGAGGGGCTCGAGAGACGGAGGTCCGAGCCGATTTTGACGCTAAAGATTTCCTATGCTCGAAACTTTTTGGTATCGCGTCGCATTGCCATCACGACCTTCTCAGAGCCAAACAAGAACAACACACAACCCAACTATGGCTCCTGCGCTCGGAAAGCGAAAGCGTGTCACGCGCGCAGAACTTGAGCAAGCATCGCGGTCACCCTCGCCTTCGTCAGACTCGAGCGACGACTCTGGAAAGGAAGATCTCCAGGCGATATTCCGGCGCGCGTTCGAAGCAAAGTTCAAGCCTCTGCCGACAGAGCCCAAGAAGCCTAAGATAGAAGAGTCCCCCGCACAAGAAGAGGAAGAAGTCGAAGAGGAAGAGTCAGATTGGTCAGGCATCAGCGATGAGGAAAACAACGTCGAGATTATCGAATACCACGACCCACGGCGCGAAGTCGACGACGCCGGCACCGAGCGCGCAGAAATGAAAGCTTTCATGTCCTCCAAACCGCCCACCTCAGCCTCGGCATCTTCGAGCAGCGTACCAGCATCTCAGAAGAGAAAGAAGAAAGATGATGATGACGACACAACCGAAGCCACGAATCTCAAAAACGATCTTGCGTTGCAAAAGCTCCTCCGAGAATCACACCTCCTCTCCGTTTCCTCATCTGGAACTTCAACACCAAGCGCTCTAACCGCCACAGGCGTTGACCGTCACAAATCTATGGACTTGCACCTCCAGTCGCTTGGCGCAAAAGGCTCCATCTTCACGCAAAAGAAGATGCCCATGGCGCAGCGCAAACACATGGAGCTGAAGGCACGGACAACAGAGGAGAAGCGCAGAGCAGAGGCCAGAGAAGCGGGTATTGTGTTGGAGAGGGAGAACAGGGCGGCGACAGGAAAGAAAGTAGAGAGGAAGAGGGAGAGGGGAGTTGGTGGGCCCAGTATAGGCAAATTTAGAGGCGGCACCCTGAGCTTGAGCAAGAAGGATGTTATGAGCATCACTGGTGGCGGTGCTGGGTCGAAATGGAAGGGGAAGGGGAAGAAAGGGAAGAGGTAATCAAGTGGATAGTGAGGCGAGAGTGTGAAATGATACCCCAACTGCACGATAAAATGCGCCACTTGTATTTGCATTTTGCCATGAACAAACATTACAATATCTACTCGCTGTCGCCTTCCTCTAACTACCTTGCAAAACTAATCAAGGCAATGGCAATGGCAGTGGCGCGAGATCTGATAACACCGTGCCATGCTATTTTTTAATATGAGAAGAAGAAACTAGCTCTGTCTAATGTAGAGACTGTAAAACCTGCTGCATACGTCAATAGATAAACTAGTCTCTTTGTATCTCGCTGATACTACTTTTTTTTTATATCGCTGTATATATTACTGTCTTGCTACAAAACTCATGTTTGTAGAGAAGTGAAATGTTGATGCAGCATGCCATGTCAGTTGATACTGAAGTATACACCACGACGAGGCGAACAAGAAATACCAACGAGATACACACGATATAGGCTACGCATACCCCCGAGATCAGGCTTGTATAGAGGTTTGATTGCTATGCGATTCTTTAGTGCATGGTGAACGCTAGTAAATTGATGTCAGAACACTAACTAATGAAAAATTAAAATAGAATGGTGCGATGCAAAAATCGCAATATAGCAGTAGGATGCTTTGCAGATGGAGAAAAAGAGATTTAAGATCATGTAACTTCCTCTAGGGTTATGTGATGAGTTGTAGCTATGATGATACACAGTGCGTAAAGAGTCATGAGAGCAAAAAAATAAAATAGGACGCCACGCATGCTGCTGACCATTAAGCAATATAGTTCTGCTACCTGAAAGACCAGGTTTGGAAATATGGGTAGCAAGAACGGGAAGCAGAATCAGGAGTGCATCAAGAGGGCATCATGTGAGGATAGTCACGTTCGTCTTTGTTGTCTTCTGTCAAATAATACAACTTTAAAATCGTTATGAGGGACTTTTTTCCGACAACAGCATGCATGTGATGTACAAGCAAAAGACAACCTAGCACAAAGAGTTCATTCACTGTCACTGTCGTATTTGATCCATAATATACGTTTCTACTTTCATCTGGGCATATGTGCAGTACAAACTACTTCACAAACATCGAGATAGCGTCTCACTATGATTGCTGGAGATTAAGTGCACAGAAAGCACGTAGCCTGTTATTCGGTCAACTCGTAAAGTAGAGGGCGGCCATTCTCTTACCCTCTTCCTGTAGAGGCAGAGCTAAACAGCACCACATGGCGAAAGATAACGAGACTGAAGCAAGACAACAGTGGGCGACTCTCTATACTTTGGATCTATTTCCTTACCACTGCCATACAACATCAGGAACAAACCAGTCCGGCCTACAACAAGGTAGGAGTGGAATATCTCCGCCATCAATCTGACGATGTGTTCTTCGCAGTACTCTACTTCCACATTCAACCTCAACAAAAAGGCAGCCTTCCCGCGCCCCCCTCCCCCCAAGTGACTCGCAATATGTTCCGTTTAGAATATACTACTTTGACCAGCCGAATCCCTCCCTAGTATAATCTCAACTGCGCACATCTACCGTTGCAAGGCACAAAGAGGAAGAGGAAGAGATAAAAAAAATAAAGAAGGTGCATTCAGCACATACCCTTCGTTCCCAACACACACACTCTCTCTCCTTGTCATTTCCAAATCAAACATGCATCAACTATCGAATCCAAAAAATCTAATAAGCCCCCACTCCGCTCTGATCCCGTCCGTCTCCCGCACCCTGTCTACCGTGCAATAAGATCAACTCAACGGACAACGACCCACCATCCCCCATGTAAAGGCTGAAACCGGCATGCTGTACCTCTGTTCAAAAGCGAGTGGGTATACCTTGGGATTCTCGAAGATTCCATCTGCATTGTGTTGAAACACTGCAATGTGGGGGCTGAGGGGGAGGGGGGAACAGGCGGATGTATGCGCGGGCGCACACGCGAACATCCTTACTACGTCCGCTCATTGTCCCCACTCGAGTCCACTCGAACCCAGTCCCCTCCCCATGTAGGATAAATACGCCTGTTCTACAATCTACTGGTTCGAAGGGTTCTTTGCCTAAACACATGCGTTTTGATTGTGGACTGAGGTGTGGGCGTAATCCTGGGGTTTGGGGGCGGAGAACACACGGGGAATGATGCAATGCTCATGATTTCCTCGTGGAGATTCACATGACTGGAGTATTACGGCTATAGGCACATATGGCACCGTGTCATGTACGGTGCGTCACGGAAGAGCAGTGAATGTGTGGGCTGAAATGGCGTACGGCAGGTTGGTACCTTGCTGCAGCAAAGTACTGGAGGGAGAGGAGGGCACCTGACTTTGCAAAGCACCACTGCGGTCTAAGCGCGAGGTGGAAGGCTTCGTTGCCGCGTATAGTTTTGACAATGCCCAGAAGTTGCACACCGTTCAGGTCCTGGTACAGAAGTAGTAAGCGAATGGAACTGGTGACAAGCGACGTATCATGACTCTGTGATGCGCATGACTGATTACTGATCTGGAGAGAAGGATTGAGGGTAGTACAATCCCTGGCGATATTGTGTTGTTGCTACGAGGACTCGTGACCAACCATCAGCTTCACGTTCAGTATTACGGAGGCAAAAAGGCTTCACAGCAGTCGTATCCGGGCGTGTATAAAGGCAGAGTCGAGGTTTTCGAGGACGCGAAGGATGGCGACAGAACCTGAGAAGTGCTTCGGGCAAGACAAGCGCGTAACGCGACCGAGATAGCTATGGTTCTTTCTTGGGAGGCATCGCATCGCATGTCCTGCCCCTTTTCGTCAACAAACAGGAATGCATATTTGAAGCGGCATGGCAGAAGAGGGGCGCGTGGGTCAAGTCCCATTATCCCAACACATTTTGATCAGTTTCGTGATGTACAGCCTGGCTGTGGGTGGGCAGGCTGCGTCGGTCGCGGGCCTCGTCGTCGCCCTGGGCTGCTGCACGTGCAATGGAGGCCTCACCATTGACAGGTCGTATTAGGTTAATGCGTGTGTGGATGCAATTTTACCCATGGCCAGCACGAGATGGCATTGTATGATAGGCCTCTGGCTCTGGTTGGCAGATACCCGTCGAGCTACCGAGATCTAGAGGCACGGCTCAGCAAGCGCGATTGACGAAATGCGGAAGCGGAAGCGGAAGCCGCTCACCGATGAGCGTCTGGGGCTATGTGCAGGCCAATTAAGCGGAATCGATCTATTGTTACGGGCGGCGCAAGAGATCTGAGGTTTTCTTCTTGCATCTGCGGGCGCATCGGGGCAGGCGGCTGGGGTGGTGGGGGAGCGGCTGGCAAGCAGCGAGCTGGGGCTCTGGAAGACCGGGATGGGGCCGACAGCGTCGTTGAGATGGTACCCGGCTAGCAGCCAACCGCCACCACGCTGGGAACAGGAGCGCGTTGGAGTCTTTGACATGACCAATTCGAGCCACCGAGCGTCGCGGCCATTGGTGGATCGCAAGGCCGGTAACCGACAGAGTGGCACATTGTGTGTATGTACCAGCCTACAGCGTCGACGCCGATCCCATACAGTCTGTTCTATCACGCCATGGCCTATATGTAGGTGTATGTAAAGGCGCAGGCACACAGCAGCTCGCCTATCTGGTTCAGCATCTGCCGCACATCGTGTGTGGGAACATCGCGCATCCTCGTCATGGTCCTCAGGTTGCGTTGCGGTGTCGTTTCTACTTTGCAACCACGTATCCCTTTGTGCCGCCAGGGCGCGGTCTGGCCTGGCATGCCACACCAAACTTGATGTGCTTCCTTTTCGAGCGCTGTGCATCGGGCGCCGTCGCGGGTACAGGTAACCGTCCCTAGATAATAGTAACAGGGACAAGTTGGCTCCTTTTTGGGTGGGGCCGCCTCAGCATAGAGCTCGGCGATGTCTTTGATACCTGCGGCGCAACCAGCCATGGGCAGTGACTAACCTTTGCTCCAGAATTGGATATCATGGGTAACGGTTGAATTCCCATGTTGCAAAGAGACGGATCAGAGGGCTTGCAACCGTCCTTCTCGTCGTCATACAGGGGCCACGCCTGTCTGGTGTTGGAGTTTGCTCGTTATGTGCCTCGACATTGTTGCCAGCTCACGTATACCATCTGCTCGGCCATCTTTGCCGCTCTACCCACACACCCACCATCATTCATGGTCCCGCTGCTGTGGATCGTTCAGGTACATCGGTATCGCATTCTCAGATCATGCACGTTGACTCCGTTCCAGTTAGGCTCGCTCGCATAATCCTTGCATCTCATGCGTCTGGCTTGTTGATGTGACACAGAGTCGTCATTGTCATCTTCCCAATGCAACCTGCGGCCCTGTCTTGATAGGCCAAGCCCGCTAGCTTGTAGTCGCGTAATTCCAGGCCATGTTCTGGGTGTAGCAAGAGTATCCCTGATTATGGGGGCGATGTAGGCGGAGATGCAACGGATTTGTGCAAGATGCAGATACAACCCCACAGGGAAGCTGACTCGACACGCACACCATCTCAGCAATTTCATCATGTGACTCGACATGTTGGTCACGAACGTTCCCAGCGCCACCCAGCCCAGGACCGAAATAAACCGGAGCACCTGGGGGGCCACCATGTTTGATCGTAGACGTAAGTGATGATCATCCCATGCCTTGTTTAGAGCAGCAGGGCGTCGAAACCTTTAGGCTGATATTACTCCGTCTATGTGTTAGCCGGAAGCCTACCATACTACTTGCATTCAAGTATGCTGCCATGGCGAGTTCTAAGTGATTTTGTCTGGTCATGGATATGCAGCATCTAGAGCGTGATCCTGTGCATTTAAGGTCCAGTGTAATAAACCCTTGAGGTGCGAAAGGGGGTCCAAAGCCGGCAGAAGGGCTCGATGCAAGGGTGCGGAGGAGGCCTAAAAAAAAGATTGAATGAGGATAGAAAAACAACAGATTTGCAACATGATGACTGCCAAAAAAGAGAGATTTTCTGGGCCCTTTCCACGTGTTGCAGCACGTTGCGGCCCGCTCGCTGCAAAGCAAGTTTTGACCCGCTTCAACCTCGATACACTGAAGGCAATGACGGTGGAACCGTGCATACTCATTTCTAGCTGGCGTAAGATTACACATATCTCAGATGCTGAACTGGTAACGGGGATGACTGCATGGCACTATCATGCCTTACGCTGCAATGGCCTCTCGGCCAGATGATGCTTTGCATTGCACCCCTATTGACCGGAACGCTTGTCTCGCTTGTATGCAAGCTCAAGTATCTGCGGTGAGTGTGGGTTATATGCCCGCAATGGCGACATAAGTAAATGTATTGGGCAAGACAGCCGAATCTGAGCCTATGATTGGGTTCGCCTTTGCTGAGGGAGCATGGATTTAACCGATTCTGGAGGTATCATGTCCGAGTTTTTTCCTGGCTGGCAGCAAACCTCAAAACTGAGCAGTGTTTGAATGCCGGCAAAGATGGCCATGATACATGCATGCATGTGTTAGCATGACGACTGGCTTTAGCCGGATGGTTGTGTTCTAGTCGTGATCATCAGTCTCGCAACGAGGTTACATGTCATTTGAGAGGTTAGATGCAGCAAGGGACAAAGTTAAGCTGCTGAGGGCCTCTTCCCTGCATCAACTTGTCCGGTGAGAGAGAAGTTGCGAGACGAAACACGCCTGGCATTGGCCGCGAAGCTTAATATCAGACCTTAGCGGTGTGCAGGATGGCATGCACACTGTTGTTGACCTGCATGTAAAGGCGACTCCAGAGCAGAGAAGCGGTGGCATTTGGCGTGCAGACTGCAACCTTTGCTGTTGCTGCGGCGTGGGTAGATGGTGCGGTGAGGAGGTGTGGTCGAGAGTGTGGTTGAAGCTACCTGGAGGCGCCCAGCAAAGTACGTGGATAGAGGCAGGCATGCACTGCGAACGTGATGTGTCCAAGAGCGCAGGGAATATGGCGTCTTCAGAAGCTCAGCGGCCCCGGGGAAGCTCTCGGGCCTATCCGTTTGGACACTGACACTGCCGCTGGCCTGTCGACTTAACCCAGGTGAGCCTGACAGGACAGACTGTGCGTATCGAGGCAGCGGGTGGGAGATGGGCGTGCCATGGCGAGATGGCCCTAACCAGGTGACGTGCATGCAACCAAACTAGTGGAAAGCTTTGGATGAGGTGATCAAGCCTGTCGAGAGGGCGAAGCAAGGATGCCGGCGAGACTAGTGGGTGATCGCAGCTCACATTCGCCCGAGCAAGGGCCGCGGCTTGTTGCCGTTGGTTCCGCGCACCGCCGCCGCTGCTGCCGTCCGCTTTGCTGCGCTTGGACCACCCCTCGATTGAAACATCGACTGCCATGTCGTCGTGATGCTGGCCACCGACGACACCCCGCCCCGTCCCCACGCCTGCATTTTATCATTGGCCCCAAGGCTGCACCCATTTTCTTCATTGGCCGTCAAGGGAGTAAATCCGGTCGACTGCTCCAGACAAGGAATCCTGTCCTTGCGTGCGTCCATGCCACCCGGGGTCCGCCATCACTGCCCATGGCCTTGTTGAATGCACGCTTCCTGTCTGTCTGCGCAACGGCTCTCCAGGCTTGACCGATGTTCCGTCTGTTGCCGCTCGCCAATCTCCAGAAGGAGGGGGGGAGGTGAAGTCTATCTCACCACCGTATCCAGCGCGTGTTTGAGACTACTGCAGGTCCACTATTTGGGACGATGGATTTCCTAACAGATCCAGCCACTCACCCACCACCGTCATACACATTGACCCGACAATCAACACTTGAGAGGGAGCCATGTAGCCATGTAGCCCAGAGGGACCCCTGTGCCGGCTATCTTCGTGGCCAACACCGAGGTCCAAGCAGCTCCTCGCTAATCGGGGCACTCAAAGGGTTTCTGCAAGGCGTCCGTGTGGCACACATTGATTGCGTCTTGTGGCACTCTTGATGCCAGATCCATGCCAAAGGGGCTTGTCACTTCCCACGCGCGTCTCAACACAGCATTGCGAGGCTTCGAGCGAGGGGTTACGCTAGAAACAGATTGGAATCAGTGCCATGATCCTCATGACAATTCTATTCTCAAGCACCCATATCAGAAGCAGAATGTTCATAACTTCGGGGGGGCGCCTTGGCTCAATGTCGTACAGACGCCTCAATAGCTCCAGTGTCGACAGTGAGCAGAAGCAGGAGGCTGCCGTGAGGGGTGCAGTCGGCACATCGGCATTCCGGGCTCGGCCAGAGCTCTAGTTTAGTGTATATGTCAATGCTCTGGTCAAGTGGTTGAGTTTCTGGGGCACTGGCTCAGAATTGCAAATACTCCAGAGTAGAAGGGGCCGCTCGCAATCAAACTGCAGGTGGTGGACTACGACCATGTAAGCATCCACAAACGCCTCGGAAAGACGATCCAGATCCAATCAGAAGCCCCAAACTGGCGTTTTGATTGACGAGATCAAGCCTGCTGGGACTAAAGACCGTTGGCGCGAACTCGAATCGCGCAATGGAGATTGAGCACAGTGCAAGACTCCGCGGCGGGTAGTGGGACCCTACAAGATTTCGGCGATGATAACGCCACGGGAAATCTGAGTTCACAGGTGGACCCAGCTGGTGGCGGGTCGCAATGGGTTTGATCGTCTGTGTCACCCAGGGCATCAAGGGCGAGCAGCCGGCTGGGGAAGGTTCTGAGTGTGGCCAGGACGCGGATGGAAGGGTGTGGGAGAAGGATGCTCGTCATCCACTGACCCGAATCACTGGAAAGCTTCTGTCCGACCACGCGAGGGGAGTGGATGTCGTGTTTCATGGTCGGTGTAATGGCGTGAATAAACAATTCGGATGTGGGCTAGGGACATGGCTTGGCGCAGTGACACGTGACCCGATCCACCTCCACAGTCCGCAAATGCCCCATTGCGACTGCAACACTCTGTCGGCGCAAACACCCATCTTGACAACACAGACCAATGCGTTGACCACACTGGTATTGCGCAAGACGTGCCCTCAGCTTCCAGCATGATGGCGCTGCAACGCCAGGGACCTCGAGCTAGCGTCGCAGTGGGGCGGTATGGCCGCCCACTCCCCCGATGACAGTCGGGGGTTTCCATACAAGCCAAGGCAGCTAACATCGACCGGGAAAGTTACAATCGACCTGACGTCCGAGCGGAAGCTCAGATTATCTAAGGTACATGGCGAGCGGGGCGTTCGATTCGCGCGCTCACTCTGATGAGCTTGTCCCAATTCTCCAGTGATTGGCGCTGGAGGGGGGCTTCATCTGCGGTCCCGTCAACGCCCCGGGAAGAAGCGTCGTCCGCCACGACGCCGTCGATTGTCGGACGCAATAGCGCGTATCTGCAACCACGTGTGGTTGTACGGCACGCCGTGGGCCGCGCTCGACACTACGCAACCACACCAAGACGAGAGGCAAGCCACGATAAGCCCGTAGGCGATGATCCTCACCGGGATTCCCGACCAGGCCTAACTAATTCCCGCGCCTGTCAGAGAGAGAGAGAGAGAGAGAGAGAGAGGGGGGAGGGGGGTCTAATACACACACGTACACACGTACACACGTACGCACGCACGCACGCACACACACACGCTACTCTGGAAACAAAACAGTCTTGTTTGACCAGCCTCCTGGAACACACCGGAGGACGGGGCCCCGAAAGCTGTGTCATAGTAGCGACAGAGGGCTGCCGAGCGCCGTTGGGCGCATCCATCATAGTCCAGCATGGGATCCAGTGGATGGCTCTCAAGAGCTATCATGGCGATCTATGTTTC
The DNA here is from genome assembly GCA_002161795.1 of Curvularia sp. IFB-Z10. NCBI lineage: Eukaryota > Fungi > Ascomycota > Dothideomycetes > Pleosporales > Pleosporaceae > Curvularia > Curvularia sp. IFB-Z10. The sequence continues at coordinate 1,017,764 of JPSZ01000005.1, forward strand.
GCCCAATCGAGAGTGGCTTGGGCGAGCTCGATGGGACGACCCCCACACTGCACATGAGACGGCGAGGCCATGGGTCTGTTCACGCCTGGGACAGTACCCCGGTTCTGCCCTGAGGCTACATCCTGGTCGGATGTCCTGCCCCGTACCCCCCCATGGCCCACACCCCCCTGCCCGTCAGCTCTGCACTAAAACCACCACCCACCATTTCTTGGCCTGCATGCGAGAGCGATGTTCCTTGTCTCTCCTGCTGCAAGCATGTCCGCTCCAGTCCCTAGGCTACTCGGGCTCCACAACACTCACCATCCTTGCTTTGCGGGATGCTCACTGTGGTAGTGTATCGGGCTGGCCCATCCATATGTAAAGACCAAAAGGCTCCCCAATCCCAACCAGATCGATCGAACAAATCTACAAGATTCCCACGTCATCCGATCTTGCATCAGCACCGCACCGCCGTCTTGTTCTATCCATACCCTCTTTTTTCTTCCCAAATAGCTTCCGGCCCAAGCCGTAGCTACCACTTCCTCTCCTGACTTGTCCCCTCCCGTCGAGTCCGTGGACTATAGCATCCCCGCCTCACCGGTTTCCTTGCGGCACCTGCTTCTTCGTCTAGCATGGCCGCTGTCGTTGCCTCTCATCAAACTGGTCTTTGGCAAGAACGACGAGAACCCTCTTTCCAGATGCCCAGCATGCACAACTCCAGTATGATGCCTCAGTACGACACTTCGCGTGCAGCTACGAGCGCCCCAGTCTCGCGGAGCTACCAACCTACTTCTACACAAATGGACATGAGCCTGCCCCTCTACTCAGCCAACGGCCTTGCCACCTCAGTGCCCTACCAACCCGGGGCATTCGCATATGATACCTCGTCGGTCAACACCTACACCATTCCCCAATCGTCATACTACCCCTCGAGCATCCCACATCCCGTGTCCTACCCCCCATCGAGCGACGTTCAGCAACTCCCAACAGTACGAGACGGCCGAAATCTCTTCAACCCCCTGGTCAAGGCCGAGAGCACCTCGCCACTCCAGTCAAATCCTATCTACAACGACACATCCTACTCAGCCGATGGAAAGAGGTCCAACTCGGTGCCAACGGAAAGCACCAATGTCCAGTTCTCGACTGACGTAGACACTCTGATGAAGGCCATCCAGGCGAAACAGACCAACCCTCCCGAACCAGTAGAGTCTAAGGTACTTGTCCTCTATTCTCTGGCAGTTTGTCGTGTCTGACCATGAAGCAGGAGGAGACTTCCAAGATTTCTCAGAAACCACGAAAGCGCTACCAATGCACTGTACCCAACTGCAGCAAAAGCTTCTACCAGAAGACTCACTTGGAGATTCACATTCGCGCTCACACGGGAGCCAAGCCATTCGTAAGGCTATTGTTTCCCTCGCACATGCGCACAAATCTGACCTAGACTGTAGAACTGCAAGGCTCCAGGCTGCGGACAGTCGTTCTCGCAACTAGGCAATCTCAAGGTACGCTCTTCTACTCCCATCCACCCAGCCATGACACTAACATGCTTAGACACACGAGCGACGACATACCGGCGAACGACCGTACAGCTGCGATATATGTGGTAAAACATTTGCTCAACGGGGCAATGTTCGCGCGCACAAGATTGTGCACCAGCAGATCAAGCCCTTCACTTGCAAGCTCGATGATTGTGGCAAGCAATTCACACAGCTTGGTAACCTCAAGGTGTGTATTGATGGCATAGCTTCCACTTCAAGGCCAGTCACTGACAAGGTACAGTCTCATCAGAACAAGTTCCACGCCGCCACGCTGAGGTACCTTACCACGAAGTTTGCCACGATCAGTATGGGCGACTACGTATCCAAAGAGGACAAGGAGCTGTGGGAGTACTTTGCCTCTCTATATAAGAACTCGAACAAAGGCATCAAAGGCCGTGGCAAGGACCGACGTATCTCAGCCATGTCATCGTCTGCCTCGTCATATCCTTCATCGTACCCTGCCATGCCAATGGCGTCAATGTCTCGAAGCTACGGCGGATCGTTCCACCAGCACAGCAGCGAACGCAGCAGCCGAAGCTCGTCCATGTCATCCGATACCATTCAGCGGGTCGACAGCGGATATGACTTTAACGTTCCCATGCCCACAGGCTACCATCAGCCTCCAGCCACGGGATACGACGACATGGTATTTCCCGAGCGCAAGCTGTACTAAGCGCTGCCGGATTAGTATCTTCATTGTTCTGCATGTTGTAGGGATGTTTGGCTTGAGATTTGGGAGTTTTTCTGGGACATAGGCGCTGGTTTACGGTTGGGCATCTGAGGCAACGGGTGATCAGTACCCCAGCTAGCGCAGCAAAGGGCACTGCCTTCGATTTTGTATCGGTATGTAGAGGGTAGCCTCATGGCATCGGTATGCAGTTACAGTAATGTCTTTGACGCATTTCTATGTACTCTAATGCGATGATCGCACCAAAAAAAATCATGTATACCTCTGTAAGCTCAAACATTGGGGCAAGAGCAAATGGACTTTGCATTTGTAGCCGCGTGTATGCGCTCAACCATTATAGCGATAGTGTTTTAGGATTAGGATAGCAATCAATGTTGGGGTTGGGACAAGACAACCCCCCTTGTAATCTCTTTGCTTTGGCATGTGCGCTCCAAGTCACGAGGCCAGGGTCCAGACGTTGTGTTGTGCAAAGAGACTCACCGCTTGATGGTGAAAGTAGTGGTCTAAAGCATACATTGCGCAACTACATGCGCCTGCTTGCTGCAAGGCGATCCTTCAAGCTTCACCACAGCTGACTTCCAGTCGCCACACACCACCCAGCTTCCGGGGGGCATATGCAGTCGAGATGTCGACGCGTGGAAGCGATATGCGCCCGCCGAGTTTAATTGTAGGGGGGGGGGGGCAAAGATGGATGGGGGTTAGGATTAGTGTGCTTGGGGGGGCGTGAAACCCAGGATGCCAAACCAGGATGCCAAAGAGGATTGGACTAGAGGATTGGATAAGAGACGGGTATTTGCCGCGATGAAGTAGGCCAGTGTGGGTACGTGATTGGACGGCATTTGCTACGCCCGCTCCGCGACTAACACGCCGCCCATGAGAGTGAGAGTCACGTAGTGCGAGCTACTACTGCCTGACAAAGCCGCGCGAAACGCCTAGCTAGTCAAACCTTGCTTGGACGACTTTGTAAGAGTTGAGCAAGCAGGCGAGGCCGCGAGCGGGTGCAGTCATCCGATAAGGAAAAAAAAGGTCCTGACTAAGTACATGAAGCTCGTAAGGCTGGTAGCGAGCCAACTCGAGTAAGAGGGTCTGCTGCCCCTCCGCGGAACATGCTGCTATCGATGAGACTGGAGAGCGTCTTATTGGGTCGGCAAAAAAAATTTCTTACTCATCCCACACTACCACTACCGGTGGCAGTCAAATCTGAGACTAGTCCTCAGCGTCTCTCTCCCAGTTTCATGCATGCACATTGTCACGTAAAAAGGGTATCCAAACGCCGCGTTGCGAAGTGACCACTGACTAAGTCTCTACTGTCTATGTTCCGGGCCCTGTAAGTAGAGAGAGAGGGGAGGGCACATCCTTCACCCTCACGGAACAAAGCCGGGCCGAGGTTGGATTTGGCCATGGCGTAGAGCAACCCCAAAGTACGTCACATGGGCGTTGATTATCTCTGGACGATGACGTTGGAACGGCGGCGGCGGCGAACGATGGAAACGCGTCGATAGGTACAGGATGAAAAGCCTCACTTTTTTTTCCTTGGGTCGGAAGCCCCAAGTGTTCACCCAGGGCTAAGAGCGACGGAGCAGTGGCTTGACAACTTGACACTTGACGCTTGACGCTTGACATTTTGGACGCTTTGCCCTGGTTGGGACATGATCTGCATCCGGCTAGCTGTCGATCTCTTTTGTCCACGCAGGTCCAGAAGCTCGTACAAGGTGAGAGATGACGTCCTTGTATACGCCATCCAAGCGAGTTAAATCCAAGCAATATTGCACAGGCGTAAGTGGGGTTATTTCTCCCTCCATCGTTGACTAGGGTATCATGAGTCGGGGGTCCTGCGCGCACACCAGCTTTATTACAGGTATGATGCCTATGGACAGGACTTAGTAGAACGGGTAACGAACAAAGTTTAGATCCGCTGTGGGGGGTGACAGGGCGATTCAGAGGCACCGGCCAATCAGCTTGCTCTATGCATCGACTTGCAAGGTATTCCAAGCGCCCCCTACTCAGGTCCTTGCAGCTCGCGCAGAGCAACGGAGTCAGCGGGAACATACATAGATTTCCCTCGATCTTTGTGATTGAATCTGTACTCTATATCTATACATATACATACATGCGGATGACGTGGGGGGAGGGCGGGCCGGCAGCATTATAGTGTGGTGTTGCCCACGACCCCAAGTGTTGCTGTTAGCGTCCTACACTCCACCCCTCTGCATGTTCAACCTCCCACTCTCCTCACCCTCGTCGTTCCTTAAACACGCCTCATTGCGGTATGCGGTGCGATCAACGCGCGCCCAATTGCGCGCCGTTGATTCGCCATCATCTCCCTGAGTCTTCCTGGCCGGTCGTGCTGGAGCTCCGCAGCGGGCCGCTGTCGTAACCGCACGCAGAGGCCACCGGCAGCGCCCAATGCCTTCCGCCCTCACGTCAATCATGAACTCTTCTGGCCACCTACTTGCCCGTTACCCTCGTCAAATTCCCAATTTTCGGCCTACGCACCCCTGACCGCTGGGCTAGTTGAAACTCCTTGATTACGATGTACCAACGCATCGGGTTTGTAGCTCGCCTTGTACCGGAAGTGCTGTACCTAGTCCATCTGAAAGAGGGTTCCCCCCGAGTCAGTGCAGTTTGGCCCTGGCTACCTATGAGAAAAGCGCAAGGCCTTAGTTGTGATTGCTGACTGACCAGGTAGTTGAGTCGCGCCCGTCGCGGGCGGAAGGGGGGAGACGGAATGCGTTGGCGAAGGCGAATGCGAACAACGAGGGTGGGCCATGTCTATCTCAAGTTGGATGCGCAAACTTCCCCAGTGTCATAATGCGCAAAATGGCCTAGTTGTATACAGCGCTAACTCAGCATTCCAAGGCCATTATGCAGACAACACTACCAGGACTAATGTACCATGCGCCGCGCACAACACCGCACAACACACGCGCCTCTCAGCCTCAAAGCTCTCTGCCGAATTGATCTCAGCCCACTCTCTCTCTCTATTCTTCATCTCAATATTAACGGTACATACTCTGGCGCGATCCTCCACGTGTTCTTCCTTCGCTGTTTGGACGTTGACTATGCCAGTTTCGTATCCGTTTCTAGGTTCATGACTCTGCAACTCCACCCTCGTGCTGCGAACGTATGGCCTGAAACGCACGTCCAGGTCACACGATGCCTATCAACTCCAGACCTGGTCACCTTGCGATTCTCGAACAAATAGCACGCGTCGGACCTTGGTGTCGTGCTGCAGTACTCGACGGAGAATTATTCGCGAGATGCAAGGCTTGTATGGCAGCGGAATATCTCCCATGCATACTCTTGCAGCCGCCAAACTCTAAACTGTAAAGCGATCGAAGAATGTAGAAGCAAGACCGCGCGTTGTGGGGCATCGACATCGCTTTCGCTTGGCGAGGTCAGGCCTATGGTCTGATTCATTGATTCATACACCATGCCCTCTGCCATCTTGGTATGTACCTCCACTCCACCGTCTATGCGCGTCTCACTTTGACAGATTAAAAAATTCTCTCCACATCTATCCTGTCAAATCTCTGTTACTTAAGCGAGATGCACGCTTTACACTCGGTCCTGGTGTAGCGCTTTCTCTTACTTGGGCTGACGGACATCCTCTTTGAGACCGACGTGCAGTCGTGCGACCGCTTCACCCAACATGCCGGACTCAGATCCCAAGTTACGTCATGCAAATGTCAGCGCAAGGGTCACTGGGTATCTATTTGCCTCCTCCGCCATTGCACAGGGGCGTATTCGCTCTCAGCTTCGCATTCGGATTCTCAAAAGCTCATCATGAATCTATCGTTTCGGCAAGTCCGCATATATGCAGCTTCTCCTGCATGCTGTACTTGTCAGTTACCATCGCTATTCTGTAGTTGCCGATTCCGACTTGTCCGCGTGCCGACCTCGTTCTCGTATGTCTTGGCTTTCCATCCGTTCACACTTCAGATTCCCGAGAAGCGCGATATTCAATACTACTGTGACCAGGTCCCATCTCGCACGACTTCAAATACCGTGTCTTGCAAGGCGTTCTTCCATCCAGCACACCAGTGAGCGTAGTGACACAGCGCCTGCTGCCACACTCTGGTCAACTTGTTCGGGTACTTGTAACGCGGGAAAATATCAGCAGGCAGATTGACTAGCCTGCATAAGACGAAAAATACCGCGTACCTGCAGTGAGCTCCAGATCGAGCATGCTCATTCCAGGCAGTGGGACTTTGGGGGAATATGGGAGCCAGGGCGTAGTGTCACCCTGATTCAGGCGTGCATGTGGCGCAGGAGGCTGTTCGGAACGGGCATCAGACAGGTCCGATGCAAAATTGCGGTTCAGCTGCGAGAACAAAATAGGAACAGGTCAATCCAGGCTTGGCGAGGACGCGAGTCGTGGGTAATGCTGCTGTGACTGTGAGTTTGACGTCAAAGCTGACACAGAACTGACAGGATTAGCGCAAACTTGAGCAGAGCAGTCACTGGTCACTGCTGCTGACAACCCATTCTGAAATTCGAGAATTTGCTTGGCCACGACTACCGCGTATGCCAATGTACATGTGCCTACGCGCACGTCTGATGCTACTCGAGTGTCTACTGGACAAGGAGTCCACTGCAGCGTGTCTGTCACGAGACCTTCATGAACCACACCGTAACCGCGACACTACACAGCTGAAGGAGCGTGCACAAGCGGAAGTCGTCATGCCTCGCTGAACCCAATGCTAGCACCCTTTGACTCTCTGGTATGCTGCAACCTCTTCGTTTCCTCATGTCCTGTACGTTTACTCCATCGATTTCGCCACGGCATCGTGACGCACCTTCGCACGATACATGACCACATGAGGTGGCCAAATCGCCGCATAAACCTGTAATACAATGCCAACACTTTGTACATCTGTATACATGGACCGTACCCATGGTACTGGATAGCAAAGGTGCGTCGCATACGTGGTCGTCGACACCCTCAACCAAGTACAACGATCCGGCATCATCCCTCACGACCGACACACACGGCCACAGTAGACTTGGAAAATCACAGTCTCTAGTCTGAGTGTCATGTGCTACGGTAGATGCGCTGTCCTGCTGAGGGTGCCAAAGACAAGCTGTACCCTCCTTGGTACGTATGCACAGGGGCACCACACTATGTACAGTATCACGTCCCGAAGCAGCGATATGCCATTTCCGTGGCAAACAAGTGCAGCAAATCACATACTCAAGGATACATGGCAAAACATGACTGGGTAGCATCGGATATTCCGTAGACCAGGTACCCTCCCTGTACACCGGGGGGCGCGGACCTCGATGCCACAATGGCTGTAGATCGCATTGGGTAGCACAGCAGATACTACACTAGATCAAAGCGTGCAAGTACAATCTGTCGCTCGTCCGGTGTGTGTGTGGGGAGCGTCGCCATGATGACACGCTGCATGCACGTTGACATGCAGTAGCTGAGCATATTGCAGCGGGCGAAGTGACCCACGCGGTGTATACAAGGTTTGCCACGGGAATCTCCATGCCATCGACTGCACATCATTCGTTCGACATTGCAGTACTTGCGTCTTTGCATGGCGCCGTTAGCCACACATCGTCGAGGGCGGGAATCCTCACCGGATCTTCACTGCGACGTTTCCTGTCAAAAACTGTCCCTGTGCTGCAACCCCCCCTGTAGCTAGGGTACGTACGTACATACATACTACAGCTGACCCTGACCCAGAAACTTTATTCAACCTGAACCAGTCTCATCCCTACAAAGTCGAACGACGGTCTCCTTTTGCTTCCCCATCGGTACCGCCGATGGGCACGGGGACCATTGGGGAAAACCCATGCTTTGTCATTATACGCGCCTGGCGAAAATAAAAATCGCGTGGACAAGCTGCGCCCCTGTGATCGCTGCGCTGCTGTTGGCTGCTAAGTCGTATTTCCTCCGTCTGGATTATCCCACTACTAAGGGCCTGCACCCATGGTACCCGCTCGCCTGGGCTCAATGGTAGTCGAGAAGTTTGTAGGCTGCAGGTAAGCGCCGCATCCCCAGTGGATGAAACTCGACAATACCTAGCTGTTGAACTGTACCTATCGCTTACCTACTGCCTTTACCCGTACCGACCGCCTCGCTTAGTAGCATTCCCCGCCGCCGCCTCCTCTCTCTCCCTCTCTCTCTCTCTCTCCAATTCCCCACTCACGCCCCTTGGTGCGCTGAACTCTGTTCAACAGTTCAACAGCCCCTAGCAAGCGAGATATGGAGCTAAGGTAGTGTCGGGACATGTATGCGACGAAGCTGGGTGACAGCGGAGACAGAAAGTTATCTGGTAGCCTAACGTTGGTAGCGGCATCATGCTAAGCACACGCTTCCGGTTGTCTAGCGGTGAAAGACGTATGTACGCCTAGCTGCGATCTACCAAGATGCGCCAGGCCCATGGCCAAACTAAGCTCCATTGGGGGTTGATGATGATGATGATGCCGATGCCGATGCCGATGCCAATGCTGATGTTGATGGTGTGGAGGTGTGGAGACAACACTGATGCTTTTTTGCTTTTTTATTTGCCTTTCTTTCTGCTTTTCCCCTTTTCCCTTCCCGCTTTTTTGTTTTTTTGCTATACTTTCCCATGCTTGCGCGTGCGCGAGAAAAGCGTTGCGGAGAAAGAAAGCTAGACCGCAGTAGGGAAAACCAGAGCGGGTTTGGCCTCTTCGCATTGCATGTTGCATTTCTTGCTTAAGCGAAAGACTAAAAAACAAGAAAACAAGTAAACAAAAGGAAATCACATGGTTTTGCATGGCTTTTGGTTTTCTGGTGGAGAGATGCCGGTAAAGATAACTTGCATACATGCACATGCATACATACATACATACATACATGTCTCTCTCTCTCCGCTGTCGTTGCATCGTCTATGTATTCACCGCTGCTATGCACGCAGCCCGCGCAATCTGATTCCTCGACGCGAAGAAAACAAACCAACAAACCAAGAAACGAAGAAGGAAACAAAGATAACCCGCAGCAAGCAACAAAGATAGATGAGGGACGTGGCTTGTTGAGGGTGGTGCGGGGATGCGTTTGCTTGGAACACATGCAAATGGGCGGTGAGTGTGTATGCGTACGAAACATGCAAGAATGGTTGATGCAAGACATGGTGGTTCATCGGTAAGTAGGTAAAGTCGCATGTTGGGGCGGCGGCGGCGGCGGCGTGACATTGCTTGCTTGCTTGCTGCGGGAAGGTCCATGGCGTACAAGGGGGGGCGCTTCCTCAACGGTTGCTTTGGGGCTTGTGCGAGGTTGGGAGGCGGGGACTACTCATGTACGTACTACTTACAGGGCTTTTTTTTTACGAGGTTTTGGGTGTTGAGGTTGGGTAGGGAGGGTTGTTGGGTATTGCGATTAGACGAGGATGATGGGTTACACCCCTACGCGTTGTGGAGAGAGTTGGTGGCAAGGGTTGGATGGATGGATGGATGCAGCTGGCGAGGTGAGGACAGTGGAATAGCTGTTGCTCTTGTCTTTTGGCCTAGATCTGAGGCACTAAAAGGGAATCTGATGTTTAGAGATGTGCTTTGATGAACGTGTCTGAGGTTGGATCTGGTTCGTCGACTAGGCCTTCTTTTCCCTTTTTTTTTATTCTTGTAGTCTTGCTATAGCATAGTATATTGCAAAGTCCTTTTTTACCCTTGTTTTACTTCTTCTATAGTTTTAGCTCTGCCTCGAGTGTAGCGATTAGCTCTTTGGTATTTTCTCCAAAAAAAATCCCTTGTTTAACAACAGTCTGTTGTGTGGGGAAAAAATGCAAGCGGCAGATTCAGTGTATTGTGTTGGAGCCATGATTACTGCAAGCCTCTCAGCCTCTTGTGTACAAGTATGCTACCGAAAATCAACATCAGGAACTTCTCGCAACAGATCTTGCTCCTGTAATACGTTGGCTATGTTAGATGTAGCACTTTGGGTATCCTATCTTGCCACTGCTACTCTGCTACTTCTGGTGTAGTCTCATGTCCACGCAAAAAGACACTCCCTAGTGAAGTCATCCTTGCGCTTCACAGTCATTGAGCAGACCAGCTTCTAGCCGGTATTTATCCCCTTTCGTTCATAAGACTTGAAGAGTACAGAGCAGCACGGAGCCAGTTGGAGCAATGCAGAGACCTTTTGTCAGTCAAACAATGTGAGAAAGAGTGCATGTTGATGAGAAGAACGTGTCCAATCATTCCAAGATCATTTCTACCTACGGCACCTACAAACGAAGCAGAAAACGCATTGTATCGATACTCGCATTGTCGTAGTCTATACATTTACTATTGCTAGTATTGTCTTTGTCCTCTACATCCCCAAAAAAAACGCCCCAAACGAACCAAGTCTAAAAGTACCAACGCTGAAAAACTCGAATCATGACATACCCAAAGGATACCGACATACCCCCCTTCCGCATCCACCATAAATACCATCTAGTCGACTATGGCCGACCCAGCACCACGGCAATCGGGCCCCCAAACATCGCCAACCCTAAAGCCCAAGGGAAAAGGATCCTCCTCGTCGACGACGACCTGCCTGTAGCCCGTGATCCAGGCGCGGCCCCTGACTCGTGGTAAGATGGCATCGTACTTTCCGACTTTGGTGGTGCCGCGGATACTGCACTGGAACTGGGTGCCGATGATGCTCTTGTGGGTAAAAGGCTCGCCGACAGCCAGTTGGCCACGGGCATGCAGGATGGCCATGCGCGCCGACGTGCCCGTACCACAGGGACTACGATCGAGTCTGCCGGGGGAAACGACGACTGTATTTCTCGCGGTTTTGGCCTTGGGTGCACCGTCCTCTTCTACTTCTTCTCCTTGGGCACGCACACGGTCGAGCATCAGCGGCTCGGTAAACTGCATGGTCGAGACACCACGAATGCCGCCGTTGAGCGGATGCACCGGCTCGTACACAGCCTGGACGCTCTTTCTAATCGCCTCGCCCACGCGAATCAGGTCCGCACCGTGCTCGTGCGAGATGGACAGGCCGACGGCGTCGGCAGACACAACCGCATAGTGCATGCCGCCCCAGGCCACGTCGACGGTAATCTGCCCTACGCCCGGCACGTCGACGGGAAGATCAAGCTCGTAGACAAAGGCAGGCACATTGTCAAACTCGACGCTCGTACACTTGCCTCCGGAGCACCTCGCGCGCACTCGTACCAGCCCCGCTGCCGTGTCCAGCACTACTCTTGTCTCTGGCTCCTTCATCTCGATGCGCCCGGTTTCCAGGAGCACGGTGGTGACGCAGATGGTGTTGCTGCCGCTCATGGTGGCGTACTCGTCGCTCTCGAGCGTCAGGAAGCCCGCGTCGGCCTGGGGGTCGCACGGGGTAAGCAGCAGGTTCATGCATTGTGAGACGCGGCCTCGCGGCTCTTGCATCAGCAACTGCCGGTACGTGTCGGCTTTGGTTTGGAAGTGGACCAGCTTTTCGTACATGGTGTTGCAGTGTAAAGGGTCCGGAATCCCGCTGATGATGACATCGCCAATCTCGCCCTCGGCGTGCACGCAGACTATGGAGATGGGAGGTTCCGGTTTGGTTAGCATCGTGTGCGGTGAATTGGCGTGGGTGTGGATGAGATGTGGTCAATGAAGCGCCGGGTTGAGAATGTGAGTTTTTTTTTCTCTTCCAAAGGCGATCAAGTTTGGAGAAAGAGGTGCGCTGAATGAAGTAGGAAGAGAAGGAATTGACGATATGAGATTGATTTAATACTCTCTGAAATGTTGCGGTCTGTCGATCCTGTAGTCAAGGTGCGGAAATGACTTGGTGGGCCTTGTCTCCGTCCCAATCAGTCATGGCCACATCAATCAAGGGAAACCATGCGGTGTGTGTATATACTACAACGGCGTAGTTGCGCATCGGCCAGGGTCAGCAGACGCGTATCTTTCCCTGCGGTCTGTAAGGCGGGCCGGAGTAGGGCCATTTCCCACGTTTTCCGTCATTAAAGAGCCCGAGCTTATGGTTTCAGATCGTCGTCTTCTAGTCAGACGTACGTGAGCGAGCATCGTGGCGGTCAGTAAATGTTTGGTATTGGTGTCATTAGAATTAATGTTCCTGAGAAGAGAATGCTTCTCTACTTTCCGTAAGATTACAACAGAAGCCCGCTTCTTGGAGCTAGGCCGTTCTGCCCCAAAAAATTCCGATGCAACAGCGAGGGCGAAGAATATTATGTACAAGCGAAAACGCCCACAGTGCATTGACCGATGAAGGATCGGCCTGCGACCGCGTGCTAGCACCGAGTACTTAGCACCCATGAACCCATTCGTAACGACATTACTAAAAAATCTCTGCCAACGTCTCTAGTTTCTTGGTGTCGTATTTACGTCTAGCGGACCTTTTTGGGTTCGTCAGACACATAGGTGCGGTCATCGTAATCACCCTCGACTTGCTGGACCATTTTGTCGACGGCTTCAGCCTGCTTCTTCCACTCGGTCTGGCACATTTTGAGTTCCTTTTGGAAGAGCTCATCGTTAGGCTTCCTGTAGCTTCCACCTAGACGGTCCCAGAGGGTGGTGAACTGTCCGTAGTTGTAGTTGAAGTACAGGTGGTGCATGGTGTGGCAGGCAGCTCCGTTGATGACAGCCGAGTTGTGGGCGTATTCGCCGTCGTGGATCAGAACGGTCCAGATGTTGACAGTGACGAACAGGAGGACATATGCAAATTTGGACAGGGGGAACAGGAAGGGAAAGATGTGGTAAGGGAGACTCTGGGCATAGCCATCCAATGGATGGAAAGCGTGCGAGGCATAGGGAGTGGGCATGATCCACTTGTGGTGCGGCTTGTGGATGTACTTGTAGATGCGCGGGTGGTGGAGGCCGCGGTGGATCCAGTAGATGAGCGAGTCGGTGAAGAAGAGGAAGAAGGGGAACTGCAGGTAGTTGTACCACAGTCCTGGCCCTTGGTCGACGGTGTCGTACAGCTTCGAGTAGCCGCGTACCTCTGCAAGGAAAAAGGGTACGGTCAAGATTGCCATGATGGGGAAGGCCATATTGGCCTGCTTCATCTCGAGCTTGATCTGATTCTTGAGGTATCGTGGGTGGTTGAAGGTGCTCTTGTCGAAGATGAAGAAGTAGGAGGCGCTTGCGAAGATGTAGTAGACCAGAACACCAAAAATCCTGTGAGTCGGCGTGTAAGCAGAATGTATGTAGGGCATTATTTGGGGTTCGTAAGAGAATGCATACCATGTGATGAGGTACAGGGACAGAAGCTGTCGTCGCCAGTCGTCGCGCATCCACTGGCTCATGTAGGCATATTTGGATGGCGCTATAGAGAAGAGTTGAGTAGCAGGCTCATAGTGCCAGGCGGCATGCGGACGGGCATAGGCGGTGGGCTCCTCGCGAATGCTCGAGAGAGTGGCATTGCCGGTGAAGGCAGCGGGATAGGCGGGCAGGAGTTTTGCGTACAGGGGGTCGAAGATGAAGGTGTCTGCCACCTCGAGGACAACGTCCATGGTGGCTGCGGCTGCGGCTGCGGCGCGGAGAGGGGTCTAGTTAGTGGGCGGATAGTCCAGGTACCAAACAAGTGCGATTCGCCCTTGGGTATAACGGGGCAGTCGCACGGCAACACAACCAAGGTTCAGTGAAGTCACACAGGGGGGAAGGGGGACACGACGATTAATAAAAAGCAAACAGGAAACAGGGATGGGCAAAGGAGCGTGCAAAAGGCGAATCCAAGGCCGCGAGGGCGTGGTAATAAACGGGCGCAAGGCAATGGCCGGGTTCCAGTTAAATGTGCTTGTAAATCACCCAACGGCCGAGCCGGCACTGCCAATCAGGGCTACGAACTGCTGGACGAGAAAACACTCACGTGACCTCAGATCACAATCTCGCGCAGCGGAAATGAAACATCCGTCCAGGCCGGTGATGGGCTGACAAGGGGGGGTGGCCGCCTTGCCCTTATCAGATCTTCTCACCCCATGCTCGCAGCATACTCGCAGCATATTCGCGCGGCTAGACGACCGCCAACACGCCACCATCGTGTTTGCAAATAAAGCACGCCCCTGTTTGCCTGTTTATGTTGTGTGAACATGTGCATTTCTCGCAGCAATGCACCCCCATCCACCCACTACTTCGCCACTATACTGACTACATCTTCGTCAGCTACCACATGTCCCAAGCCCACCTTTTGCGGCACATGTCTGGCGCTCGCCCCCCACACCAATGCATGTTTGAACGTCTCCTTCAGCGTCCGGTGCACCTGGTCGCACACATCCTCAATCGTGCTTCCTTGCCGCACAATCAGCGCCTCGGAAAAGTCGGGCTCATGGCCCTTCCTCTTTGTGTAGATGCGCATCAGCCGCAGCTCTTCCCAACACCTGTCAACCACGTCCTGGATGCCCAGATCTAGCTCGCAGCTCATGACCACCGTGTTGGGCTCCCGTGCCAGTTCGTCCAGGTGAGGCAGCCCGATGCTGTCAATCTTGTTGTACACGTACAGACACTTGATGTACTTGCGGTGGTCCTTCATGATGGTGTCGATGAAGTCGTCCACCGTCACGTTCTCGTCGCGGACGAGCACTTCGCAGTTTAGAATCTTGTAGTCCTTGAGAATGTTGTACACCATCTTCTCGTCGAGATGCTTAGGTGGAACCTGGAAATTGATCTTCATGCCACCGGCCTTTTTGGGCTTGAGGTAAATATTGCTGTAGTGACGTTAGCACTCCTTCACATCTTGACTGCATAGACTTACGGTGGTGAGCGGTTCAACCGGATCCCTACCGCCTCCAACTCAGCCTCAAGCAACCGTCTCTGCTCTGCCTTCTTGGTAGCATCGAGAATCATGCAGATCAAATCACTCGTCTTGGCCGCACTGATGACCTGTCTTCCGCGCCCCTTACCCTCGGCAGCACCCTCAATGATACCCGGTAGATCCAGAACCTGAATCTCCGCACCACCGTACTCGAGCACACCAGGAATGGCTGTGAGCGTAGTGAAGGCGTACGACGCTGCCTCTGATTTGGTCTTTGTCACTCTTGACAGAAACGTCGACTTTCCCACAGAGGGGAACCCCACGAGGGCTATACGTGCATCACCTGATTTGGACACATCGAAACCACTTCCGCCGCCGCTACCGGCGCCTCCTGTAGGCTCGAGAAGTTGTGCACGGAGACGGGCGAGTTTTCTAGATGAAATAAATTGTTAGAATACTATTTCCCGTACAGTGTGGTCGTGGCTGTCTTACCCTTTTAGCAGACCAAGATGATATTCTACGCTTCCATATCAGCACGTGACACTGAATCATACCTAGACATCGAAGCATGCAGAACGATGGGGCCATATCCATACCGGTAGCCTTATTCTCTGTCTACAGTCAGCCGTCCATTCTGGTTTTCGCCATGGCAAAATCACAAACTCACTCTGCGTCCTCCGCATCTCCTCCTCAATCCTGGTGCGGGACAATGTCCGTTAGCGCATGGCCACATTGAAAACTGCGAAGGGCGCTGTCCCACTCTTTGATCTTCTCCGTAATGTTCACCATCTTGACGGCGTTTACTCGGCGGTCGCCTTCGCGAAGAGAAAGACTAGGGTGTGGGGTGCTATGCTGCTGCTCTTGGTGTGGCGGCTGTAGTCCGGCAATGTCACCATGGGGAAAGGTTTGATGTTGCAGCCAGCGCCCTCATGCCCGACCCTTGGCTTTTCTTGGTCTAGCGTGCCTTTCTTTAGCGAATGCAAGATGCAGTGCGTCATCTACGCTGGCAATGAGCAGTCCACGCCACACTTGTTTGGTTACCGTTTGCTGTATCTAGGGTCTTGTTTTTTCTTTTTCTTTTCTCTTTGTTTCTTTGTTTCTATATTTTCTCCAGTCTTTGCCTCGTTGCTCTTGTTTCCGTTTACTTCAAACATGCCGTCCAGGTCTCCGGGTTCGTGGCCAAAGTCACATCACGATGTGATAGAGCACTACCATGCGCAGTACGACCAAGCCATAGCATCTGGAGAATACCAGCCTTTTTTGTATCCTTGGGGAACGTTTGGCGCACTGGTAGTCATCCTCTATCTTCTCATTCCGCACCAGAATCGGCCATGGCTCAAGAAGTGTCGGTACCTGGCTTTTGCATGGATCACGGGGTTCGAGGCATACACGGCCATCTACACCAAAACAAGAGGGATAGCATCAGCACTGGGTGTTGGTCTGATTAGCGCATGGATTGTGATATGGACTGCGACAATCCTCATATGCAACGATGCACAGACAGATTTCATGAGGATTGAGAGAACCACGGGTGTCTTCGGCTCAGCCACAAATGGTCAAACGCATGGTTCCCTTGAGCCAAAGGAGACGGAAGTTCAGGAAAAAATCCGTGGCGACGTGGTCAACGGCTCGTCCGGTCCATGGGGTCGTTACGGCGAATTTGCATGGCAACCCTATCCGCTCGCACCTTTTATCGAGCGGCTAGACTGGGTCCTCGACATCTTCTACAACTTCCGCGGCATGGGCTGGAACTGGCGCATCTCTGCTCTACCCCCGCCGCCAAAGTTTATCCAGACCCAGCTCCACCGCAATTCCGGCACCCTCGTGCCCAAGCACTCGTACAAAACACACTCGAGCCAGGTAAAGCAGTACACGACGCGCAAAGAGCTGCTGCAGAACAATGCCTGGACGCTGCTCAAAGGCTATCTCGCCCTGGACGTCCTCAAAACATGCATGATGCACGATGGCTACTTCTGGGGCTACGTCGACGCCCCACCACCACCCTACTTTCCTCGGCTGCTCACAAACTCGCCCATCCTTACACACGTATACCGGCTCACTCTGTCCATGCTGGGGGTAAAATACGCGCTTGAATCCATCTTCTCGCTCGCACCCCTCTTCTTCAGCGGCGTGCTCTCGCCGTCTCTGCTCGGCGCCCGCGCTGAGCCTTGGATGTACCCCGAGACATGGGCGCCGTACAGCGTGGTGCTTGAACACGGCCTCGCGGGGTGGTGGGGCAACTGGTGGCATCAGACGTTCCGCTTTGCGTTCCAGGAGCCCAGCCGCAAGCTGTGTGCGTGGCTGGGCTTGGACAAGTCGAGCCCACTGGCAAAGGCATTGCAACTTTCGATTGCGTTTTTCCTCAGCGGCGTTGTGCACGCGAGCGGAAGCTTCACGAGCGCGGGCAACACGCAGCCTCTGCGGGGGTCAATGGCGTTTTTTCTCCTCCAGGCCGTCGCCATCTTCGCCGAAGCCTCGCTCTCGCAACTCGCTCGTGCTGCGGGCATCGGCCGCAATGTGCCCGGTTGGGCTAAGAAGACTTGGACGTTTGTATACGTCCATGTGTGGTTCTATCACACCGCTCATCTTCTGTGCAACGACTTTGCAAAGAGCGGTGTGTGGCTCTTTGAGCCGGTTCCTATTTCGCTCTTGCGTGGAATGGGGCTGGGTCCTGACGAGCGCGATGGATGGTGGTGCTGGGGTGGGCAAACGGTACGATGGCATAGTGACGATCGGTGGTGGAGGAGCGGCATTGCTCTGTAGGATGAGAGTTTGTTTCGCTTGTTGTTTATTTTCCATCCGAGTACAGAGAGTTGTGTTTGCATAGCGTTGGAGTGTGTCGTCATAATCATCATCAGCAGCAGATAATACAATTCCCATTTCACCACGTCAATGCCATGTTATCATACTATTAGCAATATATCGCATGATTTGTAAGCATCAACATAGAAACCCTAGAACATCCTTAGTGCAAGATCAAAAGGGGGGGCTATGTGTGACGAAAGATAGTCTACATCAAAGCACCCAGCGTTAGTCACTAGGTGAAGCGTAGACTCAGGCTCAAGATTCAGGCTGAGACGTAGGCCTGAAGCTAGCATACCTCGAGTCATATTTCTATTTTACTATTGTTTCAAAGATTGACCCAAGGACGACACGACGTCATGTCCGAGTTATGGCCACACACGTATCACTAGGAAGATAGCAAGTAGTAGACTCCACTATGGTGCAACAAAAGAAAAAGAAACAGTAGACAGGATGGGTTCATTAGAGGGATTAGGTATCTTGTCCATCCTGTTGACGCATCTACTAATTATAACAACAGCAAATGCCATGGACGTCTGCAATCTGTACGTCTAGCTATACGCGCGGACATAAAAAGGAAATAAAGGGCAAGGGGAAGAGGCATGCGCAAATCGGCAAAAGCGATAGCCGGCAGTAGCGCCAACGGCAGTGGCCGCTATGTGGCTGGGGTATCGGGAGTGGGAAAAAAGCAAAGAAAACAAGCAACGCGACATCTAAAAATGGATGGAGCCGATAAGCGAAGCTAAAGAGGAAACAAACAAACAAAGAGATATTGTGCCTTCTTTTTTGCGTCGCCGCAGATTGTGTAGTGTGCCCAAAAAGCAACAAGTGTAGTCGTGATGCGCTCGCTCTGTGTATCAGACGAAAGAAGAAAACAAAAAGCCACCCAGCCGGACCGTGTAAACTCCTGTTCCCATGCCGCTAAAACTCCAAGTCGTCCTTTTCTTTTGCTCTCTTCTTCTTGTTCCTCTTCTTCTGCTCATCTGTTTGTAGTCGTCTGTATTTGTAATACGTTACGAATGTGCCTCGACGGCAGCTGGCTGTGAATTCACTTGCAGCGTAGGTGGGATGGAATACGGTAGATATGGATCGGTTTCCTGGGGCGAATCGATATGGCGGCTGTCTTCTTGAGTTTGAGGCCGTGAGCCAGTGTCAGGACCGAGGTGAGGATCTGGAATCTGTATATCAAGCTGCGGTTGATAAATTAGCCAAAGTGGTCTTGAATTCTCTGTTTTTTTCAGACAAGGTGCAAGACATACTGTGAGATAACCGGTGCGTCTCAGTGGAACAATCTTGACGGCTTCTTTGGCGCCAACATTGTGGTTCCAGTCTTCGATCCACCTCTCCAGTTCAGCCAACTGCTTCTTGACGCCTGTGAAACCGGCATCCTCCCAGAGCCACAGGGTAGCGACGCCCATGACAGTGTCGAGACAGGCGCGAAAGGTAAAGGGATCAAAAGCTTCAATGAGGGTATCATTGATCTTTTTGATCAAGATGCGAAAGTCGTCCTCGGTGACCAGGGGGTCTAAAATCTCGGGATAGAGGTTGGCAAAGGTCGGGGCTAGGTCGCCCTTGACCATCCAGTCGCGTTTGATGCGGATGATGCGCGTCGTGTTGTATAGCTCCGAGTCGAGTGGAACATGAGGGTTGGGATGGGGAAAGCAGGGATGCGAGGGGCCCCAGGGAAACTCGGAAGCAGCATCGGCGTCTTCATCGTCGTCAGCAGCGCCTGAGGCCGATGGGCGGGAACCGATGGAGGTGCGTCGGGAGCCTGGCAGCGAGACGCGAGATAGGCCGGGTGGGTGAGGGCGTCCGGCCTCGACGTCCTTGTCGGTATGCTGGGCTACGACAGGCGAGTCGGACATTGCAATACCGGGCGACTGCAGGCTGCGTGGTGGAGGGCGCGGAAGGCCGATGCTGGTGCGAGCGCTAGCGCTGATGCTGTTGTCGCCCGTGGAGCGTTGGACGGCGAGGGAGCTTGGCACCAGGCTCTGGCGACTCAGACGCTGCTGGGGGAGCGTCAGGAGGGGATACTCGTCGCGGACGTCGTCTGTGGCACCGGGGACGTCGGTCTGGACAGGCAGGTTCGGATAGTGGTGGTCGTCGGGCGGGGGAGCTGGAGGAGCTGGAGGAGCTGGGGGAACTGGGGGCGGGAGCTGTAGCTGGAGGGTGCGCGGAGAGGAATTCACCGGGTTCCAGAGGCGGGCAGCAGGCAGGCGCGGGGGGCCCTGGTAGAGCGAGCGCAGATTGAGGTTGAAGATGCGGTTGGTCAGCGACCAGCGGGCAGGCACTGGCGACGCAGGAGCCGGTGAGTAAGCAGCGGGGGGCGAGCGTGGAGTCGTCGTCGTGACTGCGGATGGCGTGGTGAAGGCGGTGATGAGATGCTTAGGGGCCCCAAGTTGCTGTGGTCCATGCTCTCGCCTGCATTCGGCCTGCAGAAGAGCGACGGGTTGCAGCGACCAAACAGGCGCCCAGGCCGACAGCGAATGAGAGAGGAAGAAGCGACGACCGTCGCAGCACGTCGCACGCGTAGAGGCAGAGCGACGTGGTTGGCGAGGAGATGATAGGCAAGGCGCAGGCGAGGCACGTCACGGCAGTCGGCGGCGGCGGCGGCGGTAGTGGCGGTGGGTAGCTAGATGGATCAATCGACGGGGAGAGCGGGAGAGAAAGAGGAGGATGTACGTGTGTATGTATAATATGGACGAGGGCGAGGGCGAGAGAGCGAGAGAGCGAGAGCGGAGGGTGTTGGGCGTGACAAGCTTTGTATTACAAGTAAAAAAGTAAAAGATGTCTCACAAGCTTTGGCACGGCATCAGAACAACGCCTCGGCCATGGCAATGGAGCAAGAGAACAGCGTCATCGGGGGGTCGTGTGCGAGGGGCCTCCCTTCCTCTTGTATAAAATACGACACCAACAAAAAGGCTTGCCCATTCCCTAACCACCGCGCCCACCCGCTCCTCCCGGCGCCTCTTGGGCACACACTCACTCATTCACTCACGCCCCCCCCCCCCCCCCCCCCCCCCCAAGGATCCTATGTGGCTCGTGTATGTGCGTGTGTGTGTTGATGTGCGCACAGCTGACAAGGAGCTGGGCGATGGACGGGTAGCCCCTGCAGCACCTCCAGACTGAGACTGTGCCTGCATTAAGCCCGTCATATTTTTGGCTGTGCCTGGCCCACCGTCTTAGGCCATGGGACATCACGCCGTTGTGAAGACCATCGCTCCCTCTCCCTCGCCCTCGCCCTCTCCTTTTACTTCCCTTAGTACAAACACTATTGTCGCCTGTTCTCACGACATGACACCACCACGGCGATCCCCCTCCCCATGATGCTCGGCCCAGCCCATCCTCCACCACGACCCTCGTTATAGCCAGGCGTGCGCCCCACAATGCCTACTCGGTACATACATATGTACATACTCATGCTCAGATATAGCCATGACGCTCTCGCCCTGACGTGACCCATCCGCCCTGTTCACGGGTAAATCGTTGGCTCACCCCGCCCCTTTTTTGGTGGCTTCTCATGCTTTGGCTCCCGTCGCTACCGTACCGAGGGCAGCCGAGAAAAAGAAAACAGAGGTAAAGCATAAAAAGAGAAGGCGCTGCGCCCATCACGTCAAGGGCACTCACTGGCGTAGCCACGCGTATATATATATCCATACACATGTGTGCGTGCGTGTGCGTATGTGTGTGTGTGTATCAAGGGGGCTCAGGGAAGGATTCTGGCCGTATATGCAACAAGGGCTTCCCTTTTCACACCACCGCCGTCACCAGTGCGTACACAAAGTGTGCGTCTAGGCATTAATCAGCCTTGAATCGCGGGCGCGCACATACACTCACACGTGGCTGTGCGGCCCCGGGCGCCCTCCCCATCGGGACAACCGCCCAAGCCTCACTTTATTCCATGCAGCTATCGTCCCAGCCTGGAGAGAGGCCGAGAAATGCTACTCTTGTCCACGGCGACGCCACTCGACCACCCAGCCTCGTCATCGTCATTACCTTGCATTGTATCTGACTATGTGCTGTACACACTGCTACACACGCTTCGGCCGAGCCATCAACACACTAATTCACCCATCATCTATCCTATCGGTCCTTAATATATGGCCTTTGGGGTATGTGCGTCTTGGCTTGGCTTGTATTGTATCGTGTGTTTTGGTATTACTACTATGACTACTACGACTAATACTACTACTAATGCTACTACAGCTTGTTACTACATACTTGGCATGCCCATATGCCTTTGCCCATGCTATGCTGGCTTACTCAAAAAAGACTCAAGGTCCACATCAAGCAAAAGAGGTATCTATGAAGTTTTTTTGTGTGTCAACCAACCAGTCAGTCAGTCGGTCGGTCCCGTCCCATTCCAAATATCCGTCATCCCACATACCCTGTGGCTGGCGTGAATTCCACATACATACACATAAATACGTACACACTACAAAGATACGTCATCAAAGTTGCAGAGAGAGAGAGAGAGAGAGAAAAAAAAAGTATCCACACCCTAAGCACGCCGGTTAGCATTGGCCTGCATCTTCCTCATCGCCTCACGATGCGCATCCATCATATGCCCACTGCGCATCAAGTGGTCCATCTGGCTCGCCCGTTGCTGCTGCACCAGCTCCCGCTGCTGCTTCTCCATCTCCTTTTGTCGCCGTTCATACAACAGCGCCGCCCGCTGCTGCTCCATAATGTACGTCGTCGATGTTTGTGCCGGCGCCACATTGCGTATCGAGTCGCGCCAGCCGGCATAGAGCTGCTCGCGCTTGTTGTTAGATTGAGCGCTGTTTGAGCGCTGCGGCTGGTGCGAATCGAAGCCTGCCGGGGCGCCCTGACCCGCCCAGCCTTTGTTCTGCCACTTTTGCGATGCCGACGGCGGTGCTCTGCGCGGCGATGTAAGAGGACTCTCGTACGCCACAAGCGGTGCTGATGACTGTCGCTGGAGCAACTGCCGACGTTGCGCCAGCGTCATGTCTTCGTCTTCCTCATCACCATAACCATGACCGTTGTCCTCACCTTCCTGCCCACGGCCCTCCAGCAGGTTCCCGGTCGAAGAATGCCGCTTCCCTAGGTTGAGAGCAGACGCTCGGTTCTTGATTAGCGTCTCCCGTTTGCTCATCAATGTATTGGTTGGCAGCGGGGCCAGAACGCTTAATCTGGCGTTCGAGTGGGCTCGCGAGAGTACGGCTGCGGGTGGAGATTGTGTGTAGATCCGTGCATCAACAATTGACTCCTGCGACAGAGCCAAATTGCTTCGTCCTCGCTCACTTCCGTAGCTGCTATGCCGTTGCATCCGGCTATCGCTCGATATTCTTTTCGAGTTGCGCCCTTTTTCCTTGAGCGGTGCCACGAGCTCTTCGCTGACGGGAGCTGACTTCTCTTCGGTTCCATTTAGCAGCATCGCTCCAGACGACGATGGCAAGAACATGTCCTCGTAATCAGGCTTTTCGGCCGCTTCGAGGTGCTTGGTCCATTCGTTTGTGCGGTATGACAGCGCCACCTTGGACATTGTCTCTGGAAGTGCACCCTCGCGTAAAACGCTGACACGCCGCTCTCCTTGCTCTGTTTGCGAGGCAAGAGAAGGAGTACCCGATTGTGTGCCCTTTGACCGCTGATCTGTGCTGCTTGTTTTGGAACTAAACACGACCGTGTCTCTTCTCACCCCGCTCATCTGGTGAGATGCCTGATTCTCATCCGCCTTTTCAGCCTCGGGGTCAGTGCTGGCAGCCAGAGACTGGTTGACATGGTCCGCGACAGAGCCTTGCACATTCTGCGCCTTCGTATTGCCTGCACTTGCCTTGTCGTTTTCCGTGGCGAACGCCTCCACAGCACGTGTATCACCACTGCTGTTCGTTTCGTTACCAGCATTGATAAAAGGGTCGTGTTCTGTTCCAATGGGGGATTGCACAGGAGAAAGCTGGCGTACAGATAGTTTGTCGTTGTCGTTGTCCAGAGTTGCAGCAACAGATGAAGCGCGGTCGTCCTCCACATCCTGAGTTTCAAATAGCCCCTCTCGAGAAGCTGCCAGGTCGCGAGAGATGCGCTGTCTCATGGCCGAGACGTCAGACACACGCTTGGTCATGTGTGGGCGGTCAACGACATCATCTTCGGTCTCAGGCATAGCAGAGACGGAAGTGTTGTCATCGTCGTCGCTGGGTGCATTGTCTTGTTCTGGCACCTTGAACGGGAGCGGCACAACAGCAGGCGGTGGCGACACCACCGACGAAATACGGCTTTCCTTCTCATCCACAGTCGGTTGCGATGTTTCCTCTGGAGTGTCCGGCAAGCTCTTCTCAAACCCAGTTTCAGGAGTCACAACATTGCGTTCCTCCACTATCGGATTGCCTTGTGCGTCGATGGGCTGGATGTCGTCGTCCTTGAGAACGCTGACCGTGACCATGCCTCCGGGGGCTTTGTCCGCTGTATCTGATGGGAAAACTCCGCCATTTGACATGTTTATCATGCCAGAACTGTTGTTGCTGTAGATTTCTTTGGTGTCGACACTTGTGGACCCTTTGGGACTCGCGAGGGATGATCCAGGACTGGAATCAGCCAAGGGCTTTCCACCGTAAGCTGCTTCCCATTGAGCGCGTTCCTTCTGAAATTCGTCCTCAATCTGACGAGCGCGTGCCTCTTCTTCACGGTCTTGGTCCTGCTGTTTCTCGAGTTGCTGGACGGCAGCCTTTGCTCGGTGCTCTTGGATCATCTTCCAGACCCGCAATTGAGAGACGATGCCAGCGGCCGCGATAATAACAACGCCAGCCAATTCGGCTTTCATGTTCTTGGTGACCGGATATGTGTTTGTGTTCAAGGGGAAGGTAGAGTCATTGAGAGCTGCACATGTCAGTAATGCCTACAAGACAGTGAATTTGCACATACCCCAAAGATAGAGCCAGAACTCTTTCCACCCAGCACCTGCCAAGCAGTCGATTCCAAGAACAGTAGCGGTGGCGCCCGAGAAGGCGATGGATGCAATGAGGCCATAGTTGCGGGTATAGTGACTGAAGGATAGCGAGTAGCCTGCTGCAGCCATGCAGCTGATGAAAATAGCCCGGCCTGTACTAGACCCGATCAAGCCGCCATCTTTGAGACTGAGGAACCACATGCTTAAACAGAAGCCGCCAAGCAGACAGCCAAAACCCTCGGTCATATCTATGAAGACGAGTGACAGGATACCGAAGATGATACCCGTGAAGAAGGCTGCTACAAAAAAGGCACCCTGGATAGCATCTGACACCGGTGGGTTCATCAAGTAAACTATCAGCACCGTGACTGCGAGGGCAGATAGATACGCAGCGGATCCGAAGACATACATCCTTGTTCGACGTTAGTTGGTGTTGGTCAGTCATTGCTGCGGACTTACATCTTCTTCTTAATGCCGATAATGCCATATGCTAACCCAGAGAGTAGTAAGAACACGCCGCTGATGCCCATGGCCGGAGTGAGCTTCGGAAGAATGGGAAGCGGGCTGGTGCCGTTACCTGGGCCCGATTGTCAGTTCCATACCTTGACATATCTCACAATGGAACTCACTGGCAGAGCTCGAGGGAGCAGGCGCATTGGATGAATGAGTCGGAGGGACCTCGGTTTGGGTGTTTGCTGGCTCCGAAGGCTTCGTAGAGGAAGCTATAGTGGACGAAGGGCGATCAGACTCGGCCCGTGAAGATGCATCCTTGGAAGGTGTAGGCGTAGGTGTAGGCGTGGATGTGACTGAAGATTGCACAGAGGCGCTCTCTTGTGCTGCAGAAGCGGGCGCGTCTTGGGGCGCGTTGTCATCTTGTCGGCGCAGGGCAGCATGAGGAGCTGCGACTGTTGATTGGAGGCACACCAGCAGTGCAAGAGATATTAAGATGAAGCGGTGGGAGAATTGCATGGCGGCGGTACACAGAGACGAGTGCCTAGCAGCGGCAGACAAGTGCCATGGAAATGGTACACTCTGCCGTGTGTGGGGATTGCAATGGATGAGACTGGCGAGAATGCTCGGATAGGAAAAGGTGCGGCGTGGAAGCAGTGTGCAGACAATGACGCGGTGGAGACGGATGGAAAGGAATGAATGCTAAGGTCGGTGCAGAGTGTTTCAAAAGAGGGGGTATCAATTAGTATAGTAGGGCAGAGAGCGAATAGAAAAAAAGAGCGTGGTCGGCAAACGAGCCTGTGAAGGAGGGGCGCAGAAGATGCAGCAGAAGAAAAGAGCAGTAAACTGGTATTGGGCCATGCACGGTGCATAGCGGACGATGAAAGCTGTGGCTGAGATTGACCATCTCTGACAGGTGACGGACGCTCCATCCACAAGTTGCAGGAAGCGAGGGGCTGAGCTGGCACGGGCGCATGAATGCAATCAGGATGACGATGAGCGACATGGTAGGAGTGGATGGTTGAGACAGCCGATACTGCAAGGGGAGTGGTTTGAAGCTCGAGGTTGTCCATTTGATTATTGGGACGCCAGCCACCACTCGTTGCAACGGGCCTGCAAGGCCAACCACGGGCGCTGTCGACGCAGAAAAGGAAATAGCGTTTCATCGTGCTTTCCCCATTGGGCCAAGGCGCCCGGACATCACACGCCGCCGCACTTTTGCTTTCCACTGGGTAGCGACCACGACACGGCCTCCAACCACTCAGAGGCGGCCATTGGGACGAGTGCTTCTTCCTAGGCTGCGCTACGCGGCCTGCATAAGCCTGCGGCTCTTTGCATAAACCACATCCACCAAAGGGTCCTTCTCACATCTAACGCGGGGCCTAACTTCCGCAGTTCCACCGCAACCCTTCAGAGCCTCAGAACCTCACCACCAACCCAGGCCAACGTCCATGGCCTGTCGACATATCCGCCCACAAAGCCACGGCCGGCTTTTCGCCTTGCAGCATCGCCTGCACGATTGCGTCGTCCAACAGCGAACAATGACCATAAAGCCGGGCTGGGCAAATCCTCGAAGCGAAAGCGCGCCAACACTTGATCTGCCGTGAACCGTGCGAGGCGCCGAAGATCCAGTTCTACCTTTGGCATACCCATAGCCGTGCACCCTCATGTCTGACTTAGCGAATCGAGCTCCCGCTTGTCAACCTTGCTGTCACGCGTTTCGCCATCCACGCCGACACCTTTCACAGCTGCAAACCCCGCCAGCCGACGCACGCCCACGGCCTTGTCCGTCAGCCATGTTGCTCACCCACCATCGCGGATCCAGTCTCACCGTCCGTGTTGACATCGTGCCAAGTTGGACGTTGATCTGCATCTGCATCTGCATCTTGATCCACCAACATGCACGCTGCGCCAGTAGCTTCATCCGAAACTCGGGTGGGCCTTTTAAGATTGCCAAGGCAGGCAAAAGCCTTGCAGCCTCAAGGCGCACCCACGCTCCCGACGTTACATGATGACACCACACTCCTCTGCCTTCAATCATACCCAAGCTTGGGTATGCGAATACACACGTAACGTCCTACAACCAAAGTGCTTGCATGTCGCTGACAACCACAATGCCCATGCGGCTGGGCGGCACTGCGAGTCTGTTTGCGCCTATTGGGATAACTTGGCATCATCTCCACATCACGTTTTTTTTTCTTGATCGCTGCGGACTAGAATCATGGTTCAAACTATCGGGTTGCCGTTAATCCGGATGCTTCGACCACCTCCTCGGGAACAGTGCTCCCTTACTCGTTCACCAAGCAACAGCTGTCCACTGCGCCGAAACCTGCCGCCACACCGCCCTCCTCGCTCTGGTCGCCCTTTGTGCGGAGCAGATAGCCCGCCTCCCAGCTCTCTAGAACCTCACCCTTCTCCTCATCTTCATTGCCATTCCTCCAAAGACAGGCACCGTAAACGCCAAGCTCACAGATGACGCCACCACTCTGTAGCTCTCCGTTCCGGAGAATCGCGTTCTCCAGCGGAGGTGGCTCAATCATCTCCATCAGGATGTACGCCGGCCAATGCGTCTCGGGAAGCTTGGCCAGGAAGGGCGGAATCGCTTTCCTGTAAATGTTGTTTCCGCCTCCTTCCCGCTGAGGCTTCAAGACGTACTTGACCGCCGTCGAAGCATCTGTCGCAAGCTTCCGTGCTTCTTTTCCAGCTTCGCTGTTGTCTAGTGGGTAGATGGGAGCAAAGGTTTCTAGCACACGTGCAGCCACCTTGTCGTCGGGAAGGAAGCGCTTGAGATGTTGCGAGTGTGGTGTTGCAAGTACCTGCTGCACTTTCTTGCACCCCGCAAGCTGGGTCAAGATGCTGGGGCATTTAATAGCACGGCTCTTTTCGAGATGGAGGCGGGCTACCCAATCATCTTCTTTCGGGTAATCGTCTGGCGAGTATCCCGCTCGGAAATAGACAGTCATCACTTCGTATGATGTCGCTGGTGAATAAGGTGGTGTGTAGACCAAAGTACGATCCGAGTCAAGTTTGGTGTGAGACAGTGTCTCGCCGAACGGTAAGCGGAAAGAACGAACGCCATTCTCCTCAAGCAAAGCATATTCGAGATGCCTCTGATCAAAGACATTCCTTTCCGGATCCTGCACAACAAACAAAACACATAGAGGGCGGCTAGTGCGCGGTGATCCGTATGCCTTGTGTGCTGCAGCGAGACCCCGTGCCAGTGACGAAGCAGATTTGCTCAATTGAAGAGTCTCTTCCTTGATGAATGAACGTGCCGATTCGGGGTAAGCGTCAATGGTGAGCAGATACTTGTGCAACGCCGACACCTGGCTAGAGAGACCGCCAAACGACGAGGCAATAGTGTTGAATTCCACCTGCTTCAATCCTGGTGGCGAATTAGGTTGTGACGGGTCTTTGTGTACCATGTAATCTGATCGGAAAAGCCCCAGCGAGACGTCTTGTACATAGCCCTCCTTCTTGACTTCCAAATGAGTGTGCCATAGCTTCGCAACAAAGTCGTCTACATCCAAGAGCTGCTCCACGATGCTCCTAAGCCATAGTTCGTCTCTTGCGATTGCCGAATACAACTCGTTGTAAGCCTTTTGTATGGCAAGTCCCTGCTCGAAGCAAGAGCGCGGAAAAAGACTTGGAAACAAGGTAACCGGGGCTGTGCTTGCGAGGACACCTGACGGGTCCTGCGAAGGCTCGACGAATGACGGCGCGGGACGTACCGCTAGGCCGTGGGCTATCGACCAGTCCTTGAGATTCGACAGCAGATACTGCTCCTCCTCCTGAGACAGCTTCGGTGGGTACTCTGCATCTGATATCGAGGCCATGGCTACGGATGTGATCGAGTTGTTGTCGAGCGTAGGAATGGGTTGAAGAAGAAGCACCTCTTGAGAAACTTACTTACAAATGCAGTCGGCGCTAAAGCGATGGCCTCATCTGCCCCGCTGCAGCCGCGAGCCCACTTGCTTACATGATGGATGAGATAAAAAGGCCCTTTGGTATAGCAATTCTCGACACCATATTACAACTCAGTACTCCATGCTGTTGCTGTACACGCTGCTCGTCAGTGTGTGTACTTACCCCTCCTCGCGCTGTCACATGACCGCGTGCGCCTAGCGAGCAAACGGCGCGTAGTCCAGTTCAGGACGTCGCACACATGCTACCCTCATATCTCTCGCCACGGTCTGATCACCTTGGAACCGCTTCTAGCAGTACACGTTTTGAAAGCAAGCAAGAGCGGCGAAGACGCTCACGCAGCCTGTTCATCTCATGAGCAACATGTCCATCAAGGATCCCTGGCTCTGGAGTGTAGACGACCTAGTTGCCCAACTGTGTCACTCGCCTGCGCTATTCACGACTGCAGGACAGACTGTCACTAATATTCCGAATTGTTCGGTTCTTGAAACTGAGCTGCGAGCACGGAATATAACAGGAGAGGTGTTCCTTACTACGTTTGACACTCATACACTGGTAGTAAAGAACGAACTACGAATATCTCATGTAAGCCAGCGGTTGGCTCTACTTGCAGTCATACAAGTGCTTCAACAGAGGTCGCATGAATACAAACAACACACAATCAACGCAGGCGCATCACTAGTCAACAACATCTCAAAAGCGGCGCCGACAGTTCAGAAACAAAAGAGGGTTGACCGCTATTCAACAGAGCCATTGCGCCCGGCGCCGCAGACGCGTCACATGCCAGATGAATTCGAGCATCTTCTGCGATGGCAAGACACAGCTGAAGACGACGAGATAATAGACCTTGCCGCGGAAGACAGCCTGGGAGATGAAGAGCATGCCGGCTGGGCAGATGTCGCCCAGGCCGAGGATGAAATAGACGTTTCATATGACTCTAACGAGAGAGAAGAGCCATTAGGTCGAACTAACCTTACTGATGAGGAAGTTGTCGATATCATCAACGAGCGTATAAACTTCTATATTGACTCCTGGACACCAAACGCCGGTGCCATTCGAGGCGAAGAAGTAGCTTACGATGTGAACACCATGTGGGATGAGGCAGAAGCTTCGGGACAAAGACGAAACCTCGTGCAGAAACACGAGACAGATTATGCATACTACAGTCACAGACTTGATGGATTGTGTGATGAAATATTGAGGTTTCCGGGAAACAACGCAGTAAGCGAATATCCGATCAATATCTGATTGGAAACTGATAGCGAACTACCATTTAGGACCAAGTGCGACTGCAATGTCGTAATCTAGAGGGTACTGTCGAATTGATGCAGCTTGCCGGCTGGCTGAGAGACATCTACAAACTGGAGCCTATCGCAAACGAAGATGACGAGCTTGCAAATCTTTCCGATAATGCTGTTCGCCATGCATCGCTACCGAAACCACCAGCTGTTTTAGACAATGAGATCATCTATCTAGATTCATTGCCAGAAACACCCGAAACAGGAGAGAGTGCCTCGACTTTGGGCAAGCCTGTCCAGGATGTGACTTGCAGTTTTGTGGCTTCTACGAATCATCAGAGACGGACAATGACACCAAAATCGGTCGTTGCTGAGAGCATTGAGCCTATGGTTGACAAGTATCATGAGTCGCAGGACTTCACACGCATTCTTCCAAACTATGGAGACGAACCCGAAAATGCTTCAATCAGCTCAGTGCGTCGCTGGAGGTGGCTTGACCTAGTTGAGCATCTTGACCGCAAACGCGTCGTTTCGAAGACCCTATTTGAAATGGACGTCAACGATCGTGAATTAATCCGCAGTCGTATTCGGTTTATTGCAAAAACAAGCCTCTTGAGGGAGATTGCTGCGTGTGTGAACATGCTGAGGAGAGGAGAGTCCAAGCTTCAAGGCATTCTCTCTCGGGATATGCACAAAATTGTCAGCTTCACCAACTTGTTTCTGTCGTGGTGGTTTTGCAAGAACTACTTCAAGGAACCTAATGCGTCCATCGGAGATCTCGAAGAATTGAAGTATTGTATAGAGGACGGATCTGCCGAAACATCCACCTTCTACGACTATCTTTGTACGATTATGCAAACCACGTTCAGCGAACAAGCCCTACAGCATCCCGACCAACCATCCCAATCAGAAATCATTGAGATCTCTGACGATGAAAGCTGAGGAAAACGCAGCCGCCCGTCATTTCCTAGTTCCAGTGCGGTGTGTCATCCAAGGACGTCTAGGCCTCGGCAAGCAAATGTTGCCGACATGGAGAAACATCGGACCACATGCGGCGTACTTCGGCATTTTGATTACCAGTCAACTTGCTACCAAGAGTCTGTAAAGGTCGGCAGACCGATATGTACTCTAGGGCTAAGGAGTACTATCCATAGCGCAAGAAGGGGTGCACATCTTTGCAGATTGATGGGAACAAGCCGTGCAAAAGAGAGAGGGCCAGGGCGAAGGAAGCGGGGTACGCGAGTCACGTGGTCTGTACGGAATTATGTCGATGTGTCCACCGAGGCACACGGTCACGAGCCTCTTTCTCATCCGCTCTTCTGGAACTTTTGCGTGGAGGCGCCGGCGGAAGAATCTACCAAATTTTGTGCAAGGGGTCTGACAACATAAGCCATGGGCCCCAGGCCCGGAACCCCTCACCGCGTATCTTCTTACAGAGCAATGGGGCCGGCTTTGTAAATTGCTTTCATAGTGACGCTTATAAACCTTGCGTCGGCAAGCTAACGCGACAGGCCAATCATGGCAAGTCTATTTAATGCGGATGCCCGGCATACTTGGCTCCGAGCTATTACCGCATGTAACTTATGTCGCAGTGGTTGACACATTTTCACAATAAGCCTTCCTCTCTCTTTTACTCTTTTCATCAGTCCTGACTCCAGCTCGCATATACACACGCACGCTTGTCGCATACTCCGTACGTTTACGTTCCGCGTAATTGACCACCATGGAGGCTCTTTTACGCCAGTCCAAATCCATGTGCCCGTTCCTTCACAAAACGTCACCCGCCACCCTGCGCTCCCTCTCCACCACTACGGCTGCTGCTACCCGCCATGAGGTCTCGCCAGGTGCCGGCAGCATGTCGAACCTCCAAGTCCTCGCTCGTCGCTGCCCCATTATGGGCAAGGCGCTCGCTGTGCAGACAGCCCGCAATGGCAACAACGCACTCGCTGGCGCCTTTGGCGGTGTACGTGCGTATCACACCCGCGTGAACCGGGCAAGATTGCATACGACAGCATCCAAGGAAGCCCAGGCTATCGATATCGAAAACTTGAGAAGCCAGAAGGGTATGAGTATTATGCATGAGGAATGTGTGATAGCAACATGCTAACGCTGCGCAGGCCTCGCTCCGTTTCCTCCCACACCCATCAAGCCTGCGGTCAACAAGCCTTCTAACACCGTCGTCCCGTCTGCAATCAAGGCCTCCAAATTCGATTACGAAGGCTTTTACCAGAACGAGCTGGAGAAAAAGCACAAAGATAAGTCGTACCGATACTTCAATAACATCAATCGTCTGGCCAAGGAGTTTCCTCGCGCGCACAAGGAATCCGCTGAAGACAAGGTGACGGTGTGGTGCTCCAACGACTACCTCGGCATGGGCCGCAACCCACAGGTACTCGAGTCTATGCACGAGACCCTGGACACTTATGGAGCGGGCGCTGGAGGCACTAGGAACATTTCAGGCCACAACCAGCACGCTGTGGGACTGGAAGACACACTCGCAAAGCTACACTCCAAGGAGGCTGCGCTTGTCTTTTCTTCATGCTATGTCGCCAACGATGCGACCCTGGCGACTCTAGGCAGTAAATTGCCCAACTGCGTCATTCTCTCGGACAGTCTGAATCACGCTTCCATGATCCAGGGCATCCGTCACTCTGGCGCAAAGAAGATGGTGTTCAAGCACAACGATGTCGCAGACCTTGAAGCAAAACTGCAGTCAATTCCTGCAGAATACCCCAAGATTATCGCGTTTGAGAGTGTGTATAGCATGTGTGGTTCGATTGGTCCTATTGAGGAAATCTGCGATCTTGCTGAAAAGTATGGTGCAATCACGTTTTTGGACGAAGTCCATGCTGTAGGCATGTACGGGCCACACGGTGCTGGCGTTGCTGAGCATCTCGATTACGAGGCCCACAAGGCAGGCAGACCTCAAGGCACGATCCAGGATCGCGTGGATATCATTACTGGCACGCTTGGAAAGGCGTATGGCTGCGTTGGTGGCTACATTGCAGGCTCTGCTAAGCTTGTTGACACGATTAGATCGCTCGCTCCTGGTTTCATCTTCACTACCTCACTGCCACCCGCGACCATGGCAGGCGCCAAGACTGCCATTGAGTACCAAGCAAACTACCAGGGTGACAGGCGCCTCCAGCAACTGCACACTCGGGCAGTTAAGAATGCGTTGAACGAGAAGGACATTCCCGTCATTCCGAACCCTAGCCATATTGTGCCCGTGCTCGTTGGCAACGCTGAAATCGCGAGACAAGCATCGGATCTGCTTCTCGAAGACTGGGGCATCTATGTCCAGGCGATCAATTATCCTACTGTCCCTGTCGGCCAGGAGCGTCTTCGCATTACGCCCACGCCCGGCCATACCCGTGAGTACCGCGACCACCTGGTCGAGGCTGTTGATGCCGTCTGGACGCAGCTTGGAATCAAGCGCACCAGTGAGTGGGCTGCTGAGGGTGGTTTCATTGGAGTCGGTGAAGCTGGCAAAGCCGAGGAAGCTCCTCTCTGGACCGACGAGCAGCTTGGCCTTGTTGATGTCGTCAGAGAGATGAAGGCTGGCCAGGGCGCGACTGGTGTGCTAGAGGCTGTGCTTGAGAACGAGCGCAAGGCTACGGCACAGGCTGTTGCTGCAGCGGCATAGATGCCCAGGTCGTTTGTGTTGATGTTGACGGTCTGGTCGCTCTTTTTTACTGTTTGAGACCCGTATAGTGTAAGACGAAGTATTCAAAGCGCACCCCAATACAATTCCTGTTGGCCTGCCTAAATACTGGTTTATGATGTGCATTTGTGTTTCTATGTGTGTATATATATATATATGTGTGTGTGTGTGTGTGTGTGTGTGAAGTAGTGATGACGAGCTGCCACAATAATAGGGTAGTCCAGAGCAAACGCGGCATAGACGACAAAGCGGTGGTGAATGCACGGTCGGACGCTAGCGCCAGGGTGTGAGCCGGTGACGCTAACGGAGCTCGCGATGTCTTGAGCCTTGGGAAGTTCGAGACACGCTTCCATCATCAACCTGCGCCCGCCGCAACGCGACTCTCGTTTCCCTCCCCTGGCCCTGCCGACCAGCCTGGAATCGCGCTCTTGTTCAGTCTTTGTAGCTGTCATTGACTGCACGGCACGCGCGCGCGCCAACGCCAACTATCTATTGACAAGCTAATTCACGAGCAACCACCGCATGCTCCCCTCATATTTTATCAACCTCCAGCTCGCGCCGGTCTCTCTATCCTGAGAGGGTACCATCATGGCTCCCCCACCAAAGCGAAAGCGACCTGATCGCACCTACTCCCAGGATGACGACCGCAGCGGACGACCGTCTCCGCATCGCCCGCAGAACCTGGGACTCGTGCATGGCCAACAGCAGACCAACAGCCCGCGCGGCGGAGGTGGAGGCGGTAGACGGCCGAGTAGAAACAATGGGCGCGGTGGCTCCAGTGTGCCGCAAAGCCCCAACGTCTCACATGCATCGCCGCCTGCTATGTCACCTTCTAACAACAATACCTCCACACCAACGAGGCCGCATCAGGCGACATTGTCCGCTTCCGCTTCCGCTTCCGCTTCCGTTTCCGCGCCGCCACCTGTGCCTGCGCAGGCTCCGAGGCCTACTACGCTGCGTCAAGTGCCTGCCAGTAATGAGTACCTGACACCAGACCGGCTCGCTAGTTGGAATGGCGAGGCGCGTGACGCTGTGGTACAAGCTGCTTTGTCTGCTCAGCGCGAGGGCAATGCACTCACACTTTCGGTTGTGTTTCACGAGATCATCGAGGCCTCCATGAATCAACTACTAGACGCTGGCGAGTTGGGGTCCATGGTGCGGGACATAGTATCGGCCCCGACCGACGACGAGATCGACTCTATATCGACTTTCCTTGACACCCTGAGTTCCCTTACACACGATGAGAGCAAACAGGCGCTTGTACGGCAGATGCTTGCTGCGACCAATATCGACGTGTCGCGTATGCGCTCTGAGCTTGAGAACGACCTCTTGAAGTCGTTAGGCCTAGTTCGCGATAGTTTCGGCAAGATGGCTGTTCGGAAGGCGACACACGCATTGTATCGACAATCCAACTACAACCTTCTACGCGAAGAGACCGAAGGTTATTCTAAGCTAATGACTGAGTACTTCACCACAGTGAACAGCGAACCACCAAACCAAGAAGTCGTGAGCGAGACCTACCAGCGAGTAAATGCTCTCATTGGCGCCTTCGATTTGGATATTGGAAGAGTCCTTGACGTAACACTCGATGTGTTCGCCAATCTACTCGTCAAACACGGAAGATTCTTTGTTAAGCTATTACGGACGAGTGCATGGTGGCCTGAGCTGCGTGGTTTTGACAACATTGAGTGGGAGGAAGCCGAAGTTCCGACCCTTCCGCGTTGGGCGCAGCCAGACTCGAGACTCTGGTATTACTCCGATGATGAGAAGGAAGAGCAGCTGCGACTACGCGAATCCCGAGACCGGAAGTTCTGGCAACGTGTAGGCGAGCTTGGTGACCGGGCAGGCGTCCAAGCATTCTTTGAGCTTGGTGGGCGCCGTATCATTGCAAACAATCGGCAGCCGGACCAAACTCTACCTGCTGGAGGTGCGCCACTATCAAAGCAGCAAGCAGCTCGAAAATGGGCAGATGAATGGATGGAGCAAACCAAGACTCTTCCCCCTTCCGGAAACGACATTGCAGCACAACTCCTTGGCTTCAAACTTCGTTTTTACGCCTCTGACGTCCGGGATGCCTCTGACGTCCTCCCTGAGAACCTCATGTACCTAATCGCGCTCTTGATCAAGATTGGATTCATTTCCATCCTCGACCTATATCCGCATCTGTATCCATTGGAGGAGGATATGGCTGCGCACAAAGACAAGCTTCTCAAGGCTAAAAAGGAAAAGGAGGAGAAGGAACGCGGTGCGGTTGTTAACGCGCTCACTATGGCTGGTGCATTGCCCGATGATACACCTGGGCAGCCCGTCGTTTCCCGCCTTAGGGATGCTGAAGGCAAGTCAAAACCGGACACAGGAAAAAATACGCCTGTAAACCCCGAAGAGCCTGTGGAGAAGAGGAGAGACCTTCCTGAGCCAACGGACCAGAAATTCACGCTGTTGAAAAGTCTCTTATGTATTGGTGCGCTACCGGAAGCATTGTTCATCCTTGGACGCCATCCCTGGTTCCTGGAAGTTTACCCTGAGCTGCAGGGTCTTATTTTCCGTTTGGCGCACCACTCTGTGAGCAAAATGTACGAAGCATCAAAAGCTACGCCATCTGAAGAGCAGACAATCTCCATCAAGGGTTCCAGTGTCCGTGGCCCCCAAAGGCCAAGCGACTTTGTTCCTCGACGGACTCTTCGATGGGCCAAGCCTGACCAGAAGGATTCCGACGGGGGTGTCGACTACAAGTTTTATTGGGAGGACTGGGTGGACAGTGTCCCTGTATGCCAAGAAGTCGACGATGTGATCAAGCTTTGTACCAGTCTGTTGGGCTTGGTCGGAGCGGAGTGCGGCAGAGATACCGTGCTACTTACAAAGATCGTACGAATCGGCAAGCGGAATC
Organism: Curvularia sp. IFB-Z10; assembly: GCA_002161795.1. Lineage (NCBI taxonomy): Eukaryota > Fungi > Ascomycota > Dothideomycetes > Pleosporales > Pleosporaceae > Curvularia > Curvularia sp. IFB-Z10. Next base: position 1,054,496 of record JPSZ01000005.1, read on the forward strand.
TAGCCGACAACCCCTCGGAGGAGAACCGAAAACGATGGATTAACTTTTCAGCCACCTTCATAGCGCCTGCCGTATCCTTCACGGGCAGAAACCCTGGAATAATCAACGAGGTATGGGACTTGTTCAAACATTTCGACACCGCTACTCGATACACCATATATCAGCAATGGTTTAACGGAATGCTCAAACCGGCAAGCAAGAAGGCTTTCGAACAAGTCCGGGATGAGACCAAGAAGACAATGAGCCGCATCTCTGCTACCAACACGAAGGAGTATGGCCGTAAAATTGCCAAGATTTCTTATGCTAGCCCTGGATGGGTCTTCAAGACAACTGTCAAGCAGCTGGTCAACTATCCCAATATGATCACTGCTCTAGTAGAGTGTAGTCGATATCTCACCTTGCTTGGGTACGATGTCCTTACTTGGACTCTGGTTACGTACCTTCTCAGTCCCGATAAAGGTTCGCATCAGGACGATGGTATGTTGTCTGCACCTTGGCTCAAGAACATAGCCACATTTGTTGGCAAAGCCTACGCAAAGTACCATTTAATGGACGCGGTTCCAGTACTACAGCTCACCGTGCGTCAACTCTTGACCGCGGAAGGTGAGCTCTACATGTTGGACGTGCTTGAGCAGATGGTCAAGTCTATGGGCGGAATCAGTCTCAGCGGATCCGTCTCCGAGTCGATGACTCTGGCGCTCTGTGCTGGACCAGTGCTTCGAACTTTTACTTTGCAGCATCGATTGGCAGATTATCGACATCTCGCAGGCTCTTCTGCCCGACGTCTGGTCAGATGCCTGAAAGAGACGGGTCTGGGACCGCAGATTCTTATTGCACTTGCCCAGCACGTTGAGGCTTATGTTCACCGTGAGGACCAGCAGAGTGTCCCTGATAAGCCGGTTCTTTTCAATGTCGACAAGCTTCGCTCCAACCTCCTTCAGTACCTGGAGCTCCTCCGAGCATACATCCCTGTTGATGACTTTGATGCCGTCTTCCCTCCCCTGATCGAGATGATGTCTGATTTCAATATCGAGCCAGACGTCGCCTTTACCATTGCTCGTGCGAGTATAGCAGCCAAAGCTAATGAGTTCCGAGCTGATCAGCGCGCAAAGCTCACTGCCAACACGCAGTCAAATGGCGGTACTTCTATTACCGGCATCGAAGAATCCCCAGCCGCAAATGGAGCCAAAGATGACGTGGTGGCCACCGAGACACCTAAAGCGAACGACGACATCGAAATGGCGGATGCTGACGCATCTGCAATCAAGTCAACCACTGATGTCTCGGATAAGCTTCCATTGCCCGATATACCCAACTCAGAGATTGAGCACCTAGCAACGCAACTCAAAGAGAAGTTACCCACTAGGTTCGGCAGCCATCCATGCTTATCGTACTACGTGACTTTCTGGCAACTTTCCCTGCCAGATGTCGATGTTGGCGGCATCGACCAACAATACCAGGAGACGATTGAATATTTCGAGCGGCAATTGCCTGCCCCGGTTCCCGAGCGTCGTGGTTACCGATCTAACGCCCCAAAGGCGGAGACAGATGGTGTGCGCCGGGCAAAGCAGGAAATTCCCAAACTCAAAGAAGAACGACAAACTGTTACAAAGGCTAATGCCGCAACCCAGGACAGCTTGCGCGCTGAGCTCAAGGGATGGTTTACCGGCGTGCCGATGATCGGCCCACAGTGCGATGCGTTGCACAATGCATTGCTCCAAGATTGCTTCATTCCACGCAGTCGCATGTCATTGGAAGACGCACAATATGCTTCGTCCATGCTCATGTTCATGCACAGCTCAGGTGTGCCTGGATTCAGAATGAGCAGACTCCTGGATGTTCTTTTCACTACCAATAGGCTTACATGCATCATTAGCATGTATACCGAAGCAGAGTCACTGTCCTTTGGTCGATTCATAAGCGACGTGCTTCGTGAGCTGCAGACTTGGCATGAGAACAAGGACGATGCGTACGCCAAGAACGCACATGGGCCAGACAAAAACCTTCCTGGTTTTGGGCGAAGCTATGATGCGGACAGGAACGCCACGTCTTTCTTTACGTACGACCAGTTTTGCATGGTGTTGTTCAAGTGGCACAAGGCGCTTACTACGGCGCTAAAGACATGTCTTGAGACTGGTCGATACATGCAAATGCGTAATGCGATTAACGTTCTACACGCTCTAGGCAACAATTTCCCCAAAGTTCAGAGCTTGGGCACAGAGCTAAAGCAGACAATTGAGCATCTGAGCAAGGATGAGGAGAGGGGAGATCTCAAGAAATCGTTAGAATCTGTCCTGGGTCCTATCACCAAGGGTGAGAAGTTCTGGCAGGAGGATCATGTATTCCGCAATGTAAGTCCGCTGGCTTCGCCAGATATACAACAGCCCACTAATGCATCAAAGGTACCTGCTCCAACACCTGCTCCCGGAAGTACGACCAATGCGAATGATAAGACTAGTTCGGAGAATGGAAAGTCTTCACAATCGCAGGACACAAAACTCAATGCAGCTGCCTCTGCTTTCAAGCCAGCACCCGAACCGTAAGTGAAATATTAACACCACTGTTTTCAGCAATAAGACTGATCGCCCGTCTGCAGCAATGGAGCTCAGCACACTCCTCTACGGGATATGGACGACAACGCGTCGAAGCGTGATGTTTCGGCACCTGGAACACCTGCGCCTTCTTCAAGAGAAAGAGAGCCGGTCAATCCTGCTCCAAGGCACTCGGAGACTCGACCACCTACTCCCTCTCAGCAACAAGAACTAGTGATGGGTAGGTCAGCGCCCAAACCGGGTCCTCCAATGCATCCGTCCTCTGTACCGCAAAGACCAGACGGTAGAAACATGCCGATGCAGCCCAATACCGCTGGAAGACCATCGCATGCATTGCCATCGCGGCCGGACTCACAGCCATCGAGGGCGCGGCAATCGGAACGCCCAATCATGGATCGACCGCCTGAAACTGCGCATAATCGCTATGATAACCGAGGCCCTCCACAAAATGACTATGGTCGATTAGACCGACCCGGGGACATTGGACGTCACCGGGAGGCATCTCCTAGTCGACGTGGGCGACTGCCTGATGGTAGAACTCCTGAAAGGATACCTCCTGCGGCAGAACATCGGGAATGGTCTGGTAGAGAGCGCGATTACGATGATCGGACTTTGCGGGCACCACTACGGGATACTCGAGCGCCACCAGTACGGCCGCCGCCCACCTGGGATACACGCGATGCCAGAGATCCGAGAGACCAACGTGAGCGTTCTGATCCTCGCATGCATCCTCCAACTCCAACGATGGAGCCCCGTCGAATGCCGTCCTCCTCGTCACTTGTTAATGAATATCGCCGAGAGACTTTGCCACCTAACAGCCCTTACAGCGCGGAACAAAATGATAGACCCCAAAGGCTTCCTCAGGCTCCAATCCCAGCTAAGGAGGAGCCTACAGTAAATCCCGCACGCGCTGCCCTCATCAATCAAGCCGAGCATGGCAGACACGAACTACCAAGACCTGACCGCGAAAGTCGTCGCGAGCGAGATACTCGGTTGAATTCTCCTCGTCATGGCGATGATAGGCGTGGGGAGGATCGTCGAATGGAGGAACGCTTGCCTGGCTATCATGGACGAGGCGATGTGCCCCGTGAACATCGAGATGATCGCCCTCTACCTCCGCCCCCTAGTAATCGAGATCGACGGGACGAATTTGCGTCAGGTGCACCCACAGGACCGCGTGGCGGACGTAATGATCCTGCTACGTCATCTCGTGCTTCCAGGGAAATGTTCCAGCCATCTTCTGGTCCAAGATCCTCTGGGCACCAGGCTCAAGACCCCAATTATGGAAGGCTAAACCAACCCTCAGAGCCAGGGCCACCATTAGGCCCTCGCAGCGACCGCCCATCCTCACAATCGCAACCTCCTGCGCCTACTACACCTTCTGGTCCTGCAGCATCATTACCTCCAGGAGTCCATCCTAGCAGGCTCGTCAATATCGAAGGCAGAGCATCAAACGGTCCTCCGCTCCAGACCAACATACCAAACGCTCCAAGTGGTCCACGAGGCTCTAACAGAACACCTCAAGGCCCAATTCCGTCATCACCAAATGGTTGGGGTCCTCCCACAGGCCCTGCAGCTGGGGACCGGGGGCCAAGAAATGCCGGGAACCCGTTACGTGCTATCAACAATGTCTTAACTGGGAACACGCCTGCTGAAAGATCAGGTGATCGCAGTGTCCCATCCTCTAACCCTCCTGTACGTGGTCGTGGAGCCGCTCGGGCCAATGGACCCGTAGATGGATCTGGTGGCATAGCCAGTCCCATGCCACCACCGCCCAACGTCTCGACGCCGAATCGTGTCGAAAATCAATATGCGAGAGGTAGCAGAAACGACGACAATCAGAGCAGAGTGGAAGGTTTCCCACAGGAAGAGGCTCGTTCGGAGTCTCGTAGTCACAAGGACAGCAGACGAAGCGAAAAGTCTGGACGAGAGCGATCAGCAGATCGACCCGACCGTCGACCTGACGAACGTAGCAGCCGCAGTGGACCTTCTGAGCGCGTAGAAGGCGAGCGCGGTGCTGAGCGTGAGCGTGGAGGTCGAGAAAAACGTAGCGGTGATCGAGAAAGCAGTCGACGAGACCGCGAAAGGGAAGGCGAGTCGAGATCTGGGCGGGAGCCACGTGAAAGTGGCAGGCGCGAGCGCGGCTCCCGCGACGATGGGCGAACTTCGGGAAGGGATGAACGCGACAGAAGGAGCCGAGGAGGTGGCGGGGGAAGTGTAGGAGACGATGGCCGTAAGAGAGTTCGTGATCCCCAGGACCAAGCACATGGGGATGCGAAGAGGAGGCGATAGAATCTCTCGTTGTTGGGAGTTGCGACATTGAATAAGGGACGCAAGTGGAAACGTTGAAGAATCAACCACAGCAACAACAGCAGCCTCAATGATGGGTCCGATCGAAGAACTTGTTTTCTCATCCTGATTTCGAACTCGGAGCCTTTTACATGTCGGGGGTTTGGAAGGAGAAAGGTGCATTGCGCGGCGTTGTCTATCGTTTTTCCATTCCTGCCCAATGCTTCTTTTTTTTTGTCTTCAGAAGCACGTGTATTCACGATACCCCGAGAAAATCACAGACTTGTCCGGCAGTACTGGAGTTTTCTCGAGCGAGCAAGAACAGAACGGAAAAGTCTTAGGGCATGCTCATTTACATATAAAAAGGACTTGTGTATTCACAGTCGTGGGGATTTTTTTTTCTCATCTCTTATTTTATCTTCTCTCCTCTCTGTATTATCACTACTATTAATGCTAGCTATGGGTTAGGAAGAAGAGGGAGAAAATGAGAAGAAAGGATATGAGAACGTAGGAATGAAAATAGAAGCAACATCGGTTACTCAATTATTGTCAGCCTTTTGGTTGTGTTGAATGAATCATTCATTGTCTCGTATGTTGTCGATTTGCCTATCATTTGATTGATAATTGCATGAAGGATAGTTTGGGAGAGAGTATGTACAGCCCTGTTTTAGTGACAGTAGGTTATGTGCATAACCTCTAGCACAAGGTTGTGTCCTTGCTTTCTAAACAGTCAGTTAGCAATCAATGCGCTTGTGTCTTTTTTTTTTTACATAAACGTTCGAGACCCCGACTGGCAAGAAAGAGATAAACTGTTGGGTACCGTGGCACGGCTACACCCATAATGTGGCCATGATCAAGCCCGTATTCTTAGGAGACGTTGAGGATAACAATACGAGTTGGCATGGTTGTTTATGTTCTGTATACGCGCGAGGCTGTTAGATGCCGATGATCTATCCAATGGTTTCTGCCTGAAAGAGCTACCCCTGTGCAAGATACCTTGTGCCATTGACTTGGCAGAACTGGTGCTGTGTTTCAGGCACGGTAGACTGAGACTGCAGCAAAGAGTATTTGCCTCCGTGTACTCAGGAGGTATACAGCTTTCCTTGGCCGACCCTATGCTCGGATGCCTGACTGCATCAAGGTAAACCGCTATGGATGTAGTTTCTTTCGTATGAGTAGTCTCTTTCTAAATTTTCCTTTTAATTTATAGAAGTGGTAAAACAATAATATACTCGTTCGTACGGCCTTTTCCCGGCTATAGCACCATTGAAACGGCAGACATTGTCCGGGGTTTCTCAACAGTTTCCTAGGAAATGCGTGTCTTGCAAGCATACTAAATAAACAAGACGCTATTCATGTCGCATACCTACATAATAGGCCGGCTTAGGCGCCGAGTCTGACACCTTGTCGCAAACCCCATGTCCAATGGACGGACATCCCCATTAAAGGCTCCACCGCGGTTACGGTAACGTACTTTCTTAATATAAGGTTTTGTAGATCACTAGGTAGCCTTGGAAGGTTAACTTATGGATCTTGTCGGATCGGTCCAGAACGCTGCCCTGCCCCGGTCGAGTTGATTGGCTACTTCTGCGAAACAGCGATTCGTGTCTTGCCCCATCGGAAATCATCCAGCTTGTATAGCGTGTACAGTTGAGTGATAAAGTTGACTAACGAGGCGAACTGGGCATACACAAGTGTGCCGATTATTTGCTGAATGGTCTCCTTGGGTGAGCTGGAGGAAAACATGATAATCATCACATCCCAAATCATCCGGTGGTTTTCAAAAAAGAGAAAAAGCGATGCGGTTGGCAGGTCAACTACAGCTGTGAACTGAGTGTCAGAATAGTGTCTCCGATGATAGTGGTGGCAAATACGTACAGTAGTATCTCGAGATGTAGATTGCTGGGTTCACCGTCCAATGCAAAACAGAAGCGATGGCGGCTATTCTCTCAATATAACCTGTTGATTTGCGACTGATGAGGAGACAGTCGCTTGTTAGAGGGCCTAGCGTCCATCTCCGGCGTTGGCTCAAGAAGACTGAAGGCGTGTTTGGTGTTGTAGTGTATGCTTTAGCCCTGAGGCACGCGCGAGTCTGGACATCGGCGTTCTCGGACAAAACTAAACACACATGATCCCTATCCTCGGCCATCATCGATCGGATCGTTCGAAACAAGCCGTCAGTTTCCTTTGGGTAGTATCCAAATTTGCCCAAGATATAGTCACCACAGGTACTTTCCTCGACGCGCAAGAGCTGACAGCATCCTGGCAGGCAGGTTACCCTTCTGCTGGTGAGGCTTTGACGCAGACGACGACGGTGTTGGCCAATCATGTACTCGGCATTCTGGTAAAGATAGGCAAAAGAAAACGGGTTTGAGGTCGTAGGGTCGGGTTGCACGTAGCCGGTCACACCAATGACTCTGTCGCCTTCTCTTACCGTTTGTACCAGATTGATGACACACTCGGGGTCAAATCTAGTGTCGGCGTCGATCCCAACGACATAGTCAACGGATTGGATAGATGCACTCTCAAGAAAACCAGAGAGCGCAGCGAAGAGCTTTGGTGTGAGCATTGCCAGCGAGGGCTTGGATTTGCGCTGGTTGAACTTGTGGAGAAATGATCGCATAAGAACAATACCATCACGTTTTCCTCGATTTTCGTTCTTAATGAGGCAGATGAGTGGGAGGCCTTTGAATTCTCCCTTGACAAGTTCGATATCCATCAAGGCACCGTCCCATGAAGTGTAGGCTTTAGGCATGGTGATGCTGGTTGGACGTTCAATGATGTCTTCTGTTAGATGGGCGGCGGCTGTCTTAGTCATGCCTTTGCTGCTAACACGACCATCACAAACTACGATTATGGTCTTCTTGTGGTCGTCCAGTGATCTCTGCGCAGCTAAGGACTCCAGTGAGATCATCAACTCTGGGTACGTCTCGTTATAACAACAGAGCAAGTAGACAAAGTTTTCCGGTGTCTCGGGAATCTTGGGTAGTTGTGGCCAGAAGAACCGGATAGGATAGAAGATCATAATGGAGGTAATCTCGATAAAGTCTACCAATGATCGCAGCACGGTAAATGGAAGTAACCACCAGCAGTAGTTGACGTATGTCCTGAACATGTACAATAGGGTCAAGCTACGAGTTGGTACTTAGCGATCCTGATCTGTCATATGTTGTAGGCAGAGTATTGTTTTGCTTACTTCAACGGTATAAGAATGGAATATGCTATGAACTTGTCGGTTCTTAGTCGACGGGTATTGACGCTTGGTAGATGTTCGATTGCGCTACGCAAAGTCCGGCTAGAGATTGGAAACGATCGTTTGCGGAAACCGTCTGGTAAGTCCGTCATTGTGACTCCATTTTGAGTCATGGGACTTGCAATCTCGAGCATACTCATTTTTCAAATGGTTTAATTCGTAGCTTGGGAGTAATCGAAAATCTGAAGAAACAGTGGCGTCTTCTCATACACAGTGTACTTTCCTGAAGTAGAAGAGGATAGAATGAACGATTATGAAACCAGCAGATGGCGTATGAACAGAGGGATCTTTCTAGTTATAGTCGAGTTCCAGGAGAGAAAAATATCGACATGGAGGCAGTCATAGGTGGCATAGTACAGTGATGAAAGTATAACAAATCCCGGTGATAGCCTCAAGCGGCTAGGCGCGATTTGCTCAATCCACCCTTTTCTCTGGTTTCGCAATCCCATCCCGCTTTTCTTCACCGCTTCGTGTTTCTCCTCACTTTTAGTATGCTGAAGTTTCACATTTGTGACAGCCTGGGAAAAACATGGGCAACGCCAAATTTGGACATTGCGACGGAGATGGTCCAGAACATAACCCCTTAGGCATGTTTGAAGTTCGGCCCGAATACATCACCACCCAACCCGGATTCAGCTGACTCGTGCGATTCGACTAGGTAATGGGGTTGATCAGTAAATGTGCCAGCCATGGACATGTACAAAGGCTAGTCAGTCTTAATAACATGAGAGATAGCTCTGCTATTATATATGCTCCCTCCATATCGTCCTTAGCTGTTGATTTCTTCTTTCAAAACATTTTTTTATTTCGTATCTTATCATATCCAAAACTATGAGTTCTACACCATTCAAGTCAAATCCAGGCTCGGCTGCTTCTTTTATGCGTTCTATGACCGATTCTGATGATCACAAAACGATCGCGATCATTGGAGTGGGTTATGTCGGAGAACATCTTATGGAAGTCTTTTCTTCATCCTTCCCAATCATTGCTTATGATGTCTCGGCTTTACGAATAAATAATTTACGCCTGAAGCACTCGGAAAAGCACCATGTCAAATTCTCAGCGGATGAAAGTGACTTGCAGGATGCGTTACACTTTCTAGTTTGTGTACCAACGTCGCTGGGAATAAACGGCACGATTGATCCTTCACATGTCCGTAGTGCAGTGAACATGCTCTACCGGTATATTAGTTCTGCATCGATAGTGGTGATAGAGAGTACTGTTGCAGTTGGTATGACGAGAGAACTCCTGGGGCCACTGGCTGGCTTTGGTCGTATCTTTGCGGGGATGTCACCTGAAGTAAAAAAAGCCCATACACCCAGAGGGTGAAGATAAACTAATGCCTAAACAGAGGATAGATCCCGGCCGAGTTGATCCTCCGCTTCGATCAATACCCAAAGTCGTCTCTGGCCTTGACGACATTGCCCCGGGATCGCTGAGTGCCATCACAAGCTTGTATGAGACTGTGTTTGATACTGTCGTTCCTGTCAGTAAGCCAGAGGTAGCGGAAATGTCAAAGCTCTACGAGAACTGCCAGAGAACGATAGCCATCGCCTATGCGAACGAAATGGCGGACGCCTGCCAGGAATTAGGAATCGATGCTTTCGAAGTCGCCCAAACATCCGCGACCAAACCATTCGGATACCTCCCCATGTATCCCTCGCTGGGCATCGGAGGTCACTGCATTCCAGTAAACCCAACTTACTTGATGTCGACTTGCAAACTACCGCTGCTCCAGCAAGCCCACGAACGAATGATGACACGACCCTCACGCATCGCCAACCAGCTCCTCACATCAATACTGAAGGAGAATTATCAGAAAAACGGTGCAACACAACAGCCTAGAGTTCTCGTGGTTGGAATCGGATTTAAGGCTGGTCAGTCGGATATCTCCCATTCACCTGGCTTACAGCTCCTTAACTTCATGCGCCAGTCAGGTGAGGTAGATTTGATGTTTTGCGACCCGTTGGTAAGCCAAGACTCGATACCAGGAGTACCAAGGCTGGAAAAAAACCTCTGGAAGCCCGAAATTCTCAAAACATTCAACGCCATCGTGGTCGCTGTGAAGCAACCATTCTTGGACTACAGTATCTTGGAGAATTTGGCCGATGTACGAATTGAAGTTTGGCAGAAATAAACGGCACATGTGGCGGTCCATTAATTTCATGAAGAAACTGCTACAATCGTTATAACGGGGCTTCTATTGTGGTTATAAGAAAACGTAGTGTAAGTGGTCAAAGCTGTGTAAAGGTGTCTAATAGTTACACTGAGTTACTTCGATGTAAAAGCTGTACATCTAGAGACACAACAATATGAAAGAGTGCATCATCTTAGATCAGTGTTACCTAAACTTCGGGTTATGCGACTCTAATGGTCCGCACTAAGGCAGTTATGTCCGACGCGTAAAAATTTCGGCGCAATTGTCTAGCGATGAAGTACGTAAGGTAACAAGTATCTATCAACAAAACAAGAATGATTCTACAAGAGTATAACCCACTCAACATTAATCTAGACTAGAGAGGAAATTGCAAGAATTAGCCACAATAAGCTTGGTCATGAAGCATCTGCCTGTATATCTTTATTGCCTTTATTATGACCACCTCGGGTATCATACATAATAAATACAGTTACGACAGCACGCTATCCGTTCATGTATTACCATCCCATATAGCATGCCTTAGCAGCATACCGGCAAGGTGATCGGTAAGCGCCCCGCGCCGATCATTGCCTTCTAAGTTGGACCCTGGTTTGATTGCAACCTCTCGATGTATTGTTAATGAGATAATTCTCCCGTTTGTTTGTAACATCAAACATAGATTTGACTTTACCGCTAGTGGCTATCGTATGAACATTTGGAGGTTTCAACGTTTTTCTCAAACACACTCCTCGCACATCGTGAAACATGCGACCTAGTTTGATCGTAACTATGGTATACGGTTCGAACTTCGACATAGATGCGCTAGTTTTGAATTGTGTTGGTGACAGCGTTTACGTGCAGCTACGGTCGTCGTCCGGTTTGCGCATTGATTCTGAAAACGTCGGTGTTTGAAAATCCCTGTGGCATGTGACACAAACTGCATTGCAGCGCTTAGATTCGGTCCTTTTTAAACTTTGTTCCATCTATTCCCTGATCCAGGCCAAGTCTTTGAGCCTGCGACTTTAGCGGTGAAGCCATGTGCTGAGACCAGTCGCATTCTGAAAGAAAGGCAGCATTTAGATGGATGTTTTGCTATATTAATATAAGATTTAGTAAAGTTGACAGGTTGCACCAACAGCTCGTTTGGCCATCCACTACTTCGATCATGAGCAGTGAATTAGGAGCATTTAACCCATTTTATTACTACCCCTTGGGGAACGTGTGTCCAGTGGCGCCTTCGGTGCTGCGCATAGACGTGATCAACTACGGCAGATGCGGACCAGGTATTCGTGAACTGTCGTGCAACCAATGTTGCTCCAAAGATGTAAGTTATTTCAACTACGTTACACGACTTAATGTCCTATCAATATTGACTAAATAGGGATATTATATGTCAGGTCCGAACTATGCGGGCCCGCCAATGTGTCTTTATGAGTATGGCTTAGCATGTGATGGAACTCAGTGGCCTCCAGGCTTCAATACATCACTTACTCCTCGGCCAAAATTGGGGAATGTTCCCTATGGAAAGAATATCTATAGTTGCACTGTAGACAACACTTTTGCGCTCACGTTCGATGACGGCCCTTCAAAGTGGACCCATGGTTTACTTGACATTCTCAAGGCCAATAGTGTTAAGGCGACTTTCTTCATTAAGGCCATCCATCTGTATTCCGATCTCGTGTACCATACTAGCCACGCGAACCCTGCAATCATCAGAAGGATATACAACGAAGGTCATCAGATTGCAGGCCACACTTGGAGCCATAAAGACTTGGACCTGATGCCGTCCTCTAAACGTAGAGATGAACAGGTGAAAGCGGAGATTGCGCTCAATGATATACTTGGCTTTTTCCCGACTTATATGCGACCACCTTTCAACATGTGTGGGCCAGACTGTGAGGCCGACATGGGGGAGCTAGGATACCATGTGGTGAGTTTATCAGACTCAGCTATATATATACTGGACAAAGTAAAAAGAGAACTGACTTTGCTGTGAAAGACTTCATTCGACATTGATGGACGAGACTGGGAAGGTAATTACACCTATACTGAAGAGATATTCCTGCGACGCATCAAGAGGAAGAACAGGCATAAAGTCAGAGCCTGGCTGAGCTTGGCGCATGACACCCATGAGCGTACGGTACATGGTTACACCCAGTTCATGATCGATAACGCACGAGAGCATGGTTACAAATTGGTGCGACTAGGTGAATGTTTGGATGATCCAGAAGAGAATTGGTATCGGGATCCTCTGACAGGTGGTCGGCTTCGTAGCCTACCACCCAAAGGATCATTGTAGTCTCAATACTGTATGTCTGAATTCTGCATGTCCCTCCGCTTATTGTGGATTTGAATAAAAGAACAAGCGAACCTTAACAGGACACAGCTTTCGTAGAGCGATATGGAGTTATTGTATATTTCTGTTCATTGCCCGTGTGGTATGAGAAGATTGAAGCGAAGACGGCATGAGATGAATAGTTGCAGAGTATCCTTGAAGTCTGCATCGATATGACTACAACTTTCATAACTTCAATTCATCACTAGCTTTTTGCTAAGTATTCACTATTTCTTTCGTATCTAGATCTTGTAGTCGGTTAATTAGCTTTTGACTGTGCATAGCCTTATGAGCATACTATTGGAGCAGCTTTTCCAGATTTCGAGCAAACGCAAAACTGACGATCAAAAAGACAACTTTTGAGGCATCGTCGGACGAAGTTGTACAGCAAGACCACACTCTAGCATTGTTGTTGACAACATTCCACAAGCACATAAGAGCCCAACAAAGAGAAGTATTTAAAATGCCCCTTTTTCACCAAGATTGCAATTATGTCTCCATGGTCTTTACAGTGGCCGAGCAACTAATTCGTGCGCAAAGTTTCTACTTTCCAGCTGGTGGTCAGAGACCGAAGTTTAGTGAGCAGTGGGTAATATGCGAACGTCTTTCGGCAACACCAAACTCCAAGATTTGGGCAGATACAAGTCTGCAGTTCGAATTTCGAGTCAGCCACATTCTCTTGGCACCTCCAGATGGTAGCTGGGGACTTGCAGCAAATGCGTTCCGAGAGGATAGTGTTACCAGATGTTCCGTGCAGAGCGTAAACCGCTCCTACACAATTACCACCTCCATTGGTCTACGTCGGCCAACAACCCTCACCGGCCTAGTGTAAAACGCGGATGCAGTGTATGATGGGCTGGCGGAGTTATCAACGGGATTAAAAATCAGGGTCGAAGGTTCAAAAGCCTCCATGCCTTACCAAGAGTTGCTAGCGCATGCATCTGCTTAGTGAGTCAGCCCGCTTAGAAAGCACAGCCTGCATTAACCTTGCTTTTCTCCGGTTCCCAACCAAATTGCGTGCTGCCTTGATTAGCGACACCAATGTCTGTTTCAGGCTAACTTTCAGGATTTGTGCTGCAGTCGAGCGTCATCAACGAATCCCCTCCGTTATCTACGGCCCGGTGTTTGTTCCGCCAAGCCTTCTGCTGCGGTGACTGAACCCCCGCTGTGCTTTGTAAGATTCCCTGATTACAGAGAACGTTGGCGCATGGAATCTATCAGATGTGACCGTAGAGTTTCGTGCGTCAAGAAGAAGCGGTAGGACTGGTGAAAGGATAAGTATCACTCAATGTCGCTCCTGTATAGTTGCATCAATTCAGTCTCATCTTATCAGCCACGTGCATTACTACAATATTGTTCTTGCAAACTTACCTGTTCCTATAAAACATTACCTCAACCAATCGAAGCCCTTGAAACATCCCGCATCATGGTATCCGCCCTCATTCGGGACGCCCCGGTTGGGCAAATCTTGAGATATCTCACCAACAACCGCGTACTCAAGTACCCAGAAGAACTCCCAGACTTTGTAATACCAGCAGCCTATACACGCCACACACGCCCTCTGCCAAAGCATATAAGTTCAGATTTCTCCCAAGAGAACCAAGTCGAAACAGAGGGCCCTGCAACTGAAGAAGTATGTAAGCCGGATCCTGAGACATCAGTGGAAAAACAGGAGTCGGAAAGCGAATACGACCCTGCAACCGATCTGGAGAAGGTACAGACTGCACGAACGCAGCATACAGCACGGACACAGATTTCTCGTGTAGGGACACGAACGGCGTTGCACAAGTCGATCACGCAAGCAGATCTCGAGCAGCAATTCTCACTAGCTACTGTGGAGCGCGGACTCAGCCGTCCGATAGAGCCTGAGACGCTTGATGATGGTACAATACTAGTAGACTGGTACGACACTGACGATGACTCCAACCCACAAAATTGGGGGTTTGGCAAAAAAGTCGTTGTCCTCAGCCTGATCCTGATGTATACCATGGGCGTCTACATGGGCAGCGCAATCTACAGTCCCAGTATACCTGGTGTCATGGCGCGATTCGGTGTAGAAATCGGGGCCGCCTCCCTTGGACTGTCCATGTATGTGTTAGCATACGGCATTGGTCCGCTCTTGTTTTCGCCTTTGAGCGAGATCCCGATCATTGGTCGGAACCCGCCATACATCATCTCCTACGCAATATTCGTTATTCTACTTGTACCAACCGCACTGGTAGATAACTTCGCCGGACTCATCGTTCTCCGCTTCCTGCAAGGTTTCTTTGGAAGCCCATGTCTCGCCACTGGCGGTGCTACACTGCAAGATATCTACAGCCTGATCAAACTCCCTTACGTGCTATCCCTCTGGGCCTTCGCCGCAACCTGCGGCCCAGCCCTCGGCCCCATAATCAGTGGCTTCAGTGTCGCTGCCGAAAACTGGCGATGGTCGCTTTGGGAGATGCTCTGGTTGAATGGACCAATCTTTCTCGCTCTCTTCTTCTTTCTCCCAGAGACTTCATCCGCTACTA
Source organism: Curvularia sp. IFB-Z10 (assembly GCA_002161795.1). NCBI lineage: Eukaryota > Fungi > Ascomycota > Dothideomycetes > Pleosporales > Pleosporaceae > Curvularia > Curvularia sp. IFB-Z10. The sequence goes on from JPSZ01000005.1 coordinate 1,069,575, forward strand.
TTCTTCTCCGTCGCGCCCAACGCCTCCGTCTACTCACAGGCGATGACAGGCTAAAAAGTCAGTCTGAAATCGACCAAGCGAACCTCACGCCTCGGGCAATTGCCATTGAAGCTCTCTGGCGGCCATTCGAACTCATGCTACTAGATCCTAGCATCGCCTTTACCGCTGTCTACACCGCCATTGTCTACGGAATCTTCTACTCCTTCTTCGAAGCCTTTCCTCTGGTCTACAATGAAATGTACCATTTCAACCTCGGCGAGCTTGGTTTGACCTTCCTGTCTGTCACCGTCGGGGTCATCGTAAGCATAACGTGGTACTGGTGGTACATCCGTTACCGCGTCGAACCTAGCATCCGTCTCCATGGCCTCGGCAGCCCCGAACGGCGTCTCATCCCCGCGCTATTTGTAACGTTCCTGGTGCCCATTGGCCTCTTCATCTTCGGATGGACAAGCAATCCCGATATTCACTGGATCGTGTCGTGCATTGGCATCGTAATCACGACTATCGGCATCTTCCTTATCATCCAGTGCATCTTTCTCTACTTGCCGCTTGTGTACCCCCAGTACGCTGCTAGTCTCTTTGCCGGCAACGATTTCCTGAGGAGTGCGCTGGCGACGGCTGCGATTCACTTCTCATATCCGCTCTTCCACAATCTAGGTGTGGGCCGTGGTGTATCGCTGCTTGCTGGCTTGTCCGCGGGATGCAGTGTTGGCGTCTATGTACTTTTCTTTTTTGGAGCCAAGTTGAGGGCTAAGAGTAGGTTTGCCGCGAAGTGAGAGTGCCATTATGGTTCAGTACACGGAAGCACTTTTGATTTCTTGGTTTGTCATAGCAAGGCGTTTGGGGTCTGATAGTTCCTTAAGAATAATGATAATAGATCGGCACATTACGTACAATTCGGTACCCTTGCCCAGTTGTCTTTCTTGTGTAGGTTGGTCCAGTGTTGGACCCGGATGCACGTGGGCGAGCAAGATAGCGATTTGCATCACTTCGAATTGACGTTTGCCTTCAAGGCCCTGGGCTCTCTATCTGGGTATCATATTTCGCCAAGTATCGGCTTTTGCTCTTCCTTGACCAGCTTCACTTGTGAGGTGATTCCTCCTCATTTACTATACTACCAGTACACACAGCTTCACTCACTCAACCTATCCAGAGCGCTTCTGTTTCCAAAAAGCTCACTCTTGACCCCATGTATCGTCATCACCCACATGTCCCACAATTTCCACTCCCTGCTCCTCCTGAAACGTGACTTGCTTATTCTTGCCCCTCTTCTTCTTTCCCTTGCCATTCTCCTTGTTTGCAGCTCCATCGCCCAAAGGATTTCCATCTTCGTCGATGCCAGCGAGCTCTCTTTGACGCTTTCTTTCCTGAGCCTCTGCTTGTGCAGCTGCGATGCGTTCCCTGAATTCTGCTTCTTTCGCAGCCATCTGCCTCTTGATTTCGTCTGCATCAGCAAACGATTCCTCGGTCTTGTTCGATTTCTCGAGAAAGACGCCCCAGCCACCATTGGTGAGTTCACTGCGACCTTGCAGTGCTTCTTTGACGCCTTGAGGGTTTTCGCGTTCTTCACGGGTGAACTTGGTTTTGATGGAGCGCCGGGTAAAGCCTGGAAACATTTGGGATATCATTTGAAAATCAGTGCCAAAAGATCGGAGGCCTTGATAGAAGAGTTCCGTGAGCTCGCTGTTCCAGCGGCGTCCTTGGCCTGGCAGGAGAAACTCATTGGGGAAGCGCTTATTGTTCTTCATGAAACTACGGGTGGTTAGGCGAGCGGTGATATCTTGGTCTTCAGTAACGACCATTGCGTCCAGCTCCTTTTCCGCATCGCCTCCTCGATCGATAGTTCCAGAATCAGGTACTAGCTCCAGAACACCGTCTGCATTCAATCGGAGCTGAGGACCGCGTTGGACTTGTGCAGCGAGTTCTGCTCCTGCCTCGGCAAGGGCCCTGTCTGCTGCTTCTTGTTCTGCTTTGGAGAATATGATCCTTGAGTCTTCCTCTCTGCGACGCTGTTTGACCGCCTCCCAGTCTATGGTACGCATCTCTTTTTCTCGAGCGGATAACTTGCCCGAGCGGAAGGTACGAGCGGCGAGAGAATCCATGTAAGTATTCTCAGGGTCGATGACCTCGTCTTCTGCCTCTGGCGGGGTGGCTTCCCGCGGTGGTCGGCCTTTGCGTTTCTTTCCTTGTCTCGTGCCGTCCTCTCCTTCAACTCCATCGATTTCGTCGCCTTCTGGAGTAGCTCGCTTTCTTCTTTTCGGCTTAGGCTTGCGCTGTATGGCAGCAGCTACAATTTCATCGGCGATGCGTCCAACCTCATTCTCGGGACCCTCGACAACCTCGCTGCTCAAAGCGCCCTTAGGTTTTCTAGATTTTCTCGTTTTTTTCGTCGAAGCGGGGGTATCTTGGCCGTCCTGGTTGGCGGGTGCGGTGGCTTTCTTCTTCGCACGCGGGTTAGAAGGTTGACGAGACTGTCCAGTAGGTGTAGCCGCCGCCACTTCTTCATTGCCCTCGTTAGGGTGGTTTACCGCTACCCAAGGTACGTTTCCCCTCTTTCGTGGTTGCGGAAGTGCCTGTGGGTCATGCGAATGTTGCGCAGCCTCGATGCCTGATGATTGTTCCTCATGGTGAATTGCTGTTGAGTCCGGTTCGCTGGTAAAAATGGCGACTTCAGCCTCTGGCGGATGCTGCGGACTAAGTTCGTTTTCATGCTGCGTCGGTTCTGTGGCCGGTTCTATGCGCCGTCTCTTGGGCGATCTGCCAGCTTGGACGTCGTCCTCGAGGTATTGGGTGGTCAGGCCTTGGGTCCCCGAAGGCTCTACATCAGTGGGCGACGCTTCGTCTGCTTGTGGCCGGACAGGCGCATTGATTGACGCTGGACCTTGTGGAGGTTCGCTCGGCGTGGGGCGCGGCGAGGGGCGCGGCGAAGGGACGGTGGTAACTACAGGCTCTTGTGTCGCGACCGGAGTAGGTAGCTGGATAGGAGTCGATGCTGGTGTCTCTGACGTAGAGGGTGTGGGTGTAGGCGCAGAGGCAGCGCCTGGTCTTCGCCGCGCAGCCTTGGGCGCAAACTTCTTGCCCGTCGTGTTCTCTAGTCATGACTTAGCCAAGTCGATGCCTTGCTTGGACATGGGGCGACGCACTGTTGATGAATGAACTAAACGTCGCCGCAGCCTTGGGCGCCGGCGCCTTATCGCTGCCCGTAGCATTGGCCGTGGCAGGCGGCTGGCTGGAGCCTTCGTCGGCAGACATTCTAGTTTTTGCTCACATCTGGCGGAGAGAAGTATCTGGGCAGAGGGAGAGAGCGTGGCGGCAGTCCCGACACAGACCACACGCCAGCTAGCGCGACACTAACCACCCTCTTGGCAGCCCAAGCAACTCTCTTCGCTCGACGCCCACCGTCTCCTCACCACCCACGGCCTCACACGACACCCCAATCACCTCCTCTTCCGCTGCCATCACGATCCGCTTCTCGCCCGCCTGCATCGGAAGCCGTCTCTCGCTTTCCTCCATTCATGGTCTGAACGCACGCGCGTGTCTCGGTGCCCCTTCAGACACCGCCGGCGTCTCCTCGATGAGGCTCGAAGCCAGGACAGTCGCACCCCCATCGCTTGACGCTGTCAAGATGGAGGACCGCAAGCGGCCCATCACCGACGATGCTGCTCCTCCTGCTAAGAGGCAAGCCGTCACCGTTAACGGTGCTCGCTCTCACCCCGACGCTGACTTGCCGTGGAAAGATGATCTTGAGGTTCGCCCCCCCGATCACCGCCCGTCCTCCTTCTCGGCCCCGGCGCACGCCCTCGCTGACACTGCAACGCTACAGGCCTTCCAGAAAGATGCTATTCTTCGCCAGATGCGCGAGTTCAAACGCGAAAAGGCTACCGTCGAATCACAACTGAGCGAGTTGGAGAGCCGTTCGAAGCACCACGATGCCCATCTGCGAACAATTGATGTTTGGTTTGATCAGGTCAGTATACTCTCGGAATTTGATTGAGGTGATGCTAATGCTTTCTTAGCTTATCGATGAGATCAAACTCCGGGGGGCTGACCAACTGCCTGCATCGTCAGGCGCTTTCGAATCTGCCCCTTCAGTGCCTGCCTCGCTTCTTGGCGGGGACAATGACATGTTCAAGCAACACTTGTCCAAGCGCAGGGAAAAGATTCTCTCCTCACTCTCTCAACTTTTTGCCAAGTTTCCAGCCCCCAGCCCTGAGGTCGCACAACTCCAGCAAAAGCTGTCGGAACTTCTGGCTAGTGAAAAAGACCATGTCATTCGACTACAACAAGTTGCCACAGAGAAGGAGCAACTGTCTGATCGATTGGACACCGCTACTCACCGCTATCTTGTTGCTGAAAAGAAGCTTGACCGACTGAAGAGTGCCCAAGTTCAGAAGCTGGAGCAACAAGCGGTTGGGACTAGCACTTCTGCCAAAGAGGAGGCACCTTCAGCGAGCAATGGAACAGAGGCAGTCAATGGCAACTCACCGGGGCCGATCAGCGAGGAGCTGGAAACTGCAAAGAACCAAGCTTTGGCTGAGGCGGCCAAGAGGAAAGAGCATCTTGAACAGATGGAGCAGGATAACAAGAAGCTCGCAGACGAGGTCACGGCCTTGAAAGTAAAACTTACCGGGCTCTCCGATGATGATTATGCCAAGACAGATCTGTTCAAGGCCATCAAAAGTCAACACGAGGACGTGATCAAGCGCATCAACAACTTGGAAGCACAAAACATTTCTCTGCGCGAGGAAGCGCAAAAGAGCCAGGCCGAGCGAACAGCGTACCGGATCAAGGTTGACGAAGAAGTACGTACGACACTGGCGGAACACGCAAGCCATGTTTCACAAGCAGAAGCAAACTGTGCTCGCATCCGAAATGCCCGTGATGAGCTAGTCAGTAAGAACAACGTTCTGGAAGCCAGCCACAAGGATTCAAAGGAGTCTATCGAGCAATCGAAGCAGCTCGTGAGTGCTTGTGACAGTCGGATCGCGGCGCTGGAGTCAGAGTGTGAGCGATTGCGACTGCAGATTGTGGAACAGCAGGCATCCATGGGACAGCAATCTTCCGAGCTGGACGACTTGACACCTGAGCAGTTGCGCGCCAAGATTCTGAAACTTGAGAGTCAAGCAAACATCTTGAGCAATGAGCTGCCGGCCATGGAAGCAGCATGGAAGAAGGCGCAAGCGATTGCAAGCAAGAAGATTGCAGAAATTGCGACTTGGGAGGAGAACATTGCCAAGGCGCACGCGGATAAGGCAAAAGCAGATCAAAAGTTTTTCGCCGCAATGAAGACCAAAGGCGAGTTGGAGCAGCAAATCCGGATCCTTCGCGCCCAGTCCACGAAAGCTACCGAAGTCGTTGCTCAACTGAAGGAGGCGGATTCGCTCAGTCGGTCACTGGTAGACAAACTGGAGAAGCAAACAGTGGAAATGCGATCGCAGATGGATGAACTCTCGATCCAACACCGCCAGCTGCAACAGAAGGTCAGCGAGAACGCCATCACTTCCGAGGGCCAGGTCAGCCAAATAGCAGAGCTCAAGAAACTTGTAGAAGCCAAGGATGTGACGTGTCTGGCAGCAAAGCATGCGCAACGCGAATCGGAAACGGAGCGCGACAAGCTGGCAGCGCAAGTTGCGGGATTGGAGAAGCAAGTGCAGATCTACAAGAAGAAGAGCACAGCCAACCAAAGCTCCGAAGTGTCGACAATGGAACTGCTGATCCAGTGTCAGATTTGCAAGAGCAAGCTCAAGAACACGGTCATCAAGACTTGCGGGCACATGTTCTGTGACCAGTGCGTACAAGACCGGCTGACGAACCGAGCAAGAAAGTGCCCCAACTGTGGCAAGGCGTTTGGCAGCAACGACACGATGCGCGTGCATTTGTAATACCCACGACGCCTGTGCGGCTTCTCTTTTCATTTACACGGTGTACCATGTATATTACCTGCATTTCTTTGAGTACCCTTTTTCTGTGCAATTTTACAAGAGCGGGGAGGGCAAGTCTTGAGACCAAGCACTGCGCGGTGCCTTGGATACGTTGGCGTTTTACGGGATGGCTGCGGGCCGTATTCGATACATAGCGTTTTGTGTTTTGGTAGCGTGAAAGCATGTACGATCAGAGTTGTGGTGCATGTTCAGACGGCATGGGTTCGCATGTTTTACTAGACGACCTGAGCGTGCTTTCTCGGTCAGCAATGTTTCAATGGGGGTGGGCTAGATGAACATGATAGGTTCTATTGAAGTCGGGGGATGAGGGAGAGCAAGAATGCCAAAGCAATTAGTATAGAGCATCTGTGCTCAACAAAGGCGAGTGGATTCATGGTGACTCACTCAACCGTGACCGGCTCCACCAGCGAGAAAAACAGGCAGCGACAGCCAACCGTGTGAGAGGCCACTGCCCAAAGCGGACAGAAAACCAAGGGTGAACCAAGGCGTGGTAGGGCCGCGCAATGACGTGCGGGACGCGTTCCCTGCCGTTGCCCCACGCGACATACCCTGTATAAACACCTAGGACATGGCTACTATGCCCACCACAACCATACCCGTCCAAAGCTTTAAGCACCGCCTTTGCCTCCATTCAGATTCGACTGCATTCAATTCTTCGCACTATCGAGAGGAAAAAACAACAACAACAACGACAACATCAAATTAAAATAAAAGCTACACGCCTGAACGCCCACATCTCACAGCACCTCAAAACCCATCGTAACTTAATGGCTTCCAACGTCCTCGCAGTCCGCGACACCAACGCAAAGATCAAGCCCATGAGCTCGCCAGAGAAGAAAGAGACTAAGAGTCTGGACTACCATCGTCAGGTCCTACACTCGCGCCTCAAGGACAAGCAGTAGGTTTGCTTCTTAGCGCTAGGCCCTGCTTAAGTACCTAACGTGGTGGCGTCGCGCTAACGTCAAGACAGAGAACAGAAGTATGTCTCGCCGTCCGACGACATCATGAGTCCGGCCACGCAGAAGCTACAGGCTTTCAAGACCAAGCACGCTATGAAGAAGTAAGTCATGGCCTTCTCATCCAGGCGCTCGAGGCCACATGAGCATACGGGCTGACGAGACGCTAGATCAAAGCCACAGACACTGTTCAAGAAGACGAGCTCCAAGAATCTCGAGGCCAGCAAAGGCAGCAGCACGCTCATGTTTGCTGATATCCCCAAGGGTGACGCGCCCAAGGCGGATGGTGAGACCTAGAGCGGACATTGCTATTCTCAGTCAGGCGCATGGAGTGTAGATTTCCTTGGGCGCATTCAGCTCTCGTATACCCTTTTTCATTCATGTCCACCGTGCCGATTGGTTTGGGCTGGTTTGGGCTTGTGCTAGGCTTCAACGCACAATGGGATTCACTGGAGTTTTGGGCGCCCTGGTAGGGTGGATTATGATAGCCACGACATTGCAGCTGTAGCTGCTATGATACAAATGTACATTGTTGAGCCTAGTCCGATTTGTACATATGGAGAGACCATGCATGCACCTGAATGGATCCCAGTCTGCGTTTGGAAATGTCGCCAAGCCACCACGTATCATACCTACACTCTTTGCCTAGCTGCTCTCTTCCGACCCACAAGATGAAAGTACCACCCCAAGGCCAACAAGCTCTGCTGGACGAGGTAGCAGACCTCGAAAGACGACTGCAAGATGCAAAGGCTCAGCTCCACTCGGAATCGGTCGTCGTGACACCTCCAGCCTCGCCGCTTCATCATGCCGGCCCGTTATCGCGTCCACCATCGTCCGCCTCGATCGAGCAAGACACGGCCCTCCATGCTCTCCTCTTGCTTGCCGACTCGGCCCTGCCACTGGGGTCCTTTGCCTTCAGCAGCGGTTTAGAGTCGTACCTTGCGCACCACAAGCCGTCGACGCCGTCGGCGCCGTCGGTGTCGCAGTTGCCGGCGTTCGACACATTTCTCCGCCTCTCGCTGTCAACGCTCGCCAGCACATCGCTTCCGTACGTCTTCGCTGGCTACCGCGACCCAGAGCAAATTGAAACGCTGGACAACGACTTTGACGCAAGTACCCCGTGTACCGTTGCGCGACGGGCGAGCATAGCACAAGGGCGTGCGCTGCTTGCCGTCTGGGATCGAAGCTTCCAAGCACAGTACAACCATCCCGACCGTCACGCACGTGATTGCAGCTGGAACGAGGCACCAGGCAAGGACACAGCCATCAAGGCGCTTACGAACTTTTCTGCTGCTCTCCGCTCGTCCGAGCATGTGAATGCTCACCTTGCACCGCTGTGGGGTCTTGTCACCAGCATTCTGCATGTTCCACTGCAACAAGCGGCCTATCTGTTTTTGTTTTCACACGCGAGGACAGTGGTTAGTGCTGCTGTACGAGCGAGCGTCATGGGCCCTTATCAGGCGCAAGCAGTGCTGGCGAGTGCAGATGTGCAAGAGAGAATCCGAGGGCTGGTTGATGAGGGCTGGGACAAGACGGTGGAGGATGCGGGACAGAGTGTGCCAGTCATGGATCTCTGGGTAGGGAGACATGAGAAGTTGTATTCGAGAATCTTCAACTCCTGAGCAAAAGTTGATTCAGTTTCTTAGACAAAGAGGTCATTTGAGCGCATTCAGTCACATATGCACACCACACTCTAGCGGTTCCCCTCGTCTTGTGACAAACATAAACGCGCCTTCTCTAAACCACGACTACAAGAAAAGCGTCCAATACCACCTCGAGTACAGAACTCTTTTTTTTTGGGTAAGTTTCCGGCCGAAGATGGTGTTGGCCAGTAGTTGCTCCATCTTGGCCTCGTGCTTGCTCGATTCGCGCACAAAGAGCCAGCTTATGCCGCGTGACCGCGTGCACCACTTGTGCAAGGCAGCATCCAACATGACCAAACATCAACACTGTTTCTTCCCTACACAGATGTGCTACTAAATCATGAACGTCTGGGGTGTCAACAGCGTTGTCGCTCCACTTCAACTTGCACAATCTCAGTGCTCGCACAATGTTGTTCTCGACTCTGACCAAATGGCTCTCAGGCGCCTTGACCTTGGCCAGTCCTTCTGACAATACGAACCAAGTCCCCATCCTTCTCCCCTCGACCGCCAGATTTGCATGGATCCAAAACTTTGCTTCAATAGGTGACTCGTACTCGGCTGGTCTTGGTTCAGGACATCGCCTTGACTGGCTCTGCTCACGCTACACACACTCTTATCCCAACATCCTGCACACCTCCCTTCTCGGCAACAATGAAAACCGAAATCATTCGTTCCTTGCCTGCTCAGGCGCGACCAGCACCGAAATCCTAGCCACACAAATCCCGGCCCTGCCCTCTGACCTTGATCTCCTCACCATCTCGGCCGGCGGAAACGACATTGGCCTGACCTCGATCCTGAGCGCGTGCATCTACCAATTCTACATGGCAGCCGAGGACGCATGCGAACAAGCCATTGACCAAGCACGTGCACGTATCGCCAATGAAACAGAATTATACCACAACACGAGCCTGTTGCTTGCCGCGGCAAAGCAAAAGATGAATCCGCACCACGGCCTCATCTACTACACGGGGTATGCGGCCTTCTTCGGTGCCGAAGATGATGGCTGCGACAATGTGACGTGGGCGGTATGGAAGGACGTCGAGTGGCGTAAGCAATACCTCACGCGGGAGCTGCGCGGCAAGCTCAACGACATGGTCCACAGCGTCAACCATATTCTGGCAAGAGCAGTTGCCAGATATGGGCCAGGCGTGCATTTTATCGACTACGATGCGCAGATTCGCCAGTCGCGCGGGCGATACTGCGAGAGCGGTGTTGTGGAGCCGGCGCCAAATCGTCTCGGGTTGGCGTTTTATGAGTGGGCAACGGTGGATCAGGGAGAGAATAGCACGGCCTTGTTAAATCACACGGGGGATGATGTGCCCAAGAGGTCTTTCCAGGGCGAGATTGCGGGCGAGGTTAACAAGACATTGGAGAAGCATCCGGATTGGGAAGTCGAGCACGGCAAGGGGTTTGTGGACAAGGAAAAGGAGAATGGTCGTGTCAGTAAGCAAGACTGGTTGAGTGATGGAGTTCATTGGATGTTGCCGGATAGTTATAAGAGAGTTTTCCATTTGAGACCGGCGGGACACGAGCTTGTCGCACGGATGGTTGTGGAGGATTTGGACAGGAGGAATATGGAAGGGCAAGGAAGCACATGACAGAAAGCAACAGGTTGCAGAGTCGTGACCTAGACTAGTCTGATTTTGTAGGAGAACTCATTGGGAATGATTGTATCAAGCACGGAACAGGAAGATGACGACAGTCCAGGGTGAGGGCTGTTGCTTCGTCAGTCACATACTAGGACGCTAACATGAGGAGGTAGATTTCTGAATTTGCGCATACAGTAAAAGCCCGTTCGGGACATGGTATCCTTTTCCAACCAGAACTTTTTGTGTAAAATAACCGCATATGTGTAAACGCCAGTAAATGCTATCCATCAACGCCAGTGTCCATCATAACTCATGATCGTCGTTTGCCGATGCGACCCGGACCGGAGGTCTGGCCCTTGAAGGGTTTGAGGGCGCCCTTGCCTCGCGAGGTGGGGAAGGAGACCTTGTTGTGCGGCTTGCGACGAAGCTGTTTGCGCGTCTGGCTCTTGTCCTTGGACTTGGTGGAGGTTTTGGCAGCCGGGGCGGCACCGTCAAGGTCCATATCTATGTCAAGATGGAGTTAGCCCTTGATTCTTACCCGACCAGTACGGAGGGAGCGGGTCAAAGGCAAACTTGAGGTCGCCATTAGTGGTGAAGCCAACAACATCAGAACACAAGCCCAGATAAAAGCACAGATTCCTGAGGTCGCAGTCGCCGTGCTCTGGGCCGTGAGTCTTTGGGGAGGGGTCCAACAGGGAGCGCGGTATGGGGGCAGTGAGAAAAGACGAACCTTTGGGCAAGTCGTCCTCGTTGGCGGCGGCAGTGGTGGCCTCATTGGCGGCGTTGGCTAGAGGCAGGTTAGCGATTAGACATGTGCGAGGGGATGCGACCAGCTTACCGTCTTCGGCCGTGTCCATTTGGTTGCTTTCAGGCTTGGGCTGTTGGATAGTCTCGAGGAGTTTGGCATGCAGGCGCTCAACGCGCGCCTGCTCCACGGGGCCGAATACTCGGGCGCGGAGCTTGGTGCGGTTCGCCTTCTTGCTGCTTGCGCGGAGACCTTTTGCCATTGCTGTTTCTTTTTTCTTTTTTCTTAGGAGATTGCCTCGGGGTATGAGTGCGTGGAGGGAGATGTGGATGTGGTGAAGGGCAAGTTGGTGGGCGGGTCGGCGGAGTGGGGAAGTGGAAAAGGTGAGGAACAATAATTTTAGTGGCGAGCCAGGCCCCGAGAGCCAAACCCACGTCGGTCCGTGCTTGGATCGCCTTCTTCGCCGAGTGACGCTGACTGCCTTGGGGCATACACTGCAGCTGCTGGGAGATGCGCTCGCCGCGAGAGCCGCCGCCATCCTCGACGGCCATATAATCCAACAGAGGCGTGCTGCCGCCTCTCACTCACCTGCCCTGCACAGCATTGTACGGCACCGGACTGCGTTGCGCTGCGCTGCACTGTACTTCACTGCACTGCACTGCACTGCACTGCATCGCCGACGAGCCTGGGGGAAGAAGTTGCGACCAACGTCCGCCCGACCGCTGCCTCGACGGCCCTTCACTGTCCTCAACCTCCTCCTCTCACCCTCCCTCACCCGCCAAAATAGACTGCCCGACCCATTCAGCAGCCCCAGATGCCTTCGCGAGCCAATCTTTACCGGTAGCCCTTCAACTCTCACGCCTCTCAAACCCGTCCCCAGCCTTGTCAACCGCGACATCACAATACACGTCCCCCACGCACGCACGCCATGGCGTCGGCTTTGCAGCTCACAGCTGCCACAGTCACCGAGCGCTCCAAGAGACTCATCAACAATGACCTGAAGAAGATTCTGAAAGAGGAGGGCAGGCCACAGACGGGAAACAAGGCTGCGCTGCAAGCTCGCGTGCTTGACCGTATGTACATGTTCCGCGGCTCCGTCCTGGAGCCGCGCACACGATTGTCGCCTCTCCACTTGCTAACCTTCACTTTCACCAGTAATCAACGATGCCGTTTCCCGAAGAGACCACCAACTATTGCAGCGACTCGACTACCGCGTCCAACACCACGGCGAAGCTCCTCCCCCAGCAACACGCACTTCTGTAGCGCCTCCATACTCGCAACCACCCCCGCCCCTTGCAAACGGTTACAACATGCCCAACGGCTACCAGTCCAACGGCGCGCACCAGCCGCTTCAGCACCAGCCGTCCTCAATGCCGTCTCGTATGTTGCCCGTGTCGCGTCGTAGTGCTCGACTGCAGTATTGACAGCCGAAACTAGGTCCTACGTACTTTTTCAAAGAAAGTCCCTTCTTCGAAATACGCGAGCTTGTGCTGACCAACATGTCGCTAGACGGTACGTCTTCTGTCTCGCCATTGTCCGCTCCCTAGGCTAACTAAAAGACTAGCTTCACCAACGCACCGAGCCACGCTCTCAAGGAACTTCACCCTCAATGAGACTCAGACAGGGCGCCTAAAGTCCGATCCGTCCTTGCGACTGCTGCTCTTCTCCGCTCTTGAGCAGCCATTGGCTCCTTACTCCCGTCTAGACATTGCATTTCCCTCTCAAATCGAGGTCAAGGTCAACGACGAAGAGGTCAAGGCAAACTACAAGGGTCTAAAGAACAAGCCAGGCTCAACGCGTCCGGCCGACATTACCAACTTTGTGCGCACAAAGGTCGCTAATCAGCGCAACAGCCTCCTCATCACTTATGCCCTGACCCAGAAGGCAAGTCCGGCAGAGGTTTCTTTCCGCTAAGCTCTGTTATCATGTGGTACCAAGCTAACCGTCCGTTGCAGAAGTACAATCTATTCATCTACTTGGTCAGGAAATTCTCCGTCGAAGAATTGACCCAGCGTATCAAGCGCCGCAATATCACCAGGGAATCCGTACTAGATGAGAGTAAGAGGCTCCACTGCGCAAGCAACACCAAGCTCAACTAACCTGCCACTAGTGATGAAGAAGGCCAACGACCCCGATATTGAAGTAGGATCGAGTGTCATGTCGCTCAAGGACCCCATCTCTACTCTGCGGATCGTCACTCCCTGCAGGTCTACCGTTTGCACGCACAACCAATGCTTTGACGCCGACTCTTTTCTCCAGCTTCAGGAGCAAGCGCCCACATGGACCTGTCCGATATGCAACAAGACCATATCCTTCGAAGCACTTGCTGTCGATCAGTATGTCCAGGACATCCTGGACAAAGCCCGCAACACGGATCAGGTCACTATCCAGCCAAATGGCGAGTGGTCGACGGAGAAGGACGTACAACCCAAGCATAACAGCCATGACGACGAAAGCGACGATGACCTCGTTGAGATCACTGACTACCGCGTCCAGGCTATCAAGAGTGAAGCCGCGCCAACCCCTACCTCGCTCAGTACACCTCCGCTGCCCTCTCGAGAGCCATCAATGGCCCCTCGTTCCGGCCAAAAGAGGACCTCTGAGGTTGTCGACTTGACGTTAAGCGACGATGAAGATACGTCAAGACCAACTAAAAAGGTAGCGTACACTACCCCCAGCAGCATCCCTGATGCGTCGCGTCGGTACCAGTTGCCTCCTTTGGGGAGCCATAGTCGCCCCTCACTACCACCGCCGCCGCCACCGCCAACCTACCACTCTAACTCTGGCAACATGCGTTCGGAATATTCCCGGCCTCCATCTACACCCCCACCACGCCATGCTTACCATCCCTACCGACCAGCACAGTCCGCGCGATCTAGCTATCCTGGCCCAGGTACTTCCGCATATCCTACACATATCGGCTCGTCTTCGCCTTGAGGAAAAAAAAGAAGAACTTGTTGCGATTTGTAGTTGTCTGTTCTCATTGATGTGTGAGTATACTTGTTCTTTGGCTAACACAACCTTGGCTTCATAGGGCAGAACTAGATGAAGTAATATGGCACCCGTCGAGGCTGTGTATTTTAACGCGGTCTCGTCTGATTGTGGGTGACCTTCGCGGGTGCACGAAGTGGAGTTTCCTCCATTTTGTTACTTATTTGACGTGGGGATTTAGCGCGAGGCGTTTGGACGGCGACATCTCATGATGATCTATCTGCTTACGGCGTACGGGAGGACTGGAGGACATTGGGAATACCACCTCATTTGGAGGATTGCATCTGTTTCGATGGCAATTGTGAGCGAGCTCCTGCGAGAACAAAAGACCGGGAAAGTTGCGTGTACAATAGGAACTTTTGTCAAGTGGTGGACAGGGGTTGAGGATTATACAAGAGTAACATGAGTGCAGTAGTTATCCCATTCGGCCTTGGCCACGAACAAAACTTCAATTTCAATTCTCGATTCTGGTGATATTCAAGGATGCCAAGGACTTTTTGCGAAACCGCCGCTGATATTTTCCGCTTCCCCGTCTTCCTTGACCACCAGCACGTCCTCGTGACGCACACCAAATTTGTCCAAGACATATACTCCAGGTTCGGCCGTGAAGACCATCCCTGGGTGTAATGTGGCTGCAACATTGCCTTTGTGGAGATAGGGGCTCTCGTGCGCTTTGATACCAATGCCGTGACCTAGGCGGTGAGTAAAGTAGTCGCCATAGCCTGCAGCTTCGATGATATCGCGTGCTGCAACATCAACCGAGGCGGCTGTCGCGCCTGGTATCATTGCCTTGACGGCTGCAGCCTGTGCTTCCAGCACGAGCTGCCAAACCTCGAGTTGCTCAGTCGTGTTGTGTTGTGACGACGTTGGTGCTGGTGCTGGCTCAAAGGGAGGATAGAAGGTGCGAGTCACGTCCGAGCTGTACCCATACAGCTTTGCGCCAACATCGATGAGCACAAACATGCCAGTCTCAAGCCTCCTCCTCCCGTCGTAGCCGCCGTGTGGCAACGCAGCACTCTTTCCAAACTCTACAATGTCAAAGAAAGGGTCCAGCCCAGCTACTCGGAGCGTATCATCCAACACAACCTTGACCTGATTCTCACTCACGCCGGGGTAGAGACACTGTCTCATAGCGCGGACCGCCTCCACGGTTCCTGTGTTAACAGCTTTCAATATGCCAACCTCGCGCTCAGTCTTGACTTGACGAACAGCTTCGACTTCGCCGGCTAGGCCCGAGACCGTGAAACCATTAGATGACAGGCCGCGTTGGATAAAGTCGCGTATTTCTTCATCAACCATGACTTTAGGTGAAAGCGTGTCTCCCCATATCTCTGATAGATAAAGTGTGGTATAGCAATTCCAATGCTCTTCATACGTAATGGTGTGGATAGCTTCCTCAAACGGCATGTTGAGCAATCTGGCTCGCGTCTCTTCGAAATATGGCACCAAGAAGGACGTGTTTGCCACTACTTCGCCCGTTGAAATTGTCTGGGCACGAATGATCATGAGGAACGGTCTTTCCTCTGGCTCCCAGGGCTCCCAGTCCTGCTGTGTTACATTGGCGTAGTAACTAAGTGTATAGCCGGGCTCCACGACAAAAGCATCCACGTTTTCCGCAACCAGGGCTTTGGCTAGGTTGTTGCGCCGAAGCAGGTATTCTTCCAACGGCGGTCTTTCAGCTGATTGCAGGAACTCGAGGCCGGTGTTCAGGTACGTGTCGATTGAGCATTACCGGAATCTGGCAGATTGAGACTCTAATAACACGTGATCACGACCGAGCCTGGTGTAGAGGCACTAGACATCAGATGTTAAGATATTGTTCCAACCAGAAGAACGATTGGATGGGAATTAAACGTACTACTGTTACGAACATTATGACGCTTATCACGACATAGGGAAGCGACCAACGTCTATGCCTGGCCGTTTTCTGTCGAAAATCAATAGTTTCATCACGTGGAATCAAGAATCCTTTCATCATCGCTAACCTGATGTATTAGATTCACTCGGGCAGTTGGTGTTTAGAGAGTACGATGTAGGTCGTCACAAGTTGGCTAGATGGCAGCACTTAGTAGGGCTGGCGTTAACGCGCAGTCACGTGGTGTGCTATTTACACTTTAGCATGACGCTGTCAGGTTTAGAGGTATATACGGTCAAAATCAGGATAGAATTAGAAGCCTCAGCTGTAAAGTGTGATTTTTCATATGTAATCAAAGGTACCCTAATCCTGATAGTTCATCATGATTAAGTTATGCAGGCTGATGGTCGAATATAGACCCTGTTCCTCACTGCAACCACTCCCTGCAATACTCGCGTGATGTTTCCCATGAGCACCAGCAACTCAGTGCTTTCAATACGCGGAGTAGACGTGTCTTGGGTCGCTCGATGTCTAGATAGACTAAACCCTCTTCATAACCCTCAACACTCAGCACTCAGTCAAGTCTAGAACCAGTGCCTCTGACTTAGTCTTGGTGATGGCGGATGGCTTGTTCTTAGTGATTCGTCCACTCTTGACAGCTGCTTGGTGATTAGTAACAGGATAGAGGATCTGCAGATGCGGCACTTACTACTCTTGCTGGGGCTAGCATCGGTACTCTTCGTACGCGACCTTGCTGGACCCTTTGGAGAGACTTGACGTTCGGCTGCTTCAGCCTTGAGGGCTGTGGCTTGATGCTTTAAAGGACGTAAATGGTTCTCGAGGGCGTCGTACGTCATGCCGTGGCCATATAGACGAACGACTTCGCGGATGTTAATCTAAAGTAGATTGTTGATTAGTAGGTGTAACCTAGACACAACGAAGCTATTTGAAGAAGCTCAGATGGACAAGTACACCCACCTTATTGTCGAGAGAGGCCAGATATGCAATGAACAGGCGTTCAAGCACGTTTTTGTCGTTCCACTTAACAGGCATCGTAGCGACTATGTAATGTTAGTGATAATTAGAAGTTGATATGCAAATAAATAGCAACTATGCAGAACTATGATAGCTGTGAACTGTATAGGTGAGACAGATAAGTATGTGTAAAACGCAACCATGGACGCTATGTAAAGCAACTGCTGCGTCATAATCATGACAAAATGCCAACGTGACGAGCGCAGCTAGAAGAAACGACTTACTAGGATAGCACTATGGGAGTTGTAGAGCTGTAGACGCGCAAATTCCTGGAAAGTACCGCAAAGGTTGAGAGGTGTTGTGGTTGTGATGTCGTGTGGTGTTGTGGAAGAGGAGTAGTAGATATGCTCAGGCAGTAGATAGGGCATACAGACAAGTGAAAGTGAGCAGACAAATATAAGACCCACCCGCTCACTTCTCCGCTTTCATACCGCCTATATGTAGGACTTAAGAGATGACGTGGTTAAGCATACTAAAATCACGTCTGCCTGTCTAAGTTATGCGACATGTCTGAAGTAATTTAGAAGCTGGATTAACATGTAACAGCAAGAGAAAAAGACCAAAACCACTGGCAAGTGAATATGAATGAATAATAGTAAACAATAGTAATGCACATGTCTACGACGTAGCTAACATGGATAATATTCGAACAAGATTGGGTATATCTACTTTTGTCGAAAACGCCAAATAGGACTTGAAATGGTATACAGGCTACTGCCAATGCTAGACTCTCAACTCAATCCATACAAGGTCGATGCTCTAAGGATAGTTTGTGATGCTCAGAACACTGACTGGCACCGTGGGCAGCCCGAACTCGATCAGAACGTCTAGTTTTGATGGCATACCCAAAGGACGCCCACTCACGCAAGGACATCAATTTCATATGTTGCATTTTGTTGTACAACGCGCTTAGTTCATCGTTTTGTCTTGTTCCATTTGGACTCATCCCCCTCTCTTCTGCCCTTGCCCTTGCCCTGGGCCTTGAGCCTCTTTGCTTCCTCCCTTGGATCTATGACCAAAAGTTCTTCCTCGTTCTTCCGCTTCCATTCCAAGTCTTTGCCTAATCTATCTTTTGCGAAACTGAGTGAATGCGACATCCAGCCAGTGTCGTCGTCGGAGCCCTCATCCTCTTGCGCGTCCCAGGCCTTGCATGACTGGCAGCCTACTATGAAGTGCAAATCACATGCGGCCTCGTCATCCTGAGCATCACCGTTGGAATCTCCATTCCCGTTGTTGTCTGTTGTGCTTTCAGGCAATGTCGAAGCGGCCGATCTAGATGCTGCAGCTGGTTCTGCAGCCTCGAGTTTTGACTTGAAGCGTGCTAGGATGTCTAACGAGGACTGTTCATCTTTTGAGCTTCCGCCTGCACCTCGCTTCCGCCCTCGGGTTGTTGTTAATGGCACCATGGCCTCGAGCAACGACTTCTTCTTGGCGGGTTCCGCATCTTGTGCTAGCGTGCTCCGCTTCATGGAAGCCTTGAGATCGGCGATCTGCTGGTTCACACGATCAAGCTTGGCTCGTCTCTCGGCTTCAGGCGATAGCTCCCGTGGGGGCGGAGAGCGGGGTTTGGGCGCGGTTTTGTGTTCAGGCTTGGGTTCGGGTGGTGGTGGAGGCGGCGAGGGCGACTTGCGAGATGAATTGCGTATGGGCATGGCTTTTGTGGGCTCGGATGTTTTCGCAGATAGCGACTTCTCGTCGCCTGCACTGACAAGCTTGGTGTTGAACTTGGGCTTTTTTGCAACAGGTGCAGAATCAGCGACAGCTGCATCGTCGTCGTCGCCAAAGCTGAGCACATTCTTGCCGGCCTTCCTCTTAGGCTTCTTGGGCTTCTTCCCCTCTGCCGCTGCTGCGGACACGGTCGCCTGCACCCTCTTGACCATATCATCAAAGGGATTGATGATGATGTTCGCGCCCGTAACCTTGGTCGGGTACATTGGCTGATCTTCGCTCCCGTCGCGAATCTCGGCCTCTGCCATCTTCATTAGGTTGTAGATGGTGTCGCCTGCCACGCGGCCAAACAGCGTGTTCTTGTCCTGCAACTCGGGCGTCGGGGCCAGGGTGAAGAAGAACTGGCTGCCGTTGTCGTCCTTGTTGCCCGTGTTGGCCATGCCTAGCAGCCCTCGTCGCGTGTACTTGAGGCGGCTGTGGAATTCGTCGGCGAAGGGCTCGCCATCGTAGCTGCTCTCGCCGCCCTGGCCGGTGCCCGTCGGGTCGCCGCCCTGTATTATGAAGCCCTTGACCAGGCGATGGAAGACGGTGTTGTCGTAGTAGCCATCGAGACACAGTTGTAGGAAGTTGCGCGACGTGATGGGCGTCTGTTTGGCGAAGAGCTCCAGCTCAAGGTCGCCGATGGTGGTGTGCAGCACCACCTTGGCCGTGGGATTGGGCTCGAGGTTGTATGTCGAGCTCATGGTCGCCTGCTGCCTCCCCAGTCACTCGCTCGTCAATGGCTCCAAGTCGCGATGTCGCGAGGTCGCGTGGTTTGGTGTCTCAGAAAAGGCCAGCCAGTGAGCGTGGAGCGCTTCCGCACGACGCACCGACTGCCGACCACGACGACAACGTCATTCTGGGCGTCCCCCGGTCTTTCTTGCATACATCTAGTACCTTCGCGACAACCCGACACTTGCACATGCGCACATAGCCTCCCTCCCTCTCTTCCTCGCGACTCTATGCAATCATCATCCTGCATATAAGACGGCTGCTCCACTCTGTTCTATCATCTTGTCATTACTGACTTCTACATAACCAGAAACAGGTGGCTTGTGCGCGGTGCCTGACTTGTGAAATCACTTTTCCACACCCTTCTTTCTCTTTTGCTGTCCTCTTTACCGTCGCCGCCTGGTGGACCTCCCCTACACACATTTGGCACTATGTTGCCCTACATCAACGCACGTAAGTGTTGGCGACATTGCAGTGCTGCCACTTGCGCTAATGGATATGAAGCATTCGAATATGTGGGCGGCATGCTTGGAAACTCGGCAGACGAGTGTAAGAAAGGCTCAGCATCATACATACCTGTCTGGTCCGCTGTTGACCTTGGCTAGTAAAACTTGTCTTTTCCTTCTACCTGTCATATCCACTCGCGGCTGTGCTCAAAAGGATACCTGACAAGGACCCATGGAAGAAGAACCTGTTCGTCATCAGGTGCGTTTAGCAGTTCGCGTGCAAAGTCCAGTGTCCATACTCATTGCTTCAGCGTGTCCATGTTCTACCTGGTTGGTCTCTTTGATCTGTGGTCTGGCCTGCGAACCATCTTCATCAGCGCTGGCGGTGCCTACCTTATCGCATCCAGGATCCACTCCCCATACATGCCCTGGATTGGCTTCGTATTTCTTATGGGCCACATGTCTGTCAACCACATCTACCGCCAGACAGTCAACGACCCCTCCGTGTTTGACATAACCGGGGCGCAGATGGTCATGGTTATGAAGCTTACCGCCTTCTGCTGGAACGTGCAAGATGGACGCCTTGCTGACTCTGAGCTTACCGATTTCCAGCGTGAGCACGCAATCCGGACAATGCCCAGTCTCCTCGACTATACCGGATATGTCCTCTTCTTCCCAGGCCTCATGGCTGGCCCAGCTTTTGATTATGCCGACTATAGCCAGTACATCACCACCACCATGTTCACCCTCCCGCCGGGCACAGACGCGTCCAAAGCGCCGCCTACGCGCAAGAAGCGCAAGATCCCCCGAAGCGGAATGCCGGCTGCCATTAAGGCTGGGTACGGTACGCTCTGGCTGATTGCATTTATCAAGTTTTCAAGCTGGTACTATCCCGCTCACTTCCTCGGCGGCGAATGGATGCGCTACAACTTTCTGCGCAGGGTATGGCAGCTATACATGCTTGGGCTTACTACGCGCATGAAGTATTATGCTGTATGGAGCTTGTCAGAAGGAGCATGCATCCTATCTGGGATTGGGTACAATGGCCTGGATCCCAAGACGCATCGGCCAAGATGGGATCGCCTCACCAACATCATGCCTCTGGAGATTGAAGGTGCACAAAACGCTCGGGCTTACCTAGGCTATTGGAACATCAACACAAATTCGTGGCTCCGCAACTACATGTATCTACGGGTAACGCCAAAGGGTCAAAAGCCCGGGTTTCGAGCCACGTTGGCAACGTTTGTGACGAGTGCATTCTGGCATGGTTTCTATCCTGGCTACTACCTTGCTTTCGTTCTCGCGGCGTTTGTCCAAACTGCTGCCAAGAGTAGGTTTCGGTGTCAAAGTATACGACGTGCTATGTTAACCTTGTGTAGACGGCCGCCGGCTAGTTCGCCCACTGTTTCTGAGTGCCGATGGCAAATCACCGTTGCCTTCAAAGCGATACTACGACATGTTTACCTTGGTGCTGACACAAACCGTGTTTGCCTTTGTGGTTGCACCCTTCATCTTACTCGGGTTCTCGGACACGATCAAAGTTTGGGCGGGGGTTTACTTCTACGCGCTCGTTGGCGTGGCGGGGTCGTTTGCACTCTTCTCGCGATCGTTCCCCTTTCGCAACATGCTCGTGCAACGGCAGTCTGCCCGTGCACCAGGGCCAGCAGCAGCGACCAGCAACCAGTTGGACGAGCCAGCGATTGAGAAAGCCGCACGGGAAGAAGTCCAGAGAGAAAGACTGGCGAGGAGAGCGTCGGCAGACAGCGTGTCTGGTGGTGGCGCAGCACACAAGATGCCAGTGCTAGGCATTGCCGACGACCCAGAAAAGGTGATTGACGAGATAGTGGCCGAGGTCAAGGCGGAGATGGAAATGCGAAGACGGAGGGGGAGTATAATGCAGGGCTTCGACGTGAGGAAGGCTGTACAAGAAAAGCTTAGTCAGTTCAACAGCAAGTCGTAGGAAGGGATTGCAGAAGATGGCCAAGCATGTATGGCATGCAGTATGGATATGAGTAGAGTAGGGCAGCGTAGGGCAGCGTAGGGCAGCGTAGGGCAGCGTAGGGCAGCGTAGAGCAGAGCAGTAATTGGTCGTGGTTTGGCGTGAATGCATGTATCCCAGGAACGAGAGAGATGACTGGGCGTCGGGATAACAAGCTTTACGCGATCGACTAAACCCTGACCGGGATCGCCGCCTAGCGCAACTAGGCGCACGTGCTGGCACATGTATGCCCAACGTCAAATGGCCGGATTGTTGATACCGTCCGTCTGCTCTCCGTCTGTCCTCCGTCTCTCTCATCTCTCTCCCAGCGGCCTTCGGATCGGCTATCGGCAGCGACGCGTTGCCACAATGTCACTGAGCGCCACTAGCGCCTGCTGTCGCGTGCGTACCAGTGTGGCGCAAACTCTATTGCAGTTTCATCGCCGTCCGCTACAGCGCCGTCCGCTAGCCACCCATGCCGTGCCCTTCTAGCGCTGCCATGGACACACACACACACACACACACACCAAACTGTCCGCTGACAAAAATACTCCTGTCACTCCAGCATCTAGACCAAAGATTGACCTCGGCCGCCAACCACAAGCCAAGACCAGCCAACGTAGAAGCTGGCTGCCGTGTCAGTTTTGCCGGTGCCTTTGCCGCCGCCATGGCTGTCTGGAAACTGCCCGACTATACCCATCGGTCCCAGCCACCTGGTCTGGATTGGAGGACAGCCTGTGCGCAATCTTACTGCTGAGACATCAATCACGCAACTATGTACTTGGGACTCCCCACATGGCGATCCGCAATGCGCTTTCTCTGCCTCCATTTCTGTTGCGACATCGTCTTGGTCCCTGTCATTTCCGATGGGCCGGTTAATACACGTGCATGCTGTTGACTTACACACATTCGTACATACACTAGGCACTTGTGTACATACACATGTACATAGTCTTGTTGGTCCCTGCTTCCAATATTAGCCGCTGCTCTGCCTCGATCCAAGAACGAGGCTAGTCACTGGTGCTATCTGTAGACTGGCAATCCTTCTAATGCACCAATGCTAAACACACGACGTCGCGTCCGAGTTGACTCATCAAGGATCCCATCCCTTCTGTCCTCTCCTTTCCACCCCTGCCCTCGGGCAAGACCGACATCATAGTTCTCAGCATGCACGTATGAAGAAGGGCCGTGTTTGCAACTCTTGCGCAGATCATTCTCCCACACTTACCCATTCTCCGGAACCCATTTTGTTATCTCTCCCCAGCTTTTGCTTACCCCCCTCCCCCATAATCGGTGTGCATAAGCGCCACTTTGCCCATTAATGCCATCTGCATTTGGTAAATCAACAAGACTGGGCTCTCCACCCTATCCGGGCTGGAAATGGAGGTGCCAGATCATGGCCCTCTGATCATCGGAGTGTCGTGGGGGTTGACCATCTTCAGTGGCGGTTTTCTAGGTCTGAGAATTTATGCAAAGTTGAGTCGCAAACAAGGGCTATGGTGGGATGACCATATCCTCTTGGTCTCATGGGTAAGCCATCGCCCCTCCAACTCTGGCACCTGTATACCTTGCTCACCTGGAAGAACAGTGCCTTCTTCTTGCCCAGGCAATCGTCACCCAAGCAGGAGTAATGTTAGGCTTCGGAAAACAGATCCAAGATATCAAGCCTCAAAATATCCCAACCATCATCTTGGGATCCACCATCTTGTCTTCCGTGTCCAGTGTTGCCGCGACACTCTCAAAAATGTCCTTCGGCATTACTCTGCTACGGCTCACGTCAGGCTACTTGCGCTGGAGTGTATGGTTTTGTACCCTCACCCTTTTTCTCGTCATGTTGCCAAGCGCTGTGGCTCCTTGGATTCAATGTCCGACAGTGCCAACACCAGGGAGCAAGTCTTCCGATGCGTGTTGGAACACTGATTCCTCAATCCACTATGGCATCTTCAATGCCGCTTGGTGCGCTGCGGCTGACTTTGCCCTCGCGTTAATGCCATGGTGCTTGATATGGAATTTGCAGCTAAAGTTTCGTGAGAAAATCGGTGTCAGCATTGCTATGAGCATGGGCATGCTGTGAGTACTTCCCAAAGCTTTGCTATGGCAAACCTAACCCCAAATTCTCGTCATACTAACACGCCCCTCTTAGTGCAGGTATATGCGCCATCACAAAAGGTGTATACGTAATACAACTTCGGGAGAAGGACTTCTCTTACAACGGCAAGGATCTGGTTATCTGGACCGTGACGGAGATTGCCACTGCCATCGTCGGTGGATCTATTCCTGTTCTTCGCGTTTTCTTCAAGGAGACCATGTCTTCTTACGGGCGATCGGGCACCAAGACCAATACCGCTGTTCCACTGTCGCGGTTGAACAAAACCCAAAACTCCACCATCACCACTACTGTGCGAGCGGTGACCCAGGGAAGGGATGGAAGCTGGACCACATTAGCAGAAGACAGCGATGGTGCGAGTCAGAGGGGCATCTTGCAAGATGAAGAGATGGGCCGAGTCGGTAGAACGACAACGCTCGGGGATGACGGCATATTACAAACGAGCACAGTCACGGTTACTGTGGATGATGCTAGCTCGACGCATAAAACTCGGTCTTTTCTAGGCACCAAATGAATTCTTCGTCCGTGACACTACCGAGTATTCATTCCATCAGTTCGTTTGCATCAGCACAAGCATCAGTCACAGGTGGTATATACCCCGACACTAGCTTGCTGTGAAGAAATACCGTAATACGCCATGACGTGTTCGTCCCTCCAGCGGCGCAAGCGGCACTATACCCCTGCCATTGATCATGCAGAAACAATTGCTTTTTTTCCCCTTTCAAACGAGATATATCATTCAATTGTATTTCGTTGATGACAGGGCGTTAGATGTCAGCTGCGGGGGTCGGGGTGGGGGAAGGCTTACGCGCAGCATTGACTGAGTAAATCCGACACGATACCTACAATCCCAGTCTGCAAGGTCCATTCAGAACCATCGGAGCGATAACGAGATGAGTACCTCGTACCGCATTTTTGTCAAGAAAAAAGCCGAGATTAACTGCCTAGCTCATACTGCAATCAACACTTGCGTCACTCTTGTGAGCGTCGCAAAAGTCACTGGACCGGCAAGTAAAACTATTACAAACTTCTACAAGTGCCGACGCGTACAACCCTGCCACACTAGGGTTGATCGTGATTGTTTGCGTTCAACTGACAGACAGAGAATGTTCTTATCACAGTCGGTCCTATTCCCTCCCTGGCAAGGGTTCCCCACAAAATCGTTTACCTTCACCCTGGCCATGCTGACCTCGCTTTTAGCGCGGGCCGGAAAAATAAGCGAGCTTTTGAGCCGCCAGTGCCCGTTGCCTTACCCTATTCAGTAATACGCAAGAGATAAGGTTCAATGGTAATGCGGCTCATACTTTGACTAGGCCTTGACGAAGGTTCACTGAGACACGTGACTTTACCGCAATCTACCTCGGGCCATGGTAAATTCGTCTCTAGTTTGCACGTTTCTCGTGTAACTCATCGGTCCGAAGTACTCGTTTTACCCATGACCAAGTCCAATCGTTCTTGAACTAACCTAGCTTCGATATGCACCTACAGTCTTTGGAACATCAATCTATACGCCCAGTGAGACTAAGAGCTTTCTTTTTTCAGATGTCTAGACTGATGACGCGTTTCAATACTTCATGCCTGACTACACATGTCGACACCCATCTGGTGGCTTGTTTGAGGCTTTGATGCACTATTGTTTTTTATGTTCAGTCACTGGCTATATTGCTCATGCTGCGATTCGACTTTCTAGCCTGGTCGCGTTTTAGCACTAGAAATGAAGGACAGACATATTTGACATGTATATATGAGTTTCATCTAGTCTACACAGCTTTCAGGCATGCATCAATAGTTGCCGCAAAATGAAGACATTCCTCGTCACGCATCCTGTTGGTGAAGACTTGTATGGACGTTGGTGCGCCATCCGTAGCTTGAGGTTCATCTGGAAACAGTACACATTAGCTTATGTGGCAAAGAAGAATTTGTGTCATGGCTGAAGAGGTAGACCTACAATTTGGCCCGGCTTGACCAGGGCCCATGATCAGAGGTTCAGGATCGAGTTTGCTGGATGATCTACCGAAAGGTATGACGCATGCGGGGTACTGTCTCAGTCGTCAGCAAGTGGCCTGATTCCTCGTCGCTAAGCCAGAGGAAGAGGTGATTTCAATGACTTACATCCAGCACGTTCAGCAATAACGTATAAGGCGGTAAACCATAGGTATCGTGCGGAACGGCGGTATTTTGCGCAGGTGGCCCAATCACAACGTCCAGTTTTTGCTCCTTCCATATCTTTCTCCATCCTTCCGCAATCTTCTCTCTCTTTACGTTGAGCGCGGCCACTTTCTTGATACCTTCCAGGTTCGCACAGTCATCAAGGAAGTCGCACTTGATGGCATGGAACGCTCCCATGGCTTGCTTAACGGATGGTACAATAGGTTCGCCGCTTGCTGCAATGTGTTGCGGGGGTGTATCATCAAGGCCAAAGAAGGCAAAGGCCAGAGTTAGCGCGTTTGCGACATTTGCATCAGACGCACTTATACGGTATATATAGTGGCCTTCTGCCTCCAATAATCGTACAGCGTCTGCCAAGGCCCTCTTTACTGGTGGATGCAGCGGGAAAGCTGGGTCTTCAGAAACGACACCAATTCGCAGCTTCGCCGTGCTCGAAGACCGGGAGATATCCCTCCACGGCACGTCGAGAGCGCTGCTGTCATATAGCGCTGGCCTTAGGGACATGACCGAGCTACATAGGGTGTTTAGTGCCTGGATGTCGTTTGCTAGAGGACCCGCCGAAGGATTGAAGAAGGACATTCCTTCACTGACTGGCGAACTTTGGCCACCATCGGGTACGCGCGCAGTGGAGGGCTTGAAGCCATACGTCCCGCAACATAGTGCTGGGATGCGAATTGAACCTGTTCGCTGGTGTGAGTGTGGGACTATGGAGCAAGGATGAAGCAACGTGACAAACCAGCAATGTCTGTCCCTATGCCCAAGGGAGCGCCCCGAAACCCCATAAGCGCACCCTCGCCACCACTGGAACCTCCAGCTGTGAGGCTCGTCTGTAGTGGATTGAGCGTGCGGCCAAAGATATTGTTATGGGAGTCTCCGGTCTACATGGTGTCAACGCCTTCCATGTTTTTATCGTCGAGCGGCAATTGAGCTTACCATAAGGGTCTGTGGGATGTTCGTCTTCACGTATATGACTGCTCCAAGCTCGAGTAAGATGTCAACGAGTGGCGAGTTAGTCTCGGCCATGGGCCGATCTAGGAAAGATACAAATCCAATAGTAGCCGCTGAACCAGCCACTTGAAACCCGTCTTTCAAACTGATTGGCAAGCCGTGAAGTGGTCCTACAATACGTCCTTGTGCTCTTTCGTTGTCGAGAAACTTGGCACGGTCTAGCGCTTCAGCGAAATAAGTTTCGGTAAGACATGACAGCTAGAAGAGAGAGAGAGAGGATCAGATATCGGTCAACGGCGAAGCAACAAGGACAGCTTACTAGTTGCTGTGCCATTGCTGCTCTCTTTGCGAAGGCTAATGTGACCTCGGAGGATGAAAATTCACCGCTCTTCAGTTTCAGCAGCAGCACATCTACAGTGTAGTTCTCAGTAATGTCCAGTTCCTTCTCCGTCATTATGCCCGACTTCCGTGGTATGTCCATGTCGTTTACACGGTTTGGATGCTCTGCAAGTGGCATCTGAAGCATCTGCAAGCTGGTAGAGGAAAGAAGCCATTCTTTCGGGATCTTGTCACGACATGATTGCTGCTTCGCAGCGACTTTCGTCTCCCAAGTCGTAGTAGTAGATGTGGCCATGTTGTGAAGTCGGATAGGAAATATGTCAGCACATCAGGCAACTTGCAGGGGCTACGCCCATATATATATGGTGGCAAAGACTCCAAATGCCGTGGAGGGCATCCGAAGCTACGACACCAGGCAGGGATTCCAATCATCAACATGGTACACTCTTGAGGTGCAGACAGTGTGTTGTCCCAAGAATGTACCCGCGTTTACTGTATGACCGGCAATTGCTAGCGATCACTAGCGTGCGGCTACCCCACGGCCGACCGGCGCCAAGCCGGCAGGTTAGATGCTAGGTAATTGGCCCGACATGCCTCCGAACGTTTCGGAAATGCAGAATCCGGGGAACGGCAGAGACAAGATCGAGACCCCTTGAAGCTGGCGAGATAACCAGGCCCGTGTACATACATATAAAAGCTTCCACTGTGGGGTAAAGGTATCGACTCATCAGGCTCCGCGTTCCTACGAGACACGGTTCCATCGTCTTTCGTCCCGTTCCTTGTTTTCCTGCCGTCACGATGAATGAGCGACCTGTTCACGGCGAGGGTGATGAGTCCTTCTGGGCGCCTGGTACTATTCGACTGGAGGACTGTATGGCATCCGAATTTCTTGTCACAGTCACAGTGCTGACCACCGATCTCCAGTAACCCGAACTACGACTGAAGTCATCCTCCATCCGATCCCAACTTCTGACCCAGACGATCCCCTAAACTGGAGCAAGATGCGTAAAACGGTCAACTTCGCACTCGTCGGTTTTTTTGTTCTCTGGACATTCGCACAGCTACAAATCGGCGCCACATCCTGGGGCCAGCTCATACCTCAGCTGCATTTCTCCATTGACCAACTCAATCAAGGAGTGGCCATGAGCTCCGCTGGTCTGGCCATCGGTTGTATGCTCTTCATGCCATTTGTACACAAGTACGGACGACGCCCTCTTTACATCATCAGCGCAGCACTGCAGCTGGCTGCTGTGGTCTGGCAAGCCAAGATGCAAAACTACAGTGACTGGATGGGATGCAACTTTCTTGGGGGTCTAGGCGGGGCCATTAGCGAAGCCGTTGTTCAGGTCACCATCGCCGATCTCTTCTTTGTGCACCAACACGGAACGATGAATGCCTGGTATCTTGTCTTCACCGCTGTCGGTGCGACACTCGGCCCCGTAGCTTCCGGTTTCGCGGTACAATCGATGGGATGGCGATGGATCTGGTGGTGGTGCACCATCTTCCTGTCCGTCAACCTCCTTGCTGTCATCTTCGGCTTCGAAGAGTCAAAATACATTCCCGTTATCGACGGGCAGAACATTAGCCTAGACCAGGATTCGACAGGCACGGATGAAGCTAAAACTATGGCGGCCGATTTAGAGCCGCAAAAGGCCGACGCTAAACACACAACCATGGAGAGAATACAGTCCAGGATTGACCCAAACATGCCACGAAAGACTTATCTCCAGCGCATGTCGTTGCTAACTCCCTCCCGCGACTATTCCGTTCGTCACCATTTTTACCAACCCATTGTGGTACTGTTCATGTTCCCAGCTGTCGCATACGCTGCTCTTACTTACGGCACGGTATTAGCGGCCTTAGCGCTGATGTCTTCCACACAAGCGACCTACCTAATCCAGCCACCCTACAATTTCGGGCCTTCTGGCGTCGGACTAATGAATCTCGCCCCATTCACGGGCACCTTCCTGGGGTTTTTTGCGGCCGGTCACCTCAACGATAAGTCTATGATGTTTCTGGCAAGACGCAACGGAGGTATTTACGAACCCGAGATGCGTCTCTGGCTTGGCCTTGCATCCGCAATCATCCTTCCCGGTGGCGTTCTCCTGTTTGGCATAGCGCTGGCCCACGTAAGTTGAACACCCTTGACAGCGATGGCAATTCACTAACTTCATTTGATAGGGCGTGCATTGGATGGCCATGGCGGTGGGCTTTGGCATGTTTGGCTTCACATTTGTGCTTGCCAGTGGTATCGCTCTTGCTTATGTGACGGACTGCTATCAGGAGGTGAGGAGACATTGAACTTTGCGAATGTAGTGCAATTACTAACCAAGTGTGTTATAGATTCTTGGAGATGTCATGATTGGCGTCGTCTTTGTTAGAAATGCGTTTTCCGTCATCATCCTCTTCGTTCTCACTCCATGGACAAACGCCATGGGCATCCAGAACGTTGCTATTATTACGGCTGCTTTTTGTTTTGTGGTCCTCTTGATCCCCATACCACTAATCATATGGGGCAAGAAGATGAGAATCGCAACAGCCAAGCGATACCAAAAAATGGCACTTCGACAGCCAGCTCATCGAACATTGGGTCACCACCTATAGAATGATTTCGTCCCGCGCTTTGCAAGCGGTCATTGAAAGCTCTCGATTGTTATGTAAACATCCCATCTTTTCTTTCACTGATTGGGTCACTGTGGAAGCCAAGATACTACGTCGCACCAATGTACCTCTCCTCGAATATCTTTGATTGTCCAAAATGCAGTTAATTGATTCTTCAGCTTGATTCTCGATTGTTTTGAAAACTCAACAACAGCTTCAATTTGCTCAAGAGCCGTTTGGCGGTCATTCGGATCCGTGAGTTCAAGGCAGGCAACCATGAATGGGATTGTCACATGCGGAAGTGATCGTTTGGTGTGCTGAAGCGTCGAACGCAGTTCTTTCAGTATTGCATCTGATAGGGCTAGGCCTGTTGCTGATTCTGTGCCGTAAGGATAGCGTAGTCGGTGTATCATGAGGAGCACAGACCAGCGATAGATGTTGGCTTGGGCCAATAAGCTGACAATTTCTTCTTGTAAGAAGCGACTGGCGCAGCCTTCAGGTAGTGTTGGCACCCATTCGTAGGTAGCTAACTCTATTGAATCGAGACTCCTCATGATTTCAGAATTACTAGGCCGCTCGTCCTGGCGCAACATGAAACCGACTTCGCAGATATCGTACAGGTACGGTAGCATAGGCGAAGCAATTCCCACATAACGGTCTATAGAGCCATCCAAGAATTCTGTTTTGAATCTCAGTGTCGGCAGCTCGCCCAGTAGAAAACATTCCTCGATCTCGGATAGGACAAGGCAAATGAAAAAAGCCAAGCATTCTGAATCAAGCTGCGGAATAGTTTCGTAAACAGGCTTGATAGTAATGAGAGCATGTCGGCATATGGCCAAGGCGCTCCCGGATATGTGTAACGCAAAGGTGACAGCGCTCACTGCTAGCAGCAGAATGGCTGAGAGATCCCCAAGATCGAAGGACTTTACTGAGCGCAAAGTGCAGACGGCGGAAGCAGCCCGCCTGTGACCAATAGCCCGGTCTTGCTGGGATGGATCGGCTTCATACTCGCAAGCTAGGAGTGCTGCGGTTGCTATCAAAGCGTCGTGGGTCCATGGCGGCGCGTTGTGAAGGTGCCTTGCGAAAGATTTATGGTGGTTAACCCGGAAGCTGGGCGCTATCAAGAATTGTTCAATTTGTGGTCGTCCTTGGGATATGCATTTGATGAAGAACATTTCCCGATCGCTCAAGTCGGCAAACGCAGACGGAGTCCTGGGGACGGACACTATGTCCGATGCAGGGCTTGCTGGAGTGGTGAGTTGTGTGACTGATGATGTAGGCGTCGAAGCCGCAGGAGAGCTCTCGCTACGGGAGCGGCGTACTTGGAGTGCTGTTGCACTTCCATCATTGCGGTGATGACGAGGCTTTCGGCCAGCCGTTCCCACGGGTCTGAGACTTTGGCATGAGTTTTGCAGTCGGTGGCAGCGTTCGCAGGTGTCCTGACCGGGGATGCGCCTACATTTCTCCTTGACTGCGTGGCACCTGTCGCACGCCCGTGTTTTTGGTGGTCTGCCCATTGAAGACGCTCAAAGGTGCGTCAGGAGTCATGGTAAAGAGTGGTTGTGTGTTAGACAGGGAGCGGGTTACTAGCAAGCTTGACCAGGCCAGCCTTGTGATGACTAATCGCCACGCGTCGTCCGAGCGTCCCAGCCTCAGGATCCGGGGAAAAGAACGCTACTCAGATGAAACAAACTATGTTAGATGATCTGTACCACAAACACTATCTCTGATCGTCATATCATCCCCCTTTGTTCACTGGGTATGCGATATACGTACATATCCTGACGCCACTTATATGTTCACCCACTGCATATCTTGCGGGCTATGCACACAGCCCCGGCCGAAGTCACACTGCACCCCCAGCTCGCGTCTTCTGCTGCGGCTACTTGCCGTAGTCATTTCCCTGCCTCTTCCTCCATCCGACAAGTAAATCTAGCCATGCCACAATCCCGCAGCCACTTTTGGCGACATAATCCGTAAAAGGAATAAAACTGGAAATGCAGCGGCCCAACAAGTACCAAACAACTCTGGCGCGAGGACTGCGTCAGGTTCGGCAGGAAGATTGACACTGCAGGTGTTGTGTTGCGTTGTCTACGTACATCCTGAGGTGGCTAGCAGCATGCGTTGATTTGGAGGCTTCGATCAAGTCTTGCTCTCCTTGCTCAACTATCCACGCTTGATTCCCCATTGTGACACTGTTCGTTACAGCTAATCGCACATGGAGTGAAAAGATGTGGATGTAGCATGAGAGCGACTAAACATAAGGCATCCATACAAACGGGCAATATCGCCATGCAGACGATGATGTGCATAGCCAACAAAATGAAACCCTCTCGAGGGCTTTCAGCTGAAACAATGCAGCCTGGCTGGGTCTAGTCGCGCTCGGGCCCTACAAGACAAACTTCAGCCAGACTGCTTCAAGAATAAAAATAGTGAAAGACGGATAGAACGCTGCCACCGTCCTAAAACCGGCTGCTTTCAGCCCATAGCTTGCCTGAGTAGGGAAGTAAACCAAACCTAATCCAAGAAACTCTAGGGGAAACGAGGATTCTTGTAAGAGACGGGGTTATGAGCCACGTAGGCTGCCATGGTGAGGCGGACGAGTCCTTAAGCGGAGACATTAATGGATCGCGAGAAAAGGTACAAGAGATTTTGAGAGGGCCGTGTGAGCCGCTAGGAGGCCTAAAGTCTTCCGTTGGAATACAAGGAGTGATATATGGAGGAAGCCGCCCTATCTTGAACGCCTCTGAACATAGACACAACATCCCATTCAGACTAGCATTTGTGTGTGCAAGCCTGTCGCCACTTGTAGCACAAGAACACTTGCCTCATTGGCTGTTCCGATGGCGTGGAAATGGCTGAAGCACTTGGAATGGTCTCTCACAATTGGTTGCTGTTGTGGAGTGAAGGTGTTGCACCCAGAAAAGTAGCCACCTGAGAAAGCGCATGAGGCTCTTTGATAGGGAGGTACTAGTGTGGTGGACACCAACGATAGGAAAAAAGGGAATCCCCATCTAGAGACGGCTTGTGTCTATGTTGGTGAAGGTAAGCATAGAGCTAGAGTAAGACAAAAATGGCCAGAAGACCGCTCGCATATTCCTAGGCCATGGGTGTTCCCCAAGCTTCAATGCATATGCCTTTGTTCACGATAACGATCAATGCGTTTGAACGGCCTCTACCGGCTCGTGTTCTCCATGTACGTCCACGCCTACGTTTATTGGCTCCTCATCCTGGTCTGGGTCTTCGGCGGGGGCAGGGCGACCTTCGATCATGCGAATCCACCACGCTGGAGGATCAAGAGGGCTGTGGTTGTTATGTAGTGGCGGGTAGATATCATTGAAGTAATACCAGACTACTCGGGATTAGCTGAGTCGTGAAAGAGTCGAGGTGAAAACATGGAAAACACCTACTATGACCTACAACAATGCCACACATCTCGTCTTTGGGCACAGTTCCGTGCATGATCAGCGAAAAGGCTAGCAACACCCAAGGAAGATAGGGCGCCTTGAATACTAACAGTCCCAAGAAGCTAAGCATGGTGTCCGGATTCTTTCTACTCCAGATGTATATGAGCGTGCTAGAAAGAGCCGAGCCGAGAAAAGCCATGGAGAACATGGGCGCGATACAAAGGAGAAGCGTAGATGCGAAAGTGAGGAGCCAGGCGAAGTGCGCCGTAGACCGTCCAGACGATTCTTCCAGAAGACGCGCATAGCGTTGGAGAAAGAAGATGTGGTAGAGGAGATCGAGACTGAGGGGACCGAAGTAGAAGAAGGTGGTTAGTAGTCTCCAGTACTACCATGTGTCAGCATGTACTAGTCTGTCCCAAATACACATTTGGACGCACCTGGCTCTTGAAGAATACCGTCCGGACGCTGTAGAACAGCTGAAACGGCGAGATGATATGGCATTGCACAAGCACACTTGCGCTCAGCGCGGCAGTCATCCACCAGCGAGTACAAACAGGCATTTCGTAGAACCACTGCTCTAGCGGAAAGCCTCCCACCCCGCCCATCATACCATCGCCGCCTTGCAGGACATTGGCCATAACGTCCGTACTCAATGCGGTGAGCAAGTCAGGCTGATTGCGGATCCAAGTACAACGGTACGCTGAGCAAAAAGAGGCAAAGGACAGAGCTGTAGCATGTGGCTGTCGAGTGAGGAGCGAAAGGACAGGTGTCGGTCAGCAAACGCCGCGCTCCCGAATCTAAGAGTGAAGGGCAAGTCCTTGTACAAGTGGCTACGTGACTTGTCCGATAACCCGCCGACGCAGGAGCGAAAATCTAATCTAATCTAATCTAATCTAATCCAGCCAAGCGACCGTCATCAGCCACATCCACCAGCCACTGAACTTGGTCGCAGAGAGCGACACGATCTACCATCAAGCAGCACCAAGACAACAAAGAATGCAACCGCGCCCCATCTGATACAGCCACCCTTTTTCGTTCACCTGTTGATATCGTTAACGACCTATCTGTACCACCAGCAAATCGCTCTGTTGCATTCTTAAGGCGCTTATCCGAACTGAGAGTTTGGCGATTCCGCGACGCGTCAGGTGAACGCGCCGCGCTCTGATCTGGCCAAAACACCTAGAAACTCCGCACTCTCGTCCTCGCTTGCCTCGCTCCCGAGACCTGGCGGAACATCTCTACACGCCAAACCTGCTATGCCACCAAAATCTCCCGCTAGGCGCAACAAAGCGCGACCCTCGCGGGGCGGAAGGGCCAGTATCGGAGACAGGAGGGAGTCTGGCAAGCGACGTACGTCAAAGTCAAAGAACCGAATAACGCGCCCATGGTGACTGACTTGGCACAGTTGGAGCGCCGGGGCCTGCTCCCGATCGCGCAAAAAAGCGCTACAAGCCCGGAACCGTTGCTCTCCGCGAGATCAAACGTTACCAAAAATCAACTGACCTGCTTCTGTTGAAGCTCCCATTCCAGCGTCTTGTAAGCGATTCACCGCAATGCACTGAATCAATGATTACTAATTCTGCTAGGTCCGTGAAATCGCCCAAACAGTCACAACTGAAGACGGACCCAACAGGTGGCAGAGTCAAGCCATTATGGCCCTTCAAGAAGCGACCGAAGCTTTTCTCGTTAACCTTTTCCATGATGCGAATTTATGCGCTATTCATGCCAGGCGCGTCACCATTCAACAAAAGGACATACAGCTCGCACGTCGCCTACGCGCGGCTTGGGGCGCACCTGTGTAGGCGCAAAACAGAGAGCATTTGAGCGGATACCAAGTTTTGTTCTGAGTTTCAAATTGGTATTTTGGACAGAGTCAGAAGGATGTTTATGCGTACGCCCCGGCTGTAAGCTCAGACAAAACAGTTAGTGGGCACGTCCATAGGATACAAAGGCTATGTGCACGTCTGCCGCCATCTGACATGCTGACAATCTTGTCGTTGGTACATTCCTCTCCAAGTCTATATGTGTCAACTGTGCATTTTCAACTCTCCAAGAACCAAGCGATGACCAAAAACAAGTAAGATCAGTGATTCTACCTCTCAAGATGGGAAGAAGAACTCTTTTAATACTAGAATGCTGTTGATAGCTTAGCAATAGATCTTTGTTACAAAGCTAGCATGCTGTTTAGATAGATTAAAAAGGTGGCTATGTATAGCTAATCACTATAATGCATGATTAGAAATGGGTTTCCAGTTAAAGTTTAGTAGTACGTAAGGTTGGTACAAGCTAGGCTAGGCTAACTGATAGGTAGGGGTTAGGTTAGGGTTAGGATCTTACGTAAGCTAACCTAACCTACCCTAACTTATCTGTTGGTAAGAATATAGGTAGAGTTAGAGTGTTACAGACTATGCGAGACGAGTAAATATGATAAGATAAAGAAGAAAACTATTAGAACTGTTACAAGTAACACACGGAAGGATCCCTTTCCTTACTAATAACCCTAAGTAGTTAGGGAACCACTTAGGATTACTGCGAAACGCGATAACCTCTATAAGGCAGAGATCACGTAATATAATATCCTACTAAGGCTAGATATCTTACTAAAGATAGAATAGTAGAACTGTTGAAACTTCTCTAGGCTTATAACCTGTTGAAGTATGTGGAAGCAGAGGCTGCTTGTCCTATAGCAGACTCAGACGTAGACGTCGCTACTTGTCCCTGTAGGCTTAGAGGTAGCAGTTACTACTTGTTCTACTATAGACTCAGAGGCAGATAGGAAGGTTCTAGAAAGAGAGAAACAAGATATGTGCTAGGGGAGAGGAGAGAATTGAATTGACTAGTCTTGATCAGATTCGCGTAACCGTTCTTCTCTAATCTCTCTTAACTCTTCGCTCTATGCTCTAACCTCTGACCTCTGCAGTGCTATCTACTAGATCTACAGCTATTTATATTTCTCTAGTACTAGCCTTCTAGTAGCTTCTACTATAGTAGCTTACGTAGTGTTATGTAGATTATAATATCTCTTATCTTAGATAGATAGCTCTGTATTAAGGTAGCTCCTAGTAATCGATTAGATCGATCACAGAATTCTAGTGTGATCCTAAGCACCTAGATTTAGATAAGAATCCTAATAGCTAGAGAATAGCTAAGTAGCTTATTCTCTAACAAGAACTACTTAAGATAGTATACTATTATAAATATCCTACTAAGTATAAGCGTAAAGAGATAGAAAGAATAGTAAGACTAGAAGTAATAAGTATATAAGGATAGATAGATTTTATTATATACTCTTATTATAGTCAACTTAAACTATACTTTTTTATAACTTATTACTTAATAAATTTAATACTTGATTATTCTATTTTAAAATTAATTATTACAATCCTAAAAGACCTTACGTTCTTAGACTAGTAACAGTTAAAGAATACAACCTAAGACGCTGCGCCGCACCCTTCCTTGCTAAGTTATAGTTACGTAACTTACTTAGTAATTAGTATATCTTAGTACTACTAAGTAACTAAGCACTCTATATACTTTATATAAGATACTTAGTAATTAGTACTACTTAGCGTAACTAAGTAACTAAGTATGTAACGGGCTGAACGCCCTTTGGATAGCTCCTCGATGGAATCTCGGTTCGAGCTGCGCGCGCACCACCTGAATTACGTTCAGACTGAGCAGCGCTCAGACAGCGCGCTCAGACAACGCGCTCAGATACTCCGGCATAACCTTTCTCCGACAAGTAAATAAACACAACGTAAGCAGAGTAGATAGCTCCTTATCGAATACAACCTCTTGTATACCTCGCGATTGCTCCCCGGAGCGCAGCCCCTTACAATCTTAAAGTTCTATAATATTTAATAGTAAGTATTAATTCTTAATTATAATATTATTAAGTTTTCTATAGTCTATATATAGCTAATCTATACTATCTTTTTTTAGTATAAATATAATAAAGTATCTAGCTAGTAATTTTAATAGTTATATATAGCCTTTAGCTATAGCCTTATCTATATACTTTTATAGTACTATAAGCTCTCTTTTTAATAATACATAAATTAAGCTAAAAGTTAGTTACTTTTTTTCTTATAGGACTTTTATATAGTCCTAGGGCTAATACTTTAGTAATACCTAAGTATCTACTACTTTTTAAAAAAGATATTCAAACTCTTTATACTATTTAGGTATTTCTAAAGTTACGCTTTTCTCTTTTTCTCTTACTTTATAATCTATTAGCCTAGTTTTAGTATCTATAAAGTTAAACTTCTTACTTTAAAAACTATCTTTATTTAAGTTTACTAGTACGTTAGTAATATTATACTACTTAGTAATTCTTCTTTTATTTACTATTGAACTTTACTAATATATAAGTTAGCTTATAGTTACGCTTAATCTATAGTACTTAAATTAGAATATCTTTAACTTTTAGTTAATCTATAGGTTATATTCTTATAGCTATAAGAGTCCTAAAATAATATTATAAATAGCTAGTCTAAAAATATCTAAGTCTTTTTTCTTCTTATACTCTTAGATACTAAGTATTACTTACTTAACCTTATCTATTATCTTAGTTTTATTTAGTATTAGCTTACTATTAGTAATATATAGTAAGTATAGCTACTATTTCTACTATATCTTAAGTCTAGCTCTTTATACTACGTGCGCTAAAATATAATTTACTTATAATTCTAAATCTACTAGTACCTATATTTATATTCTATTAAGATTTATTATAAGC
This sequence comes from Curvularia sp. IFB-Z10, assembly GCA_002161795.1. Classification (NCBI taxonomy): domain Eukaryota; kingdom Fungi; phylum Ascomycota; class Dothideomycetes; order Pleosporales; family Pleosporaceae; genus Curvularia; species Curvularia sp. IFB-Z10. The sequence continues at coordinate 1,107,503 of JPSZ01000005.1, forward strand.
TTTATTAATCTTAAAAGTTTTAATACGTTAATCTCTTTAGAGAGGCCTTACTTTTAAAGCGTTAGCTTAAAAAAACTATAATTTTATAAATCTATTAGAGTCTTTTTATATATAGTATAGTTTATATTTATCTATAAGGTATATATACTAATTCTTCTAATTACACTTTTATTAGACTTTTTTTCCTTAAGTAATTAGTCACATAATTTATATATTAATAATACTTATTAGTTTTTTAATTTTTAAAAAGTACTTTATTATATATTTATTCTATAAGTGCTTTAGGTAAACTTTCTTAGTATATTTAAACTATTACTATTTATACTTAGGTTATCTAAGTATTACGTTAGCTTACTATCTAGCTTTTATTTTATCTAAGTAGTATACTAAGTAGTAATTATATATATACGCTATCTATAATAAATTAGCGTGCTTTTTTTTCTTTATATTATACTAGTACTAATTAGTATTACTTTACTCTTACTTCTAATTTTCTTATACTTACTTAGTCTATTATAGCGTTTATAATTCTTTACTTCTTACTAGCTCTTATTTATATATAAGTTTAACTTTTAACTTATTAACATTTACTATAATATATATATATATAATAGTAGTTATTATATAGTCTTAATTTTATAAAAGTTAATATTTAATTTTAAGTTTTATAGATCTTAGTATATCTTAAGTAATATATAAGTTTATTATTTACTATAGTTATATACTACTTTAGGTCTATTTATAATTATTTATAACTAATTAATTTATAGCTTTACTTTAGCTAAGTTATTTTAATTATAATTTTTACTAAGCTATAATAGTAGTTACGTAAGTTCTAGTAAGTCTAGTAATACACTATTTTATTACTTAAGACGTAGTGTAGCTAGTTAGTATTACTTTTTAAAGTAGGCTATTTTACTATACTTTATAAGAGGTTTATCTAGTTTAGCTTCTAATATTTTACTAAGCTCTAATCTTTCTAAAGTCTTATATTCTTTATTACTAAGTAGTTTAGCTTTAGAGGTAACTTCTAATATAGTAAGTATAATATTTTCTAATTTAGTAATATTGCTTTTATTATTTAGATTATAAGTAATTATTACTTTAGTAATAATATTTTATTCTTTATTATTATAAAGCTCTATCTTATATAGTATATTAAGCTATTACTTAACTTTATTTTTACTCTAATAGTCTTATACTATATAGCCTTCTTTTTTATATATATATAATAGCTAAATTTCTTCTTATTCTTACTATATTAACTTTTAAGTTACTTAAGTCTTTTACTTTAGTTAATATTATTAAAGTATATAGGTTTAGTACTATACTTAGTATAGGCTCTTAAAGTCTTAAGTATATAGCCTTACTATCTTTTTATATTAGAGTATAAACGTTAGTTATTCTATTATCTAAGCTAATTATTTATATTTTCTTAAGTACGTATTCTTTAATTAAATAGTTAATTTTTCTAATATAAGTTTATATAACTTATTATTTAGCCTAATAGCTTTTTCTTATAGTTTTATAAAGTTAGTAACCTTAGTTTTAGTTCTTATAAGTTCTCTATATATAGATAATTTAAAACTTTATTAATATATATATATAAGAGCGTTATTATTCTATTTAATTCTAGTTAACTATTATTAGAATAGGGTAGTATAGTTTATAGCTAACTTAGTTTATTTTAAAATCTAGATTTTTTATTCTATAATAACTAATTTCTTAAAAGGTAAAAAGTTCTATTATATCTTAATCTTAAACGTATCTTAGTTTTTTACTAGATTAGTATTCTCTAAATCTTTAATAGAGTTATTTATATAATATTAAATAATAAAATTAGCCTATTTCTCTATATTACCTTATAGGTAAGTAGTAGCTAAGATAACCTTAGTATTATCTTTAATCTTATCTCTAGCTAAGTAGAAGTAATAGTTAACCTAAAGAAGCTAAGCTTTAAGCTTACTATAATCGCTATAGTAAAGGTTAAGTTTATTAGCGCGAATTATAGTGCCTCTAGTCTAGAAAACGTCTAAAGTATTTACTATAATATTACTTATTATAAACGTATTTAAAGTATTAAAAATATAAAATCTTAAGTAGAAGTAATATAAGACTTTTAGTATTAAGACTTTAAGTAGTTAGTTTTTATAAATAAGATAATAGTATAGTAGATATAGTTTTTTATAATAATCTATTATAACTTATAACTTAAGTTAAATATAATAAACTATAAGGGCTTATTACCTATAGCTATATACTTATACTTTATATACTCTACTTTGTAAGGGGCTGCGCTCCAGGGAGCAATCGCGAGGTATACAAGAGGTTGTATTTGATAAGGAGCTATCTACTCTGCTTACGTTGTGTTTATTTACTTGTCAGAGAAAGGTTATGCTAGAGTATCTAAGCGCGTTGTCTAAGCGCGCTGTCTAAGCGCTGCTTAGTCTGAACGTAATTCAGGTGGTGCGCGCGCAGCTCGAACCAAGATTCTATCAAGGAGCTATCCAAAGGGCGTTCAGCCCGTTACAATACCCCCCTCCTTAGGTTAATACCGCATCGCCTCTCTAAAACCCCTCCAGGAGGCGGCCCTCGCTATCTCGTTTAGCTTCTGTAAATGCTTCCCAACAATCTACTACCTTAGCGTCCTCTAGTAGCTCCGCTAGTTCGAGTGTCGTTTAGTAGTACCCTTTCCACTTCACTTCGTAGTATAGCTTACGCCCTCTCCTACGGCGGCGTATCTCTTCTGCTATAATATCCTCTATCTCCTATTCCTCTTCTCCGTCTACCTACAGCAGTTGTGGCTAATAGTCGTCCTAAGCCTAGTTCGGGAGCGGATCGTTGCTAGCGAGTTTCAACCTGTCAACATGAAAAACAGGGTATGGCCCTAGGGGCGTGTCCAGTTCAACTAAGTAGCTATTAATTACCTTCACCACCGTGTACTTAGCGTTCTTCCAGTCGAGCTTCTTTAAGCTTCGCCCCGTGCTGTACTGCTAATCAAGCTTCAGCCATACCTTGTCGCCTACTCAGTAGCTCTGTGCCTCTCTCCGAGTCTTATTCGCCTGTCTCTCCTACTCTTGCTAAGCGACTACCATGCCTGCTTAGGCTAGTTCTACGGCTTGCTGTAGCTTAACCGCGATTTCTGCTGCTTTCTGCTCGTCCGAGAGTTATTCGGCCGGTTTTAGCTGTTGTCTTTCGTTGCCTAGCTCTAGCTACAGCGGCTCCACCTCATGCCCATGCTGTAAGAAGAACGGTGAGATTCCAGTCGACGTTGCATTTCTGCCATTAATCGCGATCTGGGCTATTAGGCAGAGCCGTGTCTAGTCGTCCTAAGCCCAGTTTGTGAACAATCGGATATAGGTTTCCTAGACGCTGTTTATTCTCTCTATTGCGCCGTCTATCTGCGGGTAGTAGGCAGTTAACATTCTCCGTTTAATCTTTAGGAGCTCACATAGTCTTGTCTATAGTGTACTTACAAACTAGCTGCCTCTATTAGAGGTAATAGCGTCAGGTAACTAGTAGTATGCAACCACGCGCTCAATAAACTTTTAGACAATAGTTTCTGTCTTCGTATCTAGGAGCAGTACAAAGATCGCGCCCTTACTAAGCCAGTTAGTAATCACTATCAGGCTAGTCATGCCCTCGCTCTCTAGTAGTCCCTTAATAAAATCTATAGAGATCTCCTTCTAGATCTAAGTAGGTATTGGCAGTGGTTTTAGAAGGCCCTGCGTGCCCTCTCTCCAGGACTTACTCCGTCCGCAGGTGTCGCAGTTTCTAACGTATCTTCAGATCAAGTTAGTCATGCCTAGCTAGAAGTAGTCCCTTGCGAGTATCTTATACGTTAGCTCGCGTCCTAAGTAGCCAGTAACTAATAAGTCGTGAGCGCCGCTAATAATTGCCGTCCATAACTCATCGTTGTCTAGCACCCACTTGCGCCCTTAGTAAAATAGGATTCCGCCGTCCGCTAAGCAGTCTTCAATTAAGCACTTTAGGCCTAAGTTCGCGGGGAAACGTCGCTCTTAGTCCTCTACGGCCTTCCTTGCTCCTTAGTAGACCCAATCCTTCGCAGTCGCTTCTTGCCAGAGTTTCTCTAACTTATTCTATTCTAACGCTTCTTCGCTTAGTATTCTAGAAGGGCTTTAATCTAATTCTTCTTTAGCTAAGGGGATAGCCTCCTCTTCCCGCCGCTGCCTTCGTGTCTTCGTTGCTATTACTAAGATAGCTTCTTCTAATTCCTCTTCTATTATCTCCTAGTAAGAGTTTATTAGCTTAAATATCTGCACAAAGCGCTTCTGTAAGCGCTCATCTTCTGCCCCTGCAGGCAGGTCTTATTCTCTTCTCAAGAGCGCGTCGGCTCTTACGTTCTGCTTACCCAGCCAATATAGCAGCTCTAGGTTATACCTACTAAGTAGAAGCGACCATCTTACCTAACGCTCGTTTAGCATGCAGGGTTTTATAAAGTACTCTAGGTTCTTATAATCTATAATTACCTTAAACTTCTTAACTAAACGCAGTTCAGAATCCTATTCCTTAAGGCATCGTACTACCGCGAGCAACTCCTTATTATAGATCTCGTAGTTGCACTCATGCGCATTATTCTTCCGCGAAAAGAACGCGCAAGGTCGTAGGACTCCATCGTCGCCATACTGCGATAGCACTCCGCCTACAGCGTAGCCGCTCAAATCGCACTCAAGTACTGTCTCCCAATCTAGGTCAAACGCCGCCAGCGTTAGCTCTATAACAAAGATCTCCTTTAGCTTCTCAAAGGCTAATTGCTCTTCAGATCCCCATCAGAAGGGGACATCACCCGTAAGCCTCGTAAGAGGCGCAGCTAGCTATACAAAGTTCTTAATAAACCTTCAGTAGAAGTTCGCGAATCCCAAGAACGATCTTACTCCCTTTACTGTCTTCAGCGCCTCCCACTCGCGGATTGCGGCTACCTTAGCTAGATCTATGCTTATCCCCTTGCCTACTTCGATAATAAACCTAAGGTACTTAGTCGTCTTAACTTCGAACTCGCATTTTTTAATGTCTACCTATAGCCCTACGGCTTGCAGCTTGCTAAGTACTTTTTAGACATGCTCTTAATGCTAGCGCAGATCACTATTAGTATAGATTAGTACGTCGTCTAGGTACGCTAAGTAGAAGTCGTCTAGGTATTCCCTTAAGGTCCAGTTAATATATCGTTAGAAGGTACTTAGGGAGTTTGCTATACTAAAGGGGGTAACTAGCCACTCAAACAGTCTAAACCTCGTTTAGAAGGCTGTTTTCTACTTATCGCCTGGTGCCACGCGAATCTTATAGAAGGCCGCGATAACGTCTAGCTTCGTGAACTATTTAGCCTTACTTAAGCTGTTAAGTGTCTCTCAGATAAGTAGTAGTAGGTACTAGTCCTTCTTAGTAATCGCATTTAGGGCTCGATAATCAATACATAATTAGAGCCCTCCTCTAGGCTTCTTTATAAATAGCACTAGCGCAGCGGCTAGTAAGCTACTTACGCGGATAAATCCTCTCTCAAGAAGTAAAGTAAGTTCTTTTTAGAGAACTAGGAGCTTGCCGCGCGACATATTGTAGAGAGGTCCCTATAGTAGTTAAGCATTATTTAGCTCTAACTTAATCTTGTAGTCTACTCCTAGCCCTTAGTAAGGTAGAAGCTTCTTGGCTTCCTTTAGGTTAAAAAGCTCGTAGAACTCCTAATACTACGCTAGTAGTAACGCTCGTACGTCTACAGGCTTCTTTGGCTGCAACGCTTTATTAATATCCGCGATTAATGCAGCGAAGATCTGAACGCTGCTTAAAGTGTTCCTATGTCTACAAACTAGGGCCGCAAACGCTGCAGTGCTGACTTGGCTAACTCCTCCTCGTAGGCGTCTTTCAGTTAACCTCACTCAAATGCCCTTTAAGTGGATAAAAATACTCTTCTTAGTAGGAGATACTAATATATTTTAGTGGTCTATCTATCCCCTACTAAGGTATATATCTTCTCTAGAAAACAAATCTATTACGTACGCATAGGCAGTCTCCTTATACCTATGCATTATAAACAAGAATTAGGCAACCTCGCTAATCTCTAATAGCTTACTGTTTACTCCCTTAATTATTCGCGCAGGGATCTAAAAGCGCTCTAGATAGTAGTAGTAAGCGAATTTCTTATTAATTAGCGCGTAGCATAGGCATCTATAATTAATAAGTGCAACGGCGTTTACTACGTTATTCACGATAAGGTCTACAGTAATTAGTAGAGGACGTATATACTTCTGCTAAAACTAACTCTATTCGCTACGTACTTGCCAATCCATCTTTAGAGGCTCTAGACCAAGACTCTAGTCTAGAGCTACTCTTTTTCCAATTCGCTGTCTAGCGCCTAATCGACTTCCTTATGCGGCTCACGTCCAACGCTGCTCAGCGCAGGCCTTGCCTTCTTGACCTAGGTGGCGTTTTAGCAGTATTTCGCGATGTGACCTAGCTCTCCACAGCGATAGCAGTTAGGCGAAGGCCGCTTTAGCCTGCCTTTAGACTCTCGCACCCAATTAACCTTCGAAGGCTCCTAGTCCATAGCATCTAGACTAGCTTCATGCTAAGTAGCTGTTATAGCAGGACGCTCTACTACTCAAGAGCTCGTTGCGCGTAGTTTGACAAGACCTACCCAGTATAGGTTATTAGACGTCCTTACTACTTTGTTGACTAGCTGCTTATATAACAGGTCCTCGTCAATTATAGTAAGCGCCTCCTGCAGCTTGGCGTGAAGGCCTTTCAAGAACATACTCTTCTTAGCTATTTCGCCGAACTACTCGCCTAACTGAATCTTAAGACGGTTAAACTCTATATAATAGTCTCTTACTAAGAGCTTGCCTTACTTAAGAGTTAAGAGCTTATCAAGTGCCTTTAACTTCTAGTGTAGATTATTAAACTGTTAATCCGCGAACCTCTAGAGGTCCTTAATACTACTTCTACTCTAATTTTGCATTACCTAAGGCAAGAGAACGTCTACTACTTTACCTACGCACCTACTAACTACATACTCAATCTAAGTAATATTTAGCGCTCCCTCGTACTTATATTAGAGCTTGGCTTAGGTCTTATATTTAAAAGCTATATACTTAGCCCTATCTCTATTAAAGGGTTCTAGGTGTAGGAACTTGTTCTTGCGCGCGGCTGGCTTGGCGGTTGCGGCTACTACTAGGAGAGGCGTGAAGGCTCCAATAGACAACTCTAAACGCCCTTTAGCCTAGTTCCTTTCGAGTGCCTCTAGGCGGCTAGCTATTAGGCTAAGCAGCTGCATTATCTGCTCCATCACTTAGGCCACGGCGTTCTAACTAGTCTTCAGTGAGCCTCCTTGCCTTAGCGAGCCCTTCCCTCCTACGACGGATGATCGTTTAACGACCGCTTCAATCATTAGTCCAATCACTGCCTCCTTCTATCCGTCCTCTTATAGCATTTATATGATTTCACGCAAGATCTCTTCGTCTAACACTCCTACCTAGCTCTTGGCAGTAGCGTACGTCAACAGCTCTTCCACGTTTAAGTTAGAAACGTTAATCTCCATTATCTAATTTAATTTTAGACGTCTCGTTTCTTTACCTGCTAATACGCAAGGCTTCTAATCGCTCGTCAATCTATTCGCACAGTCCTAGACTATAGCTTCTCTTCTGGCTGGTACTAAACAGCTTTCAGCTGCTATCGTGTCGCGTCCCTAGGAAGACTCGCGTCTTGCCGTCTCGCTCGTAGGATCTCATCTCTAATTAAGAGTAATCGCACGGCCTGCACCTCGTCCAATAGAGGATTAATAGGACTTCTCACCACAACATCCACTTCTAGCTAACTATATGCTAGGCTCGACTAGCCTTTAGGTAGTTTATCACGCGACGTTGCGCCTACAGCTCAGCTTTCTAAGACACGATAGGACTTTAGACAGGTCCTAGGCGACTAATTCGCCTACTATCTCTCACGGCTAATCTTCCTGCGAAGCTCTGCTCTAGGTGTACTGTCTTGCAACGGTCTACCTACACGCTGCGCTAAAGGTCTTTTATACCTATTGCAGCACTAACTCTATATTACCAGCGTACGCTAATAACACGCTCTAAAACTTAGTTAGAAGACAGTCCGCCTAAGGCTTATGTCTAATTAGGATTAAATACAAAATGTAAGGGGCTGCGCTCTAGGGAGCAATCGCGAGGTATATAAGAGGTTGTATTTAATAAGGAGCTATCTACTCTGCTTACGTTATGTTTATTTACTTATCAGAGAAAGGTTATACCAGAGTATCTAAGCGCGTTGTCTAAGCGCGCTGTCTAAGCGCTGCTTAGTCTGAACGTAATTCAGGTGGTGCGCGCGCAGCTCGAACCGAGATTCCATCGAGGAGCTATCCAAAGGGCGTTCAGCCCGTTACAGTCTGTTTTATAAAGTAATTAGTAGTTTATTAAGGACTAAAAGACTTACTAGAGGTAAGCTAGCGAGTAGGTTAGGCTAACACCTAGGTTAGGTTAGGGTTAGGTTATTAGGAACCGCTCTAATCCTGGCTATTATGTAGTACACTAGTCTTAAGTGACTCAGCTACGGTATATAACATACGAGATCGCTAAGAAGGCTCCTTAGCAATTCGTCTTGTTACAATCAAGACTATATTGTTACCTATCCCGTCCCTATTGCTCGTACTATCTGCAGACCTGACAAGTAGTCTAACATAGGTTAGCTTACGTCAGACCCTAACCTTAACCTAACCCCTACCTATTAGCTAGCCTAACTAGTGGCTAGAGAGACTATTTAGGACTCTTAATATGCTATTACTACTACTTAAACGCTTAGTACTATTATAGTAAGTAAACTCTTCGTACTATTATAGCCAAAAGGCTTTTACTAAAGAAGATTATTATAATCCTAAAAGGCCTTACGCCCTATTATAAATCTAAGAAGGCGAGGGGACAAGATAAAATAAGAAAGGAAACCTAAACACTTTAATTCTTTAAGACCTTAATATAGGCTACTATATACTAGCTAATAACGTATATTTTATAAGGGTTAGTAGAACGCTACTATAAAATAAGTTACATGTATTCTATAGAGTACTATATATAACGTATTATATAAGCGAGTCGCGCGTATAAGCAAGTCGCGCACCCTACTAAACCTACGCACCTCTATAAGCGTGTAGCTCTACTATATCATAATATTATAGATATATATTAATATAGTAGATTAAGTAGTATCTAGAGTATCTTTCTTATATATACGTGAGTTATAGCTAGTCTCTTTATACCTACTATAGCGCGTTAGAGCCTAGTAGCTAATACTTAATTACTTTTCTCTTTAACACTCTTTATTAGTAATCTACTAGTTAGGTTTATATTTAGTAAGTAAATTCTTTTTAGCTCTTTTTATTAATACTCTTTACTTTTATATCTACTTTTTTTTATATTACTTACGCTTTATTACTACTTTATTAGCTTTCTTAAAGCTAGTAATCTAGTTATATATTAGCTTTATTAAGAGTATTATTACTTTTACTCTTTTCTTAAGCAAATTAATTACTATAATAATTAATATAAGTAAAAAGCTTATATACTACTATATATAATTATATATTAGTAGAATTTAAGCTTTTAGCTTATATATATTACTTAATATATAAGCTTACTAAAAAGCCTTTATAAGAGTAGCTAAAGAAGTAAGTATATACAGCTATATATTTAGCTTTAATAAAATAGCATTTAGCTATAAAAAAATAAAGCTTATACTATAAAAAGTAGAGTAGATATTAGCTAAAGTAAATAATTAATTAAAAGCTACTATAAATACTAGTAGAAATTAAAGCTTAGTAATATAGTTAATATAATTATATATTACACTTTTTACTTTATAGCTATATATATATTTTAGTAATAAAATATAGCTTATATTAAAAAATAAAAGTAAGTAAAATAAGTAAAGTAGTATATAGAGTATATAAATATTATTCTTTTTATAGAGCTTTTAAAACTTAAGTTACTAATAACTTTTATAGCTATTAAAAATAAGTAAATAATATATACTTGTCACGGCGCTGGCCGAGGTGGCCAGCGCACGCGCACCTGATTGGCTGCAGAAAGGAGCTGGGCCTGGCCCAAGCGTCCTAAGTCTGCAAAACCTCCGCAACACCTGTTCCTGTGTAGCTCTTCGAGCTACGTCTTATCAAACAACCCTTTGCTAGCTGTAGCGAGGGAGCCCTGTCTGAGAGTCTGTAGCAATAGAATCCGTGCCTGTGCCTATTCCCCTATCCGCCTGCCTGCTACCGTGACATTACGTAGCTCCTACCTATAGGCATACCGGCTACCTACCATGCCTATCCCCCGCCCACCTTACCTGCCTGATACGGTTGAAGACCTACAGGGTGATCAGTTCCAAAACTGCCTACCCCAGTGGCTAAACTATATCCAAGAGTCCTGCCGCTATCTAGAGGGAGCGGACGCCGCCGTTGCAAAGGCAGCAGAGGAAGCTAACCAAGCTGCACTAAAGACTGATGCCCTTAAGCAACAGGTTATCTTCCTAACTGACGAGAAGAAGGAGGAATTGCGCCAAGCAGAGGTGCAAATTCAGAGACACCTTGCTGTAATTGAATATCAGAAGGAACAGCTTCGGGAGAAGGACGAGCGCTGCACTAAAGCAGAGATCGAGAAAGAGAAAGCCCTAGCTCTTGCTGCCCCAACGGTCCCTAGCCCTAAGACCCCAGGTGACCCTACCTTGCCTGCTGAGAACCCGGCAGATCCTACACCGCGAACGTCTCCGCTTATTATTGCCACACCTCCCGCCTCTTCTCGAGCTTCCGAACGACTACCAGACCCTGAAAAGTTTGATGGTGAAAGAAGGGACCTCCGCCGCTTTGTATCCCAGATCAAGGAGAAATTGACTGTTAACCTGGACCGATTCCCGACTCCCCAGAGCCGTTGCGCGTATGTTACTAGTAGGCTGGCTGGACAGCCCTACTCCCAGATCCTGCCCTACATACGAGACGGCGTATGCCAGCTACCTGACTACCATAACATCCTAGACATCCTGGAACGAGCCTTTGGGGACCCTAACCGGGTTAACAACGCCCGTAACGAACTCTACCGCCTCCGTCAGGCTAACCGAGAGTTTAGCACCTTCTTCGCGGAATTTCAACGCCTAGCCCTAGAAGGAGAGATGCCAGAGGAGTCACTGCCAACTATGCTAGAACAGGCTATCAACCGGGAACTCCGGGCGATGCTCCTCCACCATGAGCCCCCTAACCGCCAGTACCTGCCATTCGCTCAGTTCCTGCAGAGCCTGGAGAACCGCCGCCGACTGTACGAGAACCCGCCACCCCCACCGCCCCGGACCTACGCCCAGACAACAAAGGAACAGAGCTCAGCTGTCCCTGCCTACAACCCCGCTCCCAGGAGAAGGGAAGAGGTAGCGTCGCCACCCCTTCCTAGAGGAGAGCCTATGGATCTAAGCACGCAACGAATCCCACGCCCTAGTGGAAGACGAGAACGTCACGAATGCTTCCGCTGCGGCTCATCAAGCCACCTTGTGAGAGATTGCCCGCACCCTGACACCCGCCAGACTATGCAAGCCCGATCCAGCACTCTAACCCGCCAGCGAACCCCTACCCCTCCGAGAGGACGCCGGACTACACCTCCACACTCGCCCCCCGCCCGCAGTTACACCAGCCCAACTGGTAGCTTTAACCAGTCGGTAAACGGAGTGAGCCTGAACTAAGTCGCGTCCAGGCTCTTGAGTTGCGCAATTTAGAGCGTCGCGGCGTGATCCGCATCTCAGCCGCGTCTGTTAAAGGATTGTCCGTACACGAGGAATCTGAACTGCGATCTAGCTTAATGATACTACCTGTTACCCTGAAGGTAGGAGGAGGAGCCATTCCCACCTACGCCATGACTGATACCGGAGCTGAAGGGAAAGCCTTTGTCGACCTAGACTGGGCTAGGAGCCGAAAGATGCCCCTGATAGGATTAAAGAATCCCATCCGACTGGAAGTATTCGACGGGCGGGAAGCCGAGATAGGCGATATCACCCACTACACTGAAACCCAGATGACGGTTGGAGACCATCAGGAAACGATCCGCCTATTCGCCACACAGCTGGCCCATTATCCTGTGATTTTAGGGATGCCCTGGTTGAAACTTCACGACCCTCGAGTAGCCTTTGCTAGCCACACCTTTACATTTGATAGTGACTACTGCAGACGTCACTGTAACACCCCTCAGCGGCCAACGCGAGTCCGCGCCCTGCACGACCTGCCCGAAAAAGACCGCCCATCCCGCCTGCCTGACCGCCCAGAGGAACTGCAACACCTGGACATTGCAAAAGTATCCTTAAGAGCGTGCGCTGCGTACGCTAGGAGGAACTACCAGATGTTTGAAATAACGATCGAACAGATTGACCGGCTCCTGTCCTCGCCCGAACTCCCCGACCCAGAGGGCCTCCAACCCCAACTCCCTAAAGAACTTTGGGATTTTCTTGACGTTTTTTCGCCTAAGGAGGCAGAGAAGCTTCCCCCCCACCGCTCATATGACCACGACATCCGCCTGTTAGAAGGGAAGACGCCTCCGTTCGGCCCTCTTTACCCCATGTCCCGAGAAGAACTGCAAGCTCTGAAGGAGTGGCTGGAAGAGAACCTACGCAAAGGGTTCATCCGGCCTAGCTCCTCCCCCGCAGCCTCGCCCGTCCTATTTGTTAAGAAACCTGGCGGAGGCCTCCGCTTTTGTGTAGATTACCGCGGTCTTAACAATATCTCAGTCAAGGACCGATATCCCTTACCCTTGGTTAAAGAGAGCTTGAATAACCTAAAGGGGATGAAATACTTCTCAAAGATCGACATCGTCTCTGCTTTCAATAACGTCCGCATCAAGAAGGGCCAGGAATACCTTACCGCGTTCCGAACGAGGTTCGGACTGTACGAGACTCTAGTGATGCCATTTGGGCTAACTGGGGCCCCAGCGACGTTCCAGAGATTCATCAACGACACCCTACGCGAGCACTTAGATGTGTTCTGTACTGCATACCTAGATGACATACTAGTGTATAGCCGCACGAGAAGCGAGCACGAGTCCCACTTGAGGAAAGTCCTGACAGCCCTACGAGAGGCTGGTCTATACGCCCAGATCAAGAAGTGCGAGTTTTTTAGAGAAGAAACTACGTTCCTAGGAGTCATTGTGGGTAGAAATGGAATCCGAATGGACCCAGGGAAGGTTAAGACGATCCAGAATTGGCCAGTGCCAGCATGCCTGACGGATGTACAAGCATTCATTGGATTTAGCAACTTCTACCGCCGGTTTATCCGCGACTTTTCAAAAATCATCGCCCCAATGGTGTCCTTAACGGGTAAAGGAGTCAAGTTTGCCTGGAGCCCTGCCTGCCAAAGAGCTTTTGATCAGCTAAAGCTAGCGTTCACACAGGCCCCAGTCTTGGCACCGTTCGACTGGGAGAAAGAAGTAGTCCTGGAGACTGACGCGTCGGACTACGTATCTGCGGGAGTACTGTCTCAGCGAGGAGAAGATGGAGTCTTGCGGCCAGTAGCATTCTTCTCAAAGAAACACTCAGTTACCGAGTGCAACTACGAGATTTACGACAAGGAACTACTAGCCATTATCCGATGCTTCGAAGAATGGCGCCCAGAACTAGAGGGCACTGGCTCCCCGATCCAAGTAATTACAGACCACCGCAATCTGGAGTACTTCACGACAACTAAGCTGCTTAATAGACGCCAAGCGCGTTGGGCGGAGTTCCTCTCTCGGTTCAACTTCAAGATCACATACCGCCCGGGAAAACTAGGCGCGAAACCTGATGCACTGACCAGGAGGTCAGAGGACCTGCCTAAGGAGGGGGATGAACGCCTCCAACATCAAAGCCAGGTAGTACTGAAGAAGGAGAATATCGACCCCGCTCTGCTACACTACTCCGGCCAGGAACCTCCCGCTTCCCCTGCTGACCAGGGGGGTACTGGAGAAACTTCTCCAAGCCCCCCCCCTGACTCCACGCCCATAGAGAGCCGGAAGAAGGTTCGGTTCGCGGACGACAGCATGCTTCAGCTATCCCTGATCACCCGTTCTCGGTCCCAGATCCGACCAGAGACAACAGAAGAAACTACGCCAACCAGCCCTAGCACGCGAACTCTAATACCAGAGGAACCCAAACTGCTACTCCCCCCAGCAATCCATAACCTAGTCCATGACAACTACCAGAACGATCCCGAGTTGTCATCAATCCTAGAGGCCGTGAGAACCAAGGCCAGCCGCCATAAGAGGATTACCCTGTCTGAGTGTAGAGAACAAGGAGGCTTGCTCTACTTCCGAAACCGCCTATATATTCCTGACTGCCCTGAACTACATGCTGAACTACTGAGAATGTACCACGAGAGCCCTGTGGCTGGACACATGGGTAGAGCCCGTACGTACGAGATGCTCTCACGAGACTACTATTGGCCAGGTATGTTGGACTTTGTGGAACAATGGGTCCGTAACTGTCACACCTGCCGGAGAGCAACAGCATCGCGAGGGACAAAACAGGGTGTACTGAAACCCCTACCAATACCCGAGCGAGCCTGGCAAGACCTGTCAATGGATTTTATTACGCACTTACCTGAGAGCCAAGGCTTCGACGCTATCCTTGTCGTTGTAGACCGGCTGACAAAGATGAGACACTTCATCGCCTGTAATGGAACTTGCGACGCAGAGGAGGTATCGCGCCTATTTACTAGGCATGTATGGAAGCTACATGGATTGCCGAGGACAATTATATCAGATCGAGGACCACAGTTTGTGTCGCAATTCTGGAGCCACTTGACCAAGCGCCTAGGGATTCAGTCCCTACTATCCACCGCTTACCACCCGGAGACCGATGGCCAGACTGAGAGAGCGAACTCGTTCCTGGAACAATACCTGCGAGCCCACGTGTCCTACCTGCAGGACGACTGGGCCTACTGGCTGCCCCTGGCGGAATTTGCAGCAAACAACGCGCTGAACGAGAGCACTAGGACTACGCCCTTCTTCGCTAACTATGGATTTCACCCCCGATTAGGCATGGAGCCCACCCCCGTCGCTAGCCAGATTGCAGCTCGGGATGCTGAGGGACTGGCCCAGAAGATGAACGCGGTCCACGAACACCTACGTGCCGAGATCTGTTTAGCTCCTAATAATATAAATTTTTATATAAGTATTAAAGTACTCTAGCTACTTAATATTTAGCTTATTGTTTATTTAGCTATTATTACTAACTATAATTACTTATTTATATAAAATCTTTACTTTCTTATACTAAGTAAAAACGGAGTACTTACTAGTAAAGATAAAAAATAGTAGAACTAACTAGCTAGCTATATTAATTATAGTAATAAATATTATCTACTTATAACTACTTAGCTAAATTACTTTTAGCTAGCTACGCCTTTTTAATACTATTATAATAAGCTAAGTAGTAATTCTACTTATTTAAAAGCTAGCTTTATTAAAGTTATAGATATTCTTATTATAAATACTATACTTAGCTTTTATTTCCTTTAAAAGCTTTAACTATACTTTAATTAAGGCTAAATCTTTATATAAAGCTCTTTACTTATTATATATATAATTAAAATAAGTAGTAAAAAAGCTTATATACTTAATAAAGTTATATAGCTAGTAAATATTTACTTAGGTAGTGTTACGCGTAGCTAGTAGCTTATTAGCTATATTATATATAATAGTAAAAGTAGGCATAAATTTACGCTAATCTAGATTAAGAAGATAATTAACTATTACCTCTTTCTCTAGCTTAGTAAGCTTTCTTAAGTTAGGCTTAGGCTGGCGAGTGGGTTAGCTTAGCCTTAAAAAACGGGTACCCCCTAAAACTCACTCAAAACTAGTCCGATTTAGGCAAGTAGTAGCTAGATTTAAAGAGAATAGCTGACTTTAAGGTACCTATTATACACTTCTCTCTTCTATCTCTTCTATCTAAGATGCTATAGCTAGTTAAAAAATAAATTTATATAGTAACCCTATTAGCAACCCTAATTTAGATTTTTAGAAGTAGGTTAGCTAATAACTTTTTAATTACTAGAGATATAGGCAAGTGATATATTATATAATAGAATGCGCTAAGTAGGAGCTTTAAAACTAGCTACTACATGCCTAATTTAGACTAGCGTGGAATTAATTATGAATTTTTAAAAAAAAGTAGAGCAACTCTAACTCGCCAGCCTAGCTATATATCTTATAATCTCTATATTTACTATATACTACTACTTAGCTAATAGTTAGTAGAAAAATTTACTAATTACTAGCTAGCAAGTCCAAGTACGTTATAAAAGATACTAGACTATTAATGTATAAAGGTAACTTTAGGTAATAGAAATTATAAAAATAGTAAATAAAAAGCTAACTATAGTAGATAAGTTACGTGATATACTTTAGGGAAAGTACTAGCAGTCGCTTACTAAGTAGCTTGCTAGATAGGCGGTTAGCTAGCTAAGTAAGTAGTAGGTAGCCTAAGGTAACTAGCATTATTAAATAGCTAAGTTGCTAAGGCTTACTACAGTAAAGCCTTGTTAAATAGCCTACTTACCTAAGGTAAGTAGCCAGCTAACAGCTGGCTAACTGCATAGCTAGCTTGCCAAGCAGCTAACCTGCAAGGTAACGAGCTAAGGAAAGGGAGGGAAAGCAAGAGAAGAAGGCAGAGGAGAAGGAAGTAAGGCTTCTGAGCTTGTGTCCTTACAATCACAGACTTTGCAGGAAATAGGAGTTGCATTATAAGGCGCTTTGTATAGCGGGAAGGTTCTCGCTTATCATGCAGGTAAGGCGTCTGCTGGTTTTGCGCCTTGTTGAATTCTGAGGTAGATACGCCTTGATTCCTTTGGATTAACGTAGAGCGCCCTACACTATATTCAACAGCTATCCTTCTGTATGACAGATTCACTCGTAGACATAGTGATGCTGTTCTCGCTAGTGCATTTTCGATTAGACTTTTGTTAAATCATTTGTACGGCGTCGAAGATTATGTGTTGCACAGGTAAGGTAGCGCGCCACGCTGTACACCTTAGTACTCAGGAAAGAGTTAAGTTTCATCTGTGTTTAACACGGGGATAAGTTGTAGATTCTTATGGCCTGGAACATGCATACAAAGACGTTGAAAGAGTAGATTCTTAAATGTCATTTATCCCGTACATAAGCCATGTATAAGACTAAGAAGCTGGGTCTAGTCAGCACCATGGTAGTGCACAAGATCATCATGGTAACACTACTTGAGTTCTACATCTTTCTCTTTAGCATCAGCAGCCAAGTATTCACTTTTGCTTGCTACAAGAGAAGTGAACTCGCTTAGCGACGCAGCCTGCAGAATCTCGAACACCGAAACCTTAGCCTTGACAGTACTGCTAATCCAGTTTCGCAGCTCTACACCCACAAGAGAGTCAACACCGTAGCGTGACAATGGTAGCTCAGGATCGATATCAGATACCGGTATATTGAAAATATCGGATAGCTTCGCGCCTAGAGCATCAACGAGCAGCTTCGAGGCAGCGTCAATGCTCGGTGCAGAGGAGAAAGCCTTGACAAACGAAGCTGTTGTAGACTTCGTATCCTTAGCGGTACTGGTATTGAGTCCAACTTGGCTCGCAATCCTCAGTGTACCAAAGCGACGGTCGTGCTTCATTGCGGATTCAGAGGCAAAGGCATGGAAATTAGGCCCAACAATGATCTGGCTGTCCGCAAGGGAAGTCCGCAGCGGATCTCTTATGCCAGCTTCGATCAGTCCAAGAACCGCTTCAATATCAACTGAGCCAAAGCCGACATTCTCCACACGTGCACGGAGGCGTTCATCGCCACTTGCTTCCCTTTGTGCGACGTAACCAACCGATCGCACAGCGCCTAGGTCGATAGTGAGAGCTGGTTTGCCAACTGCTGTGCGGTGGCGGGCGAGAGCATCCTGGAACGTATTTCCAGCAGCATAGTTGGCCTGAGACATGTGACCAGCTACACCAGCAACAGATGACAGCATGATGTAGAAGGACATGTCGGGTAGGTGTTTGTGCAGGTTGAAACTGCTGTTGATCTTGGGTCGCACACCGTTGGACCATTGTTGGAACGTCATACGCTCCATGACTGTGTCGTCCAATACCATGGCACCATTGATGACGCCCGTTATCGGCGGCAGACCCGCTGCGGAAATGTCGCTCAACAGTTTAACGAGACTGTTTTCGTCCGCAACATCGCAATCAAATATCAAAAGTCGACATCCTGCAGTCTCTGCGTCTTCGCGGACTTTGGCAGCGTCAGGGTGGGACCTAGCGTTGCGGGAAACAAGTACGACATTCTTGGCCGCCTTGCGAATGATATGCTCTGCGACGGCGCGGCCGATACCCCCCAGGCCACCACAGACCAAGTATGTAGCATCAGCAGCGTCCAAAGCTATTGGCGGGACGCGCTTGACGACCTATCGCGTTGTATTCGTCAGCGTGTCTTCTGGATAATCGAACGATGAGAGAGAAAGAGACTTACTTTGACTTTATCACCAGGATTGGGTACTAGGACAAGTTTTCCCATATGTGCACCGGCTTGCATCTGGCGCATAGCAACTGCCATATCGGTTATTGAGAACGAGGTGATGGGATAGATTGGTGCGTTGTGGCGGTTATGAACAATCCGGACACACTCCATAAGGGCTTCATGCGTCTGATGGCCCCGATATTCTGTGAGCTGCATCAAGTCGAAGCTAGTGTACACGGCACAGCGGCCAAATGGCGCAGTGTGTAGGTGGCGATTCGCTTCAATGTCGACTTTGGTAATATCAACAAGGCGGCCAAAACGGCCCACACAATCCCATGTCGCCTTCAAGAGCGGTCCAGAGAGTGAGTTAAGTACAACGTCGACACCCTTCCCGTTTGTTGCTACCATGATGGCTGGAGCGAAGCTTGAGTCTCTGCTGGAAAATATCTGGTCCGGATTGATCTTGTACGTCTGGACAAGATGGTCTCGCTTCGCCTTTGTGCTGCATGTGGCGTACACCTCTGCCCCAATGGACTGGGCCAAGATTATAGCAGCTTGACCGGTCCCTCCTGATGCTGCATGAATGAGCACGCGTTCGCCCTTTTGTAGTCTTGCAATTTGAACGAGACTTCCGTACGCTGTGACGTACGCTGCTGGGAATGAGGCTGCGTGCTCCCATGATATGTTCATATCGTCGGTCAGTTTCGCTACTGACGTCCACCAGGTTCTGCCTCTGCTCGCAATGCGACCTCTGACCAAAGCACATACGCGGTCACCAATCTTGAGCCCGCTTGCCTCTGTATCTGGACCAAGAGCTGTTACAATTCCGGCGCATTCATATCCTTTCAGAGGCTCATCGAGTTCGCCCAAAGCAACCATAACCTCACGGAAATTAAGGCCGAATGCCTTGGCTTCGACTTCAACCATGCCGCTTGGGACATCAGTAGAAGAAATCTCTACATTTTCGATGAAGTATGGGTCGATGCCCGCAGCGCCAGACTTGGGCGTCTCCCAGACCAGCGGTCGTCCTGGCTGGTGGAACGACTGCATCTCAGGGGGCGGGTCAACTGCTAAATTTCTTGCGAGAGCGTCTTGAGTCTTATCAGGATATGTCCGAGGTACGTGTAGCAAAGCCTTTTTGACAGCATACTCCCACTCCACGTCGGCAGGATCGAGCGTAGCGTCGAAACTCTGCTGTAACACATGAACGACGTGGTCAATCTTATCACTCGACCACGGTTTCAGGTCACTCTCGAAATCGAGTCGAATCCATTTCTTCCCTGCGTCTTCTTGTCTCATTGTCCGCAGAAGACCGTCAGTAGCGCCAAAGGAGGGGTCCGTCGCATCAACGAGACCACCGCAGCTGAGCCACAGCAGGCCAGAGCTGTGGGTAAAGAGAGCTTTTAGCTGATTGAAGGTCGTCTCATCCATTTCGGTAATGCAAGGTCCTTCCATTTCGGCCGTGAAAATGCAGACCCTGTCTTGCCATGCTTCGACATTCTCGAGTGACACAATGGACGGAGATGAGCCGATTCGCGATTGGATGGCATCCGAGAGATTTTGCAACCATGCGTCTCGTTGCTCGTTGTGCTGCTGGTTTGGCGGCAGTACAATCGTAAGTGGAGCACACACGGTAGTCGATGCCCTTGAAAGCATGACACGTGCAGACTGAAAATCCGGCTCTTCATAATCGGGTACGTCAAAGTCCACCCCAGTGAAGCCAGTTTCCAGCAGTACCCGCTTCCACATTTCGAGTGGTGCATTCGGACTCATCTGTCTTTCCGGCTCCTCACCTAGCCACCAACCAGGCAGTGTGCCGAAGATCAATTGTCCTTCGAGGCGATCGGCTGTTGCTTCGATTAGTAACAGGGTCCCACCTGGCTTTAGCAACTTCCGCACGTGTGACATCGTGTTGTTAAGGTTTTTCGTTGCATGCAAACAAGATGCCGCCACAATCAAGTCGTAAGTGCCGCTAGTAAAGCCCTGCTCAAGTGGGTCGACCTCGATGTCCAGCTTCTTGAAGTCCATCAGTGAAGACCAAGCCGCGAATTTGGAACGAGCGGCTTCAAAGAAGCCTGGTGATATGTCTGTGAAAGTGTAATGGCCGAGTATTGATCCAGTGCCGTCTCCTCTGGTACCAAAGCCTTCCAAAACAGTTGTTGTTGCACCACCAGTACCAGCCCCTATCTCGAGAACGTTAGCGCCTGGGTTCTTGATAGCATAGAGCTCCGCAATTGTGGAAAGATGTTTGTAAGAACGAGTCTTCAGGGCTTCGTGGTCCATATAGAACTGATTGAGTAGATTTCCTTCCATCATCAATTCAAGTGGCATAACATCACCACGAATGATGGCTGCAAGGTTGCGTCCAACACGCACTGTGAGCTTGCCGGCCGCATTTTGAGCATTGAGCTCATCTGCAAGCATGTTCTTGAGGCCTTTGCTGGTTTTTGACCAAGATTGACTTCCGGGTCCGAGCTTTCCCTCATGTCCTTGTTGGACAACGGTCTTCATCCAGTCATACATGCGCCTAAAATGCCAACCCCATGTTCCAGGATCTTGACCTTCTAATTCTGACATGGCATCGCAGATGAAATGATAAGATGCTCGAACGAGCTTCCTCTCAGTCTCGATCTCGTGTTCCGCCAAAGGAATGGCGAGGGATGACCGCAAGTCTGCAGGCACGTTGTGGAGGATATCTAGTTCCCAGCAGCTTTTCGAGCAGATACCAGCCTCCCTTTCCATGTCTTCAGCGCGTCGGGGCACCGCTTGACCGAAAAAGCCACGCATCTGCAAGAACTGGGGGAAAGAGAGGTCGGCGTCCTCAGCTCGGTCAGCCGCAGCTAT
The DNA here is from genome assembly GCA_002161795.1 of Curvularia sp. IFB-Z10. Taxonomy (NCBI): domain Eukaryota; kingdom Fungi; phylum Ascomycota; class Dothideomycetes; order Pleosporales; family Pleosporaceae; genus Curvularia; species Curvularia sp. IFB-Z10. The sequence goes on from JPSZ01000005.1 coordinate 1,128,817, forward strand.
GAAAATGTTGGATGTATAGCCGCGCCTGTCTGTCTTGACCAATTCTGAGAAGGCCCGCAGTTTGTCTCCGCCTTCTCGTTTGAATGATCTTGGCACAATCAGGCTGCTAATCGACCTAGGCAGGATCATACTGTCTTTGTCCAACTCCTTAGGAAGGCTGCTGAACGACGCTTGTAGGACGGAATCTAACGTCGTTGGGTGCAGAACATAGTCGTGCTCGATGCATGCGACCGATGCTACAGCAAAGTTGGTTATGGCTCTGTTCCCTAACGCGCAACCATCGATCAGATTCTGAAATGCTGGTCCATGGTATATTCCTCTCTCACGCAGCCCTCCAAAAAGACCGTCAATGTCGACTTTGATCACGGCGAGGTTTTTGTCAGTACCAGTACCTGATTGGAGATAGCTCTCCTCGTGTGGCATTTCCATGCTCCGATGAAGTTCAGCATACCTTGCCTTGGACATGTCGTTTGTGTCAGCCGCAACAAACCCTTTACAATGCTCGATCCATGTGCCACCGGACGTCAAAGAGCAAAGTTTGAACTCATACCATCCGTCATGATCAAGCTCCTTGTCGCTGCAACGCTGTAGGCTCAGCTGGGTTTCCACTCCGAAAACAGAATCCGGGATAACCATCGCGTTCATGATATCAATATCACGTAACTTGTATCCTTGAATCGTCGCTTCCGAAGGGTCTGTAAGGAGACGCACAGCCTCGATGGCTGAAGCAATGTAACCAGCCCCAGGAAACACCACCGACCCATCGATCTGATGATCTTTCAACCACTCAATCTCAGATAGGCGAATGAAGTTGCGCCAAGTTGGTATTAGAGCATTGCTCCCGTTGATTGGCGTACCAAGTAGCTCGTGTGGCGGAAATTTCTTGTATCTTTGATCTCGACTGATTCTGGGCTCAACCCAGAAGCGCTTCGTGTGGTTCCAAGGATAGGTGGGAAGGTCAGTGACGAATGCTCTCTTCACCGGTTCATCTTGCGATTGGAAAGGAGAGTTTACTGCCTTCATGTTGAGTGGGTAGCCTCGAGCCATCAGGGCACAGGCAACATCCTGCATGGTTTCAACTGCGTCGACTGGCCGCTTGAGACACGAGACGTAGGGCAACTCCAGATTGTGCTCCTTACAGATCTGTCTGATTGGGCCGGCCAATGTGCTATGCGCACCAATCTCCAGAACCATGTCGATGTTCACAGTGTCCTTATCAAAACACATGGTCTCGAACGCTTGCTTAAAGAGGACTGGATTCGTCATGTTGCAGGCCCAATGTTCGGGACCTAGGGTTATTGGTGATGAGACTCTGTCTCCTGTGACTGGGGATACAAACGTCGCAGCATCGCCCCAAGTCTTTTTAGGCAGAGGAAGAATATCCGAGAGCCTGTCAATATACTCCTGTGATATGTATGACATGTGGTGTGAATGGTAGGCCATAGGGACTTTAAGCATTCTGGCAAACACACCATCCCTTTCCAGACGCAAAGCAACTTCATCGAGAGCCGCGAGGTCCCCTGATAGTGTAACGCTACTAGGGCTGTTGATGCAGGCCACCACTACGCGTCCACTGGAAGTATCTTTGATATAGTCCTGAGCAGTTTCTGGTCCTATGGCTGCGGCGAGCATCCCTCCAGTCAAAGAATGCAGTTTCTGATGCTTCAGAGCAAGTTCGCCGCGGTAATAGGCAACACCAATCGCTTCCTCGAATGAAAGTATCCCTGTGGCATAAGCAGCAGCAATTTCACCACTGGAATGACTGGTTACCGCTGTTGGGTAGATATTCCAAGATGCTAACAAGTTGACAAGGCAGAGCTGCACAGCAACGCTGATAGGTTGGCTGAGATGGATTTCCGCCACGCGTGTTGTCGCACTATCGCGCGTGAGCTCCTCTGCGACATAAAAGTCAGCCTTGATGTTCTATTGTACACAAAAAACTAGCAATGCTGTGTAAGAAACTTTCATACGTGCCTTCAAGTGACCAAGTTGCCCCAAGCCTTTTTAGGATGCCATCAGCTTCTCGCATGCTGCTACCGAAAACCGGATAGGCATATATGAGTTCCCGTCCCATAGCATGCCATTGCGCACCTTGGCCGTTGAAAACGAATGCTAGGCGTGGGCGCTTGAAGGTGCTGGAAGGTCGGAGTGTGGGATCTCGCAGACGATCTACTAGTTCGCCGATAGTTCGAGCGCGCACCGGCGCGACCCAAGGATGCATTGATCGTCGATGAGCCAGGGTATAGGCAAGATCGCTGGTGGGTGGCATAGTTGTTTCCAGATGGGCAGCGAAGCGGTTCATCATGGTTTGACAAGCAATGGGGTCCTTTGCGCTCAGGATGAAAACATACGATGGGTCAGCATCGATGTGTCCTTTACTGAAGACATGGCTGTTACTGCCGAAATGCCCATTGCCATTTCCTAGTTCATGTCCATTGTGCACCCCGTTGCCATTGTGCACCCCATTGCCATTGTGCACCCCATTGCCATTGGGCACCCCGTTGCCATTGTGCACTCCATTGCCGTTGCGCAGTCCGTTGCCGTTATATAGCCCATTTCTGGGCTCACTACTGTGAGTTCCTTTGACATGGATCTCAGCAGCTTCGAGAATCGCATGACCGTTCGTCCCTCCATATCCAAAGTTGTTGACCGAAGCACGTAGCAACTTGCCGTGAGGCCACGGCACTGGAGTGGTAGGGACCTTTAAGTGCCAGCCCCTTATATCAATCTCAGGATTTGGCTTCCTATAGTTGAGGTTTGGAGGAATAAGCCGATTTTTGAGAGCAAACGTTGTTTTTATGAGAGCTGCAAGACCGCTGACTGGCTCTGTATGTCCAAGGTTGGTCTTCACCGATCCAACAATGATTGGGTCATGAGCTTCACGAGACCTTCCAAACGTTCGAGCGATGGCTTCGGCCTCGATCGGGTCTCCTGCTGCTGTGCCGGTCATATGAGCTTCTACATAGCCGGTGTCAGTAAGATCAAAGCCTACGCGAGCGTAGCATTCTCGAATCAGCTTGATCTGAGCGTCTGCAGAGGGTGAGGTGATTGTGGTAGTTTTTCCGTCCTGGTTTAATCCAGTATCTCTGATAACCGCATGTATCCTATTACCAGCCCTAAGCGCGTCATCGAGAGGCTGCAAAATAAGTGCTGCGACACCCTCACCACGACCGTAGCCATGCGCACGCTCGTCCCAAGCGAAGCATTTGCCTTCTGTGCCAATAGCACTGTACAAGATTTGTCTATTAGCATCTTCATGTAATCTCCAAGGGATGAGATAGAGTGCTCACCCTATGGTAGATGCCGAGATGAAGGCGTCCTGAGTGAGAAGTGTGCTAGCGGCGCCAACTACTGAGATGTCACTCTCGCCCGAGCGGATGCTTTGGCACCCTTGGTGCACCGCAACCATACCAGCGCTGCAGCCAGTATCTATTGACATGCTGGGGCCTTTCAGGTCGAAAAAGTGTGATATACGATTAGCCATCATAGCAGTCCCAGTACCTGCGAGAAAGGCATGGGGAAGGACCTCAGCATCTTTCGTCTGAATCTCGTGATAATCCTTGTTGAAAGTACCAGCATAAACAGAAGTGTTCGTTCCAGCCAGGGTCTCAATGGGGATTCCAGCTTTGCTTCCAATTCAGTTAATGCTCTCAACATCGTTTTAATGAAAACTCACCATCTTCAGTAGCTTCATAGACAGACTCAAGTAGTAGTCTGACCTGAGGATCAAGGCCCTGCGTAGATTGATTAGATTCACAAACTCATGCCTCAATGGGAAAGGTCCCTTTCCGGGTTTCTGGACATACGCTAGCAACATCCGCAGCCAAGTTGAAAAAGGCGGCATCGAACAAGGCAACGTCTTCGCTCATAAAATAGCCCCCTTCAACATGGCTCTAAATGATCATTAGTCGACTAAATTTGGCGGTTTTCATAGGGTCTTTTCAACTTACTCGGCCGGCACGGGTGCTAGCTCGATGATACAGAGACTTGACGTCGAAGCGAGATTCTGGAATAGGTTGCCAGCCATCTCTGCCAGAGGCGCACAAATCCCAAAGCTGAGATGGTGATGTCACATTGCCAGGGAACCGACATGCCATACCAACAATAGCAATAGAGGTAGCATTACTTCGGGCCGGTTTATCAGCCATGCTGTGCCTGCTGTTTTCATAGGTGCCATTGGTCCCGTTGCTGATTGGCGACATGATTTGCGAAGGTTATCTCGATCAATCAAGATGTGTAATTTTCGGATTATTCAGCAATCCGTATTGCCGTTCTATTGTTGAACTCAGGGACTACCTTATAGGACTTGGAAACATGCTGCGTTCTCTAGATCTCCCGAAACAGCATCGAATATCCAGAATTCTTCCGTGGAGTGCCGTCAACTCGGATGTTTCCCGAACGGGGTTGATGCGCATGTGCATTTAACGTCGCCTTTACAGCCATCGCCACCTGTTTCCAAAACGGTTGCATTACGAGACGTATGATGTTCTCGGAGGTTTCCTGATACGACTTTCGGCAGCTGACGCATAGGTGGATCACGGCGTGGTAGACTGGGGATCGACTAGAGGATAGTGCATGCTGTATTGATCGTAGGATCCGAGCTCAGATTTCATTGCGCACGAAATACCGTGCGGTAAGTGACAAGGTTCGAATTGGCTAAAGAGCTTGACCTGCAAAAAGAGTGTAGCTAACAAAGGCGGGTGGTGCCGTGACTAGAAATCCGAACATAGTCACGTGCGACTTGGTCTAGTCAATACTCGATCATCCTAACTATAACACAGATTTTTGGTTGCTTCTACTACCTAAGAAAATCTTACCTAAATCTTCTCTATAGAACTCTTGTCCTAATAATAAGATAAGTTACCTAGAAAGCAGAATATCGAAGGTAGGCCAGTAAATAGTTAAAGTGAGGGTTACAGTCACCTGACAAAAGTTTGTTCCCGCGAGGAGCTTAGGCCACCACCACTACTTTTAATTATAACTTTAAAGCTATATAACTCTACTAAACTATAACTAAATTTTAATTTAAAATAAGCAAATTATAGCTATAGTTCTTAATATTTTATCTAAAACCTATGCGCCTTAATGCAGGCGTTAAGGCGGCGCGGCATACTTATAATTAGGCTAGCGATTAAAGAATTAGGTATTATAGCCTATACCTTTACTAAACTAGCCTCTACTATATTCTACTTAGTTTCTAAGTCACCTAGCTTATTATAGTAAGGATACATCTCCTAAAATTTCTTTTTAAGTGTCTACTAAAGGTATTTAATTAGGTTAAGGTCTAGTAAGTAGGGAGGCTATTTAATTATTATAATACTATATAACTCTAGAAAGTATCTTAAGTTATATATAGTGTAGATAGGTAAGTTATCTTATATAAAAAGCTCTCTAGGTGTCACGGTAGGGGCTCACGGGCAGGGAAGACAGGCACGTGTACGGATTCTATTGCTACAGACTAATCAACAGGCTCTCACTACAGGTAGTACAGAGTAGTAGACAGGACGTAGCTCGAAGAGCTATAGAAACTGCGCTGCAGCGGTTTTGCAGAACCCAGGTGCTCAGGCCCACAACCAGATTCTGTCCGTAGCCAATCAGAATCGTCGAGCGCTTGGCCACTTCAGCCAGCGCCGTGACAGTACCCCCCTCTCTAGGCGGAGCTCTGTCGACGCACTCACCTAGGCTTAGCTAGGTAACGACGGTGGTAGTTGTTAACAATCTCTTAGGCGTTCTCTAGGTGGCTAGCGGGGACCTCAGTAGGTTCATCGTAACCAGCCCACTTCACCAGGTACTTTAGGCGGGGGCGGCCTCCTCAGCCGCGGCGGTCCAGACGGGAGTCCAGGATATCCTCTACCTCCCACTCCTCTATCCCGTCAATCTCTATAGGTGGAGGGGGTTCTTGGTGTTGTCCAGGCAGAGGGTTCAAGGCAGCAGGTCTTAGCAGGTTCACGTGGAAGACAGGATAGATCTTTATAGATGCAGGCAGTTCCAAACAGTAGGCGTACAGGCTAACAACCTTAGCAATCTAGTAGGGTCCTAAGAACTTCCAGTCTAACTTCTTCTAGGGTCGGGCGGTCTTAATATTCCTCGCGTCTAGCCATACTATATTGTTCACTAGAAAGCGGCGGGCAGGCTATCTTTTTTAGTTAGCATACTTTTTGTGGCGTGCTTACGCTAGACAGATCTCCGCTCATAGATATTCGTGGATGGCGTTTATCTTCTAAGCAAGATCCTCTGCGTTATAGGCTGCAGGCCAGTTTTAGGTTAGGGCTAGTTCAAACCCCAGCCTTAGGTAATAACCATAGTTCGCGAAGAAGGGTGTTGTCTAGGTGCTCTCGTTAGTAGCGTTATTCGCGGCAAACTCTACTAGGGGCAGCCAAGTAGACTAGTCGTCCTATAGATATAACACGTGGCTGCGTAAGTACTGCTCCAGGAAGGAATTTGCCCTCTTAGTCTAGCCGTCAGTCTTAGGGTAATACGCAGTAGACAGGAGAGAGCGGATCCCTAGGCGTCGGGTTAAGTAACTCTAGAATTTAGACACAAACTAAGGTCCTTAATTAGATACAATAGTCTGAGGTAGGCCGTAGATCTTCTATATATATTTAGTAAATAATCTTAACACCTTCTCCGCATTGCAGGTTCTATTACAGGTAACAAAGTACCTTATCTTAGTTAGACAGTCTACAACCACAAGGATAGCATTATACCCCTAGCTCTCGGGCAGGTGCGTAATAAAGTCCATTAATACGTCTTGCCAGGCTCGCTTAGGAATTAGTAGGGGTTTCAGTACTCCCTACTTAGCTTCTTAGGACGCAGTCGTTCGCTTGCAGGAGTGGCAGTTCTAGATCTAGCACTTAACGTATTCTAACATGCCAGGCCAGTAATACTCCTAGGATAGGGACTCGTATGTGCGGGCTCTTCCTATGTGCCTAGTAATAGGGCTCTTGTGGTACATGCGTAGTAGTTCCGCATGTAGCTCCAGGCAGTTTAGGACGTACAGGCGGTCACGGTAGTATAGGTACCCATTCTGCTCCACGCACTCCGCGAGAGTAATTCTTTTATGCTATCTAGCGTTACTATAAAGTGCGGATAGGATTAATAAAAGCTTAAGGTCTATCTAATACCTATTATCAAACAGAGACTAGATTTATGGCGGAAGTAACAGTGCGGTCCTCTCAGGCAGTAAGATTAGGCGGGCAGGTTAGCTTATAGGGAGCAAGCGCAGAGAGTAATCGTCACTGAAGCAGACGCTCTTCCTTAGAGTAGTTCCACCCAGAGCTGGTTAGGTGTCGCCTAGGCTAGCAGCAGGGACATCTAGGGGAGGACTAGGGGGGGTTTCTTAGGAACCCTCTTGTAGGGTGTCTAGTTCGAAGTTCTCTTTCTTTAATACCACCTAGCTCTAGTGCTTAAGGCGTTCATCCCCCTCCTTAGGCAGGTCTCCTAACCTCCTAGTCAGGGCGTTGGGCTTTGCTCCTAGCTTGCCTAGTCAGTACATAATTTTAAAGTTAAAACGGGAAAGGAATTTAGCCTAACGGGCTTGTCGTCTATTTAGCAACTTAGTTGTCGTAAAATACTCTAGGTTACAGTAGTTAGTAATTACCTTAATAGGAGATGCTGTGCCCTCTAGCTTAGGCCTCTATTCCTTAAAGCAATAAATAATTGCTAGCAATTCCTTATTATAGATCTCGTAATTGCACTCTATAACTAAATGCTTCTTAGAGAAGAACGCCACTAGTCTTAGAATTCTATTATCTCTATACTATAATAGCACTCTAGCTAACACGTAGTCAGACGCGTTAGTCTCTAGAATAATTTCCTTGTCCTAGTTAAACGGGGCGAGAACAGGGGCTTCTGTAAACGAGGATTTTAGGCAGTTAAAGGCCTTTTAGTAGGTAGAGCTCTATTAAAATTTAACACTCTTTTTTATTAGTTCTACTATTAGTGCTATAATCTTTAAGAAGTCGCGGATAAATTAGTAGTAGAAATTGCTAAACCTAATAAACACTTATACGTTAGTTAGGCAGGCAGGCGTTAGCTAGTTCTAGATAGTCTTAACCTTCCTAGGGTCCATTCAGATCCCTTCTCTTCCCACAATTACCCTAAGGAAGGTAGTTTCTATTTTAAAGAACTCGCACTTCTTCATTTAGGCATATAGGCCAGCCTCGCGTAGGGCCGTTAGGACTTTCCTTAGGTAATCCTTATATTCGCGTCAGGTGCGGCTATAGATTAGAATGTCATCTAGGTACGCAGTACAGAAGATGTCAAGGTACTCTCACAGGGTGTCATTAATAAATCTCTAGAATATAGCAGAGGCTCCTATTAAGCTAAACAGCATTACTAAGGACTTGTATAGGCCAAACCTAGTTTAGAATGCAGTAAGGTATTCCTGGCCTTCCTTAATGCGTACGTTATTAAAAGCGGCGACAATATTAATTTTTAAGAAGTATCTTATGCCCTTTAGGTTATTTAGGCTTTCCTTAATTAGTAGGAGAGGGTATTAATCTTTAACTAAAATATTATTCAGTCCGCGGTAGTCTACGCAGAAATAGAGGCCTCTATCAGGCTTCTTAACAAATAAGACAAGGGAAGCAGCAGGAGAGGAGCTTAGACAGATAAATCCCTTACGTAGGTTCTCTTCTAGCCATTCTCGTAAGGCTATAAGCTTATCGCAGGACATTAGGTACAGCGGGCCAAAAGGAGGGGACTTACCTTCCAGCAGGCAGATATCATGGTCGTAGGCACGGTGTAGAGGGAGTTTCTCAGCCTCCTTAGGCGAAAATACGTCCACAAACTCCTAGAGCTCCTTAGGGAGGCGGGCCTTTAGGTCTACAGTATTAGAGAGGTTAGAGGGATCAGAGCTCGCTAGCAGCTCGTCAATCTGCTCAATCAACGCCTTAAATAACTAGTACTTCCTTCTAGCGTACGCCGCGCACGCTCGCAGAGACACCTTCGCGATGTCTAGGTAACGAAGCTTTTCCAGCCAGTCTAGTACAGAGTTAGGGCGTGCCTTCTTAGGCACATCATGCAGGGCATAGATCCAAGTTAGCCGTTTAGGGAGGTTACAGTGCTTATAGCAGTACTTACTATTGAAAGAGAAGGTATAGCTCGCGAACCCCACTTGGGGGTTGTGGAGCTTCATCTAGGGCATCCCTAGGATAACAGGATAGTGCGCTAACTACGTGGCTAGCAGGCAGATTGTCTCTTAGTAATCACCTACTTCTATAGTAGTTTTCAAGTAATAAGTAATAGACCTAGTCTTAGCTTCTTAGCCATTAAACACCTCTAGTTAAATAGGCCATCTTAGTTCCTGCAAAGGCAGGTCTCGGCCTTTAGCCCAGTTTAGGTCTATAAAACCTTTACCTTCAGCTCTAGTATCAGTTATAGCGTAGGTAGGAATTATCTCTTCCCCCGCCTTAAGGGTAACAGGCAGTATCATTAGGTTAGACCTTAGCTCACTTTCCTCGTACACTAAGAGTCCCTTAACAGATACAGCAGAAATACAGACCAGGCGGCGTCAATCCTAGTTGCGCAGTAAGGGAGCCTAAACGCGACTTAGTTCAGGCTTACCCTATTTACCAAATAGTCAAGGCTGCTTTAGGGGCTAGCACGGTGGTAGTTAGAGGGCGAATATAGAAAAGTCGTCTAGCAGCCTTAAGGAGGTGTAGGGGCTCAGCAGTGTATAGGATTAGCAGTATACTCTATATTACTAGAGCAGAATTACATAGCTAGGCGGTTATTAGGGTGCGGGCAGTCTCTAACCCAGTGTTAGGGCGATCCGCAGCGGAAGCACTCGTTCCTCTCTCGTCTACCTCTAGTAGTAAGGTTCCTCTAGGCACTTAGGTCTATAGGGTTAGCTAAGATAGTAGCAGGAGGGGGTGCGGGACGGGGAGTAGACAGGCGGCTAGTAGGCTCTCTAACAGTGTATCCGGGGGTCTTAGTAGACAGTGTTCCTCAGGCCTAGTTAACCTATTATTAGTGCTGGTGGTAGCGATTATTAAGCGTCTAGAAGTAATTAACGTAGGACGTATAGTCAGTAGATAGGGCAGGGCTATAAAGAAGCATATCCTAAAGTTCTTAGGAAATACCCTAGAATAATAACAGAACGAGCGCGCTCTCTAGCATCTCAGCTTCTAAGGCCAGGCGCTAAAACTCAGATAGGTAAGCAGTAAAGTCTAAGTTCTTCTGCTTCTATTAGAAGAGCCAGTTCTAGGCGTTCTAGGTACGGTCTAGGTCGCTAAAAGCTCTCTCTAAATACTTAAGCATCTACAGGTAATTAACAAATTAGGGGATTCCATATTAGATTTTTAGTAGCATTAAAGCGTACGCTTTCCCAGTAAGTCATCCAGCCACGTAAAGCATGCGACTAGTAGCTAGTAGAAATTAATTAGCATTCGCGTTTATCTTGCCATAGATCTATTAGATAAACTAGTGTAGGTCGCTTTGAGTTCTATTAAATTCCTTTAGGTCAGGTATTCTCTCACTAAGGCTAGGAGTTCAGGAACTTAGGGGAGTAGCAGGCGCAGGCGGTCCCGCTAGGTCATCTGCGGTGGCCTTAGCAACGGCAGCGGGGGCAGGGGGGGACAAGGTAATGGTAGGGGGGGTCTGTACCGCTGGTGTGGCCGCAGCGGCAAGCTGGACCTTCTTGATCTCAAGTCAGGTGATCTGTTTCTGGTCGGTTGCCAGCTGCTCTCTTTAATATTAGACGACAGCCTCTCTCTCTATAACCTAGGTTTGAAGAGACCGTGCCTAGTCCTAGGACGCGGTAAGGGTCTCCTCCAGCTTTTAGGTGTACTAGACGGTGTTGCGTAGATAGATAAGCCATTCTCCAGGGAGGGCTGCAACGCTAGCAGTAAGTTCCTCTAGCGTCTCTAGGGACGAGGGAGGCTCAGGACAGTTCATGGCGGTGTAATACGCGTGCCTGTAGGTAGGAGCTACGTAATGTCACGGTAGGGGCTCACAGGCAGGGAAGACAGGCACGTGTACGGATTCTATTGCTACAGACTAATCAACAGGCTCTCACTACAGGTAGTACAGAGTAGTAGACAGGACGTAGCTCGAAGAGCTATAGAAACTGCGCTGCAGCGGTTTTGCAGAACCCAGGTGCTCGGGCCCACAACCAGATTCTGTCCGTAGCCAATCAGAATCGTCGAGCGCTTGGCCACTTCAGCCAGCGCCGTGACACTAGGATAGTAGTAAGGCAGTAGGCTGTACTAGAGGGCGTCGCAGTAGCTCTACGACGTGTAGCCTCGCCTAGGGCGTGATAAATTGCGGGTTATAATTACTAGGGGACTACGCCTAATTACCCCCCCTAAAGCTATCTAGATCGCGCCCTAAACTATCCGCGTAGGCTGCTAAGTAGTAGATATTACTTTTATTATATTTTTTAACTATTTTTATATAAGTAGGCGCTATACTTATTAAGTATTATAGCTAGATCTGCGCGCGATACTACACTTATCTAAAAACTTAATAATAGGATCCCTATCTTACGCGTAGTAGAGCTACTTACGCGTAAAAACTTAACGTTTTTTTATAGTAGTAGTACTAATTAATAATCTGCGCTTTACTTAGCATTTATAGTAGAAGGCTTAGGCAAGAGATTATTAGATTATATAGTAAGAGACTATTACTTTACTACTTTACATATTCTATAGGCCTCCCTTATAATATAACGCGCTATATTTAATTTTAAGATACTTTTTAATAACTTAAAGTAGGTAGTAATAGTACCTATACGTTATTTTAGGTAGATAGCCTACTTAATGATAAGATCCTGGGATAACTACCTAAGTAGCTAAGACAGGTCAAGCGGTTGGTTTTCGCGGATGAGAGGCAGGGTGCTGTGAACGAGTAGTCACTGATCAGAAGTGCGTTACTGAAGAGTGGCTGTAAGGTAACTGCTTGATTGAATATCTGAAGTTGAACACAATGAGCCATAAGGGCCCATTGCCTATTGCTATATACTTGTGGTTCACATTGTTCCGCAATAAGCCATAAGGGCTCATTGCCTATTGCTATATACTTGTGGTGCTCGTAACCCTCAGTCAGAGGAGTCCAAGGAATCCTTGGTGGCTGCTGTACGAGGAGCATTCCTCTGTGGCTTATGTACGAGGAGCACGCCAAGACCTTCCCTCGTGCATGCGGCACTGAGGAGGTCACGTGACCTGTGCCCCCGCGTTATATATAGTTGGGTTAGTTGGCCGCCGTAATTCCTTAACTTAACCGCCGTGCCTCTCCCTTCAGGTTCGTAACACTTAATTATGCCTTACGTAAGAGCTTTTAGTATTCTAGCGTTATATAACTTTATTAACTGCGCGTTTTAAGTAGCTAAGGTAGTTAGCGATTTTAGCGTTACTATAACTACCTTCCGCCTATGTAAGAATGTAAACGCGTTATAATTCTAATAATGCACCTTTGCGTATTTAATTACGCGAAATTTGCAGGCTAAAAGGCCTTATATTAATAGAGTTATGTGGTGTTAAAGAAAGGAGAGGTCTATTGAAACTAAGGTGGTAGGGAGGGCCCGTGCCCGCGGGAACAAACTTTTGTCCTACTACTGTAATACTACGCTGGCAAGCTGTTAGAACAATATTATAGCCTATCTCTAGAAGCTTCATAGGCTACTACTAAGCCTGTGAGCTAGAAAAATCGACTTACTAGAACAATTTATTACAGCTCTAATACTTAATAATCTAAGTTCTAAGTATAACTACCTAGTAACAGCGATTACTTAGGATTTTAGATTAAATAAGGAAACTAATCTAGAAGCTATATGTAGTTAAATAATAGATAAGTCTAGACGTCTAAAATTAATTAGATCTAGCTTTAGTAGCTTATATTAAAAGAGCTATAAGCGAAATAGATCTAATAGCTCTAGCGAGGAGAACTATACACCACGACTAAGCTTTAGTAGCTTATATTAAAAAGGCTCTAATAGCTCTAGTAGTTCTAGCAGCTCTAGTAGCTCTAGTCTAGATCCTTAGTCCAAGGATGTCAAAATAGCTCTCTTAGCAAGTTATCCAAGACAGAGCCAAAAACGCTGCTCTTACTGCAAGAAACAAGGGCATCTAGTTAATCAATGCCTAGCTAAACAGCCCTACTAAATAGCTTACTAAGCTAGAACAGCTCACTAGCTTAAGGGGGCGTGTTGGAGAATAAGCTACTTAGCTGTTCTCTAGCTATCAGGATTCTCATTAGAATCCAGGTGCTCAGGATCACACCCGGATTCTGTGATCAATTTAATCTAATCGATCACCAGGAGCTACTCTAATACAGATCTATCTATTAGAAACAAGATGTATTACGATCGTTAATATGCCACGTAAGCTACTCTAGTAGAAGCTACTAGAAGGATACTACTAGAGAAGGATAAATAGCAATAGATCTAGTAGATAGTTCTGCAGAGGAAAATAGACAGAGTAGTTTAGTTAATTACTTCTCTCCTCTCCCCTAGCACATATCTTGTCTCTCTCTTTCTAGAACCTTCCTATCTGCCTCTAAGCCTATAGTAGAACAAGTAGCAACGTCTACCTCTGAGTCTGCTATAGGACAAGCAGCCTCTCTTCTATAATATCTATAATAGGCTTTTAGAGTTCTAAGTTTATAAGCTTACTATCTTCCTATACTAAGGTATAAATACTAGTTATTTTATTATTTAAACTAATTATTTATATTTTCTTAAATATATATTCTTTAATTAAATAGTTATTTTTCTAATATAAGTTTATATAACTTATTATTTAGCTTAATAGCTTTTTTTAATAATTTTATAAAGTTAGTAATATTAGTTTTAGCTTTTATAAGTTCTTTATATATAGATAATATAAGATTTTATTAATATTTATATATAAAAGTATTATTATTCTATTTAATTTTAGTTAAGTATAATTAAAATAAAGTAGTATAGTTAGTAGCTAACTTAGTTTACTTTAAAGTCTAGAACTTTTATTCTATAATAACTAATTTCTTAGTAAGTAAGTAGTTTTACTATATTTTAATCTTAAATATATTCTAATCTTTAACTAGATTAGTATTTTTATAATCCCTAATAAAGTTATTTATATAATATTAAATAATAAAGTTAGCCTATTTTTCTATATTACTTTATAAGTAGATAGTAGCTAAGATAACCTTATTATTATTTTTAATCTTATCTTTAGCTAAGTAAAAGTAATAGTTAACTTAGAGAAGCTAAGCTTTAAGCTTACTATAATCGCTATAGTAAAAGTTAAGTTTATAAGTATAAATTATAGTACCTCTAGTCTGATAAAGCTTTAGAGTATTTACTATAATATTACTTAATATAAAAGTATTTAAGATATTAAGTATATAAGATCTTAAGTAAAAGTATTATAAAACTTCTAGTATTAAAACTCTAGGTAGTTAGTTTTTATAAATAAAATTATAGTATAATAGATATAATTCTTTATATAATCTATTATAACTTATAACTTAAGTTAAATATAATAAGTTATAAAGGCTTATTACTTATAACTATATACTTATACTTTATATACTCTACTTAGTTACTTAGTTACGCTAAGTAGTACTAATTACTAAGTATCTGTTAGAGATATAAGCTACTCAGCTAATCTCTAGCAGAATCTAGGTGATCAATACCTCACCTGGAATCTATCTAGATCACTATACCCTAGCGATCCCTACGCTCTTACAACTAGAGTAACACGACTATATCACTAGTGTAAGAAATAGATATAGATTACGCGTGTACTACGTAATCTATAGCTATTAGCTAAGTATAAATACAAGTAGGATAGTCAAGTAGGTAGAGACAAGAGCGAGTGCGAATACAATCAAGCTAGATCAAGTGAGATCAATTCATCCTTCTTCTTTGATTAATCTACTCCTCTCCTAGAATCCTTCGATCAGGCTGCCTCTAAGTCTACTGCGGACAAGTAGAAAGCAGAGACCTCTACCTCTGAGTCGATAGTAGAACAAGCAGCCACCCCATATCTTAACAGTATCCTATAGCTTAGTATAGAGAGTGCTTAGTTACTTAGTAGTACTAAGATATACTAATTACTAAGTAAGTTACGTAACTATAACTTAGTAAGGAAGGGTGCGGCGTAGCGTTTTAGGTCGCATCCTTTAACTATTACTAGTCTAAGGGCGTAAGGCCTTTTAGGATTGTAATATTAAACTAGTATATCTTAGCTAGTAGATAGGCTAGAGATGTAATAGTTAGTTATTTAAAAAGCCAAGATCTAGTAGAGTAACCTAGCATCTTTATTTTCTACTTAGTAAGCTACTAGAAGATTAGATATTAGGTTAAAACTAGAGAGAAAAAAACTAAAAAGTAAGACTTAGATACTTTACTAAGAGACTTATAATATAGTACTTTTATAGTATATATCTATTATAATATAGCTACAGCGTCTTACTTTAGCTTTCTAGACCTCTAGCTAATGCTTAATAAGACTTATATTTTAAAAACTATTTTTTAGATTTAACTATATAGTAAGCTATATAAGCTTAGTAATACTCTAGAAATCTATCCTAAGCTTCTTTTAATATAGTATTATATATTAGAAGCGTAAAAAAAAATATATTATATATAATATCTATAAATAAAGGTATAAAACTATAATTTACTACTTTTCTACTTATTCTACATTCCTTAGGTATTTTATAATCTTACTATTCCTTTAAAGATATTTATTATTACTTAGAAATAATTATAAAGGTAAATATTAGTTATTATATATATCTATTAGATATATATTTTATCTATATAAAGTATTCTAATATTATTAATAATTAGATAGCTAGCGTAGATAAGAATTTATAATTTACTTACTTTTCTTACTACTTTAGATAGCTATGTCTTACTAACTATTATAGCTTAATATTAAAGTTTAATACTAATTATATTTTCTTTTACTATATCTATAACCTTTATATACAAAGTATTTTACTAATACTAATATATAAAATTAAATTTTAGTAGTGTGCTAGTGCACAGGGTTACTAGAGACTCTATGTAGGACTAGTGCTGACTAAGCCTCGAGTATAAGAGCAGGGCTATCATAAAGGGCGACGAAAAAAGGAACCAACGACGGAATCTCCTCTCTCATGTCACTTCAGACCAGATAGCAATACAGCTTTAGTCTCTACTCTTTTACTCTTTCACCCTGCACTGGAGTCGCCTTGTAATACAGATCTACCTTAGTAGATATCGTGGTCTCGCACACTCTACCCCCGTTTAGTAGTTATAAAGATATCGCTAAATTAGTTAAGTCTTTACTAGATAGCTATAGCTTAAAAGTTAATACAGTAGGGTGACATAAAAAAAGACCACAAGAAAAAGTTACTATTTTTAAACTAGTATAACTATGCGGATATTAACGCTAGACTAGTAAGGATTAGCTTATTTTAGAGCCAAGAAGTAGGAGATTAATCTTAACGTATCACGTGATGCTTAGTCAGCACCTTGGACCTGTTAAATCACGCTAAACATGAGCTTTTAAAGATTAATAGGTTTAGACCTTTATTTCTATATTAGTAAGCTATAAATTTCTAGTTTTTAAATCTAAATATATTTATATTTAATATACTAGTAATATACTAGGTTACTAGTATATATTATATATCTAGACTATTATTTAAATAATAAATAGCTTTTAAACGATATATTAATATTCTAACTAGTAGCTGCTTACTAATACTTAGTATACTAGCCCTTAGCTTCTACTACCTTATTATATCGTCTAGGCATGGATAAGATACAGTTATCTATATCCTGTTAAGGTATTTTTAGCCACTCTTCTAGGATAGCTGTAATAAAATTATTAATACCTTTCTCACTAGCTCCTACGCCAAGGGAGCTAGTAGGTCGCTTAATAAGCTGATCTTTTAGTAAGCTCTATACGTTTTCTATTAGATTTAGATCTAGACTATAAGGTAGATAATTAAAAATCTTAACGCGATTTCTTTTAAACTAGCTTAAAACGTTTTTAGCCTTATACATTTTAGCGTTATCTTGTTAAAAACTCTAACCTAAATAGAAATATATTAGTATAATAATATCTAGATTTAAAACTTATATATATATATATTAATAATATATATATAATTAGAAAAACTAAGTAAAAATAATAAGGTAACTTACCTCGTTTTATTTGAGGTTTAATATGAGGTATTAGGTATTTCCTAATATAGTGATAATTTTAATAACTAATAGTAGTTTTTGGCGTTTTAATAACTACTAAATTAGATCTGCCTCCTATCTAAATCGCTCCCTAAACATAGATAGTTATATTGTAAGCTGTAATATTATTAGTAAGCTATATAATAAAAAACTAAAGTACTAGAAAAAAACTAGATATAAAATAGAATATTTTAGCCTATTAGAAATATTTTTAAACTTACTTGTATTCTTTATAGAAACTAAATCCTTGCTAAATCTCTAGTTTCCGCGTTTTCTTATATATTCTAATCTAGATCTATAGCCTTATTAGATTCCTAACTTATTAGAAAATATAATACGGTTAAAATTAATATTTCCTAGCTCTTTTAGCTTTTTCTTAGCGTAACTTAATTGAAATTTAGCCTTTTTTTAGTTTAAAATCTATTTTTTAGTATAGGTATTTATACTCTACCCTTCTAGCTTTAGAACTCTTTAGAGTGTTCTAGAGCTAAAATCTAGATTATTTTCTTTTAATAATCTCTTATTTTGCTTTTTAGGGCTTCTAGTAATATCCCTATTAATAACTCTTTTAGCTCTAGGAGAAACTTTTAAAACTCTGCCTGCACTAGCTCTTTTTGGCTAACTAATAGCTTTTTTTTTTCTCTTAATTCGTTCAATAGCGTTATATATTAATTGTAGGCCTTTATTATAGTAATTAATTATATTTTTAATAGGAGTTTTTGTTTTAAGAAAATAGTTAATTTTAGCTTTAAATTTTGAAAATTTTAGATCTATAATAAGGAAATACAAGGTTAGGTTACTTAAGGTAGAAAGTAGTTAATATATACTAAAATATTACTAATAGCTGACTAAGCTAAAGCTTATATAAGCAATTGCTAAAAATTTATTTATTTTTTAATTAAATAACTAACTAATATAAGCTAGCTAAAAATTTGCTTACGTAATCTTTACTAACTATATTATCTAGGAAAAAAGTTATAGCTATTTTTATACGTCTACTAACAAGATCTAGAGGCTTAAATTTGTTAGATTTTTTCTACCTTGATATCTTAGATGAATACTGGAGAAAGGGAGCTGACTAAGTAAAAGTGGGGACGCTAAAATAATCTCCTACTTTTTGGCTTTAAAATAAGCTAACCCTTACTAGTCTAGCGTTAATATCCGCTTAGTTATACTAGTTTAAAAACAGTAACCTTTTCTTGTGGTCTTTTTTTATGTCACCCTACTGTATATTATAGTTATAATAGAATATATTAATATATTAATCTAAAAATAGAAGGTTTAGAGTTATATAGTATACTTATTAGGTTATAAATATAGCTTTTTTTACTCTCTAGTTTTAGCCTAATATCTAATCTTCTAGTGGCTTACTAAGTAGAGAATAGAGACGCTAAGTTACTCTACTAGATCTTGACTTTTTAAATAACTAACTATTACACCTCTAGCGTATCTACTAGCCAAGATATACTAGTTTAAAAACTAGTACTTTTTGTTGTGGTCTTTTTTTCTGTTACCCTACTGTATATTAAGGAAAAAAACTTACTACGTAGATAAATGTTTTTTATATTTTTTATAACTAACTTAGTAAGTAGGCCTATCCTAACTCTAACTTAAAGCTTAGGCTACTTTAACCTTAACCTTTACCTATACTAGAGTAACCTTAACCCTACCCCTACCTATACTAGAGTAACTTTAACCTAACCTTAACTCTAGCACGGGCTACCTAACCCTAACCCCTACCTATAGTCTGTGCGACCTTAACCTAACCCTAACCTAACCTTAGTGTTAGTCTAACCCACTCGCCGGCCTATATAGGCTCTAATATCTGTTAAGCTAAAATAGTTTAACAATTAGAAATTTTCACTATGCTCTTTTCTCTATTACCCTACTGTAGAGTATAATTATATATTCTATTTGATAGTATAGCATAACTTATCCCTAGGGAGAATAAAGATAACTAGTTAATTATTAGCACTATGCTTTTATAGCAAAAGCTATAAATAGTTAGCGAATAGATTAATGCAACTAACTATACATGTGTACATTAGCCTTTCTATTGGGCGATTAGCACCTTTCCTAGCATAGCTAACATTTGACTAAGAGTATGTTCACATAAAAAGTTGCACATTCAACGTTTGAAGATGAGACGAAATTTCATTCAGCAAAGGGGAAAATCGCGTCATAGATTGGAGAAAATCAAGGAAAACGGCGGAGTAGGCAATCGCACAATTTTGAACACGATAGTTGATGAGATATTGAAGCCCACTAACATCTGTAGTCAGACTTCAATGACTTCTAAACAAGGGATGCAAGTCCTTGTTCTGCGGTGGTCTGAGGCAGGGCGGTCTCCTGGGGATTATAATTGAGCGTGAGGCTGCGACCGCTCTATAATGGGCTCAGCCTGACGTAGCATTGCCGCGGCATTCGAAATAGCCGCTGCTCAGAATCCATACTGTCTAATCCTTTGGGAACAGGCTCAAAGTTAAAGTTCAAGACCAGAAGTATAAGGTTGATTCGAAACTCCATGAGCGCAAGATTTCTGCCTATTGAACCGCAGAACTGTTAGCAAGATGCCTCCCGCTAGTTCAACTCGATATCGAGGACGACCAATACTTGAGAGCGTTGTGAGGATTTAAACATACCATAACACATGCGGGGCCCCGCAGAGAATGCCAAGCGTGGGTACTGACGAGGATTGAAAGAGCCGTCTTCTGCCAGCCACCGCTCTGGCTGGAAATCATCCATACCCTTTAGATCATAGTACGACTCGAAGCTATCCTTGGAGTTACGTGAAGTCGTTGATCTTGATGTCTCTTGGACATCAAACTGCTTTGTGCCGACATAAGGGTTAAGGAAAACAGTAGCACCCTTCGGGATTTGGTAACCGAGCACTTGAGTAACCGCCGTTGTTTTTCTAACAAATCGCGGGGACGTGTTTGCCACTCGTATGGACTCTTCAACGTACGCATCCAGGTATGGGATCGAAGTGCTTGAGATGTCTTTTAGTGAAGGCATCTCTCCCTCTCCTTTTTTCGGGAGCGCATCTGCCAATGCTTTGCGTAATTTCTGTTGCTTGTCTGGGTTGGCCGTAAGATACTTTATTGACCAGGAGAGCAGCACAGCCTTCGTCTCATGCCCCTAGAGCCGGTTGTGTGTCAGCGGCTCTCGCTACGAATCATCTTCTGATAAATTTGGCATGTTACTCACAGCAACTAGCAGCATGAAAAGCTCATCGTGTATTTCATCTCTGACTAATGAGGAGAATCCAATGTTCATAGGCCCTCCTTGACGTATCTGGGCCAAAAGTTGGCGTCGCACTCCTGTAACCACAGCAGACGTCTCCTCGAGCTCGATGAGTTGGTCTTCGGAAAGTTTGGAAAGCTCGACGCGAGTGCTTTCAATACGTTCGTTGATGACATTGATCTTCCATGCCAATCTCTGCTTGTAAGCGGGCTGCTGCCTAAGATACCACAGCTTCCACGCTGGGAACACCGACCTCAAGGACTGGGCTATCGTGCTTATGAAGAATGACACCGTGTCGCACATGTAGGGCTTCACTATCTTTGGTAATATAGCCGCGGAGTCCAATGATGCTGGCTGAGTTGTGACTGGAGCTGCCTTAAGTACATCGTTACGTGCGCTGTTGATTGCGTTCTCAGGAGTTCCAAACACCACCTCCCAAATCAGTTCGAATGCTGCTACATCAAAGCCGTCAAAACAGCTGAATGGCCTATTACCAGCCATTTCAGCCTGGGCTTTGAATAATTCAACCAATCCCAGGGCACATCGGTAAATCTTGGGCTCTGCGACACGTCGCAGAAAAGCTGTACCAGTCACACCTTCCCAGAATTTTCTTTGAGCCTTAAACGCAGGCGTGGTGAGCTTGACCAAACTACAGTGCGGGAGAAGGTCGCGATAGGCATCTTGTGTCCTAGCAGCACGGTCGAATACGTTGGTGCGGTTGCTAAGGATATCTTTGACTTCGCGTACGTCGTCGATAATGATTGTAGGCTTAGAAAAGGGTGCAAGGAACAGCTGGGCAACAGGTGATCCCAGAGTCTTGTTTTGATTAAAAACCCATTTGTTGGGCTCGTGTTTGATTGCCGCGAGAAGCCCTGGCGAATCTCCCCATAAACGCTTTGCTGAGGCCAAATGATACGGAATTCCAGGATATGGGTTGGGGTATGCTCGCCTGAGCAAAAAAAGTGCAAAGGTCGATAGGCATACGCCAATCAAGAAGGGACTGCTTAAAGATTCGATCATAACTAAGTATACACGCCAGAAGATGTGATTCACTAGAAAGAAAGCGACTGATCCCGCATTCAGGTGGGATTTGAACTACTATGTTGCCAACCCAGGAAGTATGAAGCTAGGGGTTTGGAAAGCGGAAGTTGCCTAAAAGGGAACGGACTTCAGATTGGTGATTTCCGATTTCCGACCTGGATGACGCAATTTCCTAATGTTTCCCAATACAGAAACTAACGTGTTGAGGCCTGCAATTTTCTTTTCTACGGAAAGTTTCATATTCATGTTTATTATATACCCGATTAAGTAGGAATGACCTGTTTAGGTGATATGATGCTTTGGAACGCCGCAGGTAACATTCACCATGGAGATGTACGAAGCCTACTATCACAGACTTGAATTTCAATTCACCAATACAGGAAACCTCTTAGCTATCCTGTTGGGTTCATACCTGTTCTATTGGATTCTCATAGTTATTTACCGCCTCTATTTCCACCCTTTAGCGAAATTCCCGGGTCCCAAGCTTGCTGGAGCAACCTATCTTTACGAATTCTACTACGACCTATACCCTCACAAGCTTCGCTATCTTTGGGAAATCGAAAGATTGCACAAAATCTATGGTCCAATCGTGCGCATAAACCCAGTCCACCTGCATATCAATGACCCAGACTTCCTGGACGATATCTACGCCAGCGGCAAACACAAACGCAATAGGGATGCATGGTTCTACCGATCGGAGCGTGATGGACCACTTGGGTGGTCCTTGTTCCAAACAGTCGAACACGATGTACATCGTGTGCGTAGGGCTGCACTGAGTCCCTTCTTCAGCAAACGAAACATTCACGCGCTGGAAGGTCTAATTCTCAGCAAAGTCGACGAGCTCACAGAACGCTTCGCTATTGCTCATCAAAATGCCGAAATCGTGCCGCTGCTTCATGCAGCTGGAGCTCTTACTATGGACATCATCTCAGTATATGCGTACGGAACGGACGTCCAAAAGATACAGCGAAAAGATTGGGCTGGCGAGGAGCTCGAAGCGTACAGCAAATTGAGCCAGCTAGGACCCTTTGGTCGTCATTTTTCATGGATTTCCAAGATGGTTCTAGTAATGCTTCCCATGTATGTGGTGGAGAAGATCAGCCCGGCTGCTGCACTTATTCCAAGAAATCGGGCGTTCTTTCAAGACTTAATCAAGGAGGCTCTTTTGTCTGGAGAAGCGCGCTCAACAAAAAAAGTCGCCAAGCAGACGATCTTCCAAGACATCATCCAGAGTAACTTGCCGCCAAGCGAGAAAACCCCCGCTCGTCTCTCGGCGGAGGCAAATTTGCTTCAGATTGCAGGTACCGAAACAACTGCAAGGACGCTGGCGGTGCTTATGTTCCACCTCATCGATAACCCGGCAGTTTTGAATCGCTTGCGTAGGGAGATAGCATCAAAGGCTACTCTCTCGGCCTCAGAACTGCGTCTAGCCGAGCTAGAGGCTATGCCTTACTTCGTAAGTTGATGTTAAAATATAAACCCCTACTCCGCTCTATGCTATCCCTGGCAAAAGACTCAGTGCTGACACGCTGGGCACAGTCAGCAGTAGTAACTGAGGGAATTCGTCTGTCCCATGTCGTTTCTAGTCGTATGCCTAGATACGCACCGGATGAGCGAATCAGATATCACGAATGGCTAATCCCTGCAGGGGTGAGTGAATGTACCATATGCTGCCACTCAATTCCACCCCAACTGACCGGTAAAAAGACACCAGTTATGCAGTCGCACTATCTGCACCACACAAATCCAAAGATCTTTCCAGATCCTTATGCTTTCAATCCACAACGCTGGCTCGATAACCCCGATCTGAAACCCAAGTACTTCATGGGTTTTGGTAGAGGATCTAGAATTTGCTTAGGAATCAAGTGAGTATATGGGCTTTGCTAAACTTCATCCTCTGAGCTAACGTCAGCCAAAACCATAGTCTAGTGTACGCAGAGTTATTCCTTACAGTGGCTCGTGTCATGACACGTTTCGATATGGTGTTATACGAAACAGATAGAGCAAGGGATGTAGATGTGGTTAGGGACTGCATCATTGGACTTCCAAGCCCTCAAAGTAAGGGTATTCGCGTTATAATAACCAACGATAAAATGGCTGTGGGTCAGTGATACAATCTTCGAATCATCGTCCTAGAAAGAATGTCCAGTTTGAGCCACAGGTTTCATGTGGCAGCTGCTTCATATTGATATTACAAGATATCTTTGGACTATGCATTTATTCAACCAAACTTGCGTGAATTAATGACCAGATTTAACTTGTATTCCCTTGATTGAAGCCAGAAGCAACTAATTCAAGGTTATTGAGAGAGAAAACCTAGCGTGCAGGGTTCAGAGCGTGACGTAACATTTACGGGAAAAATGTATATTAGTGTGTTTAAGCTATTCCTACATAGACTGCGTATGAATAGGTCTTTGAGATTCTATGAAATGCATCTAGATCCCTCCTAAAGCTAGCTCAATTAGTCAAACTCCGAGTAGATCTACGCCCTATACGGCTAAAGTCGCCTTCATTTCCAAAAAGAACAAGTTCCGACGCAGCCCCGGAAAAGCATACATGTCTCCAAGAAAATTTGTAAAGCTTTGGGCCTTTGAAAAGAACCGACTGGTGCCGTCCCAGGGTTTTGTCACTCCGTTCAGTCGCACTCCAAACTTTTGACCACTCATCTTTCTATTCTTTGGATATCTCAACATGTCTTCCTATCCGCTCAATGGCAGATATGCCATAGTGACTGGAGCTGGCTCAGGCATTGGCCACGCCGTTACCAAGCTTTTACTCTCATCTGGGTGCTCCGTTATGCTCGCAGATCTCAAGCTCCGTCCAGAAGCTTATCAAACACTGAACGACTACAGTTCCACTTCAACCTCAGTGACTGCCATTTTCCATCCCACAGACGTATCAGATTGGAAACAACTGAGCTCCCTTTGGGAGGCCGCTATCCATTCCTTTGGTCGTGTTGATATTGTCGCTAGCGTAGCTGGGATTTACGAGCCTCCCTCTAGTAATTTCTGGAACCCACCAGGGATCTCTCCGACATCAGAAGACCCAGCCGATGCCTCCATTGGGCAATACAAGACTTTTGCGGTCAACCAAGTTGCCCCCATTAGACTAGCGCAGATGGCAATCGACTATTGGACGCAACATCGCGAAATACAGGGCAACTTCCTGGTGGTCGCTAGCATCTCAGCATATCTCCACTCCATAGAGACACCCTTGTACATGGCAAGCAAGGCGGCGTTGGTTAGCTTTATCAAGTCGCTCGGTGGGCTCAAAGATCTGTTTGGCATACGAATCTCCGCCATATGTCCTGGCCCTGTTCTTGTAGGTGTCCCTTCGGCTGTCTAGGCTTCGTTTTCTTCAAGAACTCGACTAACTCAAAATGAGCAGACCCCGATTTTCGAACCGGGATGGAACAAGAAGCTGACCGTAGACGATATCCATCTTACACCAGAAGAGTGTGCATCTGTGGTTCTACGCGTACTCCAAGAACCTCAATGGGGCACTGGTAGTATCGTAGAGACTCAAAAGATCGGTGACAAAGAAACATGGGAAGTTACTGTTGATAATGTGCATCTAGAACGACTTTACCCGGCGAAATATGGAAAGCCAAGCGCACGGATCATTGAAAGCAGGCAGAAACTTGTGAGAAAGATCCAGGCAACTGGGCTGAGAGACCATCATGGATAAAGCTGGTTGTATGCTAGGAACTTCATATTAGGAAGATACAACCGTGACTTTCCGATCAGTCAATTTTCAATACCAGACTCTCAAGTCCTGAATCCATTTGTTGTTGCCGATTCCAATGTCATATGTGAAGGTGGCGAGCTAGATTGAAGAGTTTCCAAAAACGCTCTTACTCTCAGTTTTTGGCTAATCACCAGCTTCTCGGCTCCCCATTTCGAACCTATCCTATTCTTAATGTGACCGAGCAACGTACACAGCTTATCAATGTGCAGAAGGAGAGCATGTTGAACAAGCTGTAACCGTATTTCTGGCACTTGGATCTCATAATTCCCAAGAGTGATATCAGCTTCCAGAAGCTGCGACATATCATGGATTGGTTTATCATTGCTGGGAGGATGAATGATACGGCCTCCAGTATCTATATCCAGGAGATCCCATAGTTGTAAGTTCTGAGAGCTGGCCTCATGGTAACGGCGCCGTTTCTGACTTGTGTACCTCTCATGTGATCTCTCCTGTGATCTCTCCTGTGATGGCCAACAAGCGACAACAGTTTCTGCTAACATACCGAGCTGCTGCGCAATTGCTGCAAGAAGCATACTGTTATCAATGCAAGCGTTACATTGTCTACAGGCAAGTATCTTTTCGGTAGTATTCATGCCACAAGCAAGTGCCATGAGACCAACGTCGAGCCCTACATCAGAGTTGCTATCTGTAGCGCCAGAACATTGCGTGCCCATTTTTTCCAATGCTTCTAGCATCATAGGAACGCACAGACACGTACCTCCTGGAGTAGGAGTCATTTTGTGCTCAAGAGGACAAGAGCTTGTGCTGCTAGGAACAGCAGCATGTCTCAATCTTGTCGACAAAGATGACATGATCGGTGCAGTAAGATTGCTCGCGCAAGAGCCGGTTGACTGTGATACTCGAGAGCGGTGTGTATGGGAGCCCGTTGACGAGCTCAATCTAAAGCTGGCTCCCCAGGGCTCGGCACTGCCTTGCAGTCCCTCAATCCCACATGTGTGCGCGTCTTTAACTTCTTGTAGAAACGGCATGTTTCGTTCTTGTGGCGTTTCCGAGAACGACTGATCGACATTCAACGTCTCAGATGTTGATAAAGAAGTGGATGAGATTGAGGAGGCATTTGATATCGGGTCGCTGGACTGCTTTGGACTAAGATCGTACAAAATTCCAGTGATATCAGCCCCGAAATCTTTGTCTTCCATCGCGCTCTGCAAGCTTCTTCCCTTTTCTGAACTGTGATCATCGGAGGCTGGCTTATGGCATGGTGTAGCTCCGAACAATGAGGCTCGCCCATTATCCGTGACTTGTTGGTTTTCGCCACTGAAAAAGTCCCAGAGCATATCTGGCCCACATGGTGTAGGCGGTAGTGTCCATTCAAGGTCTGGGAATGTCGCAGGTGGAATTGGAGAATTCATTATGGAGGCTTCAGCTCTCGCATTTGCGTGTACCACCTCTGGTTGCTCATTCGACGCTTGTGCCGTTTTAACGTCTTTCTCAGAAATAATGTCTTTTGATTTTCGGCGCAGTTTGTTTGCGGGGCTGTCTCCATATACATGTGATGGATAGGTACAGAGTCTAGATGCAGCCCGGCATCTTTCGCAGCCATTTTTATCGCCGCTGCACTTCAACTGCATCGCGGAAGCGATTAGTAAATAACGTAGACAGATGAACAGAGGAGTCAACCTTTCGCGTACGGCATGTATTACATGCATTTCTAGTGTAGCCTCGTGCTTCAAATCCGTCGATACTTTCTAGTTGAACGTGTTCGACATCATTTGTGTCTGTGTTGTACCGGAAAGTGCCGAACATCTGGTATGTTGTGTAAGAATTGACGTTAATGATAACCGTGGAAAGATCTTCAAGTAAAGGATAGAGAAGTTCAAAAGAGTGAATATATAACTTGTCAGGCAAGCAGCGATGAATCACGCTACCCTCGGCTGGGGACATTCTGCGAATCTACCCTGTTTACAGCTATGATAACCACTGTTATCTTGAAGGATCACACGGCATGATCTCAATGTGCTCATGTTTTAACAATGCCCATCTGAGCAACAATCAGTATAAAATCAACAAATCGGTCAGTATTCGTGTAAGAGTAGGCACTAGATTAGCAAGCGGTTATCTACTTTCTCTTGGTACTGTATGTAAGATCTGCACCAAGTTCTTTCTGTTACAATATCCCGCTTTCATGATTCAATCATACAGCAGGGCCTGCTTGATTGTGGTGTTGGTGGGGTTAGAATTGGCCAGAGATCATATTATTACACAGCAGGTAAAATCTTATTGCCCCCGCTTAAGCAACAGATGTTAGGCGACCAGCCTGTTCATTTTTCACGACCATCCAGCCATCTGCCGTCTAACATTACTGGTTTGTCATGTCAGCAGTAGCATTTTGACGCAATCTCCTTGAGAATTCACTGGTTCAAATGAGTTGCAATCAGCCGCTAAAACGTCATCGCAGGTAACAGGCACTGATCTGACGCCGGGTAAAATGGTAAAAAACTCTGTTCTTCATTTGAAAGGCCCTCATAAGCCCCAATGCGTGTCCTAAATCCTCTCGGCGACTATGATCTTTAGTTTCATGCGGGTATCGAACCACTAAGTGCTATTCGCGTAGGAAATTAATCGAGGGATGACAAGTGCATTATCGCCTGTACCAATGCATTATGCCGCATGTGGAGACTAAATAAGCGAAAAACTTACTCAGGATCTCGCGACTTACAAGAACAGACTTTTGCATATGCCGAGCTCCAGATTGGTAGTCTACAGTAAGCTGGGCGCTAAGGGAACGTACCGGCCCAAAGGCGATACCCCGCTCTTAGTGCCCAAATAGGCCACATCCGAAGATCACTTCGAAACTAGCTGTTCTGAGATCAACATTCCAAGTCTGGCCTCCAGTATTGGCTGAACCAACTGGTGGAGCCAATGTGCCTGTACACACCCTTGGCATTCACATGACATTTGGTACACGACGATCAACATATTCTTGCGCTAAAAACAGGGATAACTCTCGCACATCATGAAGATCCTAACTCCATAGGAAAATCCCGGCTGGATTGAATCCTTTGGTCCCGGGCCATGGTGAGCACGCCATGAGTCGCTTCTAAGGATGGGCACTATTCAGGTAGCGCCTAATTAAAACAAGTCACCAGTCAGACCTCAACGATACATGACTCACGCTAAGACGATAAGGCATGCTACCAACCAAGTGTAGCAGGTACTCGGAAATATATGAAAGACCAAGACACGATTAATCCCAACACATATAGCCTATTCGGTGCAATTAAGGTAGTGCATAGAAATCCTGTTTTGAAAGTATATGGATAGTGATCTGACAGTTTCACTCCATTTTTATTTTCTTATCGCATTCGAGGAGGACTAGGGTTAAAATACAGGACAGGCGACAACGATTATCGCTTTACTACTGCTATGGAGTTGTGATGTAAGAACCTGCTTAAAGCTATCCCTAATCCTAGTAACGTATTTAGTTAGTCATTGTTAAGAAACTAACAGAGGGAGACACGGCGATTAAGTTATAGAGTAATGGCAGCTAGCTATCCTTTCTATGTAAAGTATAAAACATAGTAATGTAACTTGTTCAATACTATATATATAAGAAAGGGCCTGAGTTTACTCCTTATATGTAAAATAAAGTATGCTATTAACATTAGCTAGACTAGCCTTATCTCTAAAATCTTTTTATCTCTTAATAATTCTCTTGATAGTGCAGGGGCCCCCTATAATTGTTGAAGTGTGGAAGTAGAGGCTGCTTGTCCTATAGCAGACTTAGAGGTAGACGTTGCTACTTGTTCTACTATAGACTCAGAGGCAACTAATAGCGAGAACAGCTAAGTAGCTTATTCTCTAACAATAATGAATTATAGAGAAAGCTTTCATAGTACTTAACTTCTAAAAAGCTACTCTACCTTTCTATTCCAGAACGTTAAGAAAAGTAGTTTACTTAATTTACCTTTAAAAGCTAAGACATTTCTTTATTTTTGGTTACATAAGTTCTTACTAAGAATACTAGCTAGGCTATATACCTACTAGGCTTGCAACTTTCAATCTTTAAAGGTCTTGGCTTCTTTTTTAGTTTTTATTAAGGAGGAGAAGAAATTTAAACTCTTTTGCCCTAGAGCATAGCTAGATATGTGTGAAAAGATAAGCTGGGAAGAAAAACCACTACACTACTCCGCTATAGGTTTTATAGTTAGTAGTTTATATATTCTAGTGTACAGGTGTAGGATGTGCGAGACTATGATATCTACTAAAGAGGATCCTCATTACAAGGTCTCTCTAGTGCAGAGTGAAAGACTAAAGGATGTGACCAAAGCTGTATTGCTATCTAATCTGAAGTAATATAAGAGAAGAGATTCTGTCTTTAGTAGATAATGTTGTCGTCCTTTATAGCAGCCTCACTCTTATACTTAAGACTTAGTCAGCACTAGGCTGGCGAGTAGGTTAGCTCAGCCTTAAAAAACGGGTACCCCCTAAAACTCACTCAAGACTAGTCCGATTTAGGCAAGTAGGAGCTAGATTTAAAGAGAATAGTCGACTTTAAGGTACCTATGATATATTACAAGTAACAGGCCTACTCTCTGTACAAGGAGACGCAGGATGCGTAGCGTCCTAGAGTTAAAGAGAAACAACCCACTAGAGATAGGTCATCAAGCAAGGATCAGCGCGGGGCGCTATAGCACGTGACGTGTTATTCTGCTAAGGCTAGCTATCTAGGATAGTAGTATATAAAGAGATAGCAGCGCTATCCTAAACCTCTTACTAAGATAAGATAGATAGAATAGTAGAACCTAAAGTAATAGATCTAAAAAATAGATAGATTTTATTATTATACTTATTATAGTTAACTCTTTCTCTCTCTCTTTTTTATGAGTTCTTTCCTTATATAGATTAATACTTAGTTATTTTATAAGTTATATAATTTATTATCTTTCTATATTAATTACGCTTATATAACTTTTTCCTATAGAATTACTACGTAATTATATAGACTACTACTTTTAGCTACCTCGCCCTAACCTAGATCAAGAATAGAGAAGTATAGTTAAACCCTATGTAACATTATACACTTCTCTCTTCTATCTCTTCTATCTAAGATACTATAGCTAGTTAAAAAATAAATTTGTATAGCAACCCTATTAGCAACCCTAACCTAGATTATTAAAAACAGGTTAGCTAATAACTTTTTAATTACTAGAGATATAGACTAGTATTGTATTACATGATAGAATGCGCTACGCTAGGGCTTTAAAACTGGCTACTATTTGCCTAATTTAGACTAGCGTGGAATTAATTATGAATTTTTGAAAAAAAGTGGACCAACCCTAACTCGCCAGCCTAGTCAGCACTAGTCCTGCCTAGAGTTCCTAATAACCCTATGCACTAGCACGCTAGTAGATATAACTTTAGATAAAAACTTCTATTAACAAGTAATTTTAGATAGCAATTAATACTAATATACTTACTACCCTTAAACACTTTATATATTAATACATTAATTCTAAATTTAGAATATAAATCTATTAACATGTTAGACAAAAGTTTAGTATAGGCGCTAAAGCGCTAAACTTTAAGTAAGTCTTTTATCTAAGCAACTACTTCAACTATAAAGCCTATTTTTTTAACCTATTTATAGTAGCCCAGAAAATACATAGCTACTTCTTTTATAAGATATAGAAGAGATAAGTAATACACGTAAGCTAGAGGTAAAACTATTGCATAAATAGGTCTATTATATAGAGTGTCGCGGTGGGTTTAGTAGGGTAACGCGATAGCTAATATAGCTAGGTAATTAGTAGAACACATTAATATATATAATTTGACAATTCGCATTCCTGTCTAAAGCTAAAGAGTGCATGTACTACAGTGATTTGAATATAAACACTATAGCTCTTTCTCATACTTATAATTAAGCACAGCATTTTAGGTGAAGGTCGACTATTACCATGACACATCTTCAGTTGGAAATCGGAACTCTGGAATATCCATTGGTTTCTTCCGCTTTACTCTGACCTTTGCGCTTGGGGATGGGATGCGTAGGATCCCGACCCAGCTATCGCCTGGCCGTTGCGACACCATCTCAAAGTCATAATGTAGTAGAATGTAAGCCAACATGAGTTTTAACTCTGCTGCAGCGAAAAAGCGACCAGGACAGGCTTGGCGTCCATTTCCAAACGCGAGGTAGTCATTGCTGGTAGCGGCAAATGACATGCGCGATCGCTCTACGTGATCAGGAAGTCTGTCACCCGTGTTGACATCTCGGCGTAGATCAACAAATCGGAAAGGAATGAAAGTTTCGGGGGATGGATGTTTTTTGGCGTCTGTCAGCACTGCGAGGCTGGGTACTGCGAGAAAATTACCCTTGGGGATGTGAACTCCAGATGGGGTTGTCAAGCCATCCTTTGCTGTTACAACCCGCCTTAAAGCCACTGCTGTAAGAGTATTGAGACGTGCGCTCTCACGGAAAACGGAATCGAGTTTCTCCATTTTGTACATCGAGCTCTTCGTCCAAACACCATGTGTCTCCGCTAGGACGCTTGTGATCTCAGTACGGAGTTCATCGAGAATCTCAGCCTTAGAAGAAATGAGGTCCAGGAGGAGATTGGTGACGGTTAGAGAAGAGGTGTGTATAGAGACTAAATTAAGCAGGAGAATGCGGCCTGCCAGCGTTCTTGACTTCCACATACGCGGATCATTACTGGCGATGGCTTGCTCAAGACTCCACTGCAAGAAGTCGTTCTTACGAGAAGTGTCCGTTTCTTTTCCCCCCTTCATCTTCCTGACATGATCTTGCAGGCGTTGTTCGATTTCTGGCAGCAGGATATTGGTAAAACGTTGCTCGTAGAAACGGTTTGGTAAGGTGAGAAATACTGAAGCTAATGGTCGCAAGGGTTCCCATACGAAGCTCAGAAACCTGGCACTCAAAGGTAGAAACCTAGCGAAGCCAAGACCAGCATTGAGCAATGCCGAGTTACGACAATATGGAAGACCGACAAAGGCACGGTTGGTGACTTGGCCTACAACTTGCCCAAGAGTGTCCCACACCACCACGTCGTGGAAGTTCTCAGTATCGGTACCCCAAAGCTTCTCGAAACAGAACGCCGTTTCCTCGTTCAAAGCGGAGAGCAGGTTGCCAATCTGATTTGTCAACGTGGTCGTGATAAGATGCTGGTGGGCCGCATTGGAAACAATGAAGCTATCCGCTACGGTGTATCTGTAGAGAAGTCCTTCTTTGATGACCTCCCGAAGGTTGAGCACTGAATCCGACTGCTCACTCACGAACTGAGATTCGGAAGCTGGCAAAATGATGAAGCTGGCTCCGCCAGGGCCTGCAACAGGTAAAATGGCCGCCTGATCATGGTATTTCTTGTATCCGTCCAGGGCTGCCTTTCTTATGTCAAGAGAATTTCGTAGGGTCGCTTGAAAGAAGGGAAGCCAGTCGCTTTTGCGTGCGCCAATTATAGGTAGACCTTTAGGGAGACGTGGGCCAGTACTGGAAGTGATCCTCCATAAGACATAGCACAAAACGAATGATCCTGCCAACATGCTATAGTAAAACGCCATAATGTAGATATGGCTTAATTGACATTGTTTGAAAATGATTCTGCTATAAACATGAGGAGCTGGAGTGTTTGCTTTCTAGTCACGTCGTATGCCACAGTGGGGTTGCTGACACCCACGGGACGCCTGCAACTCAGAGTAACAGCCGTATTAGGAAACATCCGAGCTCCAAGGGTCGAATTAAGCCGATCAGGCCGATGCATATTTCTGCTCAGATTTCAAAGACAATAAAACTTACGAAATCTATCTCATCGTTCACAAGGCTAGATCCGTCATCTAGTGAGTTGTTGATGTTTACGGCCACTCATCTTCTTTGCAGATTTTTCACCAAGGTCTGGAGTGACAGGTTAGCCATCATGAGAATATTAGCGCTGCATGGCTTAGGTGCCTCGGGTGCCTTACTAAAAAAGCAATTGGCCCCATTCATCAAAGGACTGGGCGCAGATTTTCAGTTTGTTTTCTTAGATGGATCGATAGAGTGCGGAAGAGGGCCCGGTATGTTAAACCCCATATCACAAACTTTTCCATCATAATCACAAATGGAAGGACTCTTGGAGTGCAAGCCTAACGTTTGATAGCGGTTCCAGATTGGGAGTCTGGTCCTTTCCATTCTTACGTAACAGGTTTCTCCCCGCAAGAAATGCACGAGGCGCTCCAAAACATGGACAACTTCACTAAAGAGTATGGGCCTTTTGACGGCATTATCGGGTTCAGTCTTGGTTCTGCGATGGCTATCAGCTACATCCTAGAGCACCAGCGCAGCAAACCAGGTCTTCAACCGCCATTCAGCTTTGCTATACTCTTTTCACCTATCTTCGTAGCCTCAGCTGATTACCATTGCTACGAAAACCTTGTCAATTCTATCCTCGATGCCGATCACGCAGAGTTTCGGGACGTCTTTCCGAATGGTGACTTTTTGTCGCTGCTAGACTCAAGCGAGGAGCGTATCTTCAGCGAATATTTGAGTGTTGTCTTATCGATGCATACTAGTGTTGGGAACATTCTACCGAACACTCGTCTCGACTTTCTTTCGTTTGAGGCGCATGCAGATAATGTACCGCGACTATTACATCCAGAGATATACAAGCAACGTATCCGCGTTCCCACTGTACATATCTCGGGGGCAAAGGATGCCCCCGCTATGGCAGAACAAATGCGAATGGCAGAAGGATTATATACGCCTTCTTTGCTGCAAACATACCGACACGATGGCGGTCATGATATACCATTCAAAAGGACAGATGTGCAGGCAATAATATCGATGGTACGTGTTGCAGCGGACAAAGGGAAGCAGTTACAGGAGCTATATGACTTCTGAGACGTAGAAACTCTTGTTAGACATACACAGAACGGTTGCAGATATACCGTTAACGTCTAGCACTTTCTACAAAGTTCGATAGCACAATCTATGAAAGCTACTCTAAGAGAGTAAGAACGCATAACGACTAAACTCATCGTCATCCTGTAAGAAGTCCAACTCATCCTCCGACAAAGTCATCACAAACTCTATGCCTCCGTGTTGCTTGCGTGGGATCACAAAACAAGTACGGTACGCCCTATTACATATGCCCATCATTGGGCGGAATGCCTCCGGTCTCCCGCCATTGGCAAACATGTGTTCTCCAAAGCAAGTATCATTGAATGGCAGTACCATGGGAGATAATATGCCCACAGATGCTGTCTCAGGTGACATGCGAGAGGCACCTATCTGCATACCACTAGTTTTGTAATCTTCGGTAGAAAGTAATAGGCTGTGAGCTTCCAGCAAAGCATTTTGATGTTCCTGTTTGGTGGCTTCCGTGCGAAGCATCTTGGCCACCCATGGGATGCTTGTATCTTCAGCAATCAGTTCGCGTATCGGAAGCTTGTATATGTGCTCCAGGTTCAAGTTTCCAAGATAGGTACCAGGCAGGAGATTTAGAAGATTTGGTCGCAAGTCAAAAGGCATCGCAAGTGTTGTCTGTTCACCGAAATCTATATCTCCTTTCGCTTTTCTTGCCGCTACCCATGCTCTAATGACGCTTTTCCATACAAAAGCACAGATTATATCGTTGCCAGTAACTGCATTTGACGCTCGTAGGGACGCAAGTTCTTTACGTAGTGTCGTGTACATAGGTTGCGACATATAAAATAGATAGGGTCTCATGCCAGGCGCGGAATATGCATCGCCAATCGGATCATACCTAGCGTCAGGTTCAACGCTGGCGCGGCGCCCGCTCGGTTTTTCGATCGCCAGTTGCTCTTCATCACCTCTAACATGCTGCGACCTAGTAGTGGCTTGGCTTTTGTCGGCGGTCTCTTTCGCTCTAGCGAATCCATTGTCTAGAGCAACACGATCCACGCTTGCGAGTGGGAGGATCTCAATCGTTTGGCTTTCATTTTTGTCTTTGTCCAACAGGCTCCTGCAATGATCTGCCCATAGCTTGGTGATATTGAGCATCGCCGTCCCATCTGAAGCCGGTGCTGCAATGGATAAAACCAGAAGGCAACCGCCTGGAATAAAGTTTGCTTGTGCTGCAAATACTTCCGCTCCTGACTCAAAATCTGGTTTAAATGGCGTTGTCCAAAGTAAAGCTTCTTCGCGAAAAACGTCCAATGGGAATCCTATCGCACGCAATTCAGCAAACGATGGAGATGCCGGAAGTTTGTTGAAACGTAATGGAACTTCGGATGTCAGAGAGAAACCTTTCCCTTCATCATTGGGATCATAGCGTATGTCCAGCTGACCCTTTCTCCAACCTGGTGAATCTTGAGATCGCGTATACACTCTGCCATTGAGCCATGGTGCTTGTAGGACGGTCAAGCGCAAGCCTTCGCGAAGGCAGTCAAATGCGTCTTCATAGGAGACGTTCTGCTTCAAACTGAGGTAGATGATGCTCTGAGGGATGTTGTGAGGTGCGATATGGTCCAGTGGGCCAAGTGGAATGGTACAAAATCCATTTCCCGAAGCCATTGTACGACCAGTTTTCGGAGACATAAAAGACGTAATATGACAACATCCATTCAAGAATAGCTTTTTTGGATAGAAAGAGAGGGTCATAAGTACAGTAATGATAGAAATACACAACGAACATGCATTTCTATGCCCTTGTCAGGGTCGGATATTTCCTTATTAGGTTTTTCACCGGGCAAGCGGGTTACGTAAACAGTGTCGATAAAGTGTAACACAAACTACTCCATCAAGAAACATTGAAGAGACCAAGATTGATAGCACTTGCTCGCAAAAACGATAATTCTCTTGCTGTCGCCGAAAGATTTATGTCGTTATCGTCCTTACTTGTCATCGCGCACCAGCAGCACCTTCACTGCTACCTACAAAATCTCACTTTCCCTCGAGTGCCTTGGAGCAAATATAACTTGGCTCCGTCCTAGCAGTGTGGAGACATAGCTATGCTACATCCATCGCGGGATCTCGACCCAACTCCTTTAGCTATCGATTATGGGGGTGCAGGTTGTCTAGTATCACGACGACTTGTTCCAACGCGTCATTTTTCGGCTAGGCAGCCGTGGTCGCAAACAAGAACAACAGAGAACGGAACCCTGCTGAATTAGGACTGCAACGCCCATGCACGCATGGATGTTGATCCCAGGCGGAATTCGATATTGTTTTGCGACTCATAAGTACGACTCACCTTGCGCAGTTTACACGCAGATCACGCACATGAACTTTGGTAATGTTTCAGATTGCACAAAAAAGGGAATGAGTGGGCTTCAGCGCACGAGTTTCGCGGCGCGGGCTTTGTCGACGCTCGGGATTCGTCGAACGGATTTGAGCGAGCGGAATTCGTCGAGCGGGATTCACACTTCGCAGCCACCAATTCCGGTTCGTTGTTTACCATTGTCATTTGCACACCCTATATAAAGAAAAACAGGTACCCCGGCTGTATGATAGCTCCACTACTTGGCCTTGTATATGCTACAACTTCTCTTCGCTAAACTCTTTTCCTGTCACTACCGATTGTTCAGCGCCATGTCCTCTATTTCCGACAAACCTGGCTTTCGTGCCTCTGCATCCACAAATACTACCGAGACGCCCGCTGCCAAGGCCATCGATCCGGACAGCCACCATGTCAAGGGCGTTAAGCTGGCTGCTCTTCTGGGAAGTTTGACCCTTGTGACTTTTCTATCTTTCCTTGACACGTCCATTATCGGCACTGTATGTAGTACTCCTATCTAGAGCCCAACAAAGCAACAGCTAATACCTATAGGCTATACCCTACATTACCAGCGACTTCCATTCACTCGCGGATGTGGGTTGGTATGTCGGCGCTTACACTCTAGGAGCGGCAACCCTACAACCGCTATCTGGCAAGCTGTACACACACTTCCCTACGAAACTCGTCTTCCTGTCGTTTCTCTTCTTTTTCGAGATCGGCTCTCTGATCTGTGGTGTTGCTCCATCATCGGCGGTGTTCATTGTCGGCAGAGCTATTGCTGGGTTAGGCGTGAGCGGCATATTCAATGGTTCTCTCACTATCATCGCGGCAAGTGTGGAGAAGAGTAAGAGCCCCATGTATACTGGTCTCCTGTTCGGCGTGTCACAGATGGGAATGGTAGCAGGACCTTTAATTGGTGGAGGGTTAACGGAAGATGTCACATGGCGATGGTGTAAGTTCCACATCCATACTAACTTTCCGGGTCAGCCAGAGGCTAACATGTACAGGCTTCTATCTCAACCTTCCAGCCGGAGGATTGGCAGCCTTCTTTTTAACTTTCATCCACTTTCCTGAAGTCGTCAAAAAGGAGCCCATTTCTCTCGCTCTCCTGCGCAAGGTCGCTCCTCAGCTCGACCTTTTCGGCTTCTTGCTCTTCGTCCCGCCTTCGATTATGTTCATACTTGCTCTACAATTCGGCTCCGGAAATACATATGCCTGGGATAGTGCCACTGTCATTGGCCTCCTCGTCAGTTCTGGTGTACTCTTCGTGATCTTCATCATGTGGGAGTGGAAGATGGGCGATCGAGCTATGATTCCGGGCTATCTTCTCAGGAAACGCATCGTATGGATAAGCTACGCTTTCGGCATGTGTAACGCTATTTGCATGCTGGTGGCAAGCAACTTTCTCCCCACCTACTTTCAGGCTGTGAGGGGTGAGGGTCCGTCTTTGAGTGGTGTGCATGTGCTGCCCAGCATCCTGAGTCAACTGCTGTTCATCTTAAGCACAGGAACACTTGGTGAGTTGATCATTGAAGCTTCACAACGCAATTGCTAATGATTTGTAGTATCAAAGTTAGGGTACTATCTTCCTTGGGCACTCGGTGGTAGTATCATCTTGGCAGTTGGCAATGGTCTCGTTTCGACATTCTCGCCAACGACAAGTGTTGGGCAGTGGGTTGGCTACCAGATAGTCATGGGAGTAGGGCGTGGTATCATCTTGCAGCTCGTGAGTACTCCTAGTGCGAAGACAACTGGAGGTGAAATAACTGATTTGTCATAGCCTCTCATCGCGGTCCAAAATGCAGTCATGCCTCCCCAAATTGCCGTTGCCATGGCGATTCTCGTCTTCCTACAGAACTTTGGCGTGTCAATTGGCATCACGATTAGCAATGCTATCTTTGCGCAAACACTCACTAAAGCTATCCACCGGCATGCTCCATTTGTCTCTCCACAAGCGGCATTGGATGCCGGTTCTGGCGCTAGTGCAGTCCGTGACTTAGTCATTGGCCACGAGCAAGACCTCAATGGCGTACTACTGGCCTACTCAGAGAGCTTGCGCAATGTATTTTATCTATTGGTTGGATTTTCGTGCGCAGCAGTGTTCTTGAGTCTGGGAATGGGCTGGGTAGACGTTCGAAAGAAAGAGACGCCAAAGCCAGCTCAAGACCCGGAGATCCAGACAGAGAAGTTGGAGGGCTAGGAATGCATTGAAGCGCCTCAAAGCAGGCGAACACTCGATTAACGGGCTCCCATCAGTCATGTCAAGAATATCTCATTCTCACAATAACTCATAACCTCTCCTTCAACCCAGAGTTAAACTTCTTGTACTGAAGCATGTCACTCCTTTCACTATCATGCAGTTTAATGATTTACATTTCTAATAATCTTCATACCCGTTCATCTAGCTATTCACATGTGACCCCTGATAATAACCCCAAATCCCGTTTCCCCTGGTTCTCTTTTGATTTGAATCGACTTGTATTCACTCTTCTGAGCTATGGCTACAGATAATTTAGGAAATGTGCCTATATAATACAGTGTAGTGGTTGCTCAACTGGCAGAACTCCTGTAGCATGCATGTTCCTGTTCGCCAATGGGTATGCTAGGTAGCAATGTGTTGCTATGACTCCTTGCCGTACCCGTCGGCACGACCCACAGAATGTGTCAAACAGGGACTCTGCATTGTCGGTCTGCTGGCGTGATTCTTCGGGGTACGTTTTCGCCAACCAACCTGCCTATATTGTGAGTTATGGCTGTATCGCCAGATCCGTAGCGATATACCCGAAACACGCGTCTATCATCTCTGCTAGTGTGCCGCACCGTGACAGAAGTGCCATGCTCAGATTGCGAGGCTTGGGAGTGCTGAGTCCGGATGCGCTAATGATGTTCAAGCCAATCACAGGGTGTATTTCTGCCACCTTACACCGCCGGCTTTCGGCTGGAACGGATTTGGAGATAGCACCCATAGCGCCAGAGGCAATGGGCGCCGGTTGGTAGGCAAGGGAATTGCCTAGCTAGTCAACAAAAATCACTCAGCCTGATCCCTAACTCAGCGCAAACTCTTGAACAGGTGCAGCTTCGCATGCAACAGCGATCAAAAGAGGTATGGGCCTGTGAATCCATAGGCTCCAGTGAAACTAGTCACTAGCGTCCGCCCGCGGGCAGCATAGTTGGACGCTAAGCTGCATTGGGCATGCTAATATGTGAGCCTAGCTGGCGTCAACTTACACGACACCACCTCCATCAACTTCTCAATCGGCTTCAGGAGCAGGTCTGCAATGGAAAGTACTAAGCACGGAAAAACACCCGCCCCTTACGGACAAGCATGCGCGCACTGCGTGAAAGCCAAATTCCGATGCATGCTGCTCGATGGAGGCACCTGCGAAAGGTTAGTGGAATATTTGCACAGTTCGATGCTTAAGCCAAGGAATCGTAATGTGCAGACCAGAGTCCCAGGTATAGCACTGCGAAAGTGGATAAATCATGACTGACACAAATTTAGATGTCATCGACTAAACAAAGAGTGCATTCCTTCGTCTGGTGTGCGCAAGAAAAGTGCCAAGAATCCCGCAGCATCGAAGAGGAGTCAGCTAGAAGACAAACTTGATGACTTGGTATCTATACTTCGCACACAGCATGCAACTCCTCAGCAGGATCCTACCCCGTTCCAGGCTGTCACGCCCCGGTCCCTTGACTTTACTCCACAACCAGATGGCATGGAGAGCATACGCGACCAGAGTCTCACCGAGGAGGAACTGACAGAATTTCGTTGGCTTCA
This sequence comes from Curvularia sp. IFB-Z10, assembly GCA_002161795.1. Lineage (NCBI taxonomy): Eukaryota > Fungi > Ascomycota > Dothideomycetes > Pleosporales > Pleosporaceae > Curvularia > Curvularia sp. IFB-Z10. The sequence goes on from JPSZ01000005.1 coordinate 1,168,985, forward strand.
CCTTCCACATTTTCCGCTCATACATCTCCCACCGAACTTCTCCGTGAGACAACTCGAATACGAAAAGCCACTTCTATCTCTAGCCATCAAGACCATTTCTAATAAGGCTTACTCTTCACAAGCTAAGCTGAGCAAGAAACTGCGCGAGATAATAGCACTGAAGATGATGGTTGATGGGGAGAAGAGTCTCGATTTGCTACTAAGTGTGCTGGCTTGCATGTCATGGTAAAGCACCTTCACCCTTGGAAGTCTATTGCTAAACTCATCAGGTCGATATATTTTACTTCCGGCAAACAATTCCTTGGGATGCTGGGGGGACTGGCGCGATCACTTGTTAGCGACCTCCGCCTCGACAAGCCCCGAAACCCCTCATGGTGCCCAGCTGTCGGTCCTTATGAGGAAGACAAAACGGTTCGTTCCAATGAATCCCGCCGCGCTCATGTAGCATGTTTTGCCCTTAGTACAACGTGAGTTTGCCTCATTCTGGTCTCCGACCATCTATGTATATTGGTGGAGTGAAGCGAATCGCCATGGGTTTATTAGTTAACTATTTGCAGTATCGCTACCACATTCAAATACGACATGATGTCATGGTCACCACAACTCGAACAAGATTGTTCTCAGCTAGCCATGAGTGCTGAGACCGAGGGAGATCAGCTTCTCGTTGCTATGGCCCGTATATCGAGGGTCTGTTTACAAGTAGCTGATGTGAGCCGGCATTTGAACGAGAACAATGGCGCGCACGCCACAGTGCACATCGCGTATTTGCTGTTCTCGCTTGATCAGCTGAGTAGCACGTTCTCCAGCGAAGTGTCGCAGCATTGTAAGAGTTCCCACTGTATTATGGAGGATATCTAACCAACACATGCGTCAAAGCTAGCATCGTCGCATTTATGTCTACCGCCCGGATAAGCATATATGAGCTCATTACCCTGCATGCACCGACCCAATCCGCTCCAGGCATTTATATTTACGATCACAGGCGAGTCGAATATCTCATGACCTTCCTGCATCTATGTAAGCAATGCACAGAACAATACCTCAACTTTGACTTCATCAACATCACGACACCCACAAGTGTTGTCTTCACACACAGTCTAAGAAATCTGCATAAACTCTCAACACTAACAGACGCCGGTTGGGACCCATCAATAGTACTCCAAACAGTGAACATCGTCGAACTATTGGACCTCTGTGCCGCAGGAGCCGAAAGAGTCGATGCAAATATAGAGAAAGAATTGGGCGAGCACAGCGTTTTTGCTGTTGCAGCCAAGTCTGTCAGAGAGTCAGCACCGCCGAATTGGCGGGCACAGAACTCAGAGCCTCATGACGGTGGAGATACGTCGATGCAAGGGTTTGCGAAATCGCCGGACCTTCCCTTTGTTGACTTCTCGGATGATTTCTGGTCAAATCCTCCGTTCTACCTGTAATCACCAGAGCGTCTTCAAGGTGTTTTCTTGGTGGAGAATGGGTCTGAATCTTAGTTAGTTGATGCTGGCAGTCTCATAATTCTCCATAAGATTGGAAAGACGAACGGATTCGGTGTCTTCCTAGGTCCTCACTAGGTCTTGAATATGGGCTCTGTTTGAGGTGTCTTTAGTGTTGCCTATAATGTAGTGTAAGAGAAAAATAGGAAGACAGGAATAGCAGAACGAGCATTAGCACAAGCAACAACACACTTTGTAAAATTGGAGGTCTATATGCTAGGAGTGCAGAAGCTACAGGATTAATGCGCATTGATTCAACTTTATATAGCAGCGCTAATCTAATGCTAAACGTTTCGAAGAAAAGTGTCCTATTGAATAGGGTTATATATTAGAGAATCTTGAAGTTTAGGTTGTGTCTTATTAATGAGAATAACAAGCATATCTAGATATTTAGAATATAAACCTATCTTATAGTATAGTATAGTATAGTATATCGCTACCCTTAAATTTAGAGCTTAGATTCTAACCTATCCCTTGCATATATATGCTTAATTATGTCTGTAGTAAACGTTACTATAATATTATTTTATTATATTTACGTTAATACATATCTAGCGAGTAAACTACTTATACTATAATCCTATATATGTTTAGCGTTTTCCTAAAGAGCATTTCATACAACTATGAGGTTAACTTTACCTAGGGTAGTTATAAAATAGTAAGAAAAGGAACAAAGAAGATCCTTTATGCTAGGTTAGAATAGTAGATATTATAGTGTAATGGTTAGGAACCTCCCTTGCACTTGCTACCTTATAACCTACTAGTCTCTAATAGGATGGCGAGTGGGTTAGCTCAGCCTTAAAAAACGGGTACCCCCTAAAACTCACTCAAAACTAGTCCGATTTAGGCAAGTAGTAGCTAGATTTAAAGAGAATAGTCGACTTTAAGGTGCCTATTATACACTTCTCTCTTCTATCTCTTCTATCTAAGAAGCTATAGCTAGTTAAAAAATATATTTGTATGGCACCCCTATTAGCAACCTTAACCTAGATTTTCAAAAACGGGTTAGCTAATAACTTTTTAATTACTAGAGATAGAGACTACTTATGTATTATATAGTAGAATGCGCTAAGCTAGTCCTTTAAAACTAGCTACTACTTGCCTAATTTAGACTAGCGTGGAATTAATTATGAATTTTTAAACAAATGTGGTGCAACCCTAACTCGCTAGCCTAGTCTCTAATGACTTAGCTATAGTATATATATTAAGAGTATAGGATCTTATATAGAAGAAATATCAGACTGCTATTTTTAAGACTTTAGATAGTTAGTTTTCGCAAATAAGATTATAGTATAGTACTTATAGTTCTTTATATAATCTATAATCACTTATTACTTAAGTTAAATATAATAAATAATAAGAGCTTATAATTTTTTCTATAACGTCAAAGTATAGCGAGTGGCTCAGTATAGCGAGTGGCTCACACTGCCAAGACCCCACCAACATCACGACTATTACATGACTATTACAGCATAACTACGATAGTAAATAGACATCGTTATAGGCCATTTTACTTGGAATCTATCACTCTATCTTGCTTGCATGTGCGCGAGTTATGCCCTGTCTCGCCACAGCGTCTACAGCGCCTTTGCGATGCCTCGCCTACCTCAGCGCGCGCTCTCTTCTTTGCCTTCTTCCTATCACTACGCGCCCCAAACTCCTTTAGAGTTGCCAATCGCTCTCCCTCTTCAACTATTAGGGTCCCCTCTCTCTGCACCCGCTTTCTTTTATGCGATCTACGTCGCGTGACGGCTTCGTTAGCTACTTCAAGTTCAGCAACGCGTTTTTGCGACAACACTAGCTTCTGCGCGATAATTGCAGCGCCTTTAGCCAGCTTTTCAAAGGCAACTACCATACTTGACGGTGAGCTGTCTATATGTCTCTGAATCCTCTGCTTCACTAGTGTTGATTGCGACCCTAGTTCTAGGGTATTGCTTGGGGTTTGCGACAGCCAGGGCAGATCTTCTGCAGCAGGTGGTGTTGGCGTACGCAGCTTGACATCAAGCTTCGATATCACCACCTCTGGGTCGTGTGGAACTAAGCCAGCGCCTCGAAACCCTCCTAAAATATTGTTCTTTGTGATAGTCTTATAATAGGCCTGCTGGAAGGCTGGCAAGAACTCTATCTTAGTCATATGGTTGATCCCATTGCGCATCATATCCTCAGCTTGGCGCCCATACGCCCTCTTCAAAGGAGAGAAACAGCCCACATCAAGCGGCTGCAGTAGGTGCGAGGAGTGGGCAGGCATACAGAGAGGAATGATCTTTGCCTCCTTGCAGTATTGCTGGAACTGAAGCGAGTCGTGGCTCTCATGACCGTCAAGAATGAGTAGACGATAGGCGCCAATAGTACGCTCTTTTGTATGCCTGTCAAAGTGCTCCAACCACTTTAGGCCAAGCTCATTTGTTGTCCAGCCATTCTCAGAGACCCCAATAAGCCAATCTCGAGGCAGACTATCCTCCTTGTACCAGGCAGAGAGGTGGTGCTTGCCTTGAAAGATAATGAAGGGTGGGATCGCAAAGCCAGCTGCGCTGACACAAACCACGCTGGTAACCCACTCCCGGTTGCCCTGCTGCAAGGACTTTGGCTTTGATCGACGCTCAGAGGCTGTGACTACTGCTGACGCGTTATGCATGCCCATCATGAAGCCCGTCTCGTCAAAATTGTACGTGTCGTCGTCCTGGATACCATACTTGGCTTTGGTATTCTGTACAAGGCGGAACCAGGCCTGCACAAGCTCAGGATCTTCACAGAGGGCTCTCCTATAGTCGTACTTTCGATTGAACTTTAGCTTTAGCTCTGGGCGACGCTTTATGAATGCTTTAGGCCAGTTTAGGCCAACAGGGTCGCGGTGGCGGGCAGCAAGCAAAGAATCAGCAAGATCTTTGATAGCAGGAAGGCGCAGTGGAAACCCTCGCGCATCAAGGTCTAGTATATAGTCGACAATCGTCTCCTCTTCTGTTACAAGAAGCTTCATTGAATTGGGCGTGCAGTCGCGTCGAAACGTCTTTCCAGCAAGTCGATTGCTAATTGATCTTTGAGGTACGTTATAGAGAGCTGCAGCGCGCCGTTGAGTTAGCGTCGCGTCTTGTTTAATAGCCTGAAGTGCGAGTTGCAACTGAGCTTCTCTAGTAGCTTGTATATCACTTTGTGGTTGAGACATCGCATGTAGTAGTCATGTAATAGTCAAAGTTGGTGGGGTCTTGGCAGTGTGAGCCACTCGCTATACTGAGCCACTCGCTATACTTTGACGTTATACTAAAGTTTCTTATAAAGTGCTCTATTACTCTATACTGCTAAGTAATATAGATTAATAAAATATATATAGAGTACTATATTACTTTATAGTACTAAGCTTTATAAGATATAAAATTAAGTTACGTAATTTATATAGTATAGCTAAAGAATTATGGCATAGCGTCTTAAGTCGCAATCTTCTAAGCTACTCACTAGCTTATAGTGTTAAGAGTATAGGATCTTAAGTAGAAGTAATATAAGACTTCTAGTATTAAGACTCTAGGTAGTTAGTTTTTATAGATAAGATAATATTATAGTAGATATAGTTCTTTATAATAATCTATTTTAACCTATAACTAAAGTTAAATTTTATAAACTATAAAGTCTTATAATCTATAACTATATACTCAAGGTATTTTATATTATTTTATATTTTTTTATGATTTTCTTCTTATAGAATATTATAGTATATTTAGTACTTGATAGAATATATATAACTTGCTTTATAGAAGTATTCTACTAAGCTCTATAAGATATACGTTATAAGCTAGTATATAGTAGCTTATATTAAGATCTTTCTATTACGAACCTAAAAAGGCAAGAGAATAAGATAAGATAAAGAAGGAAGCCTAAACACCCTAATTCCCTAAGACCTTAATATAGGCTACTATATACTAGCTAATAATATATATTCTATAATGCTTAGTAGAACGCTACTATAGAATAAGTTATGTATATTTTATAAAGTACTATAGGTACTATAATATTCTACGGGTAGAATATTATAATATATTATAGAATAATATAGAATACTATAAGTATATAGTTATAGGTAATAAGCCCTTATAGTTTATTAAATTTAATATAAGTTATAAGTTATAATAAATTATTATAAAGAACTATACTTACTATACTATTATCTTATTTATTAAAACTAATTACTTAAAGTCTTAATACTAGAAGTCTTATATTACTTCTACTAAGGATTTTATACCCTTAATACTTTAAATACTCTTATAATAAGTAATATTATAGTAGATATTTTGAATATATTCTAGACTAGAGGCACTATAATCTAGACTAATAAATTTAATGTTTACTATAGTATTTATAGTAAGCTTAAAGCTTAACTCTTTTAAGTTAACTATTTCTTTTACTTAGCTAGAAATAAGATTAAAGATAATAATAAAGTAATCTTAGCTACTACTTACCTATAAGGTAACGTAAAAAAATAGGCTAACTCTATTATCTAATATTATATAGATAACTCTATTAAAGATTCTAAGAATACTAATCTAATTAAAGATTAAAGTATATATAAGATTAAGATATAATAAAGCTTTCTACTTTCTAAGAAATTAGTTATTATAAGATTAAAAATCTAACTTTCAAAATAAATTAAGTTAGCTATAGACTATACTACTCTATCTTAATAATACTTAACTAAGCTTAAATAAGATAATTATACTTTTATATAGATATATTAATAAGGTCTTAAACTATTTATATATAGAGAACTTATATGAACTAGAACTAACATTACCAATCTTATAAAGCCATAAAAAGAAGCTATTAAGCTAGATAATGAGTTATATAAAATTCTATTAGAAAAATAGCTATTTAATTAAAAAATACATACCTAAGAAAATATAAATGATTAGCCTAAATAATAAAGTAACTAGCGTATATACTGTAATATAGGAAGATAGTAAGCTTATATATTTAAAATTCTAAAAGCCTTTACTAAGTATAGTACTTAACTTATATACCTTAATAATATTAACTAAAGTAAAAGGCTTAAGTAACTTAAGAGTTAGTATAGTAAGAATAAGAATAACTTTAGCTAGTATTTATATAGAAAAGAAGGCTGTATATTATAAAACTATTAAAGTAAAAATAAGATTAAGTAATAGATTAATATACTATATAAGATAGAGCGTAATAATAATGAAGAATAGAATATTGTTACTAAAATAAAGCTTACTTAAGATTAAGATAATAAGAGCTATATTATAGAACTGATAAATATTATACTAACTATATTAGAAGATACCTTTAAAGCTAAACTACTTAATAATAAAAGATATAAGACTTTAGAAAGATTAAAGCTTAGTAGGATACTAAAAGCTAAACTAAATAAACCTCTTATAAAGTATAGTAAAATAGCTTACTTTAAAAAGTAATACTAACTAGCTATATAACGTCTTAAGTAATAATATAATATAGTACTAGATTTACTAGAGCTTACGCTACTACTATAATAGCTTAGTAAAAACTATAATTAAGATAATTTAGCTAAAGTAAAATTATAAATTAATTAGTTATAAATACTTATAAATAGACTTAAAGTAGCGAATAATTATAGTAAATAATAAACTAGTATATTACTTGAAATATACTAAAATCTATAGAACTTAAGATTAGATATTAACTTTAATAAAATTATAACTATATAATATCTACTAATATACGTATATATTATAGTAAATATTAATAGATTAAAAGTTAAACTTATATATAAATAAGAGCTAATAGAAGATAAAGAGTTATAAATACTATAATAGGCTAAGTAAGTATAAAAAGATTAAAAGTAAGACCTAAGTAATACTAACTAGTAGTAGTATAATATAAGAAACTAGAAATACTCCTACTTATTATAGTTAGTATATATATATATAATTACTATCTAGTATACTATAGCAATAAAGTAGAAGCTAAATAAAAACCTAATATAATACTTAGATAATCTAAGTATAAATAGTAATAGTTTTAATATACTAAAGAAGTTTACTTAAAGTACTTATAAAATAAATATATAGTTAAGTACTTTCTAAAAATTAAAAAACTAATAAATATTATTAATATATAAGCTACGTAACTATTTACTTAAAGAAAGAAAGTCTGATAAAAGTATAATCAAAAAGATTAGTATATATAGGTTATTAATAAATATAAACTATACTATAAATAAAAGGACTTTAATAGATTTTTAGAGTTATAGTCTTTTGTAGGCTAGCGCTATAAAAGTAAAGCCTCTTTAGAGAAATTAATATATTGGAACTTTTAAAATTAATAAAGCTTATAATAAAGCTTAATAGAATATAGATATAGGTACTAGTAGACTTTAAATAATATGTAAACTATATTTTGGCGTATATAGTATAATAAGCTAAACTTAAGATATAGTAAAAATAATAGCTATACTTATTATATATTACTAATAGTAAATAAATAATGGATAAAATAAAATAATAAATAAAGTTAAGTAAGTAATACTTAGTATGAAAAAGTATAAGAAGAAGATAGACTTAGACATCTTTAGACTAGCTACTTATAATATTATTTTAGAACTTCTATAGCTATAAAAATATAACTTATAGATTAATTAGAAGTTAAGGGTATTCTAAATTAAGTACTGTAGATTAATTATAACTATAAGATAATCTATATATTAGTAAGGTTTAATAGTAAAGAAAAAAAATTACTAAGTAGTATAATATTACTAACGTACTAGTAAACCTAAGTAAAAATAGTTTTTAAAGTAGAAATTGTAACTTTATTAATACTAAAACTAGGCTAATAAGCTATAAAGTAAGAAAGAAAAAAAAAGCCTAACTTTAGAGATATCTAAATAGTATAAAGAGTTTAAATATCTCTTTTAGAAAGTAGTAGATACTCAGATATTACTAAAGTATTAGCTCTAAAACTATAAAATAGTCTTATAGAAAGGAAAGTAGCTAACGTTTAGCTTAATTTATATATTATTATAAAGGAAGCTTATAGTACTATAAAAGTGTATAGATAAGGCTATAGCTAAAGGCTATATATAACTAACAAAACTACTAGCTAGATACTCTATTATATTTATAATAAAGATAAATAGTATATATTAGCTATATATAAACTATAGAAAACTTAATAATATCATAATAAAGAAATAATACTTACTACTAAATATCTTAGAACTTTAGAATTAATTATTTTATATATAAGACCTTATAGTATAAGATCTTTAAAATATATACTACTTTACTAAGATTAAGAAATATCAGAAATAGAAAATAGCTTTCTAAATATAATATAGATACTATAAATATATAGTTATACTATTAAGACTTATAGATACTTTAGCTATATTTTTTAAACTTATAAATAATATACTTAGACTATATTTAAGTGTCTTTATTATTATATACTTATATAATATACTAATCTACTTAAAGGATAAAGAGAACTATACTAAATATATTAAAAAGGTAGTAAAAGCTCTTAATAAGTATAGCTTTAGACTTAAGCTAAGAAAGTATACATTCTATAAGACTAAATTTAACTTCTTAAGCTACGTAGTAGAGAAAGATAAAGTATAAATAAGTAAGGAAAAGATTTAAGTTATTAAAGATTAGCTAATACTATAAAATGTAATAGAAGTACTATTCTCTCTAGAATTTCTAAACTTTAACTAATAGTTTATTAAAGATTACTTAAAGATAGCTATTACTTTAATATAACTAATAAAGAAAGATATACTACTTATATAAAATAAAGAAGCAAAATATACTCTCTAAATATTTAAGAAAGTATATATATTATACTACTATATTTTTAAATATCTATTTTAAGATATTTACTAAAGTTTAGAGCTAATATATTAGACTTAGCTTTATAAGGCTATACTAGTATATTAATTAATAGGAAATAGTACTTAATTATATACTATTTAAGAAAGTTTTTAAAACTAAGAGGATAATATAATATATATAATAAGAAACTACTAGCTATAGTAGTGTATTTATAATATTAGAAAGTATATATAAAAAGCTACACTAAACCTACTTTTTATATAGATTTTAAAAACTTAGTTAACTTTATAATAGCTAAACTACTTAACTAATAATAAACTTAATAAGCTAAACTACTAAGATAATATAAATTTAGAATTATATAGAGTAGGGTGAAATGAAAAAAGACCATAAGAAAAGGTTACTGTTTTTAAACTAATATAACTAAGCGAATATTAACGCTAGACTAGTCAGAGTTAGTACATTCTAAAGCTAAGAAGTAGAAGATTGTTTTAGCGTCTCTAATTTTACTTAGTAAGCTAGTTTTTAGAAGTATTTATCCAAAATATTAAGGTAAAAGAAATACCTTGAATTCAAGCCTCAAAATCTTTTTAGTAGACGTACTAAAAAGCTATAGTTTTTTTCTTAGATTATATAGCTATTGTAGTTTACGTAAGCAGATTCTTAAATACCTTATATTAGTTAGTTATTTAATTAAAAAAGAAAAGGGTTTTAAGGACTTACTTATATAAGCTCTAGCTTAGTAAGCTATTAGTAATAATTTAGTATATATTAACTGCTTTCTACCTTAAGTAACTTAACATCGTATTTCCCTAACATGGACCCAAAACTTTTGAAATTTGAAGCTGAAATTAATCGTCTTCTTGAAACTAAAACTCCTATTAAAAATATAATTAATCACTATAATAAAGGCCTACAATTGATATATAACGCTGTTAAACGGATTAAAAGAAAAAAGAAAGCTATTAGTCAGCTAAAAAGAGCTAGTGCAGGCAGAATTTTGAAAGTTTCTCCTAGAGCTACAAGAGTTATTAATAGGGATATAACTAGGAGCTGTAAAAAGCAAAATAAGAGATTATTAAAAGAAAATAATCTAGATTTTAGCTCTAGAACACTCTAGAGAGTTCCAAAGCTAGAAGGGTAGAGTATAACTACCTGTACTAAAAAACAGATTTTAAACGAAGAAAAGGCTAAACGTCGACTGAGTTACGCTAAGAAAAAGCTTAAAGAGTTAGGAAGTATTAATTTTAACTGTATTATATTTTCTAGAAAGTTAGGGATCTAACGAGGCTATAGATCTCTAAGTAAGTTTAAAAATATTTCTAATAGGTTAAAATATTCTGTTTTATATGTAGTTTTTTTCTAATTTTAAGTTTTTTTCTAACTAGCTTACTAATAAAGTTACAGCTCACAATATAACTATCTATGTTTAGGGAGCAGCTTGGATAGGAGGCAGATATGATTTAGTAGTTATTAAAACGCTAAATACTACTATCAGTTATTGAAATTATTACTATATTAGGAAATACCTAATATCTTATATTAAACCTTGAATAAAACGAGGTGAGTTACCTTGTTATTTTTATTTAGTTTCTTCATAATATATATATTATTAATATAAAAATATATTATTTTTGAGTTTAGATATTATTTTACCAATATATTGCTAACTAGGCTAGAGTTTTTAATAAGATAACGCTAAAATTTATAAGGCTAAAAACGTTTTAAGCTGGTTTAAAAGAAAACGCGTTAAGATTTTCAATTATCCGCCTTACAGTCTAGATCTAAATCTATTAGAAAACGTGTAGAGCTTACTAAAAGATCAGCTTATTGAGCGACCTACTAGCTCCCTTAGCGTAGGAGCTAATAAGAAGGGTATTAATACTTTTTCTACTACTATCCTAGAAGAGTGGCTAAAAATACCTTGAAAAGAAATAGATAACTGTATCTTATCTATACCTAGACAATATAATAAGGTAGTAGAAGCTAAGGGCTAACATACTAAGTATTAGTAAGCAGCTACTAGTTATAATACTAATATATCGTTTAAAAACTTTTCTTTATTTAACTAGTAATGTAGATAGAAAATATATACTACTAACCTAGTATATTACTACTATATTGGATGTTATTATATCTTAGATATAAAAACTTGAAATTTATAGCTTACTAATATAGAAATAAAGGTCTGAACCTCTGTATCTTGAAAAGCTGATGTTTAGCGAGATCTTACGTTTTCTAGGTGCTGACTAAGCATTAGGTAATACGTTAAGATTAATCTCCTATCACTTGGCTTTAAAACAAGCTAACCTTTACGAGTCTAGCGTGAGTATTAGCTTAGTTATACTAGTTTAAAAACAGTAACTTTTTCTTGTAGTCTTTTTTCGTGTCACCCTACTTTATAAACTAAAAAATGAAAATAGTAGAGTAGACGCTCTTAGCTAAAGACCAAATATTGCAGAAATAAAAGAAATTATTAATACAATAAAATTTGAATAAAATAAGAACAGATTACTAGAACTAGCCAAGACTATTAATAATGTTATTAAGATTAGACATAATATCCTAAAAGAACAATAGAATATAGTTATCTAACAATACTATAACAACCCTATATATAGATATCTGGAAATTTTAACAATAAGAAAACTCATTTAATAAAACTATAAATTTAGTACAATAAAGAATAAAGTTGATACTTTTATTACTAAATATAAATACTACTAAGAAAATAAGTATAGTTCTTACGTAGTATATAGAGAAATGTAAGCTTAAAAACTTTAGAAGTACTTTAGTTAGATACTTTTATAGCCTTTATTATAAGCTTACTAGTCTTAAAAAACTTTATAATAAACGTTTCCTATAATATACTACTAGTGATAGTATATAAGTTTACTAAATAAGTAGAGTATTTAGTATTTAGAAAGAAATATCACGCAGTATAGCTTACGTATATTATTAATAATAAAATTATTAAACATTATAGTATACAAAAGTTGATTATAAGTAATAGAGATAAGCTCTTTATATCTAGCTTCTAGACTATATTTATAGCTATAATAAGAATAAATAAAAAGCTATGTATAGCTTATTACTTAGAAATAAATAGATAGATAAAAAGAATAAATTAAATACTAAAAATGTACTTATGTATCTATGTTTACTAAGAATAAAATAATTAAGTATAACTGCTACTAATAGTATAAACAGCCTATAATAATAAGATATTAGAATTAATAGAATAAATATCATTCTATATAAACTTTAGAAGATACCTAAATCTCTTTATATAGTTATTACTAAGTATAAAAATATAAGTAGCTATTATATTAGCTAAATAATAAAAGAGAACTTATAAAGAATTATAAAAATTAATCAAGTATATATAACGCTAAAGTATTTTATATATTAACGAAAAAAGAAAGATAGTACTTTAGCTAAAGAAGAGAGATAAAGTATACCTACTTATAAAGAACTTATAAATAATATAACTAAGTAAGAGATTAGATAATTGAAAAGCTAGACGATTTTTGATTTTAGAACAAAATAGAATAGTTACTTATATACTTAATCTACTACTAAATGCTAAAATATACTTAAAGTTCTATATTAAGTTACTAGAAATAGTAGACCTAAGTATACTATTATAGGAAATATTTTATTATAAAATAGAAAAAGAAAATAAATTTAAAGTCAACATAATCCTAGCGTATTAAACCTTACGTAACTTAATAGAATACTTAGTTAAATAGTTAGAATACTTGAATAGTTAAAATATATATAAACTAGAGATATACCTTATGAATTACTAATAACGCTTATTATAGTATTGATAATAGTATTATTAAAGCTAAAACTGTCCCTCTAATAAAGAAAGTATAGAAGCACTCTAATCTAATAATAAAGTACTAAGTATTAGACTATTCTTAAAAGTTGCTACCTCTTAGTTAATCTACTTTCTTATCTTTAATGCTTGAATCTTCTCTATAAATTTCTTAGACTTATTAACTTACTATTGCTTATAACGCTTAAGCATTTTATTTATTTATAAAGATAATCATTCTTTATATGAGTAGCTAGTAAGGTATTTAATATAGTAGACTTAGTAGTATTAGCCTTAGCCTTTTACTAATCTAAACGCGCTAGTTCCTAATCTAACTTTATAAAGTTAGAAAGTAGAACTTCTACTAGTATATATAACTTTACTCTATTATAAAATTAATTTCTATACTTTTTTTTAATAATAATATATACTACTTTAGATTCTTCTTTATATAATATTAATAAGAGATTATAGTAACTTCTTTAATTTAAGTAATATACCTACTAATAGAATAATAATGAGTAGTAGTTTCAAAAACTATTAGTATACTAATTCATAAGAATATAAAGTAAAAAGAAGAAAGATAGTATTATGAACTTAAGAAGGTAAGAGAATAAGATAAAATAAAGAATGAAACCTAAATACTCTAATTCTCTAAGCCCTTAATATAGGCTACTATATACTAGCTAATAATATATATTCTATAATGCTTAGTAGAACGCTACTATAAAGTAAGTTATATATAATTCATAAAGTACTATAAGTACTATAATATTCTACGCGTAAAATATTATAATATATTATAAAATAATACAGAATACTATAAGCATATAGTTATAAGTAACAAGCCCTTATAGTTTATTATATTTAACTTAAGCTATAAGTTATAATAGATTACTATAAAAAACTATACCTACTATAGTATTTTCTTGTCTATAAAAACTAACTACCTAGAGTCTTAATACTAGAAGTCTTATATTACTTCTACTTAAGATCTTATACTCTTAATATTATCGCAGTATAAGAGATTAGGACTATAATTATGTAAATATTAGACCTCTATCTAATCTTTAGATTAGATAAGATTAGATTAGATTAGTAGATAATCTAATCTAAAGATCTAGTATAAAGATTATATAGTCTTACCTAACTATATAATCTCTAAGATTAGCAGATTAGATTACTATGTTACATTAATTCTCTTTATTTAAAATTTATTAGCTTTTATAGTTATAAGCCTAGCGTTATAACATTATATATTAATTCTCTCTATGTATCTTATATAGGTAAGAACTCTTAAATACTAAAATAAAATACTTAATCTACTCTTATAATAACTTCTTAACTAATCTATACTATAAATTGGGATGAAAAGATAAGCGTACTAAACATGCTCCTAAAGAATAAGAATTATTAGCTAATATAGTTTATATAGCTGCAATTATATATATAAGATAAAGCTATCTAGTATCTCATTAATTTAAATACGATAACTACACTTTTAATCTATAAGCTTAATCTAGTCTATTCTAAAATCCTTCTAGAGCTAATCTCTCTAATCATAACTATTAAAATATTAACTAAAAAAAAATAAGTAGAATAGCGATAAGCTATACTTAAGTACTAAGTAAAGAAATAGGTATTTAATTATATAAAAGCTAGCTATACTATAAATATAAATAGATATAAGTACTTAGTAGTAAAGTAAACAAAAGACTTAGTATAACTAATAGATATATATAACTAGATTATAAAGATAGTTACTTATAAAGATATCTTTATTATTATACTTAAGCTACTAAGTACTTAATTATCTACTCTCTAAGTAATTATTAAAGTACTAATAACTAATCTTACTCTAATAGATGAGTCTAAGACTACTTTAGTGCGCGAGTAGTACTAATCATACTTTAAAATAGCTAAGTAAAATAGAATAAGTTATAGGAAATAGTTTAATAAATAGAAATACCTATATAGAAAAGTATAAGCTTTTAGAATATTAGAAGTTATAAGTAAGCTAGCGCTTACAAACTCTTTTAATACGTTAGCTCTACAGATTACTTCTAAATTTTCTTAAAATAGTACTCTTCTCTATAGCTTAAGATATAGCTTAAAGTTGAATTACTATAATTATAAATAAGCTAGTATAGTTATTAATAATCTTACTTTAAAGATATACAATAACGTCTTTAATAAGAAAAGGTTTTAGAATTTTTATATTAATATAAAACCAACAATTAAACGCTAGTTATAAGTTAAGAAAGGCGTAAAATAAGTACTTATATAAATCTAGAATTAATTAAGCGTAAACTATACATAACTATAAATAACTTTAAATAGCGCTTATAGAATCAGCTTAAAATAGTATACTACTAATTAAGATAAGTAACTCTAACTACTTAAAAGTCTATATATAGATTACTAGTTAAAAATAGTTTACGCTTTATAATTAGCTAAAGTAAGTAGGATAAAAGATTAGTAGCTTAATAAAGAAAACTGAATTCAAAAGCTGTAAGTATGTAAAGAATTATACATAAGCTGCTTAAATTGATTTATTAGTCTTTAATATATAGAATATAGCTAATCTAGAAATATATAGTACTATATTATTTAGTAACTGTTTATACTTCTTAAGCATAATACTTAATAAAGATAGCGTAGTATACCTACTTAATAACTAAGATCTCTTAATTATAGAAACCTATTAAAAAGTAAGAGATAATTGAGATATGAATATAAGAACATACTCTCTCCTAATCCCTAGATTTGTTTATTAATTACTTAAGAATTTCCTTTATAGTAAGAAGGGACTAAAAATTAAAAATCTACTACCTAAGTATATAAGAGTAGTAAAGGGATCTAATATTAATATTATCTTAAAAGCACTACTAGTTAAAGCTAAAATCTAGTACAATAGTTATAATAGTACTTTATAATATAGATTATATAAAAAGAATATAGTAATGGCTAATCTATAAGAGTATCATAACCTAACCTTTACTAAAGTAAGCAAATAAGCTTTTAGTTATAATCTAACATAATTATAAATAGTATTAAAAGGTTAGCTTATCTATAGAGAAGATTTAATAATAAGTAAACTTAGTATTTATAATTAGGCTATTTAGAATAGCGCGCTTTTTGCGTATTTATAATAGCTACTTAAAATATAAAACTTAGAAAGGTATAATATAATGAATATAAATACTACTTACTAACTTATACTACCTAAGTAATTTTATATTAGCTAAGTATAAAACTACTTTAACTATTCTTAAGAAGTTTATGGAATTTATTTAAAATACTTATAAGACGTATATGTATAATATAAGTTTTAATTATAGAGAAAGGGTTTTTAGAAAAGATTTATAATAATAATATCGAGTTAAAGATAGTAACTAAGACTATAGGCGTAATTAAAACATTATAGTAGTTATTAAGTAAAAGTATAAGCTTGATATAGTTAAGATCTATGGGAATAATACTATAATTACGCTCTCTTAGAGAGAAAAATCAAGATATAAAAAATATGTAAAATAGAAAAGAATTATAATTAAAAGCCTTTTACTATATACTTATAAGCTAAGTAAAGTAGTAAAGAGAGTAGAATAAGAGCTAATTATAAAAGTAATTAAGATATATATTAGTACATAATAACTAATTAAGCTCTAGCTAGAGGTTATAGATACTGGAGCGTACTTATATAGTCTATACTTAATAATAATCAATTTTTTTAGATTACTAAGTAATATTTTAAATATATAGTTTAGGTAGTACTTTTAATAGTATAAGCTTTAGTAGATTAAAAATAGGATAGCTAATTTATAACTAAATTATAGTAGAGTTTCTATATATAGCTATTACGCAAATCTATTAGATTATTAATAGACTACTAGGCGAGATAAGTGAAAGCTTTAAGTTTATCTAAAGGCTTATATAAGATATGTAGTTAAATATATAGTAAATGATATTGATTATATATAAGTACTAATACCTAAATAAGTAATCATTACTTATAATATAACTTTTAATTAAGATAATACTATAAAAGAGATTTTACAAAGCTAATACAATAAAAGTAAGTAGTTTAAATTATAGAAGTTTTATATAATAAAGAGTAAATGATTCTAAAGGAAAAGATTATTATTTAACTACCTAATAAGAAAAGAGAAGTTAGAGAAGTAAATCTTGTTAAAAGGTAATAGCCTATTAATAAGCTATTAAAAGTTATATATACTAAAACTAGCTAGTTTAGTAGAAATATGTATAGATTAGTAGAATCTAAACAAAGTATAAGCGTAGCTAGTAGGTACTTAAGAATTTATAAGAATTAGAATTATACTTTTAAACTATCTCCTCTAGATAAGACTCTTAATCTATAGTTAAGAGATAGTAGATTAAATAGCTAAAAAGAGATATACTATATTATAAGAGCTAGACTATCTATACTAAAAGACTATTAGGCTAGAGAATGAAGGCTAGAGCGCCTGATTCTACTAGATAATTAGGCTAGACGCGCTAACTATACTACCTTAAATAATATTAAAACTATATAGCTATAAACCTAACATAGTCAGAGAATTAAAAACGTTATACTAAAAGTATATTACTAACTAAGTATTTATATATCTCTAAACTAAAAGGAAAAAGATTAAGATCTAGATAACAAACTAAGTAGTAAAATAACTACAAGTAAATACTTATTATTTATAGATCTTAATACATTAACTAATTTGTAGTAAAATTATATTAATACTTTTGTTCTAAATACAATAAGTACGTAAAATAAGTAAAAGAACTATATCATAATAAACCTAATATTTATACTATTAGTACTTATAACTAAAGTAAAGAGCCTAATTAAGGATTATATTTATAAAAACAGTTTTCTTAGTATTTTAAATGTAGTAAAGTAGTTTTTATAGTATCTACTTATAGTCTTATTATATCAAGCTTTATATAAAGAAGTATAAATATTATAAAATTAGGAAATATAAACTAATATTAAAAGACCTAAAGTAGTTAATCAATTAAACTAACTACTCTTATAAAAGTAAGTATAAATATATAAGCTTAATTTAAATGGATACTGCTAGAAATAAAGAGTAAGAATAATATTTAGAAGTGAATTCTAAAAGAAAATACTTAACATAACTTATGCTATACTACTAGGCTAAAAAATTATTTTAAATAGTAATAGTAATTATAGCTAAATATGATCTAAAGATTAAATTATTTTTGATTATAAGAATATTGCTAACTATAAGAGTCATGAAGGAAAATCTAATAATTTATAAAATACTTGATACATTTAATAAAGATAGCATATACGTAAGGCTTAATTGCACACTATATACAAGTTAAAAATATACTATTACTTTACTATATACATTCTATAAAACCACTTAACAAATCTAGATTATGAGTATTATAAAAGGAGCAATACCTCTTTTTTGATTGAAATTAGAAAGTATAAGTATTATCTTATATTAATATTTTATTAGTTTTATTTTATAAAGGTAATAAGTAGTAAGCTAAGATAAATTTAGAAAAAGGTTACCTCTATATATAAAATCTAAAATTAAGAAAACATAGAGTAGTTCTTAAAAGTATAAGTAATTAAAAACTATATATAAAATCCAAACTATTTTATAGTATATATATTGATAAGATAATAAAGAAGTTTAGATTAAAGAATAGTAGGTTTCTAATAACCTATCTACTATTAGAGAAACTAGTTAAGAATATAAGTAAAGTAATAAGATAAAGAATTAAGGCTTGATAAGAATCACTTAGATTAGCTCTATATACTATAATAATACTTAGATAAGATATTATATCTACTATGTCTAAGCTATTTCACTTCCTAAATAATCTAAGTACTAAGTACTTCCGCGTAGTAGAGCGTATTATTATTTACCTATACTAGACGCGTTATAATACAATTTAATATAAAGAATATACTAAACTAAATCTTATAATCTATAAAGATATATCATTTATGAGGAATTTAAAAATACGTTAACTATTATATAGATATATTATAATATTATATAGAAGAGTAGTTACTTAAAAAGTAGTATAATAAAATACTATTACTACGTTAGCTACTAAAGCAAGAGTACTTACGCTTAACTACGTAGTAAAAGAAATAATAGTAATTAAGTAACTCTTTAAGAAGGTTATACTTAATCTAGAGGAACATTAAACTATATAGTACACTAATTAGTAGATAATCTACTTAGTTATTAGTAAAAATAGGTAGATTACTATAAAACTTATATGTATCAATATTTAAAATATATAGCTAAGATAAGAGCACGCTAAAGAATTACTCTAGATTAGGTACTTAAGTTTAAATAATATACTAGCTAATAGATTAACTAAAATACAAACTTATCAATTACTTATAAAGTCTGAGAAACTAATTAATCTTTAAGATATAAGTAACTTAATTACTGATTAGGAGAGAATATTATTAAAGACTACTAATTCTTAAACGACTAATATATATCAAAAGATATTAAAGTATTATAAAGATACTTATCTAAACGTTAATAGAGGAATTAAGAAAAAATAGATTATACTCTACTACTTATTATAACTAGATTACTAATTACTAAGATAATCTAAAGATTCATCTAATCTTTATATTCTTAATAAAATATTCTTATGTACGCTTAAGCTTAGGTACTGCTATTTAGATAACTATAATAGCAAAATAATCTATAGCTCTCACTATAATAACTAGCACTAGAAGACTCTAGCTTATAAGTCCTACTAATAACTTAGCGTAGATTAGTAAGAGTACTTATAGATCTACCTAGGCTAGCGAGTAGGTTAGGCTAACACCTAGGTTAGGTTAGGGTTAGGTTAAGGTCGCACAGACCATAGGTAGGGGTTAGGGTTAGGTAGCCCGTGCTAGGGTTAAGGTTAGGTTAGGGTTACTCTAGTGTAGGTAGAGTTAGGGTTAGGGTTGCTCTAATATAGATAGAGGTTAAGGTTAGGGTAGCCTAATGTTACAAGTAACAGCAGGAAGGATCTCCTCCCTAGTGATGACCACGAGTGGTTGGAAGAACCACTTGGGATAAGGACAGGAAATAACAGGCCCCACCCCGCAATAGTCACGTAATTAATATCACGCTAAGCTATACTATTAGTAATAGTATGGTAGAAATATAATAGTAGCTATTAGAGGTAGAGATAACTATTAGTAATAGTAGGTTAGGAGTCTAATAGTAAGATAGGAAGTAATAAGGATATAAGGATAGATAGATTTTATTATTTACTCTTATTATAGTTAACTTAAACTATACTTTCGTATAAGTTATTACTTAATAAGATTAATACTGGATTATTCTATTTTAGAATTAATTATCTTTAATATTAGTTGATTATATATAACTCTTTTCTACTAGAATTACTTAGTAATCTCACGGTTAACCGCTGACTTTTATTATCTCGCCCTAACCTAGATCGAGACTTAGGGAAGTATAGCAGAGTACTGTGTAAAACCTAAGCTTTAGGGTAGGGTTAGGTTAGGCCTACCTACTAGGTTAGTTTTAAAAAATATTAGAAACATCATATAAGTAGCGAAGTCTTTTTCTTATTATATGATAAGAAAACTATATTGACTTAATAGTAAAGAGTATTCATTCTTATTAGTAAGTTCTTAAATCTATGTATAGTATTATATTAAATAATAATAGTTATTAATTATAGTAGCGCTTAGGACGTATACGCTTCGATAGTAAAAGTAGTAAGCTATTAATAACTAGATTAATCTCTATGTTATCCATTATATTCTCCTAATCTATATTCTCCTAAGGCTCTAAGTTTTCTAGAATCTTAAATAGATTACTAACTTTATTAGCTAGTTCTTACCCCTCTTCTATCTCTATTATTATAACAGTGATATACTAATTAACTTCTTTATAAATAGTATATTAAGAACTATGATTTACTAATTCTTTTAAGTAGTAAAGTTATATTACTAATCTCTAGAAGATATTCTTTATAATGTTAAAAACTCTCTCTATACTAACTTATACTATCTATACTACTAGAATATCTTTTACTACTTAAGAGAGCTAAAGATAAGTCTACTTACTTACTTTCTACTACTTTAGAACATTAAAAGAATTACTTTATATAACGTAAGTAATACTAAAATAAGCTTTTTTTTTAGTAAGTATAACTATAATCTATTTAAGTTTTATATACTTAAGTACTCTAGTATAAGATTAAAAGGCTACTTAACTAGAACTAAAATAAACAGAGAGGCTTATATAACTACTTACTACTTTTAGAATTTCAAGTATATAAGTATAAAATAAGATCTTTTTACTCTTTACTATTCTAATTATTATATAAAGTAAGATAAGTAAGAAACTACTTATAGTAAATATACTTATCTAGAATATTTTATATATTATCTTATTTATATATCATTAGTACTAGTCTATAAGAAAAAACTATAATAAATATACTTTATACGCTATAAGCTTCTAAGTAGGATTAAGAATAGTAGCGCAGTTAAAAAGAAACCTGCGTTCCTAGTTAGTCTTAGTATAGTACTTACTTAGCTTTAATTAACTTGTTATCGCTATAGCTTAAACTACTCTTAGCTACTTAGAATTACTAGTATTATTAAAATTCTTGCCTAAGTCTTCTATCATTATATCTAGAAAGTTAAAAAGTTAACTAGATATTAACTAGATTGCTTCGGCCTTTCTGAGATGTATTTTGTGATAGAATTCTGAAATTAATTTGATCTAACGATTACAGTTCACCCATTTCCGCAGCACAAATCGACAAAACCTCAAACCTACTCCTCCTCCTCCTCCTCCCACTCCTCCCCTTCTTTCTCCTCCTCCTCCTCCTGAAAGCCTATATCCGATTGAACAAAACAAAGAATCGCCCCCATCCAAGCTCTACTCTCCTTACTCCAGAGATAGGCTTCAAATTCCCGCTGCTCTTTAGTTGGAACCTGGGCTGTAATAGCCCGTCTGATGTTCAGAGAAGGGCTACATGGTTGCAATAAGATATAGCAGAAGATTATCAATGTATATTGAGATAGAGATGGAGATATCGATTGAAGTTACTGAGATGGAGATTGAGGGCAGCGAGAACAGCGTATTTGTACGCAGTGGTGCACTGCGCTGCGCTACGTGTCCTCATTATAACCATAGTTCGACGATTTAGGCAGACTTCTACCAGATAATCGTCGCCCAATAGGTGTAAGCCCAATGGTGATATTATTGTTGTTGTTCTGTAATGTACCATGGTTTCTGGATTCGAAACGTGGAGCGCTCGCTTTAGAGCTTGGTACAGAGTGCCGAAGCTCCGAACCTCAAGTACTCTCTTCGAGTCGCCACCCTGACTGTAAAGTCTTCTTTTTGACCTTCGATTTTTGGCAGGCTGGGGGGCGGCCTGCCGTTATTTTGAGAAAATATTAAAGAGCTGATCGCTACACGCGAGGCAGAGGTAAAACAATAAAAGAAATATTAACTAGATATTATAAATCTAAGGCTTCTAGTTCTGGCTAAGGTAGCTAGTAGCTTTCTTAAGTTACTTTAATATTCTAGTAATAATCTTAAGGTAACGCTATTCTACTAGTAATAGTTGGAGTTATTTCAGATTATAAGAATTCACCTCTACTAAATTATTCCTACTAGAACTATTATTTGTGCTAGTACTCAATTTAAGTGTAACTTTCTACTTTAGCTAGTTATTAGTATACTTTCAAAGCTTAACTATACGGTTATATATATTATATATTAAGTTCTATTAAGTTCTAATACTAAGTATAATAAAGAGCTAATCCTTTAGTTAAATATCATACTATATGGTAATAAACTATATAAAACGCTATAGTAACGTATTAATTACTTTATATATAAATCTAACTTAGTTATATATAAGCTTATAATAATTATCTATAATAATAAGTAATGAATCTTATTTAGAGAGTTAGGTACTAATATACGCGCCTATATCTCTTAAATATACTATTTTTATAATATTTCTCTAGTCTTAATCTCTAGAAATGCTTCTCAATATAGATGCCTAATAATATCTTGAATAACTAGGTTGATAATATAGGCTAAGTATAGTATTTTATTCTCTATAGTATTTTAATTTATATTCTCTTCTTAAAGCTTCTACTTAAGAACTTAAGTAAGAGTGCTATTATTACTAGCGTTATTATAAGTAATAGCTAGAAGCTACTTTATAGTATTTATACTAATAAGAAGTTATAAAATCTCTATTACTATAGAAATTCTAGTATAGCTACTACGTAAAGAAATAAAATCTAGAAGTTAGTCTTAAAGTTACTAATTATTCTTAATATAGTATTCCTTAATAGCTAGAAAACTAAAGTAATTATTAGCTAACTAAGTATCTAGCGTAATTAACATCTTAGTTACTTTCCCTAAACTATTAAGAAATTATGCTTTAGTAATCTTAAATTAATTCTAGAATATTAATTAGAGCTAGAATTAGCTTACTAAGATAGTACTTAGCCTAAGAAATCAGATAAACTACTAGAATAATAGCTATTTAACTATCTAAAAAGACTAGTTATTATATTTAATAACTCTTACTAGTTTAGTCTTAAAAGCTAGTATAAAAAATATAAGTATTGATTTATATATAGTTCCCTTATAAGAGTAGGAATATTTAAAAGAGATTAACTATTAGTAGTAATAGATTAAAGCTATAGTAGACTTATAAGTCTAAGTATTGATTTAATTTATTATATACTTAGTACTAATATTCTTAGGCTTTAGGTGCTAAAGAATAAGTCTATAATTAAGATAGAATATATATAGATAACTACTAGAATTATAAGTAGCCTCTCTATACTATATCTAAACCTAACCTATATAAGAGGTAGAGTTTTAGCGTCAATAGATTTATAGATTTTCTTACGCCTATATAGTATTCTCTTACTACTCCTTTTATATAAAGAGAATTAGCCTACTTCTAGAATCTTATTTAATATTAGTAGCTAGGAAAAGATTTAGATTTAGATTTTATCTATCTCTAGATTATAGTATTAAGGGCGTAGTAGTTTTAAGTTTTTAGAGGGTCTCTAGAGTCTTATAGTAAAGAATATTTATACTAATAGCTAGCTATAGTAGTAGTTACTATTATAAATAACTATAATAGAAGTTATATATTAAGAATATACTATAACTTAAGATAGAGATAGTATTAAATATACTTATACTTATAAGGTAAGCTTATAGTACTTATATATACTAGTAATCTACTTTTAGAAAAAGTAATTATAAATCCCTTATAGTAATTTTATTTCTATTACGTTTAGTTAATATACTATATATTTACTAGTATATGCTAATAGTAACCTAGCTAATATTATAGGCTGTAATAACTAGTAGCTAACTGTCTAGCTTAAGCCTACACGTTATTACCCACTAAGTTATTCCTAGAAGAGCTAGGCGAGTTACTCACATCCCCTATCTCTAAGTCCTCGTTCTTGGCGTCCTCTATTTTAGAGTCCTCTATGTTAGATAACCTTATAGTAGTAGCCCTAGCCGCCTCCTACTACTCTTTAGTCTTATAGTTATTCTTATAATCTTTATTCTTTATCTCTTTATTTTTCTCTATCTCTTTTCTATACTTATTACTAGCATACCTTTATATATATAGCCAATTACTCTTGAGAATAATATTATTATTACTAAAAAGCTTTTAAATTAGCGTAGGCTTCTATTATCTATTATAGTTAGCTAATATATATAATAAAAGCTTATAATAAACTTACTACTAGTTATTACCTATAACTATTACTAATACTTCTAGTATAAGTAATTTAATAAAAGCTTACTAATCTTCTTTAGCCTCTTTACTCTCAAATAAACAAGTATTAAGCTTTACTAATCTAGACTAATAGTCTTTACGTATAAGCTTCTTAAAAACACTACTACTACTATCTACTTTTAAGAATCTATAAAATTATTACTACTATTATTATTTAGAAAGTATACTTAATACTAGTATATTATCTAGAATTCTCTTATATTACCTCTTATTAGCCTTATTTTAAATCTTTACTTACTTTTTATAAACTTTAGTAAGTATATTTTTAAACTACTCTCTTACTAGCTATTAGTATAAGTATATTATAAATATCTATAATAACTTATCACTTCTCTAAGACTTAAAGTGCTAATTATTAAGAACCTTATACTAGTTCTTAAGAGCTTTATTTTTCTAATTCTTAGAAAGGGCCTTATATATATCTAATACTAAGAATTTCCTCTTTAGCTAACCTTTAGCAGTATTATTTATAGCTTTAGCGCGCTTAATAGCTTTATCTTTCTTACTCTTTATAGTAATATAATCTCTCTAAGTAGTAGTATAAGCGCTATTACTAAGCTCGCCCTTATATTTAACTTAGAAACTAGTAAGGTAACCTTTTTAGGACTTACCTTAACTGCGCATTATAAAAATATAGTTAATTCTATCTTTTTTATTCTTATATCTCTAGTTTTATTGGCGCTAACTATAATAAAAGACTATAATTATTACCTTTACTCGCCCCACGGAGCCTAGTTCTGCCGAACTAGGCCCTACCCAGCTCAACGTCAATCACCAGCTCAACGTCAATTCCATCAACGCACACGACTTGTATCGTCAATTAATCGCGCAAATACGTAAAATATTATATATTTGCTATAGCTATTGAGTGGAAGGTGTCTCCCAGTGTATAAAACGGATTACTGGTGCCTGTTGACTTGGTGTTGAGGTCTCTGCAGAGGCAGGTATTGGCTGCTGGGTGGCATCTTGGAGGCGCCGTCTCGTCTCCCTCACAGCCTTACGTACAGCCTTTTGCTCAGCGATCTTAGCTTTTTGAGATATAGCCGCTCGCGCGCCTCTAGCTGTAACTACACCTCCTTTTTGAATCGTTAATCGCGAGTTGTCCTGGCGCTGAACCCTCTCGCGAGCAGCAGCTGTAGTCTTGGCAAGCTCATGAGTCGCGAGATCGTAGTTCAAACCCAGTACAACCGACGCCCTAGCAAGTCGCGCAGCTCGATTACTCAGTATATGCTCAGCATACTCACAGAGCCCTTGTGTTTTACGAGCGTACGCGACAAAGGAGCGAGGTGTTGTAGGTGTAGGCGTCTCAGAGGCTTGAAAGAGATGGCTCATCTCCTCAGGCGTTGACACCCTCTGCGGGCGCGCGAGCTTGTACAGTACCCTCTCAGGATCCCATGGCCATACGCCTGCTAATTCAAAAGCTTTTTGAATAGTACTAGGTTTAAATGTACGCCTTCTAACGCCATCAATTGCGTGCAGAAACTCGAGCTTGTTGAAATCTGTACAGCCCTCACGAGCAGCCCCCTCCACAACACCCCTGTAGTGTTTTTTGTACGCCTGAAAAACACCAACATCAAGAGGCTGTAGGTTATGAGATGTGTGGGATGGGAGCGAGAAAAGCACTATATTGTTGTCGTCACAAAAGTCGATCAGCTCCTTTGTGCTATGGGATCCAAAGCCGTCGAAGATTAACAGCCTCCAGGTGCCTGTTTGGCGGCGACGACTACAGGCGTCAAAGTGTCGAATCCACTCGAGAGAGAGCTCGTCATTATTGTACGCTGTCTCAGAGACAGCTACCATATAGTCGTTAGGCAGCTTTGTATTGGTGTACCATTTTGAGAGGTGTACTTTGCCCTTAAGTATAATAAACGGTGCCAGAACTGAGCCGTCAGCAGCAACAGTCTCGACGACTGTAACCAACTCGCGATTTGTATCAGAGGGTGACTGTACAGCGTCATTGTCGCCAGACATTGTTATAATATACTGCTGGCCTCCAACGCCTATACGGATGCCTGTCTCGTCCATATTGTATAGATCTCCAGGCTGTATAGCGTACTTATCAATTGCGCGCTTCAGAGCAGCAAAGTGCCTCTCGTAGACCTCTACTGTATTAGCTGCTAGGCGTTTTATTTCCTGCTTTTTCTGCTTCTTGCGGCGGCAGTCTGGATTGCGCACCAGCCATCGTGAGATCCAGTTTTTACCTATAGGTGGTGCCTTGCTATCTGGGTGCTCGAGATCAAGGATCCGCTGCGCGGCGGAGATGAGCTGCGGCATGAGAGGAGGCATGTATAACGCGTCGCAGCGAGTAATATAGGCCTTCATAGCAGCCTCCTGTTGCCGATTGAGCCTTCGATTTGGTGCGGCGCGCTCCATTTTTGATGCGCGGCCTGAGACGCGCTTTTGGAGCCTGCTGTAGGGCACATGATTGTAGTCTGCTGCTGCGCGTATATTTGTGTGAAAACCACTATCTAACTCAGCAATAGCAATTTCAATACGCTCTTCAATCTGCGCGTAAGTTCCAAAGCGTTGCGACATGTTGTTGTGGAGAAAAATTGGGTCAAAGTGGTGGAGGGGGGCAAAATTGACGTTGAGCTGGTGATTGACGTTGAGCTGGGTAGGGCCTAGTTCGGCAGAACTAGGCTCCGTGGGGCGAGTATAAGCTTATTTTACTTCTTAGGATTAAAGTTTAGTAAAACTTAAATATCTTAACTTAGCGTAAGTCTCTTAGTCATATTATTACTACTAAAATACTAGTACTACGCAAAATTTATAGCTAAAGATAATAAAAGTATATAATAGAATATTCTAGTAATAGTATAGTAGTAAGAAAGTAGAAGTTTACTAGAATAGAATTAAGAAATATAGGTTAGTAGCCTATATATGCTAGCGCGTTTACTTATAGCTATATAAAAATCTACGTAAGATTATATTAGTATTAATAAAAGTTGCACTAAACAAGCTTAAAATTAGAAGAAAGCACTTACTCTACTCTTAATAGGGGTAAAATATTATAGATATTTATAATAGACCTACTATATTAAGTAGCTACTAAGATCTTACACTTACTATAGACCTTAAAATTATTACGTAACTACGCTAGTCCTAATCTAGTATACTATCACGCTTAGCCCTTACTACTAAAACTTCTACTTCTACTACTACTACTACTACTACTACTACTACTACTACTACTACCACTACTACTACTACTACCACTACTACTACTAATATAGCCTACACTAAATAACGCGCTATAGGCGGAAAATAAGCTTATAAAGATCTAGCTAATAAGGCAGCGCGTATAATATCTAGTAAGAGTGTTTCTAGCTATATTCTCTATAAGCGTCGCTTTAAGCTAAGTAGTAAGTTATTATAACTATTAATTTTATCTATAAGCTAATAAGCCTTAGTAGTAACACTTAGAGAAATTTGCGCGCTTTAGAAGATATTTAAAATAATACTTACTAAGCTTCTATTTCGCGCTTAATGTAAGAGATTTATAAGAATATTGCTTAGAAAATATAAATCTAGTCTACTACTATAGAGGCTATATAAAAGGCTACTAAGGCTTTTCTTACTAGCTACTTTAAAAGCATTTCTTTCTATATTAGTTATTTATTATATTAACTAATAACTCTAGACTATAATATAAATATAATTTACGCTAAAAGAGTAATAGTTATATAAAAGAACTCTTAGCTAGTAAAGCGTTAGGATAATTAATTTAATAGTAATAATACTCTTTAGTTCTTATATAGGAGTTAAGTAGTTTAGCTATAGATATAGTTATAAACTCTAAAATTAATTTACTAGCTTAATATTATAATAAAATGCTAATATAACTAGTAAAGTACCCAAGTTATTTATAGTCCTGTTAGAATAATCTACTAATAATAACTTTATTATAGTAAATACTTAGGTATTAAGTAATAGAAGATATATTTCTCTAGCTACTAATTAGATATTATATATCTAATTAGTATTATATATATTTTATATTACAAGATAAGTTAGACCTATAGTAACCCTAACTCTTAGTAACCTTAACCTTAACCCCTACCTATTTTTTTTACCAAGAGATAGGTTAGGTTAGGGTAACGTTGCTAAGAGTAAGGGTTAGGTTAGGGTTGGGTTAGCTTACGTCAGACCCTAACCCTAACCTCACCCCTACCTATTAGCTAGCCTAGATCTACCTTAGACACCTACGCTAGTATAAGTTAGAGTAGTCTAAGGTAGACTAGAAGAAGTAGTAGTAGTTAGAGTAAATAGAATTAGAGTAGTAATATACTAAGCCTAAGAATACTAATTAGCTCTAAATAGACTTAATCTAGAAGCTTGAGAAGGAAAGTACTACTATGAAGAGTAGTTATATTTATTAATCTAGTATAATTTATTTAGACTAAGAACATATAATATAGAAGACGTAACTAAGCTTAAAGTAAATAATAGTATATACTATATAAAAGAAATATATAGAGATTAACTAAAAATAGAAGTAGAAGTAGCACTGCTACTTATTAAGTACTTTTAATTATTCTAACTACGTAAACGCTTACTTAGAGACTTAAACCCTTTCTAAATAGATTAATTAAGATTAATTAAAGAGAAATAAGTAGCGCGCTATTTGATAGGAGAACGCAGCTTAGGAGTAAGAGGCTCTCTATATGTAGATTCTTTTGGAGAATTAAGAGAGAAGGAGTAGAAACTAAAGTTATTCAAGTTCTCCTTCTCTAGCTTAGTATAATCTAATACTTTTTATCCCTTCTCCTAACTATGTATTAATTTAGTATTAGCCTAGTAATTAGTATAGTTCTTAGCATTCAAGACTAGATTTAATTAGTATTAATGATTAAAGGAAAAGATTTAGATTACTTATATTAGTAGTTATAGTATGGAACTAATAGCAATAGAGAGTCTAAAAAAGCTTAGGATAAGTATAAGTATTATAATAAGTATCATAAGTACTCTTACTATAAGCGTAATTATAGTACTTTTTTATAGTTTTACTAGTAAGCCTAAACTCTATGTAAGCTATATAAAAGTAGAATTAATAATTAGCTTACTTATACTCTTAAGGACTAAGGAAAGGCTTATAATAATATTTATAATCAGATGGTTGAAAAGACAGCTTTAAAGTAGCCTTATATAGGGTCTTCTTTAGAGTGTTAGTCTATATACTTAGATTAGTATTATCATTATGAATCATAATAATATCATTATTATAAGTAGTCTAATTAGGCTAAGATAGATTAAATAGAGCAGCGCTAGATATAGACTTATTATTAGAATTATCAGCGGTTAAAGGCGATATAGATAAAATAATAATAAGATTAGTAGCTAATAAGAATTTAGCTACTACATAAAGTTAAAAATAAGTAATAATAGATTTATAGATAAAAAGATCCTAATCTATAAAATTAAAGATACTTATAATAAGTATACTAAACTTGATATCGACACTTTAATTAACGTAGTATTGATTGAGCTAAGCGATAGAAAATATAGTCTACTTTAACTAACGGTTAGTTAGAATACTTTAATTAGCATCTTTAACTATATTTTTCTCTAAAGTATTATCTATAATTAAGTAAGTAAAATTTTTAATATCCCAGCTATCTATTACTAGACCTAGATTACTAGATAAATTAAGATAAGAAAATAGTATAAGTAAAAGATAAGATTAAATACTCTTCTTAATTATGTAGTAGATAGTAAGAGAGATCTTAGAGTAAAGAGTTACTCAACTATTCTAATTCTAAAGTCTTCTATAGGGAATATAAACTAAATATCTAATTTTATATATTATAATATTACTAAACTTATAATACCTAGTATTAGTAATCTAATTATTAGTATAGTAGAGGCTAAATTAATAAGTACGTACCTTACTATAATATTCTATAAAAGTTAAGTCGCGGGTAAAGTAGAAAGGTCGCTTAAGACCCTAATCTGCCTTATCCAAGATTAGGGAAGTTAAAGAAAGGGGAGAACTTATTATAATAACTAGTAAGATAATCTAGAATATAATCATATAAAAGGTAATAAATACATTAGTATAGTTAACTATAATTACTCTTCTAAGTGATAAACTAAAGATATTGATACTTGATTTAATAAAGTTAAGAAAATAAGGTTTAATTAGAGAGAAAGAGATTAGATATACTATAAATTAAAGAAGTAAATAAATCATACTAGTAGCCTTAAGCCTACACGCGTTTATTTATTTACTCTAAAAATTCTTACTATTATTAATATAGTAATACTAATCTAGCGCTTTAACTGATTACGCTACTAGATTCCTACTATTACTATTTAAAACGATGAAAAAGTAGGTAAAAAAACGCGTTAGAATATATAATCTACACGTAGATTTATCACTAGAACTAATAGAAGAGTAGAATTACCTGTTTAATAAAGAGAGAATACTCTGTTGTATATATTATATATAAGATTAGAGTACTTAGAAGATCAAGATTTAATATATAAAGAATGTAGAGGTAGATTAAGTAACTTATAGGCGTAACGTACTTTACAAGCGAGCGGCGCGTACAAGCGAGCGGCGCACCCCCAAAACCACCAAAATTGAGAAAACTTGGGCCTTAATATCTCAACAACGGCTTAGAAATAACTTCTAATATCCTATTGATAACTTCTTAGGCCTACTATTAGGCTCTCATTAAAGCTCTAGAGTGATATGCCTAGTAGTTACTAAGATATCACTAATATGTTATTATTAGCCCTTAATTTTAGGCACAAAAACTATATCTTAATAACTACTCCTTAGATTAGCCTTCTAGTCTAATAAACTACTTAAAATAGGTAAGAAAGGATAAATATAAAATCTCAGGATTTAATTCTTAGTTGTTGTTAGGATATTGGTGCTTAAAATTTCTCATTTTTGGTGGTTTTAGGGGTGCGCCGCTCGCTTGTACGCGCCGCTCGCTTGTAAAGTACGTTATTACAGATTATAATATGAATAGAAATACTGATTAGAAAGATTAGATCATCATTAGACACGTAATTAAAGTTTATTAATAACATAAGGCGGTGTGTTAGGGTATAAGAGATTAGGGCTATAATTATATAAATTTTAGACCTCTATCTAATCTTTAGATTAGATTAGAGTAGATTAGATTAGATTAGAGTAGATTAGATTAGATTAGTAGATAATCTGATCTAAGGATCTAGCATAAAGGGTATATAGTCTTACCTAACTACTTAATCTCTAGGATTAGCGGATTGAATTACCGTCTTAAATTGATTCCCTCTGTTCAAGGTTTCTTAGCTCCTACAAGATCTTAGGAAGTTAAGGTATTGAACTTTCCTCTCTTATTTTATTTTATTCTTTTACTCTCTTAAGTTTATAGTACTGTTTCACCCTTTCTTACTTTCTATCCTTATAAATTAGTAAATTAATAATCTCTAGAATTGCTACTTATTATAATTCTATTAGTAATTATATAAACTAAGTTAGAGAAGTTACTACAGTCTTTTATCAATATTACGTAAATAATAATCGTAACTATTAGATATTATAATAAAGAAAAAAAGTTTAGAAATGATTTAAACAATATGGTTAAGTTATATATACTAGTTAAAGTTCTAATTTCTAACTTTGAAAAGTTATATAAGAAACTAGCGCGTCTAAGTTAGTAAGAGGCTGAAGCTAATACTACTAAGTCTTCTACGCTTATTACTTTAATAGCTGCTTATGCAAAGAAAGATTATCTTTATAAATAAAAGAAAATACTTAGGCATTATAAGTAATAGTAAATTAAGAAGTTAAAGTAGTTTATAGAGAAGATTAAAGCTTCAAAGGTAAGTAAGGAAGGTAACTATAAATTAGTTACTTTTAAAAGTAGTCTAATAACTAGTACCTTATTATTAGATTAAAGTGCTTTTATAACTTCTTTCTTAAAGAGTAATTGTAGTTTTAATAATACTTTTAGTAATACTATAATAAGCGTTCTTAGTAGTTTAGAAGGTTTATCTCTAGTTACTATATATCTTACTTATTTAGGTACTCTAACTTTTTAACTTAGTATTCTATATAGTTATACTTTATTAAATATATATTAGAATCTTATTAACTTTAAATAGATTTCTTTTTATATTTTATAATAATATACTTCTTATACTAGCGTTACTAAGTCTACTAGTTTTAGTAAATAAATATAAAACTATAAGTATATTTTACTATTTTGTACTAGATTAAATTTATAAGTATCTAGTCTATTTTATTTTAACATATATAATTAGTTTAACATTGATATGATTTAGTCTATCACTTAGTTATATTATGTATAGGTTCTTTCTAAGTAGGTATACTTTATTATTAATTTTTTAGGTCATGTGCTATATTTTTTTCTAAGTTAATTTCTAGAATGCTTTAGTATTATATATTTTTAAATACATCTTATAATTTCTTTTTAGTTATTTCCTATTATTTAGCTATTATAGTAGTTACCTTTATTTTAATACTTAGTAACGTTTATATAAAGAAACTTAGGTATCTATTATATTCTATATAAAATAGAGTTTTTTCTATAAATCTCAACTTCTTACTACTACAGGCTATATATATTATTCGTAGTAGTTATACTTAATTATTTTATTCTTAGTTAGTATAGATACGTAAGTACGTTTCTATTATTGAAAATATTCTTTCTATTAATATAATAGTTTCTAGATAGTAAGCTGTAAGTAGTCTTTTTCTTATTCTAATTATAGCTATACGTGCGGTCTACAAGTTAAAGATAGAAAGCTTACCTCTATTACTTATAATAACTTTAGTATACTATAATTTCTAATAATTCTATTATTTATAATAGACGCTAACTATACTCTATTATAATTCTTTCTATATAACATATACTTTACTTATTTAGGAAATAAATCTACTATAACTAGTACTATATTATAGATAACGTTTATATTAAAGTCTCTTAAGACTAGTAAACTTATAATAAAGTCTTTATAAATATTTACATAAAGTACTTTTAGAAGCTTTTAAATTTACTTTTCTCTATGAAGTGCGTAAGTGCTAAACTAATGCTCTTAGTAGTATTAATATTTAGTAATATAAGTAGTAACCTTTTCTTATATTATACTAAATCTATAATTTATTTAATCAGTTTTAATATTCTTAAAATGTCATTATATCTATACATATATTTATAATAATATTATTAGATATCTTTATGTAATAATTCTTCTAGTATGATATTATTAATCCTAATTATGTTATAATATAGATAGGCTATTACTAGTAATATATCTTTATTTTGCATTAGTGTTATAATATTAGTGATTTCCTTAAACTCTGTAGCATCTAGTCTTTTGCTAAGTGTATCTACTTTACCATTTTTATTTCTTAGTATATATATATTAATCAAAATATACACTATCTTAGCACTTTAGCCTATTAATTCTATAATTAGTTTACCACTTTGTTTATTATAAAGTTATGTAAGTTCTAAGAATCTATATATATATAGTAAGTTTAAAGTCGCTTTTAATATATATTCTCTATTATTATATTCAAACTAGTGTAGCTAGTAGTTCTTTATTATATATATTATATTATTCTTCTAGACCTAAGAACTCTCTTAAGTAATATACTATTAAGTACTGTTTTCTATTAATTAATACACTAACATATCTTTCTAAGGCTACTTCTAATATATTAGTTTTAAACTTTAGCAAGTAGTTTGGAATTAGTATCTAGAAAAATAGTACTATAATAGATAGTTGTTTCGATATTTAGAAAGTATTATTTACTTCCTTACTTTATATAGATAGTATATCTTTCTTTATTAGTAATATTAAAAAAATAGCTTTCTTTAAGTAATCTTATATATATTATATATGAAAGTTCATAAGCTTTAGGAATAATTGTACTCCTATTATATTTTTTTAGTATTCGCTAACTTTTAATAACTCAAATCTCTCCTTTTTTGATTTATTGTTTGTCTTTCTTAACTACGTAGTCTAATAAGTTAATCTTAGTCCTATAGAATTTCTACTTTTCTAGCTTAAGTCTAAGGCTATTCTTATCAAAGGCTTTTAGTACTTTTTTAACGTTTATAGTTTTATCTTTTTTATTCTTTAAGTATATTAACATATACTCTAAGTATATAATTATCGAAATACCTAAATATAGTCTTAGAATAGTATTTATATGTTTCTAGAATATAGCTAAAGCGTTTATAAGCTAGGATAGTATAGCTCTAGATTTTTAACATCTATACTATATTTAACTAGCTATTTTCTATTATTTATTATCTTAATTCCAATAAAGTAGTATCTACTTTGAATATCTAATACTATCAAGATCTAAATATTGGATAAATGATTTTTTACATCTATAATATCTATTTATTTTATAGTTTTACCTATACCTCGCGTGTAGCGATTAGCTCTTTAATATTTTCTTAAAATAACGGCAGGCCGCCCCCTAGCCTGCTAAAAATCGAAGTTTAGAAAGGAGACTTTATGGTTAAGGTGGCGGCGACTTAAAGAGAGTACCTACTTAAGGTTTAGAGCTTTAGCACTCTATACTAAGGTCTAAAGCGAGCGCTCTACGTTTTAAATCTAGAAACTATAGTATATTATAGAATAATAATAATAATATTACTATTAGGCTTACGCCTATTAGGCGACGATTATCTAGTAGAAGTCTGCCTAAATCGTCAAACTATAGTTGTAATAAGGACACATAGCGCAGAGCAGTGCACTACTACGTATAAATACGCTGTTCTCGCCTTAATCTCTATCTTAGTAACTTTTATTAATATCTCTATCTCTATCTCTATCTTTCTATATATTAAAAATCTTATTTTATTCTAACTATATAGCCCTTCTCTAAATCCCTTAACCTCTTAGGCTAATAATAGATCTTAGTTAGCTTCTCTTTAATAGCTATATTCGCCTACTATAGCCTACTACCTAGCGCTATTACTAGAGAACTATAATATTAGCTACCTAACTAGCTTAACTATTTTAGTTCTCTTAAGCTAGATTATACTAATTTATATAAGTAATACTAGAATAGAGATATATCGTTTAAAAAAACTAAGAGAAGATTTATAGCTTTTATTAGTAGCTAAAAGGCTCTTAAAACTTATAGCTTTAGCTATAAGTTAATCTTTAGAGCTCAAAAAAAATATTTTAGTCTATAGACTCTTAAATAGCTTTAAGAAAATATAACAAATATTTAATAGGCTATTATAGCCTAAGTTCTAACTAAAAAGCAGTAAGTATTTAAAGCTGATCTTTAAAGTAAAAAGAGTAGAGCTTAGATAGAGATAATTCTTTAATTTATTTAATTATATATAGGCTTTTAGAAGAAAGAGAAGGTAGAGAAAGAAGGGAAGGAGTAGGGGGTAGGCTGGCGAGTGGGTTGGCTCAGCCTTAAAAAACGGGTACCCCCTAAAACTCACTCAAAACTAGTCCCATTTAGGCAAGTAGTAGCTAGATTTAAAGAGAATAGTCGACTTTAGGGTACCCATCATACACTTCTCTCTTCTATCTCTTCTATCTAAGGAGCTATAGCTAGTTAAAAAATAAATTTGTATGGCAACCCCATTGGCAACCCCAACCCAGATTTTCAAAAACGGGTTGGCTAATAACTTTTTAATTACTAGAGATAGAGACTAGTAATGTCTTACATGATAGAATGCGCTAAGCTAGAGCTTTAAAACTAGCTACCATCTGCCCAATTCGGACCAGCGTGGAATTAATTATGTATTTTTGAAAAAAAGTGGAGCAACCCTAACTCGCCAGCCTAGTAGGGGGTAGAGGAGGAGGTTTAAGGGTTTATCTTTTAATCCTAATTAGTGTTGTAGAAATAGGTAAACTGTAATTATTAGATTAGATTAATTTTAGAGTTCTATTATAAAATGCATCTTAGAAAGGCCGAAGCTATAAAGTGTTAAAACTTCTTTAGGCTTATAACCTGTAGAAGTGTGTGGAAGCAGAGGCTGCTTGTCCTACAGCAGACTCAGAGGTAGACGTTGCTACTTGTTCTACTATAGACTCAGAGGCAGATAGGAAGGTTCTAGAAAGAGAGAGATAAGATATGTGCTAGGGGAGAGGAGAGAATTGAATTGACTAGAATACAGTGATCTTGATAAGATCCTGGGATAACTACCTAAGTTCCTCTACTTCTTCTACAGTGCTATCTACTAGATCTACAGCTATTTATATTTCTCTAGTAGTAGCCTTCTAGTAGCTTCTACTATAGTAGCTTACGTGGCAATATGCAGATCATAATATATCTTGTATCAGATAGATAGCTCTGTATCAGAGTAGCTCCTAGTGATCGATCAGATCGATCACAGAATCCGGGTGTGATCCTGAGCACCTGGATTCTGATGAGAATCCTGATAGCTAGAGAACAGCTAAGTAGCTTATTCTCTAACACAAAGAACTATATCTACTATACTATTATCTTATCCGCGAAAACTAACTACCTAGAGTCTTAACACTAGAAGTCTTATATTACTTCTACTTAAGATCCCATACTCTTAACATTATTACGCACTAAGTTAGGCGCTAGCCTTAGACTTTGGACTAGTTTACTAGTACTACTCTAAGAGTAATAGTAAGCTATCTTATATTCTAATTATGTAACTACTTAGTTAATATTTCTTACTAGAATTTAGTAGTAGTAAAACTTATTTATAGAGCTTTACTATACTTTATAAAGTCTTAATATAAACTAAAGTAACATAATATAGGTTTTCAGTTATTTATAAAATTACTAAACTAATCTTAGTAAGAGAAAGTGATAGAGAATCAACCAGTAGTATACATAATTAATTCTAAATTAAGATAATTGAATCTTAATCCTATCAATTAATAATTTATAAAATAATATAGTTTAACTATAATTATAATAAGAGTAGATAATTAATCTATCTATTCTTATATTTATATCACTTTTAGTGTTACTATGTTATCTATTTCTTTATACTTGTACTTAGTAAGATATCTATAATAGGTTGCTATTCTAAGTAGTCTTACTATTTTATTCTTAGTAGGATATCTAGCCTTAGTAAGATATTATATTATGTGATCTCTGCCCCGCGGAGGTCATCGCGTTTTTTGATGATCCTAAGTGCCTCTCTAACTTTATGAACCCTACTTAGTTGCATAGTTATGCTAAGCAGTACTAATTACTAAGCATCTTACACCTTAGCATGTAGAGTGCTTAGTTGCTTAATAGTGCTAAGACATACTAATTACTAAGCAAGTCACGTAACTGTGACTTAGCAAGGAAGGGTGCGGCGCAGCGTCTCGGGTCGCATCCTTCAACTGTTACTGGTCCGAGGGCGTAAGACCTTTCAGAATCGTAACACCATCGTTCGAGGGACAGTGTGACACTACTACGCCAACGAACCTTAAAAAGCCACAAAATCGTGTGACTAAGACAGAATTAGCGAAAGGGCGTGCATTGGCCAGATGTACATACCTGCCACAACCTCAATCGGCCCACATATCGCCGTTCCTCTCCGCGGAACCGTTTTCGAAATGCGAAACCAGGCAGGGACTTGTCACCCCTGGTACAAACAAGGTCGCACCCCAGACATTCTTCGGCATCTCCGTACGGCACATCGTCATGATCTGACATGAAATCTAGACCCTCCGATTTTCCAAGGTTCTACATATCTTAGGGACCATTGACGCCTCCTCGTGTTGCATGGTTTATGTGATATGCCCCGGCCTATTGTAAAGCCTGCCCGCATAAGCCAAGTGCTGTATGTTCATGGACCCGATCTGCAGAACATTCTCAAAATGGCGATCCAGTCATCCGAAGACAACCCAATGAGTTAGCCTACCTCGCAATAGCCAATTATAATAAAACCAAGGTAGTATCCTGCATACTCTGTGAGTGTAGATAGCAACACTTGTCCAGTGTGTCTCCCAGTACCGCCCTTGCACCTCATCTATCTACGGCTATCTGCGCATAATCATAACGAAACTTTCATGCTGCACGACAATGATCCTAGGGGCTATACGCCTTTGTAGGGGCCGGGGGGGGGGGGGGGGGGGGGGAAGGGGGCGGGGATTGAAAGCTATTCTAGACCATTCCAAATATCAGCTTCACTTTCATTCACATGATCGCTTAAAATAGCGAACTGAATACGAGGCAATGCTGTGTGGTAATGTTACAGAGATTCGGAGCGATAGACATCTTTCGTGCCAGGACCCCTAGTATAGCTAGGGCCTTATTACTTACTGGGAGCAGAGAACATGGCTCTTCAAGCCACTCCAATCGGAGAACTGATGCATATGTACAGCCCCAGTTAGTTGCCAATATCGACTGTATGTGAATCCTCAAGAGAGTAAGCACATAGTAAGCGAAGCAACACTGACAACGGCTACCAGCATTGAGATCAGAGCAGTGAAAGTTGAGTTGTGTATATAAGTTGAGGAGAAACACACATGTCGAATGCATCAGTTCTAACAAATCAGCTTCTTTTAATCACTCCGTGTTCTGAATCACGAACTTCATCTGTTGCTTGTCTCTTTTTCTTTTTCTTTCTTTAACCCCTCGACCCACGTTACGATATCAGAAAGATGGCTACTCGCACGATGATCCATAGGCAAACAATGGCCTACACTCCTTACAAAGCGCTCTCACAAGCTAGCTTGGTTCGGAGGTTGGCAACCATAGCTAACCATAAGCTTTCCAACATGCCGCCCGGTCATAAAGCCACTGTTGGCCATCTGAAGACTTTCGAGCTTCCCGAGTCTTTAAGTGGTAGTGCTGCAGACAGGGCTCTGGGCAAGAGCATGATTGACGCTTGGAGGAGAGATGGTATTCTCCAAATTTCTATGGATCCCATCAACCGGAAGCTTGCTGATGCCGCATTTCTGTGCAGTAACAAGTTCTTCGGCTTGGATTACAAGAAGAAAGCATCTTGCCTAGACGACCAGTCTTTCGCTGGGTATATTGCTTCAGGAGAAGAGATTACCGACAACATCGCTGACTACAGTGAAATCTTTACAGTCACCAAGGATCTTGCACTTTCTGATCCACGCGTCCAGCAGAAGTGGCCATGTCACGGTCCGTGCCCCTGGCCCTTCAGCCAGATGAAGACGGTCATGCAGGCCTACATGGACTACCTCGGTGAGAGCGGTGAGAAGATGCTGCAACTTATCGCGTGGGGTCTTGGTATGACAGATGGCAATGCCCTGACCCGGTATACGCAGGATGGCTGGCACCACATGCGCATTCTGCGATTCCCCGAGGCTAATAATGTCAACGGAAAGGGCAAGGCTGGTCGCGGCATTGGATCCCATACTGACTACGGACTGCTTGTCATTGCGGCTCAAGATGATGTTGGTGGCCTCTTCATCCGCCCTCCGATTGAGGGTGAGTCTTACGCCAACTGGAAGGAGAGCGCGGCTGGTAAGCACGAGGATGCTGATGGTTGGGTTTACGTCCCTCCTGTCCCTAATGTATTCACTGTCTTCCCCGTGAGTTATCTGACGTCTTCATCTGTTGAGAAATACCCACTCTGACTATCGTTCTAGGGCGACATGATGCAATACATTACTAACTCGTACCTCCCCTCCACGCCCCACAAAGTCGGCCTCAACACCCGCGAGCGCTTCGCTTTCGCCTACTTCCACGAGCCTAACTTCTCTGCGGTCATGAAGCCGTTGCCGGGATTCGAGGCTGGTCAAGAGCCCGTCGAGGGCATCCACTATGGTACCCACTTCACTAACATGTTCATGCGCAATTACCCGAAGAGGATCACCGCAGATCGGATGAGGGCTGAGGGTAGAATGGCTCTCTTGGACGCACCCAGCCTTCGCTGGAGTGACTCACCGTCCATGGGTATCCGCGATGCAACTATCGATCTACCCCAATCTACTTCCGAGCAGACGGTGTCTGTCTGAACTTTTATTACATTCGCCCGTTCCTGACGGGCTTCTTTCTTTGCGTTTTAGATAGCGAAAGCAGTAATCAACTATGTACGAACTTGCCTACCTCTTTATATTCATGTTCTCTTATAGTTTTGGATCATTTTGGGTCTCTTTATAGCTGCTGAGCCGCCTTCCAGTCGACCTTCCATAAGACTCATGAAACAGTGAGCTCGATATGCAGGACGTATGCATGAACTGTATATCTCTTCAGACCTAGACCTAAGTAAGCTAATGCTTAGATCCAGACTCGACTAGCGCTATATCAAAGCCAGTGTATATCATGTCATGACGTGTTTTGCTAGCAAGCGTGAGACTTAACTATGTTGATTTATTTGGTATTACACTGTACGTGGACAGAGATAAGCGTACGAACCCAGTATTGCGACTGGTTTCATCGGGTTATATGCCCATCTTTGGTTTTTATACCTCTCACTTCACCTTGATGTTGTTGTCGCTCTTGTTGCTTGTATAGCTGATTCTCCTACGAAGTGTCTAGATCATACCGGAGGACGGCACTTCATGAGGCTGTGTTAAAGATGGCAAAGCATGTTAGCCTACCTTGCAGACGTACCCTTCCAGTTGCGATTAGACCACATCAAGCCACTATTATCCCCTTCGTTTTTGATTATGACAGTGATTTGGGGGTCTATTGGTGTTCAGAGCTTGTATCCGATCTTCAAGCCTCGAAAGCAATCCTATCTCTTTCATCCTGCCACCAGTTGGCATTCCTCAGGGATATCAACACTATTCTTTGGCTATTGTAATACAGTATGACATGTTTTGTAGGATGTGTCCTCATCAGGGAGAACTAAAACTTCAATGTGTGTGTTCCTCCATGCAATCATGAATCGCTGCACGACGACCGCATCATGAAATACCACACACATTGGGACTTATTGCGTGCTAAGAAAGATTTAACGTCAATACTGGGAGTCAAGACTAGTTAGAGAACAACGAGCGTGAGACTCCCGTACCACATCTCATCACTCTCGTAGATCACAACGTGCATTATCCCAATTTCTCAGCATTGAGCAATATACCAATCCACGACGTAACGCCCATCTATTACACATCTAATTCCCTAGTTTTCCACCGTGACACGGAAATGAATACACAACCACTAGCACATAAAGGCTCGCATCGCGTTCTTAACCTGGCCGCCGCAAGGGTTTACCAAGTCTCTGAGTCCACTTAGGACATCGAAGTGGAGAAGACTGAGCAGATCAACCGTCAGACACCTACAAATCGATCATATAGCATGCGTAAGACCTATTTTCGATCCATTCTTAGGCCCTGAAGCCTTGCCACTGCTTGCCTTGACAGTAGGAATATACTAAAAGCGAATTCAGGGCGGAAAAGAAACAGAGGTTTCTAAACAACAGCCCTCAACATCATGATCACGGCAACAGGGGCCGCGCAAATCATGCCACTATCCATTTCCATGTCCGAATAATTGGTTAGAGTTGGATTGTAAGCCAGATATCCACAGTTTGGTAACCAGAGGGGTGATTGTGCATGAAATGAGTTAATACTCGATTACTCGCTCTACATAAATGGTAGCGCCTTGCTGTCAAACAAATGAAAGATCTTAACGGTCTAACCATTCCAGGCATGTGTGTCGAAGGCCCCCGTACCGAAACTGGCGGTTTCCCGCTGTGTGTCTGTCCTTGAGAATCATCGGCAATCAGTATTCGGTTCGGGTGTGAAATGTAGATACCGTTGAGGCACCTGTAATGATACTTGACAGTTGGATTTTGACTTTGTAGTCTATATTAGATTAGTGTATCGACATTGTTCGTCCTCACGGTTTTGATCATCAACGACGACACCTGTTTGAGGCTTGTGCATCAAGGTTTCGTGTCAAAGAGGTGCTGGAGCGTCTTAGCTGATACCGCTAGCCAATGGTAACATTGAAAAGTATATTGTGTGCACTAAATCTCTTGAGCAATACAAGTTCTGATACGATGTAGCACACTCTTCCCTTATCTTCTTTAGCTTACATGAGCGCGTGTCCACAGTTTGACCGCTTGGAGTATGGCGCTACCATATTGGCTACTGCAGTTATCGTTGGATCGGTTACTACCAAGTCAGTACGCGCTGTGATAGTATCATTGGTACTAGATGGATTAGGCGAAAGACCATAGCTTTCGCAATCCTGCCAATAGTCATGCATCTAGCAGCTGGTAATCGTACTTCCTTCAGCTGACGCATGACAGACAACGAACAAATACATGGGTCTCATATGGCTCCTTCACCGATCAATCAGCTCTAATCATTGTCAATCTACTGCAGCGAGACCAAAAATCATTGCCTTCGCACTGATCACGTTCCTTTGCCTGGTGTCGCTATGAAGAAACTAGGTTCATTTCCGCTGTGTATCGATAGTTGCTATACGTAATACATACAATCATGAAGGATAAAGAAAGTAATCATCATTACATCTGAGAGCCAACCTTCTTCCTACCTCTCGTCTCGCCGACTTTCCTTTTTCTGCCTTGGGTTGTCGAGCTCCCTGGATGTTCCTCCCTCCATAATGCTATAGGGCTGATTTTAACATTCCATCCGAACTCTTCCCGCAATCTGAACATCCTGCTAATTTTGCGAATCTGTTCTGTCGCTGTGATTGGCGTATATTCACTTGGCGCGAAAAATTCCCGTTCAGCATCGCCTCGAAGCGCAGGACTGAGTCATGAGAAAAAGTACTTTGATTCCCGGAGACGAGAAACATCCCAGCCGCCTTTCTTGGGGATTTGGGGAAAGCTCAAAGGAACCCAGACCTGGATTGTGCCTATTTCAGCAGCAGCGCGGGAGCCTGATTTCTTCTTGAGATGAAGACCACCGCTCTGAGGGTCCTTTGCAAGGTCTTCCGCATCATTCTCGACAACATCGATGGTCGATTCGGTAGTCTTAATCGGCTCTGTTTGATCGCTAAGACCTTCGTCCCTGATTTCTGTTTGCCTTTCCGCAGATTCTTTCTCTTTAGTTTCACCAAGCAGTTGAAGACGGTACGAGTGTAGCGCCCTTGGATCTTGGTGCGCCAGCCAAATGCTAGTCGGCGTTTCCATCTCCTCACCCTTTTTCCTTTCATTTGGGTCTTCGCTCTCCAGCAGCTCTTGTCGCTTAGCCTCAAGCGCAACCTCCTCAAATGATGCCTCACCTCGAGTTAAACCGCCGGCCCTCAACGTCTTGCCTTCATTCTTGCGACGCTCTAGTCTCCATTTGGAGATCTTTCGCCCGGCGTCTGAAGTGTTGACAATGGTGGCGCGATACATGGCTCCGGCATAACGTGCAGAGAACTCAGCAGCGAGGCGGGCGATAACGTCTTCAGTGTGCATGCGCACGAACGCATCACGAAGAATGACATTCAAATTCGGAATATCAGATGCGTG
This sequence comes from Curvularia sp. IFB-Z10, assembly GCA_002161795.1. Lineage (NCBI taxonomy): Eukaryota > Fungi > Ascomycota > Dothideomycetes > Pleosporales > Pleosporaceae > Curvularia > Curvularia sp. IFB-Z10. The sequence continues at coordinate 1,213,287 of JPSZ01000005.1, forward strand.
CGTCCAGAAACTGTCGTGCACAGCCGCAAAATCAAGGCCCATCTCATTGGCTTTTAGAGCTGATAGAGTCATGTGTGTGGCGTCCAGAGAATGAATGAAGTTGGGAGGAAACGCTTGCAGCTGCTTGCGCTTGTCAACCTCATCATGTTGCGACCTCTTTGAGACGGTGATATCCTGTATCTTTGTTCTAATCTTCTGAACACTGTCTTTTCTGTATGGTTGCACGATGGGCATCTTAAGCGGTGTGGTCCAGATGATGCTAGTCTTGAACTTCTCCATGCTCTTGTTCAATTTGTTGATTTGGAGTGCAGTGACCTTCTTAGGCGTAGCAAACTTCGGATCATATAGTGCTTTGGCCGGGTCCATTCCCTCGTATCGTTCCTGGATTCGTTTGATCTGTTCAGCGGAAATTGATGTGGTGATACGATCGCCACATTCTCCCAGCCAGTATTGAATTTCCTGGGCGCCGTTGAAGATTTTCCCCAATGCTTCAAAAATCCTTTGTGCAACGTACAAAGCAACGATACCCAGCGTTTTCACTTTATCTGAGGGCTGAAAATTGGGAAAGAGACTGCGCAGCTCATCTTGGACTTGCTGTTTCGCACCCATAAACGTGACACCATATACGTTAGTCATGACGGTTCGCTTAACGACCTTTCGAGAGATATGGCCGTCTATGAAGACGGCAGCGGGTAATCCTTTGCTAGCATCTTTAGCAACCATCTCTTTCACTAGTTCCGCCACTCCGGTGTAGATGTCCTGTGGTCTATCCGAAGGTTCGAGATTGACTTGGCGAGCGCCTGCGTGGTCACCACCCAAGGCTGCGTAATGCTGAAGCCCATTGCAGGTTCCGTCTTGATGTACAGGTAGTTGTGATATAAAGCGAGTTGGGTCAGGTAGGTCGAAGGCATTCTTCAACTCAATACAGCATGCCAAGCATTGCCATGGGTCTTCGGCTTTGGTCCACCACCGCCGACCTTCGAGCGGGTTGTTTGCAGAATCATAGATCTCACTCATGTTATCCATGGCGAACTGTTCCCGCTCTCGCAAACTAGCCTTGTCGAAACCGTACAAGTTAGCAAGGTGGATCTTGAGCCACTGTAGGCCAACAGCACCAAGCTCTTTGCCATGGGCAAATTTGAGTAGACCTCTTGAAAGATCAGAACCGATATGATTGAGGATAGGTGGTATTGGGTATGCTCGGCCCCGGAAATCCACACTGTGCGGGAAGTATATCCTTTTCTCGTTAATGTATGCCCGCGCAGTCTCGAGTTGGAAATTCTGAAAGCATCGCTGGGAATGAAGGCCACCAATAGTATTTTCATAGTCCTGGAGAGCCTTGTTCCATCGTGATCGTTCTTGGAATGACGCATCGACAGGTGGCTCTGGGGGGCGTTTATGAACCGTGAGGGCGTCTTCACCAACAAGCGATCCAATGCTCTCACCGACGTTCCAGGCACGAGCCATAACGTCGAAGACAGGGGCGTTGATCTGCCAAGGAACCCGTCCAAGAACATCTAACCCAGCCATAACTTTGGACATGTCGCCATTCTCTATGGCCACTTGAGCATAGGCTCGTTGAGCAATATCACCACCTTTCTGTCGAACAATCTTTTGTGGCACAGTGTAGTATCCACCGTCTTCGAAACTTGCCCATGGCTTTGGTTCGACAACCATTGGCAAGCGGACTGTCTGAATGCTATGAACAGAGCCTGTCCGCATCTTCGCCAGGAGTTCGTGGTGTGGCACTATAAAGCCAAGTTTTTTGCCTTGGTGGAAACCGACCTGATGGTGAAAAGCAGCCATGCTACGAGACACGACTTTGCCCGTTCTTGGGTCATTGGCAGTCACAACAAGAGTCGCTGATTGGAGCAACTGCTCTATGCACATAGCACCAAGCTTTGTCCGGGCGGAAAGAGGCATGTCAACTTTCTCAAACTTGAGTGGATTGGTTTCGGTAGGCTGTGTTGCTGTTTGAGAAGCTGGCGCGACGCCTGATTTAGAAAGTGTGTTGACTAGATGAAGGCGGGTTTGTTTCCGTTGTTTTTTGAGAAACGTGTCTCTGCGAGTTTGGGTTTCAGCATTGAGGTAGTCCTGAATGTCGTTACCCACAGCAATGGATAAGGCTGATATTTTCAGGGCAGAGCTGTCTTCGCCTTTGCCTTTGACCGCGGCCTGGGTAGTGCGAGCAACAGTGATAGCTGCCAGTCTCTCAGGGTTGCATCGCTCGAGCCAAACTCCGTATTCGTGAGCGTCGTCTCGCGCTGTGGTCTTTGGGGGCTCAGATAGGACTTGCTTAGCATGCTCGATACGCTGTTTGAATAGTGGTACCAGAGCAGTATACCAGCCATACATCACGGCCTGAATAGGCTTCGTGTTCATGACGCCATGGATACCAATTTTTTGTAGTTTCTCATCCTCAGCCTTCCACCTCTTGACGGCAGCGTCTGTCCCATCCTGTTCCATCTGCAATTGTCTTGCGTAAGCGTATGCTTGGTCCTTCTCCTCTTGGGTGCCGTCCATGTCGTGCGGGTAAGGGACGCGCTCGCTATGGTCAAAGACGCTAAGGGCCTCCTTCAGCGAATCCAAACCCATGCCTTTCTGCTTGACAGGCTTGATTTCTTGTGCGGGATGCGATATTAAGCCGTGTGCAATAAGGTTGGTGCGGCCGGCGGGTGTACTGACATGGAGATGTTGGACTTGCTCGACCGATGGAGGCTCGTTGAATGCTTCGGGCTGCAAGCGGATCAACAGGTCCCACTCTTCGTCGGAAAATTCAGGTGAGGCGTTGATGCTGTCGACGACGTGCTCACCATGATCGCGGGCAATTGTAATGTATTCTCGGACAGCATCTTCTGCTGCATCACGCTCAAGGAAATGCATAGCGGAGCGTATCAGAGTGACAAACGTCTGAGCATTCGGTTGGACGCCTTGGCGCAGCATCTTTGTCCTATACCAAGTCTGGATCTTCTCCAAGGCGGAGGCTTTAGTGTCCATTTGACCTAAATCTAACAGGGTCTGAAGGTAGACATTGTGGGCATCAATCACTTCGGGTGCGTCTGGTCTGTACAAAGACATAAGGCGATTGATGATTATGGCAGCACGATCCACGCGCCCGACCCGCAGACAGGCGTATAGGTTTTGGTGTAACTCGGTGGGGTCGCTGCCAACACCGGGGACGGCTCGAAGTTGCGGCGTGGACGTTAACGAATCGTGCACAACCAGGGGATTGGCAGCATCCCATGAGGGGAGACGGGCGAGGTCGGCGTGGGGTAATTGGCGGCCGAAGGCTTGGGAGAAGGGATTGAAGGGAAGCGGCGAAGGAGGCGGGGGCTGTAGTTCGGCCGTCGTGGCGAGGGAGCGTGTCTCATGCCGGGCTGATGGAGAGAGGGAAAGAGAGAGCGATGACCGCCGCTGTCGCCGCCGTGCTGTCGAGTCGTGTGCACTGCGACGTGCAGCTATTGAAGGCGTGTATGAGTTTGCCCTCAACAGTGCAGGGCACAGCCATGGCAGTGTCAGTTGGTCCGAGAGAGTCGTAGGCGTCCTAAAAGCGTCTTTGCGCAGTCTCCTTCCGGCTGCTCGTGCAAGCATTTTGCCCAATGTCTACCGTCGTCTTCAAGCGTATCTTGACAATAGGAGGGGTATCTAAACAATATCAATGAAGAAAAAAAGAAGAAAGAAAAAAGACTCCCGAAGATGCTTCAACGCCAGAAGATGAATGGGAGGTATTGCGCACGCAGAGAAAGGGCAAGAAACGGCATGTGAGTGAAGGCAAGTTGGTGGCCGCCATGGGTGAAGATTCTCGATCCAAAAAATCTCCAACCCTGTCGGCGTCATGGCGAAAGCGGCATGGCGCCGAGCATTTCCGAGCCCCGCCGCCCCAGCTCTGCTCGCCACGACATGCGCCACCCACGCCACGCATGGGACAACGGAAGAGCATTATCGATAGAGGAATTTATATTTTAAAAGTAGCTTGTCTTTGCTTACACATCATCAGCCCCTATGGATGTGCTCGTGCGTGCCCTCTCCTTTGCGGACGCCGTCCTTGTTGGCAGTCCATCCACAAGCAGCTTCTCGAGCTGGTCATCAATCGGCGCATCAAACAGCTCCATGTCTCTCGTCTTGTCTTCTTCCCAATCCTCCTTGCCCTCGGTGCCGAAACAGAATAAATCGCCAGCTTGGCCCGCGATCCTCTTTCTGTGCTTTCCTTTTACTATCTCGCAACCACCGACCTCTTGGCGGAACTGCTCGGCATATGCTTGTGCAATTGTCGATACATTGGCAGGGTCAATCTGCTGGCCGTTATAGAGCAACCAAGGCAGGTGAGGGATTTCGGGGAGATCACCGTCAAAGGGAAGCGCCTGATGGAGAGGCCGTGCATCCGCCATGACCTTTGTCTCTGCGTTTCTGGGCGCCCCCGGCGATGCGTCTGCGCGATGAAAAGCTTCATTCATGTATAGCGATTGTGCCTGCTTATTGACAGTTGTGGGGGACGCACGGAATTCCTCGGGTGCGCGATACAACTCTTTGTGTATCGTGACAAGCGCATCAGGCATCATCGCAGGATACAGCAGTGAGTAGCCTCGGGCTCTCATAAATTCGAGCATGTACTCGGCCCAAGCTGGCAGTGTCTCCGACACCAGTTTCGCCCGGGGCGCCCCTTTTGCTGAATCATGATGCTTGATTACTCGGTTGCTCAAGAAAGAGTGCAACTCGGCCCACTTATCGCCAAAGAATAACGTCGCGTGACTGTTGGGAGCCTGCCACAAGAATGGCGCGCTCTTAGCCTGAGGATACAACTTCTTGTACCGATCTGTGTGCATGTCGCTGGTTAACGGGGGTTCGAGCTTGGCCTGATTGTCTAAAAGCTTCGTTGGCAGCTCAAGGCTTACGCCCATTAGTCCCCCGTTGTCACGAGCGCCAAATGTGGAGTACTTGTATTCCAGTAACGCATACTTTACAAAGTGAAAGTACTGTCGGGCGACCTGCGTTTGTGAAGAAAGCAGGAGCATGTGCGAAGTAGTGGTGCTCACGGGATAGAATAGCTCAAGGAAGCGTATAGTTGATTCCTCCTGATTATACTCTTGGTTTGTAATGCGTCGTCTGACAGTAAGTCCGTTTCCCACTGTGTGCTTGTTGCCGTTTGGCGGCCACTTGAACTTTCCTATGTGTTCTTCCACGGACCTGTCAAGCTCAGCCGGTAACTCGATGGTGATGTGAGGCGGTCTTAAGCCACTATAATCAGCATCCTTGACCGACTTGAGTAACTGCAAGACACTGGAAGAGTATGGTGGCACCTGAATGAGGATGTCTACAACAGGATCGTGCCAGCGCTTCAGTGATCCTGCGTCAAGCCGGGTAACCCATGTGAAGTCGTCCAGCCTATCCTTGGGCACTTGGATGAGAGTCATGTGCAGCGCGTCAGTCTTGCTCTGCATGCCTCGAACAAAAAACTCGTCTTCTGACAGTGCGTCATCGATAATGACGGCTTGAGGATGGAGGAACTGATTGATGTGCGACAAGGCACCTTTTACCGCGGACTCGGCGCGGGAATCGGTGCTATATCTATAGACAGCATGTCAGCCCGGAGTGGCAAGCGCCTCGAATGATTGTACAAGCTGAATGGACGTACTCTGCGTAGTCTGGCCGTGCATCATGCCACACGGCAGGGCACTCAGTTTTATCTATGCCGTTAATCTCCAGCACATCTTCCAAGGGTATATCGACCCTTGCCATAAAAGCCACATGGACATGGTTCCTGTTCCATTTGGACATGTCGCATGCCATGGACAATAGCACAGAGGTGCTCTTGAGGCTTGACATGGCGAAGAGTATGTTTCTGTTCTTCTTGTCGTAGCCGCTCGTCGACGAGGCCGACAATCGCAAGCTGCTGGCGAGGCGAAAGAAGCGTACCTGCCCGTCATATGTATGGGGTGCAGGCTCGCCGCGCCTCGGATTCTGTATGCCTGCTGGTGCTCCGGTAGGCTCGTCGTCCTCTGCGCTAGGGTTCTTATACGTGGACGTCGTCGGCCGCCCCGAGGATGAGGGATATCGCTGTGGAGTGAAGTCGTCGTGGTCGTCGCGGTCGACTGCAGCGCCATGGAACAGGTAGTACAGAAGCAACAGGCCTGCTATGACAAGTACTATCCTCCGCCGTCGCCAGCGGAGAGGATGGCCCCATATGGACCAGCCCGATTTCCGCGCTGGCTTGAAGCGGTGATCATCGTCTTTCTTGCCCAGTTCCTCGTCGCCGGAGAGCGCCATCTTTCTGAACATGGTATCGCCTTCTACCTCGCAGATACGCCGATCATGATGTTGGGTGGAAACTTGTCGCGTGCACTCTAGTGGCCGGGTTGACAATAGCTATAAGCCATGCGCGTGTGTGAAGAAGTTTTGGGTGACGCAGCGATGCAGGTGGAAGCGTGCGACAATGGCACAATGGATTCAGAAGCAAGCAAATCTGACTACCATTGACAAGAAACTATGCGCAAAGCCCTAACAGACCATGCTCAAAACAACTGGGCCACTGCAAGCAACGTCGCAGAGGTGGACATGCCTGCCCGCCGCATCATTCCGCCCGCCAAGCCGCCCGTGCGCTCAACGCCAACACGCCTCACCTCACATCTTCTCATGCTCAGCCAATCGCTCATCTGCCGCCTTCAATGCCTCACGCAGTATCTTCTCGTTCCGCGGCTTGAACACGACCTGGTAAGCTCGACACATGGTCACGAGACTTGTAGGGTCGGCGCTGCCTCGCACGGGATGCACGTCCACGTCCGAATCCGGGACAATCTCGAAGCTGTTCAGCATCCTTAGAAACACCAAGTAAAGTTCCCGGTTAGCCAACAGCGAGCCCGCACACATCCTGTATCCAAGCCCGTAGCTGTGCAGCGGCGCGTCGGGCTGTTCGAGCCAGCGCTCGGGGCGGAACTCGTCTGGATCGCTCCAAACCTCAGCGTCTGTGCAAGAGTCAGCATTGCACCAACCGGTGTCCACTCCACAGCATGCAATTGCTTACCCATGTTGCACGCCCACGCGTTCAGGTATATCGTGCTGCCGGCTGGGATAAGCTTGCCCTCGTACACCACATCCTTGACGGTTGCCCGAGGAAGTGCCAGTCGTAAAACGGTGTAGTACCGCAGGCATTCTCGAACCAGCGCCACAATGTATCCACACTTCTGATCATCATATGCATCGGCTAGTGGCTCCTTCTCCGAATACAGTTTCTGTATCTCTCCAATCGCTTTGGCTTGAATATCTGGTCTTTGGGCGAGCAAGGCCACACTCCACTGAACCAGTGTCGTGATCGTATCCAGTCCTCCTGACAACATCGTCAAGCTGATTGAGGTCAACTCTTCCTTGTTCAGCGCTGCGTCTTTGTCATGGATGATGTTCGCTTGGATGCATGGCTTGTGAATGCCCTTCTTCATGCGTTCGTCTAGGTCGCAGTTCAACCTGGTCAAGTAAACGTCTCTGCGATTACGATACTCTTTTGCTGATTTCGTACCGAAGCTGAAGGGATTCAGTCGGAGTATGGGAATGTAGTCCTGCAAGTTGCCCGTAGTACTGCGAAACTTTGATATTGCAGCCTCGACTTCACAGATCTCGTGGAACATGGGGTCATGCCGGCTACCCATGCGCGTTCCCCAGTTGAGCGTCAATGCGAGTGAAAGAGACAGACGCTCTATCATTGGCATTGGGTTCACACTGACAGTCCCGGAGTGTCCCGATTCAAAAGCATCCTTGATAAATTCCTTCGTCTCAAGATCGAGATGACCCACGTACGTCGCAATAGAAGGTTTATTCAATGCAGAAGCAGCGCCCTTTCTCCGACGCTTGAGCGACTCACTAAACGGCGAGGTACCGATTGTCGTGCCAGCAGTATTCGAAAGTACCTATGTTGGACTAAGCAACGCATCCTGACCCCATCGACCTGCAACATACCTTGTGGAAAGTCCAGAAAACTGGCCTTGAGCTCAATGCTTGACTGCTACCACCAAACAGCTTTCTCGCAGCCTCGGCGCTGTTTACCACAATTACCGGCTCATTTCCGAGTTGGATTTGGTACACTGCGCCAAACTGCTTGCTCCATTCCCGATACTTTTCTGCAGCATTGTATTTGATATCTGGGATGTTGCCCACCAACGGCCAGTTTCTCGGTCCTGAAAACCCTTTGATTCGTCGCGAATACCGCACATACTCATTGCCCACAATGTACAAAACAGGGGCTAGGATTGATAGAAGCAGAAAGGATCGCAGTGGGTGATTGGCTAACTGCGAAGATAGCAGTGCAAGAGTGGTGGAAATCATAACAACTGCTGGCGTCTTGTGTTGATGCGAGTATCAAACGACATGAAAACGATAGTCTTTGTTGACAACAGATCTGTTACCGCAGAAACAACCAACTGTTGAACAGATGCACTGCTCCATCCATATACTACTTATCACGCAGGGAAGATGCAATATAATTCCCAAGCGATGATGCCGGCTGATGCGGGGAAGACGAACCATCGTTGCGGAGCGCGGAATTAGTGACAAAGAGCGGAAAGCCCTGCCCGTTGTGCGTCGTCCCAACATGGTTTAGTATCTTGCTATGGTAACAAAGACTACGCATTCCATGCAAAAAGATAGTCTCATGTAATGTCCCCCTGTCTCCCAAGGCGAATATGTGCAGAAGCCGCTACGATTCGGCGCGTAGATATGTTTCCCTTTTCCGCTACATCTCGTTACTTGCGTATGGTCGTCACAGCTGACCTAGAGCTACTTTGAGGGCACCCGTGCATTCTTTTATGTGGTGTAAACTCGAAATACAACGAGAACCATGTACCAGATATACCTGTAGCCATGTGAGTAGCCCTAGTGCACAAGATATCGCCTCAAACATGATACCCAAGAGTCACAGTCTTAGGATTAATCTTGCAGTCGCGGTCGAGTAATTTGCCTAAACTGCATCTACTTTGCACCATCGATGTTTTTTCCGGCACATCTCTTAAGCAAGAGACGCTTGTGTTCTCTTTTCATCTACAATCGCCAGCCAGTCATCCCGTTGCCAGCCACAATTTGTATCTCATCAGGATTGTACAATCGAGCCTCTTCTCACTAAGTCCATGCTGATAGCATTAGGTCGACACTCGGAATGTGTACACTAGAGGGCATCGTTAATGGAGAACATGAGCGACAAGGTAACGTCCAGCTTGACGCTATTGGCGACTCAAATAGGTCCTGTTTTCCAACCAGATGCAGCAGAGGACGTGATCAGCCCAGCAAAAACGTTGCAGTACACTAGATTCGTAGTACCGCACTCTACAATGTGTGCGTATCTGGCTAACTGCGCGTGATGTAAGGGCCAAACGCTATGTGGTCTAAAGGCTACCACTGCGAACGCATGGATCGATCACGAGAAATTGCCAACAACATCAACACTGACCAAGTCCGAGGATAAGAAGTCAATGGGGGAGTCAACCTAGGCGTTTGTCTACTTGGTATAAGTTGCGTCTCTTCACAATACGTACACCTTCATTCATAAAAGCACTCACCATCTATTAGCACCTAGTCACGCTCTTGAGATCTCTCTCGGCAATCCTATTCAAACTTTGTATTACAGTTAGTAGCGTGAGCTTTGACAGAGTACCAAATACTACATGAAGGAATCTTCGCCCTCTACGGGACCGTCGCTTGAGGATAGGCATGGCTCAGGCGACAGTTTTGCGAGACAACATCTCTACACTTTAGACTTTGACCATACTCATGATTATTTCGGGGAACCAATACGAAACTCCAACGATTGGGAGGTTTTGCACGGACACCAGGACTCTCGCAGCCTGCGTTTTGGAGATGCAAACGAAGTCAACCAATTCAACATGCAGAACATCGGCTTCGATACGAACAGAGTCATAGCGCATGATCTTCCACCTTCGGAAAACTCGTCGCATTCAACTGCTAGGATAGATGATCATCCCCTACGTGGTTTCGACCAATCTTTCTCGGGCGAGGAGCCCTCAATTGTTCCTATGCTCTCCGTCCAGCCGTCCGCATCAAGACACAGCAGCGCACCTCCACATATGACAAGCCAGCATTATGGGCCGTTTCTTGGACGTTTCTCAACCTCAGAAGAGGCAAAGGCCTACCGTCGCAACCGAATGCGATTTGACAGGATTCCGTGGAGAGACCCTAACAGCGACCCGACTATCGCCGAGATCGAAATCAACCGTGATTTCCATGTCGAGCGTATCTACAACGCCATGGTTTGTGGAAATCTTGCCAGGGATAACGCGAAGTCTACTGCATTAAAGAGATGGGTCTACGAGGCACATTACCAGTCAGACCTTGTGGAAGCGTATGCTCACAAGGTATTTGACTGCTTGCTTGAGCAGGTTAAGAAAGGATTCCGTGGTTGGCACCAGAATGACTACGTAAACGATGAGCGAAAGGGTGAAGACGACGACAAGGATGTTGACTGTGCAGGTCGTTTAGGTAAGTGCTTGAAGCATGGCAGTCACAAGAGATGTGACTCGCGAGAGACAGGCGCTAATTTCACAATTCGCAGAAAATATCATCACTGCTCTACAGCAAGAGAAATCAATATGCGAGAACGTTATGAGTTCTGCTTGGCAGATACGCATGTTTGTGAATGCACCCAAGGCGTACGCCAAGCGCAAAGACCAGAATCGCGTTGGTAATAGCAAGCGCCCAAATGCAAAAAGCAGTGAAGGGGCGGATTATGAGCCACGGGTATCGAAAAGATCAAGAAATACCGCTTCTACCCGGACCAAACAAGTGCGAGGTGGCCCAATGATTCCTGAGCCTCGATTACAGACAGCCACGACTCCTCAGCCACAGTACCAGCGACAGTATCAGCCGGCTGGCAATAACCCACCAGACGCAAACGCGACGTCTCAGATGCCCAGCATGTATCCATCTCCTCATTCGCATAGCGCTTCATTTGGTCACCAAGCCAACGCTATCTTACTTCCAACGACTCCATCACAGCCAGATCCTCATGCGCCTGCGCAGAACAGCCTTCAGCATACCACCTCGACGCCCGCAACACAGCAGGGACCATTCTCCCCGCCACCAAAGCCACACAGCACCCCGTCCCGATGGAACACGTCCGACGCCCTAGTGCCAGCTCTTACAGCGCAAAACTTCCAAGGCTGGCAAGGCGTGACTCACTCCGACTCTTTACCCAGCGCATCTGACCAACTGGGGACTATCAACAGCGCTGTAGCCGACGACGGGCAGCGAATTACCCAGCCTTCCCCCCTTTGCGACACTCGTAGCCATGCCAACTTGCTGGAGCGTCATCCAGAGAGGGGAGTATGTCTATCGGACGTGGAACTCGTCCCGTCATATCCAACAACAGGGATTCTACTTGACGATTTCTTCCCGTATTGGGGGCAACAGCATATAGATGTGACGCAGTCTCCGGACACTCCTGATCCGCAGAAGCAGCACTGAGTCGTCTTTTGACACTGGGTAAGTGTACCGATGCTGGCAGTTATGAGGGCACTTTTTCCTTTTGGCGGTGTATGCGTCGATATTGTTATGTTTGTTTTGGTTGTGGCCAGGCTTGGCCGCCTGAACAGCGTGACAGTTGGGCTATCTGGTAGCTTTTCCATACATAAAGGCGCTTTGTATACTATTGGCTTTGATTATGTTTCCTTTGTATAGTCGTCATTTTTTTCCACTGGGGACTTAGACTGAGCTAAAGTGAACGGGTCGGCAGAGGGATCTAGGCTGGCGCGTGGCACTGCATATCACCAATGTCGTCTTGATGTCTTGGAAGCTGTTATTTTTATTCTATACCCAGTGTTCAATGGATCGTAGATTATGAAAGTTGCAGTTGCGCGGTATATGCAGGCGATAGTCTCTGTCGGGCTTAGGTCTACCAACGACTAATTTGTGCCCGATGGAAGAAGCCTCAGTCGTCAAACAGGGAACCTCCTCACATATGACAGAATGTGAATCGAGAGTTGTGACTTGTGACGGAGGAAACGTCTTGGTACATCAGTTGGATAGGAATCAAATCAACAAGCGACCAAATACAGTCAAATGCAAAAGAGAAGGAAACGTCACAAAGCTATTCGTAGCAGGAATTTAAGAGAGGATAATGTACAGCTCCCACAAGGTGTGGACAAATGCATCATTGAAATATATATCTACAGCAGAATAGAACGGCAATGCCTCGCTATCAGCCAAGTCATAAAGCTTGGTACACCGCAACGGTCAAACGTTTCTAGTGAAAGCTTAACCGCGGAAGGCACGGGGGTGGATACCTCCAGCAGCAACCATGCGGCGCAGCTTGTCAGCGGCACCAGTACCAGCGTTGGCACGGAGCCAGGTGATGAAGCTGTCGATGGTAAAGGTTTCTGGGAGTTTCGAGCCAGATGGAGAATCGGAGCTGGAGCCAGAGCCAGAGCCACTGGGGGTGGTCGGGGCGTCCTGTGGAACGGCAGGCGCGGACGAGGGCGAGGGCGAGGGTGAGGCAATTGGAGCAGTGGAAGTGCCATTGCCGCTGCCAGAGCCGGCACCCATGGTAAAGTCGACACAGGATTCGTAGGTCTGGTTAATGGTGGGTGCATCCCAGTACCACTGCAGCACACAGGCGCCCTTGCCAGAGCATTCGGTGGTGACGTCGGGCATGACGACGCTGAAGTCGGTCCACTCAGGGTGCTGACTGACGGGAGAAGAGGTAAGGGCGTACTTGTCCCAGCTGATGAGGGGCTTGCCAACGATCTTGTCGGTGGCGATGTTGACGATGGAAACGTTGGCAACACCGTCGTGGGGAGCACGAATCTCAACCTTCATGTTGACCTTTTGGCCAGGGGTGAAGGAGTGGATCTCGCCAGCATCGGAAAAGGGAACGCCCTTGCACTGCCACATGCGGCAGTCAGGGTGGTCGCCCTGGAGGTTCTGTTGGGAGCCCTGAACGTTGCCGTAGCGGTCTGAGTTCTGGGTGTTCCAGACTCCGTCACCGCAAGCAGCCTTGAGGCCATTGCCAGGCATGCGGGGAGTTGGCGAGCTGACGAAACCGTGGGCGGCAACGGAAGAGGCAAAGCCTGCAACGGCGGCAGCGATGGTGAAGGACTTCATGGTGGTGATTGTTGATTGTTGGTTCGACAAGAGCGAAAGGGAGTTTGGAGACAAGCGGAAGCCTAGCTTTTGTGAAGGAGAGTGAAAAAGTTGGTTGATTGAAGAACGAATGGCAGGTCTCAGACCAAAGATAGAGAAAGGAGCTGTGGGTTGGAAGTGAAGAAAGTGAAGCTTGGTAGAATAAGTCACGACAGGAACGCCGGTGATGGCTATATACGATGGAGCGGCGTGGCGCTACACCCTTTTGCAGGAGCGCATGTGGATCTCAAGTGCTAATTAAACGTGCGAAACAAGTTCCCGTGTGTTGGACTGAAGTCTGCACGGTGGTGGTCTTCGCTTCGCATGCAAGACCATTGCTACGCGCCTTGCTCGTTCCTGTCGAGTCAGACTTGGCGTGGGAGCTGCAGTCATGCTTGGCTACTTTTTCCACCACTCACGGGCGCTTGTTCAGCTGATATGATCGGAGGTTTCTATAAGATGCGGCAGGGTGAACGGCGGCGGTCCCACCACAGCGGATACCATGCATGTTGACAGCATGGCGACAGGGGTTCCTGGTCCGTCTAACCGCAACCGGATATCGAGGCGAGCCGTCTCATATAATCGAAGCGCCCGCGTACCTGGGTTGAAACGGTCGTGAACGCGCGCCGAGTTTCAGGTCATCCGATGCTTATGCAAGGAGCCAGCGGCCATGTATCTGCACCATGTATAGCAGTTCTTCGCGCTCGCTCTGCCTCTTGTTTCCGTATCCTGATCGAACCGGCATTGGCATGGACCTTCTCTCGGACTTGAGGATACCTTAGTGTATGCGTGTATATGGTCAAGTGCAGAGGATCCAGGAAGGATCTTGAGCCTGTACATACTTGCCGACAACTCGGAGATTGGTGGGGCCACCCAATTCTGCATCAGAAGCCAACGCCGTCTTTCATCAAGAACATGTGGAACCACCTGGAAAGCATTGGCAGATGGCATTGCCGAGGACATTTGAAGGCTGTCATGTTATGACAGAGGCCCGAGTGGGACAAAAGGCAATTTGCGGTGCAACGTACGCGGTGGATAGAGTCTGTCGCCTTGCCCTTGTACCTTCGCGTAGAGCAATATTGTCATAGCTCGCCTCACTTGACCCATGCAGCCTTCTGGAAACTGTCACGGGCGAAACGCCCACTAAGAGGGACAAGCAGTCTAACAATTATCGTACAAAGTTGTATATCAGAAGTAGTCGGGAAGGGGAGCTGAGTACAGGATCTGAGCCAGGGCGCTATGTCCAACAGGGTAAGGCCTAGCAGTGCCATAACAGAAATAACATCTCAGAATACAAACGTGAACTCGCACCAAGACTGATCACCGTTGGCCAAGGCAGCCACAAGACACAGTGTACCCACAAAACACACATGATTGAGTGCGGCAGACTTGTACGGAGATCATGGTGTTCGCTAGTGCGGAGACATCCAAAAATGACCAAACCTCGACTATCTCCCAGCTTCATGATCATATACATACATGTGTACATACACAGTGAGTACGAAAAAATCACGCTCCTGGTACAGGGGTGTATGACGTCTGTGACAGGGTGCGGCATGTTCATGACTGCCCTCGCGTCTGTTTCACATACATGATTTTGTCAGCTTACGTACATTCAGAGGACACAAGAAACGATAGCGTCATGACTGCTTAAGTTTAAGCTTAAGTACATTAGCCTATCTACATTTCAAGGCTTATTCTTCGCTAACTCGCCAGACGAGCCGCTCCATGCTAACCTCCTTGCGCCTCAGCATGTCCATTGCCTTCTGTGCCCTTTCCAGGAGCGTTGCACCTTGTACGATTCTTTGCTTTTGCGGCGTGACTACACCGTCCTTGAGGAGAGTGTACATGATGTCTGGTTGTAGGTGGTGCTTGAAAAACTCGTTCTGTATGACATTAGAGGAGAGCTTGACGTCTAAGAGGGCAGCATGATACCTACCTCGTGGTAAAAGTGTGTCCTTACGTCTCTCACATCTACTCCGTCTTCCCAGCTGGCTGCACTTGACACGTCCATGTCATATATCGGGTCGTCGGTTTCGCTGGAGTCACGCACAATGACCGGTAGGAGGATGGCAACTTTTGCACCTCTCTTCGCGATGCGAGCTATGGGCTCGATACTGCCCCTCTTGCTGCCAATGCAGTCCAAGATAAGCGGGATGTGGTTATCTATGGCTTGGATCGATGCAACCACCTCAGTGTCGTTGTAGTCAAAGGTAGCTTTTGCGCCGAGATTGCGCAGCGCCTGATGATGCCTGGCCGAGGCTGTTGCGAGGACGTTCTTATACCCGTAATATTTCAGTATCTGGATGGCGAACTGGCCCACTGATGAGGAGCCACCCCATATCAGTATAGCAGCATCAGCTTGTGGCGGCTCATAGTCGGCAGGCTTCGGCCACGGTGTCTCGAGACTTAGGTCTTTGGTGAGGGCATGGAAGACTGTTACGAAGTTGTTTGGCAAGGTAACAGCCTGGGCGAGAGTGAAGTTCTCTGGCAGCTGATTCTGGTCGTAAGCGTGAATCGGCCTTGTGGGATTATAATGGTTACATACCTTTGCAAACTGCCACTCTTCTGCGGTACAGAATTCCTGATGCGCCTTTTCCGCTTGGTTTCTCCAGGTAAACCCAAATACTTTGTCACCAACTCTCAAGCGCTCCGTATCTGGCCCAATCTCCACAACGGTTCCAGCAGTACCATCGCCCATAACTTGGGGGTGATTGACGAGCAGACCGCCATCGTTCTGATGTAAATCGAGCGGCGTAGATGCCGTCCACTCGACTCGAACACGGACTTGGTTCCGAATAGGAGTGACAGTAGGTACCTGAATAATAGCAAGAGGGGCTTTGAAATCCACAGTTGCGACGGCCGAGTGTGTAGACATGGCGAAATGTAAGGCGATGGAAGTATGTCAACGGAGTTTGGTGGTGAAGTTGTGTTCGAAGAAGAAAGTCTGTGTCTTGTTCTGCATCGTCCATCTGCTTTTTCAGCTTCTTTTATACTCTATCGATGCGACTTGCGCTGACCTTCATTATTACAAATGATTGTAGGATTGAAGCGCGCTAGACAATATTTCCACTTTTGGAATAGATTGTCGCTCATCAAGTTCTAGGAGCGCACCAATCACACGCCAGCGGACGAGGCGCGCTAACGTTGGTTGTTCCTCTCGTACCAGTTTGTCGCGCATGGCATGACAGCTAATCCTTTCGAAGCAAGTCCACTCCATTGCGCAATGTGAAATACAATGGTCAGCATTTTGCTTTTGTAATTCCGACCTACCGCGCACAAGTTCTCCACCACCCGAGGGCAATCTTCAAAACGAATCACAGCAGATCATGACATGGTGTTCCGAGAGAGGTGCATATTGCCTCTAGAGGTAAAGCACAATATGCAGACTTATATTGACTACCTTGTTCGTAGCTCCACAACGAGGCTGCATGCCAAATCAACGACACAAACGGGAATGTCTGTCATCCTTTCCAAGTCTTTCCTTTTCCTGTGATTCTCTTTTTTATTCTGGAAGATTCTCCTTGCATATTGGAGGCACAACATTCATTGTATCAGATCTCAGGTATACATTTCGAGCACAAGTCCATGCGGACCACCAAACTCGGCGCTGTAGTTGAGCTCATACCAGTAAACCTCCAGATCCCTGGTACTGGCTGGATGGATGAAAAATTGGGCCGTACTCCTCTTGGGGCACTGGAACCATTTGCTCACAATCTCGCTTACACTGGTCGTGGACAAGACGTACGTGTCGTAGTGCTCGGTGATGGCGGGTTTGTTGTTCCAGGTGGTACGGCCGTTGACGAGCTTAGGCTCGACGCGTGAGATGTTGATGGCGAAAGGAGCTTCACCCTTGAGACTAAATGGGGGATTTTTGTAGGGATCAGTGTTGATCAAGAATCGAAGACGGCAAATGTTGGCGTTGTTGTCGGGTACGTAGAAGCTCACAGCCGCCCACTGCTCATCGCCAGTCTTATTCTTTCATGATTGTCAGATGCTCTGAAGCAGCATGGAGAGTGGTTTTAAGAAATTATCGTACGCTGTAGTTGACCGTGGCATCCTTCTGAGTCAAGATTGCATTGTCTGGTTGAGCTTTTTTGAGGGGAATCAGCAGTTCTGGATACTGCGTGTGGGTGAGAGTTGCAAAGGCTGGTAGTCCCAAAAGGGCGGGAAGAAGAGTGAGGAAACGCATCCTGAGCTTGAAGGGAACAGGAGTAGCAAAGGAAAGCGGTTGCGATCAAGGGGCTGCGATGCATAGCTTTTATAGATCTACCAGTAGCGAGACTGAAGCTAGGAAACCAAGTGAGATGATTGATGTGATATAGGCATGGTCGCACTCGCAACAGTTGTATTGTACAGTGTATTCCGGCTCCATTGTAATGCGGCAGGCCTGGTGCTGCTCACGGTGACTCCGTCACGGGGTACAAGGGGAGCTGTCATTCGCAAGCTGGCAAGTTGGGAAGCAGTTGTCGCTTTGAACACGCACACGACGGTAGGATTATTTTGCTGAGTAGCTCTTGTTGCGAGGTATGACTTGATATGATGTGCTTTGGCTCGGGCCAAGTGCGTGACGTTGATACTTAGGTACGTACAGGAACGGCGTTGGAGTCGTCGGACAAGCCTCGCCAGGTGGGGCTGGCGCCACGGACCTGTCGTTGTCACAGCGGGAACTCATCTTCCTGTACGCCCATCCTAGCCTTGCATCAATGAACACAAGACACTTCTTGTCATCATGGCGTTGCTATCTAAATTACGGCCCAACTTGAAGTCGGCAGCATGTCTACAGCCAATGCGCCCCTCAATGCGCCGCAGTCTGTACCTTGCGCCACCATACCTCCTCGATGACTACATCCCCCGCTACCAGCGGCTTTCGTCGGTAGATGCCTCCAAGAAGCGGTCGCTTGCCTATGCACATTTGCGTGAATGCAACCTCTGTCCTCGCCTGTGCGGCGTTAATCGCTACGAGAAGACGGGTGTGTGCTTGATCGGTGCCGAGACGGTCAAAGTGGGAACCATAGCGCCGCATTTTGGCGAAGAGCCCTTCATCCAAGGACATAACGGCTCGGGCAGCGTGTTTTTCAGTGGCTGCAATCTGCGCTGTGTCTTTTGTCAGGTAGGACGCTGTCGATACACCAAACACGCGTTGCCAGCATGTGCTGATTTTGCGCAAAGAACCATGACATCTCCCACACGCGTAACGGGTTTGACCTGACGCCGGAAGAGCTCGCCGAATGGTACTTGAAGCTGCAATCTGTCGGCCGCGTCCACAACATCAACCTCGTCACACCGGAGCACGTTGTGCCACAAGTGGTGCTGAGCATACTACATGCGCGCGAACTCGGCCTGCGTTTGCCCATCATCTACAACACGTCAGCCTTTGATTCGCTCGAGAGCATCAGCCTGCTTGACGGACTGGTCGACATTTACATGCCCGATTTCAAGGTGTGGAGTGACAGGACGAGCAAACGACTGCTCAAGGCAGACAACTATGCAACAGTGGCCATGGAGAGTATCAAGGCCATGCACCAGCAGGTTGGCGATCTTTGCTTCACTGCAGACGGCATAGCCAAGCAGGGCGTCATTGTGCGACATCTGGTCATGCCAGGTATGCAAGAGGAAGCCAAGCACATTGTAAGATGGCTTGCAGAAAACGTTAGCAAAGACCTCATGGTGCACATAATGGAGCAATACTTTCCCAGGGCTCACGTAGGTAAGCCACGGCGCAGTCGTCCGGCTCGAGAGGACACTGAGCCCTCGGACACGGGCGGCGACCAAGTCCGGTACGCAGACATCAACCGCCCGGTAGATCTGGACGACGTCGCATCTGTGAAGAAGGCAGCACAAGAGGCAGGCTTGTGGAGGTTCGTTGAAGCTTCGCGCCATGGCGGCTTCAACATTTGACCAATCCGTCATCGTGCCTGCCTCGACACCACACTGCTGTTGACTGCCCAGTCAACACCACGCCGCCCACTACTTGTCACACTGAACATGGCTTTGCACATTGCTACACCCTCGCCCCGCGAAATGGAATGCATCTCCTCCATCGAGCAGCTTGTTCGTGATCTCAAGGTCGACAGAGACACCTGGCAGGCAGTCGCGCTCCGGTACAAAGCAGCCTTCGAGACCCAGACCGCCCGTTTCCAAGAGCTCCAGGACATATGCTGCGCCACGCAGGCCGAGCTAGAAAATGAGCGAGTTCAGCAGCACCGAGTACACAGCACCGCAGCCTTGACGGAGAGTCGCCCTTCTCATCGCTCTGACGGCCTTGGGCATCCATTTGGAACTGCGACTGTTTATTCTTCACGCGGAACTCGAGTAGACGATTCACGCCGACCCTTTCGCGGCTGCACAAATCCATTGTTCAACAGAGTGCGCGAGTATGCCGATCAGAAGAACTACGGCAGTGCTCTTACCCATGTCGAGCGACTACTCCACGGACCCCTTAGCTCCAAGGCTCGTGCCGAGGGCCTTTTGCTGAAGAGCATTATTCTAAGAGCATCGGGCCCTAGAGAGATATTCGACGCGCTCGCCACCTGCAGCGAAGCCATAGACCTTTGTACCCGACTCTCCGAACTCAAAAGTTTCCTACCCCAAATACAAGATCAGCAAAATTTACTATACCACGACCTCCGTAGGCTTCATCAAGCTCGGGATCCTTTCGGCACTGATAACAACCATGACGACCTGCTTTTATCCCACGCTAGCGAGGTCCGCAACTCTTGCGACGACGAGCCAGATCTGCTGCATTGTACCAAGCGTCGGTCAGGGTTTGATGAAAATCGCACTATGGAAGGCCTGCTCGCGCAACTGGAAGAGAAAGCCAAAGACGTGCGCGCCATCTCATCAGTTCTCGGGGAGTTTGCATTCGTGCTAATCGTCTCCAGAACAAACGTCGGCGTACAAGCGCGCAATTCAAGCAACGCGCTGCAGCAAAGGCGAGACGAATGTCGTTATCGTACCGTTGGGTCAAGGCGAGAAGCGAGTGATGTTACCGCAACGGATAATTAGTCAGAGACAGGCGTCGGTGTCGGGGTCCGAGAGTGGAGGGTGCTGTGTAGACGCTGTCAGTGGCAAGACCAGTGTATCAATGAGGAAAGATTCATCGTTTCAGCTTTACTTACAATACTCAGATGCACAATGTTCATCGCGCTAATGTTCTGAATGAAATCCATGTTCTTTGTCACTCAAGGATCATTTTTTACGCACGAGAGTCATTTTTACCGACAAAGACACTCATTGTGGGAGATGGATAAGGTGGAATCTGTCAAGTGTGAGAAGCCTCGCTACGGTTTTGCATAAGATGCATGACTGCGAAACATGCACCCAATTTCACTGATCCCTCGCAAGCTAGACACTCAAGCTCGCCCGATATATTAACATGCCACAAGATGCAATGCCACAACAGGCCGTCCTTGGGCTCCAGAATGTTCCACAATACGTTCCCACCTACAAACATAAAGTACGTGCTTACATGCGCAACGTTACAAGCACCCCAACACCACCAGTTGAAGGTTCGTCCTACTACTACGGCTCGATGTTGAACGCATCCCTTCGAGAAAATAATGATTTACCTCTTTCCGAACGTCCCGATTCCACCATCGAAGCGACCGCCAACAATCAAACCGCTCGTTTCAACAAACACAAGACGTACAGGAAAGACACGCGTCTGTCACTGTTTCACGTACTTATGTCTCGCTGTCAGGCATTACAGTCTACTGTCAACGCTTTGGAATGCAAACCAGAGACACAAGAAACAAATTCAGAGATTCACAAAAACTATTCTACGATCCGGTGCTTTGCCAGACAAGCCGGAGCAATAGCAGATGGGCTGGAAAGTGGTGCATTACAAGCGCGCAGTGAGTATTGGGCTGGACGTGGTTGTGGCGGCTTACGACATTGGCAGGCTGCCACAATACACTTCACGAATGCAATCAAGCTCGATGTACCTCAAGCCATGTCAAAGCACACAAAGTCCCACTATACAGGATTGCTTCCACATGAAAAGGAAGACGTAGAGTTTTTGCTACAGTGCGCCGCACAGCGTCACAATGAATGGACTCTGAGAACGGAAGAGGTTCGTAAGACCCAGTATGAGCCTGACGTTGAAGGCGTCGAAGACATTGATTGGGAAGATTTGAAAGGCCCTCTCTGGACGCCATATCGGGACTTCAGGAAGTACGCCGCAAAGCAACAACTAGAGAAGAACGAAAGAGCAGGCAAACCCATGAATTTTCTGCTCACGAGAGAAGGCCAAAGAGCACGCATACTTAGGAAAAACGAGATAGCAATGGTTCAGAAAAAGCTGGCCTTGCACGATGACAGGGCTATCTTCCGCAGAACGCTATATGCAGAGGAATGGTGTTATATTCTCCGTGGCGACGCAACCACCAAGAAGCGCAGCTTTAGTGCAAAGGATAAGGGCAAAAGCGAAGCAGAAGACACTCCACTTGACAATGATATCACATCTCGTCCTCCGCATCCTCCAGCTTGTTTATCTAAACAATACTCGTCGAAGAAACCACTCAATCTCTGTGACGAATTACAACAACTAGGATACCAGAGTGATGAGGAAACACCGCCATCACTCTCCGTCAGTTCTTCTAGTGCCACAAATTACCTTGATGGTGAAATAAACATATCACAGTCGCCACCATCAGCGAATTTGCAAGACCAAAGAAACGCGCAAATAGCACTGGTTGACGCTGATCCTGCCAACAAAGGAGCGAACCCGAACAGTCCAACATCGAGTTCAGGATCAGAATCGGGGTCAACATCAATGCTAGACTGCAGTCTGGAGGATGAGTCGGTCGAAAACATGGACTGACGGAACATGTAGCATGACAGCGGGTCATCCAAGGTGGTGTCATCATGGCATTTATAATCACAACGCCTATAGAAGAGCCCCAGAAGAAGCGCACAATGAGCGTCTAGAACACCCTTTCAGTTAATGCAAAATCTGTCAAAGGTATCGGAACATTCGTCCACTGCCTCTCAAGGGGTCATCAGAAACACGGATGTACCCGAGGGTATCAGCGCATCGAGTGGCTAGAACACTATGGTTGTTTTCTTTTCATTACCTTTGTGTACACCTACTTCAGTTGTCGAGGCTATCGTTTCTTCCACGATGTAACAGTTGTTGCGAATGCTATTTGAAATGAATAATCTTAGCTTGAGATACTGAAAGTAACGACATCATTCTCCTTGAACGAGCACTAGACAGTCACAACCGTATCGTTCATGAGCAAGCCAGAAATGATGGCGGAATTTGGATGAGTGTATTCTTAGAGCTAATTGCACACTACCTCAATCAAGACAGCCGAAGCGATCAAGCAACCTCTCTCAAATCTCACCCACTTCTGCTTCCTGCAAACTATCCAGGTGCAACGAAACCACCATCGTGAAGAGGGTGTTAACGCTACCACATTATTCCATCCACTGTCCGCCCTAGATCCAACGCCCAGAAGGACTACCATCGCATCTTGCCCATCAGCCCTGCATGGGCGATCTTCATTTCCAACAGTTTCTCCCATTGGTGGTTTTTTCTTGCAAGGGCGCAGCCAAGACCTGCGAATCAGCGTGCGTACGTAGTTAGCCAGCAACGCCCACAACTCCAAGACTGCTTTTCTTCTCTAGGTAGGGCGCGTTCGGAAACAAGTTAACAAATTGCCTTTGCGCTAGTGAGCTTGTTAAAGAATTGCCCCAGGCCTGTACCCCAGGTTTTTCAGTCTCACCCCGGGCCTTCTGGGCCGTGGTCAAGCATGTATACCCATGGGATGGCCGTGCCTTGATGTGCTTGGTGGATATTGGCGATTGGCAGAAAGGTGTTCTCGGAAGCCAAGAGTGAAGTCGTATATGTACGGAAAAACTCTCCGCTAAGAGATCCAGTAGATGGTTAGTTGGCCGTATGCGCGGCGACTGACTTTGTACTCAGAAACTACGCAGACCTTGGTAGATTGGAACATCAACTATAAAGTCCTATATGTCCTCGCTACTGCTACCTCTACCATTTGTAACATCTCTATTCACGATTCTACAAGTGGGTTTTTCTGTGTTCTTTCATCTTCTTTAAGAATCAGCCTTAACATTGGCATCTTTTTTTCATCTTCATATCACTTCTAAACCATCACGATGCGATTTCTTGAAGCTGCGACTGTGGCTTTGACAGCCGCCTCCACAGCCTACGGTGCACCTGTGGAAAAGCGCGCCGCCGCTGTCGACGAGCTTGTTGGTTTTGGTGCTGGCACGACCGGGGGAGGAAGCGGGTCTGGCACGACGGTGACTTCGTGCGCCGGCTTGACCGCTGCAGCAAAGGCCGGCGGAGTCATCAAGATCAAGGGCATGCTCACGGGCTGTGGTATCGTCCGTTTCGATGTCCCCGGCACCTCTATTCTCGGCGTTGGCAAGGACGCCGGTGTCACCGACAGCGGCTTCCGCTTCTACAAGACGTCTAATATCATTGTGCGTAACTTGAAGTTCTATCGTGCTCCCGCGGGCAAGGACCTCATCGATATCGAGTCTACGACCAAGGTCTGGATCGACCACAATGACTTCTCCAGTGTTGGTGTTACTGGCGACAAAGACACTTACGACGGTCTCTTGGATGCGAAGTCTGGGTCCGACTTGATGACGTTTTCCTGGAACAAGTTCCACGACCATGTAAGTTCGCTTTTATTGTAAAAACGAGTTGCCGCATGAGCGATGTGTTAACAAAAAGCTGTTAGTGGAAGGGCTCTCTTATAGGACACTCGGACAACAACGGTTCCCAAGACAAGGGCAAGCTGCGCGTGACTTACCACCACAACTCCTTTACCAGCGTCAACTCCCGTCTCCCTTCAATCCGCTTCGGCACAGGCCACATGTACAGCTCGTGCTACAACGGCGGTATTTCTGGCATCAACTCGCGCATGGGTGCGCAGGTGCTCGTGGAAGAAAACTCCTTCACCAATGTAGCCAAGGCTGTCGTTACGAATCTGGACTCGGATGAGGAGGGCTTTGCGACTGAGCGGAACAACATCTTCAACAACAGCCCTACGCAAATCACCAAAAAGGGCTCCTTTGTGCCGAGTTACAAGTACACGGCTGACCCGGCGGCGAACGTCTGCAGTATCGTAGCGAAGAGCGCTGGTGTTGGCGTCGTTACCTTCTAGGCTTCCAAAATCAAGCTATTAAGAGTGGCCGGTGGTTGCTGGTTATCCGGGCACGAGTTAGACTTGATGGTTGCGTGGCACTGTTCGGTTTGTACATACAGTATCTTCTTGAGTATACTCTTCAACTTCTCTTATTTAGCCCTGTTCTAGTGCACTTGTGCAAGCACACCCGAAAAAGCTACATATAGTGAAACGCACGCAGCCGTATCCTCACATGACCAAAACTCTACGAAGCGACTTTAAATGGCAACAGAAGGGAGAAAGACAGCAGACGTATTCTGAGATGCTATGACGACATCATCAGAGGTTAAAGCATTGCACGACAGGGGTATTCTCAACTTGCTTCTCCTCCTTCTCTATCAACAGCTCGATGGCCACATGCCATGTTCTCCATAAACTGACGTATCTACCCTTTAAGATACCCACAACACTCCAGCTCCGGGCTTCGCTTATTCTGCGAAAATCCAGACGACGCTGAAAAGTAGACTAATCAGGCCCACAATGACCAGTACTTCGGGACCAGCCTTGATGCCCACAGGCAAGCCTTCGGTGGTAAACTGCAGCACAATGCCATTTGTGAAGTTCTTCTCAGCTTCCACCAGCGCAATTTGTGTCCAGTTTCCGCAGCGGTCGTTCAAGCTCTTATCCGCAGTGAGGGCGGGTAGTTTGGCCATGGCTGCATTCATCATGGCTGCACTGGTCAGAGTGCCCACGTTCGCCTTTTGCATAACCACAGTACGGTAGGATCCATTCTTGCCGACAGTCGATATGTTTGCTGTGCGCTCATAGTCCAGGCAGAGGTCTTGCTGGGAAGGGGTGGCGGAGACTTGGCGGGCTTCCAGTTCAGTGTTCAGGTGGCCTGGGGTGACGACATTCCTGGCCGAGGCAGAGGCAACGGCCAGGTTGAAGATAGACAGGAGAAGGAGCAGTGGTGTAACAAGGGAGGTGTACATGGTGGCGGTGTCGTTAGTGCTTTTTGTTTTTTGTTTTCCGTTTTTTATTCTTCCTTTGTTGTGTAGTTGGAAGTTGTGCGTTCGTGACAAAGGTGAACGATTAATCGATGGTAGCGAATGAATGGAAGGCTGGTATTATGAAAATAGTAATCGCAAAACGGTGACCGGCACGGCTCGTAGAAGTGAACAAAGCCAAAAGAAAGAAGAGTTGGATGAAGTTTTGGTTCCACTGCCTGAGGTATACCAAGAAACGCGACAAGGGGAGAAGCGAAGAAAGGAAAGAAAATCAGGCCACTTCTACGTGATATATGAGGCTACAAAGGCTATGCTGGGTGTGGGTTCTTACAGCGCTGCGACGTGAAGCGCCGGATGCTGGGGTGTGCATGAGGCCTTAAGTGTGTCAGGATGCTCGGAGCCTTATGGATAAGCTAGGCACGAAGACGGCTACCTCATGACGTGGCGAGACTACGGAGCGTGGCATATTTTCTTAGAGTATTTCAGTGGCGCCAATGGTTGCGTGAGGAGCCGCCGGGTTTGTTCACTTGATCGTGACGCCGTGGCTGGCGAGGTTTAGCGCGGCGCGATGGTGAAGAGGCGGTTGGATGGCTGGCATGGGAGGCGGAAGCTTGTGCATCCGTGCCAGGGCGCGTATCAGGCCAAGGCACAACAGGGGGCCTAAGCGAGAGCGCTCAGGGACTGCGACAGCCGCTGTCATGTCACGAGACCAGAGCTGCCTGAACAGTGTCCATCCTCTTCCCTCATGGCATGAACGCGTCAAAGCTCCCGAGCTCGTCCAAGTCAAATGTCTCCAGCATCATCGTGTCCCAGTCGTCAGTAGATGCCGCTGAAAGCTGACAGTCAAAGCCTCCTACATCTTCCAACCCATTCGATCCACGAGGATTCGACCATTGCTCCTGAGTGCTTGCTGCGGTTTCGAGTATTAGGATACAACTCTCGACAGCCTGTCGCAACGTCTCCGTCAAGAGCCTAGGCATATCTGATGTGTTACCATGCTTTGTAGCATTGGTCCATGCTTCGAGGAGGCGCAACACGAGGTAGCCCTTGACGCCTGTTTCGCCAGCTTGCACGCAGCGTAAATACCAACTCGCGCCATGTCCGACTACAGCACTAAGCGAGCTCGACATCATATCCACGTCGTCTTCCTCGTCCTGCAGTCGCATACGCCACTCATTAGCCAACAACAACGCAGCGTGGAAGGCATGCACCCGGAAGAAGCCCGACCCACACCGACACAGGCGAGCTAGATCAGTCTCGCCTACGGAGAGAAGGCTATCTGTCGATACTGGGTGTGCCAAAGCCCAGATTCTGAGGGACGATTCTACCGCTGTTTTTCTCGAGTAAGCGAACATCGGATCCTTGAGTGCAGCAGCGTAGAAGGGTAGGTGGAGACAGATGAAATAGCGCTGCATTATAAAATCCGTTACTTGCAGAGCAAATTGCGACGGCGAGGAATTGGCGTCTGCGGCGTAGCCCTGCAGTGTGCGGCGCATAGCCTTGGATGCGGCTTTGAGCTCTCCATCGATGCGCAGTGTCTCTTCGTACGTCCCACTCGAGGACATCTCGTTCAAGAACTTGAGTATGGCAAGTCGGACGGATAGTGTTCTTCGGAGAGCAATTGCCATTGATGTTTGCGTAAAGACTTCTTCGTGTCTTGCGATGGGGTCCGCCTCCAAAAGCTGCTCATCATCGAAGTTTCCTGGAGGCGCAGTGTTGTATTCCTCCTGAGGGATTAGCGGCGGTCCACCAGACACCAGGCTTGTCTGCAGTGACAACTCGAGTATCGTATTCCAGACCCTGCGACGCATCTCTGCCTCCAGTACCGTCATCCTAGGAAGCTCAGAAGGGTCCTTGTGTAGGCCGATGTATATTGCTGCTCGATACACAGCGCCCGCAGAAATCCACACAAGCTCTGAACCTACGTCGACAGATTCGCGCGCAAGAAGCAGTAGGATGCTACTTTGTAGGTAATGGACCCCAAGCTGTGACTTGAACGTCGGTAAGGATAGCCATACTTGTGCTTCATACACCCAGCGTATTGCCTCAGTTCGCAGCGACATGTCTTTATCGTATACTGTGGCGCCGATTGCTAAAACCAGCTTGAGCATCACCACAAAGGCCATGCTAGGCTCCGCGTCATTCGTCCATAAGCTCTCATAGGTACGCTGGAAGCTTGGAACATGCAAGATCCGATATACAGTCTCCACTGTGCGAAGATATGCGGCAACGAGTTGATCGCAGACTGGTTTTGACGGTAGGGCTCGGTTTGGTTGAACGGGCCAAGCTGGAGTGCGCTGCGATTTGATAACTCGAGCTAGCACCTTGGCTCGTTGTATGTTGGCTACTACTCCCGAGAACTCACTTCTAAGATGAGGCTCGATCATTTCAATAATTTCGCGAAACTGCACAGATCGTTAGCAACCAAGTGTAATCTGATCTGGACTGTAGGGTCTGTACTATAACGAAACTGTTTATCCAATGGCTTTGTCCGAATACCCGATTCTTATGTGCAATACCCCGAGAGATAGCTGCACCGCCAGGCGTTCGAGTGTCTTGAAGGACATCTATAGTAGATGTGAAGTAGCTGGTAGTTCGTACCAAACGTGTCGAGGCTGGAGTAGAAGTGGTAGCCGAGTATGGAGAGCTAGCAGTGCTATTCGCTCGAGATAATTGATCTTCGAGCTCGGCGATTCGAGTTCGCATAGCTTGCAGCTCGAACGTAACGTGGTCGCTGTCATCTGTATGAGTTTTTGCAAAAGACGAGCTACTTCCAGGACAGTGTTTTGAAGGAACATTGGGCACAACGGTTGATCCTGTTACAGCGTCCCGTGCTTGAATACGTGTGGGTCGTTCTGTACCCAATCTCAGCTCCGGAGACGCTTGAGCCTCGTATGTGCAAGACTCCGCCTTTGATCTTATACAGTTGCTGCATGGCGTCTCTCTATTACATCGTATCTTCCTCCTGCGGCAAAGGATGCAGGCGCTGGATGCGGTTAGCGCCAAGTGTAGTAGTGCGAACATGAGTAGCTTACACAGTGGCTCTCTTACGTGGACGAGGGGCTTCAACCATGTCTTTGGCAAAGATATCTTATGTGAAATGCGATTCCGGCCAGTGATGTCAGAGTACTGTTAAAGAGCACGGAGAGCGCAGAAGCGGAGATAAAGTATCTAATCGGTCCTACCCTAATGCACTCGGGCCTCGGGGGTGGTGGCCAATCGCATCACGACCGACTCTCTTATCCCCGACCGAGCACATCTCATGTAGGTCCCAGCTCTCTATATGTCTTGTCTCTATCTCTATATACTCATTTCGTTAACCAATCTCCTAAACGATAGCCTTTCACACCCTAAATTTAGTACCATATAACTCGTTAAAATGGCCTATACTTCTTCCAGCTTACTGCACGTAAATTTAGGCTCCGCAGCGTGTGCAAACGGCCTGCAAAGTTGACGTTTTCTATCCATGCGCAGCGACCTCTGCCAACGCACAGACTTCTGTGTTATCGATAAGCTTCGTGGCCGTGGCTAAAGGACTTGCTTCTCTCCCTTGAACAAGGCAGCCTTGGCCAATGTCCTTGCATACAAACAACACCACAGTCAGCCTAAGGGTTGTATATGAGACACACGTCGGACACAATGGCTATCATCATCATTCGGAGAGATGCTACACAATACACAGCTATCAAACATCCATCCCTTGATGCTTATTGCAGATGTCAGGAATGAAAGATTGCCGTAGCCATGCTAACAGACATGGAAGATGCTCCGACCAGCAACCTTGGCCTATGTTCTCGGACTTATGATGGGTCAGTCTGTGCGGCAAATACTACCAGTTCATTCTCGCATAATCCATCCTCATGGGCGACAGCGTCGCCTTTCTGCAGTTCCCCGCCATCGCAGTCTTAGGCCATTACTTCGACAAACGACATGCTACAGCCCTCGGCATCATGGCGTCTGGGTCTTCCGTCGGAGGAGTGGTCTTTCCCATTATCTTTTTAAAGCTCCTGAACTCGTCCTCGATGTAGTTTGGGTGGTCTATACGCGTGATCGCCTTCATGATTCTACCTTTTATGCTGCTTGCCTGTGCAGTCGTCCACCCACTGTTCCCGCCTCGAAAAGCGACCATCTTTATTGGTGAGGCGTGGAAGATTAAGAAGTACGTGTTGCTCGTAGTAGCTTTGTTCTTTATGATGATGGTTATGTGGACGTCCATCTTCTATATTCCCGTCTGCGCAGTTAGAAGGGGAATGAGTCCGCTGCTAGCATCACACCTCCTCGCTGTCATCAACGGATCCTCGACTTTTAGGCGCATCATTCCTGGGATACTGGTCGAAAAGCTGGGTCGACTCAATATGTCTGCTTTTGCAGACATCGGGACGGGGATCATCGTGCTCTGTCTCAACGAGACGCACACGAATGCAGGCATCATTGTCTATTCCATCTTCTCTGGTTTCGTTTCTGGGACAATCATCTCGGCTGGTTCTGCGGCAGTCTCAATCTGCTCTAAGGATCCTCGCAATATCGGCACATGTAGGGGTATGGCTTGGGTATTACCGGTTTCGCTGTCTTAATTGGCCCGCCAGTCAACGGCGCATTGCTCGGCACGTATGGTAGCTTTCGACAACCCTCGATTTTCAGCGGCCTTGTCAGTCTAATAGGCGGTATTCTTGTGCTGGGCAGTAAGTTTGTTACCAGTGAGGGGATTTTAGGCAGAGTATGAAGGGAGTTTGCAGGTTAGTCTAGTCCGTTTGAGAGATTGATGGCAGCGGGGTGCTGCCTTGTTTGTAGTGCATCCGGTACCCGGAAAAAGAAAGGAAGAATGGAGAAAGACGCAAAAGCAAAGTGGCCGTTTTGGAACAGGTTGATCATTGCGTTATTGGTCATCAAGACAAGCAAACTCATACAGGGCCGAATATCAATAACTAGTCTTATCTCCATCAATCATCATTAAACACACCTCACTAGTGAACCTGCTAACACCGAAACATGACCCAAGAGCTCGTTGTGACTGCCACCTCCCGCTAACACCCCTAGAAGCACGGATTTGTCGTCATATTCGGCTCGTGTTTGCGCTCGCCAAGAAATACTGAGACAACTGGGGTTTCGAGATGGTCTATGCGGGAATGGGCTCGTAGGTGTTGTGGGCATGGCGGTTGGAGAAGAGGTAGTAGATGATCATGCCGACAACGGGGAAGAGGAAGACAACGAGAGCCCAGATGACTTTGTTGGGTACCGGGCGGTTGGACTTGAAAATCTCAACTGTAGAACGGACGGGTCAGCCTGATTCTGGCGATTGCACAGCGCCATCTCCAGAAATAAGGAATATAGTTCGAGAACAAGGATAAGTACTCACTCCAGGCGATGATGTCTAGGACAAGAACAATGAATCCAACGATGCCTCCTCCAGTACCAGCTTGCCACGGCTTCGCGCCCTGAGCTGTAATGGGAGCTGCTTCGGCGAGCATGAACATGGAGAGCTGCAGAAGCAGGGAAAGGACCAAGTTGAACATGATTGCGGTGTTGGATCGGTGTGGAATGTGAGGAAAGGAGATGTAGATTGTAAGGACGAAGGTCAAGCGACAGCTGCTGCCTGGACTGTATATGCAGTGCTGACGGGGCGAGGGGCTGGATGGTTTGAAGTTTTGCACAGACGTACGTCACAGGAAATCCTGCCTTGGATGCATCACGCGACCCGCCCAACTCAGCCCCGCCTGCTTGCAGAGTCTTCTGTAGAATTTACATCAACCATGGTTGCGCTCGCCAGACGACACATTGCATGGCTAACCTGTGTACCTGTCGCGGTTCGTGTCTTACCCGCCTGGGGACTGCACCAAGAGTCGGCCAGCGACGCGTTTCCAACGCGTCCACCCAACCTCGGCGTGGCCAGGACCTTACCGTACTTGGAAATACCGGTAGCTTGACCAATCATGCTCCGAGACCCGGGATGATCACGTGTCAAGCCGACCGCTCAACGCCATGACCTTTGCTTGATTCCTGGATTCGGTTAGACCGCAGCCAGCAAGTTGCCGATACTTTCGCTCACGGTTCAACCCCTTGTACATGTACGCCATGCCTGTACAGGAGAACGACCATCAGCCTCTACAACTGTCAGTTGCATAGCTCTTAGGATCCTATCGACTCTGCACATGCAATGCGTGAACTACAAAACTATGACGCGCAAGATGCGGCAGAAATCGTGCCGTGGCTACCTACCCTTAGCGGACCAGAACCATACAGTGTCACCCACTCTGAGCGAGCAATAAGTACATGAGTCTTCCGTCGGAACCAAAGCAGACGCCATGGAGAAAGACACATTGTTCGTTCTTCTCCTTTCCATCATCATTTCTCTCTTTATTTCTGTCACATGCCATCGCTCTTGTTCACTTGGAGGTCAACTAAGCTACGGCTTCATCATGGTATACTACATGACGACAGGAGGTAGGATTCCCTCGTTCAGATATACTTCTGTGTATACAAAGCGAAATCGTGGTGCATTCCCCAGAAGGGGTTGCAGTTACCAGGCAATCCCAGAAACACCGGAGGGAACTCCTGGCCATGTCCCAGCTTCAAGTCAGGTTACGCAATCATCTCGCAAAGGCAGTAAGAGGAAGTCATTGCGCCAGATCTTCGGAATTTTAAAACTGTCAAAGATAAAGAAGCTACCCTTAAGCTCCCCGAGGCACTGCGACAGCCCCTCACCCACTCCCGGATCGTCTCTTACTGAGCCTGGTACCAAAGCGTCGACACTCGCAGATGGTGTACAAGAGAAAGAGGTAGGAGCGGTGGTCTGCAACACGCGAGAGCTTGATTCAGATCTTCCACTTCCTGGCACGCCTTCCCGTTCAAGATCTTGCCACCGTCAGCTGTCCCGGGTCGCATGCCGCTCTGATAGCGACGAAAGCGATGACCTTCCTCCCCGGTACGCAACTCTCGATCCCCACCCTTTCTCTCGTAACGAACCCGACGATAGCGGTCGACCAACTACATCCAAAGCTAGTGCCCCGCGCAAAGAGAGTTTAAAATCCATGTCCAAAAAGTTGGGCAAGAGCATGTTCAAAGTTTTCAACGACATATCTACAGCGGCTAAGTCAGCCCAAGCCCAACTGAACCCAAAAAGGGCCGGAAGCAGAATTTAGTAGCTTCAGGAGTAGATCTGGACAGACAAGATAGGATCTTGTCGCAAGACCTCATCGGACGAAAGGGCGGTGTCGGATTGGGTGACAAGGTTTCGGGCATCAGGAACGCGTATCTGGCCACGAATTCCAATTTCAGGACGGAAAAAGGTTGCTATGCAAAACGAACCTTTGGTAGTCAAGCCGGTAGCCAACCCATGATTAATGAAAAATTCTGACATCAATTTTCGAGGCGTATCACTTGGCACTGAAACGACCCTACACCACGCGTATCTTCTGTGAGTTGATGGCATCGGTTCGATGTTGCATCGAGCGTCTCAATAATGCTTCTCACGCTAGAAATCATTTCTAATCATCTTCAATCATCCGACTCATTCTATGCTCATCACCAGGCCTTCACTCCGATATTCATGTGCAAAAACAACACGGAAGCCTCACAAGGCCTGCATAGCCATTCCATCTATATCACTCAAGCGTTTCAACTGCTTCCGAACGCTGCAAGTGCTGGTGCTGGTATGTTCATTATCGCCCGACGTTGAAGATTTGGATTCGACGTTTAAAAGGCGGCTACACTGGCATAAACTAGAAAGATGGCACGGGATCACGAAGATTACAAGGGGTTTGGCTTTTAGCACATACGCTTGGTATGAGATGCGTTGTTGACACAGAGCACAATGTGGAGTGGCTACCACATCATTAGACACCGTGGTACTTTGGAACCGAGATCTCGCGTGCGTTTACTGCCTACTCATTTAAACCACAGCTAATGACCAAAGCTGCAGAGCATGTCCCGTATCTTCGTGGCGCAGCTTATCGTACGACTTATTCGCGCCGACGCCCAGTATTTTATCCCAGAGATTTCACCTTCGACGCCACAAGACTTGTCGGTTGACGCCAACTTTTTGTCAATATGCGTATCAATAACACTACCAAGCGCAAAGCCTTCCAGGGTAATGTAGCAGCGTCATGCCCTAAGCATAGACTTGGGGTTCGGATACACGGACCATTAGAGAGCGAGTTGGCCGCCTCGGATTCCGTACGCAAAACCTCGCGGAAAGCCCGAGTACGGAAATTTTCTGGGAACAGCCCTATCTACCTCTCTCTTACATATGTGACACATGAGCATCAGGTAATTATTCCAGAATCCATGGCTAGGCATCGGAGGACCGTCCAAACGCCTTATCATCCGGGATGCCGCTATACCGCTTTCATCCCGTCCCTTATCAACCACCAAGACCCTGCATCCACTACTTTGCACACGCGCCGTTCAGACCAACACTCGCTTCCGGAACATGGGGACTTGAAATATGCACCTCGGCGCGCTTAACTTGTTTGTCCTCTATCACGGCTTGATTCCACAGGCCGAATCCAGCGGCGTAAGCCACACGCTCCTCAAGCTGCGCTCGGCTCCTTCAATATTGGATTCAGGATTCCTTGCTTATCTTTGCCAAGACGGTATTCTATCCGACTTTTGGGGCATAACAGTTTCGAGTGTGTGGAAATGGGACTTGGGCCGGGTTAAACGGCGTATCAATAACGGTCTGTTGGGCAATGCAATAGGCTAGCGGGTAAGATGCTCAGAAGTATATGAGTCTGAGGACTCCCCTGCACGCCCGGCTACTCGCTTCATAGACTATATGAGTTCGAGTTCTATGTGAGATCTTGAAATCCCTACACCATGGAACCAGCAACGGCTGTAAGTATTATCAGTGATGGTTTCCGCAGTCGCGAAAGGGGTCTGACAGATATACAGCCAGAATTTAACCCGGCGAAGCCCAATGGTGGCAATCCGAACCAGGAAAATGTCAACCTTCAATATACTGGTCTGGAATTCCATTACATCTATATGATGATAATGGCCTTCCTGGTCTTCTTGATCATACCAGGAATCGGGTTTCTATACTCTGGCCTTGCACGCCGCAAGTCCGCCCTATCGTTGCTCTTCCAGTCTTTCGCTGTGATGGGTGTGTAAGTTCAGCGACAAGTGACACATGGTGGTCGGACTGGCTGACGGTGTGAAGCGTAACTTTTCAGTGGATGTTCTGGGGCTACTCGCTTGCCTACTCCCGCACTGCTAGCCCTTTCATCGGCAACATGGCCAATTTTGGTCTCAAAGATGTAATGTCCGCGCCATCACCTGGATCGCCGCTGTTGCCTGAGATTGTCTTCTGTAAGGAATACGTGTTCCAATCAGCTCATATACAATGTTCTGACTGACTATATAGGCTTATACCAAATGCTTTTCTGCGCTTGTACTGTACAGCTCGTCATCGGTGGATCTTTTGAGCGTGGACGCATTCTACCATCCATGGTCTTTGCGTTTTGCTGGGCGACCATTGTCTATTGTCCGATTGCTTGCTGGACTTGGAACGCGTAGGTCGACCTGACAACAAATAATGGCATATCGCAACTAATGGTTCGTTAGAAATGGCTGGTTGTTTAATCTCCCCTCCCTCGACTTCGCTGGAGGCGGCCCTGTCCACATCGCGTCTGGGTGGTCTGCGCTCGCCTATGCTTTCGTCCTCGGCAAGCGTCTCCACAAGGGTGACAAGATTCATGGGAAAGCCCACAACCCCACGTTAGTCTTCATAGGCACCGTATTCATCTGGTTTGGATGGTTCGGCTTTAATGGAGGTAGTGCGCTTAACGGGACCATCCGCTCCATGGTGGCTGCCTTCAACACGAACACTGCAGCTTCTTTCGGTGTGCTTGGTTGGGTAATGGTAGAGTACGTCCGCACCAAGGGTCATTTTTCCGTTGTCGGTGCTTGCTCAGGTGCCATCGCTGGGCTTGTTGGCATCACACCAGCCGCAGGATACGTCTCGCTCTGGATTGCTGCCCTCATCGGCTTCCTTACCGGCGCCATTTGCTCGCTTTGCCAGAATGTCGATAAGTGGATCCGGATCGACGAGGGCATGGACGTGTTTAAACTCCACGGAATCGGTGGTATGGTTGGGTCCTTCCTCACCGGTATTTTTGCGCAATCATGGATCTATGATCTCGATGGCATGGGCCCCTACGATCCTCTTGGTGCGATGGACGGCGTTGGTGTCCAGGTTGGCCGTCAACTCGCTGAGATTGCTGCTATTGCATCTTACTCGTTCGTCGTCTCCTGCATCCTTTTGTACATTCTCAAGTTCATTCCAGGCATGCATCTCCGTGTTACCTCTGAGGCGGAGATGATGGGTCTGGACCTTGACCAGTTCGGTGACGAGCAAATTGGTGACTGGAGTCTAATGGATCAGAACCATTATGAGGCAAATCTTAGCAGCTCGGGCAGCCAACATGCGCCGGTGGCTGTGGCTGGAAAGCAGGATTAAACAGTGTGGACCTCTCTGATGGGCTAACAGCATCAGTGATTGGGGAATCTAGATGACTCCTAAGAATGTTTTGGATTTTTTACTTGTAGCAAATTCCTGAGCTTAGATGCTTAATATGACACATGAATGTCTTGCTCAGCCGTAATAGTTTGAACCTATTTGTTCTGAATGGGCAAATGCGAACGCCTCAGATATTCCAAATTCGTGAAGTAGAGACCAAGAATATAAGTGCCAGATACATGCAGTGCTGGCAATCCTGAATCCGATTTTACCTCCAATGGACAAAATGGAGACAACTTGAAGGCACAATCCAGCTAAATATGGTAAAGTTGACGGAGGAGAAGCAGAACATGTGTTCGTGAGTGATAACAACCTCGCACGGACCTTGCGCTAGTCGGGCCGAAGCCCGTTCGAAAGCTCGCATCATCACACCCACACCTCCACCACGCGCTGCATCTGAATTACGCATCTCATGTCCGTGTCCAAGTTTGCTAGGCCACTTTTAAGGCCGGCATGGCACACACCTCGAGCATCGGCGCTATCAACGTGCCGCCATATTTCTAACCAACTGCGTAGCTTCTCCGAGGCGCGTGTACAACGTGTACCACAAAGAAGAGTGCCAAGGTCTTCCCATGGACAGCCACACATACCACAAAACATATCACAGAATCCACCGGAGTTTGTAGATGCAAGCCCCCATGTTCGCACTGATGGTGCAAATCATTCGTCAGCGCCAGAACTAGATCAAGACGCAATCCTAGAGCAACTCCGACACGTGAGAGTCCGATATCTGCGGCCAGCTGTATGGGCCATACTCGTGTCTAGTGGAATCTTCACCGGCCTTTCATATCTGGAAGCCAAAAGGGAGCTCAAATCTCAGGCTGCATCTACTGGTGGATGGGTTCCAACACCGCAATGGGCTACTCCCCGGCGCTCTCCACCGACTCCGACTGAAGTGGTTACCGGTGCATGGAATAACGTCGATCCCATCTCAAGACTCACCTATGGAATCATCGGAGCCAACAGCGGAGTTCATCTGAGTAGTTTCCTCGTGCCACGCTCCTGGGATATGCTCTGGCATCTACCTGCCCGCAACGTTAATTACACCCAGTTTACATCCATGTTTGTGCATTCTGGAGCGTTGCATTTCTTCGTAAACATGTACTTCTTGAACAATTTTATGAAACCAGTTGGGTATTCACGGCTGTTCGAGGGCAGCCCATACCATACCTTGTCTTTCTTCTTGTCAGCCGGCGTGCTGTCTGGTTTCGCACAGCACTGGTCGACTTTGATACCCATTCAGAAGCGACCCATTCCCGAAATCTTCATTCGTTGCGGAGGAGCATCTGGCGCGCTCTTTGGTGTCTTGGGCGTTTTCTGTATGCAGTACCCACATGCTGGGCTTGGGATCTTGTTCGTACCTGTGCACTTCGAGGCTCAGCACGTGCTACCAGCCATTATGCTCTTCGATTTCATTGGCATGATTCGCGGATATAGCTTTGTTAATTTCGGCCACGCAGTGAGTCATTAATACTCCTTCTTCCTCAACACCATCTCTAACGTTACCTAGGCTCATTTCGCAGGCGGACTTCTCGGTGTGGCGTATTCTCAGCTGGATGGAAAAACAAATCTTTGGAATCCGCTTGTGCGCTATTGGAAGCGTAAATTAAAAAACCAGTCCTAGGGCCGCGCTGAAAGCACACCACCCCGTTCATAGTATCAGGAGCCTTGCAGACTGCTACTTGCGGCTAGATGCCTTATCGAATACTTTCACTGTAGTTTAGAGCACTATATACCTGGCTTGTGACAACACAACTTTTCTGCAAGTAGATAAAGAACAGGAATCAGGACATGCTGTTGTGAAAAAGAAGATTGATTTTCCCAAGTTGTAAATCGGGAAAGAAAAAAAAAACCCCTGCCCATATGCTTGACAGGGCGTAAACCACAACTAACCACCCCAGTCCAGAGGAAATCCACACATTGAAAAAAGGACATACACCTGGCATGCTCGCAACATGCCCTGCAGCCAGAAAGAAAGAAAGAGAAAAAAAACGCAATTACGTATATATTCAGCTAGGCCGAAGTCCCCTGCTGTCCACCAGAAAAGCGTCCAACCCAGCCCATGAACCCATTCCTCAGACTAGCCCCGAATCTCTCCACCGTCCTCTTGACATCCTTGATGACTGATTTGTTGCTCCGACTCTTAATGCTACTCCGCCACTTCTTCTCTTCGGTATTGCGACGTATGAGTTCCACGCTGTCGACTGTGCATATCGCCAACGTGACGAGATCTAGGTTCCAGTCGTCGTCGTCGTCATCGTCATTATCATCGTCGTCGTCGTTTTCTTCGTTTTCTTGGTCGAGATCAAGGCTAGCGGGTAGGCGTAGACGTGGTGTGCTAGTGCAGTGGTCGGGAAACGGGTATTTCCTCTTGGGGAGATGATTCAGGTGGAATGTGTCTTGCTTGTCGGTGTAGTCCAGACTAGTATCTGATTTTTGCGCTGCACTGTTGGATGGAGAAGGGGGTCTGATGGTGTTGTTGCAGACTCGTGTTAATGGGTATGTGAGAGAAGGAGTGCGTGACATGGTGACTGTGGTGATGGAGGATATGCTGCGTCTCGATGCGAGCGGGTTCATCTCGATTGCTTCCAACGACATCTTTGTGTATGTGTGTTTCTGTGCAAGCCACAAGGTATTTGTGATGTGATGTCTTTTTTCTTTGCACTACTGTATGTCATTGCAATTGGAATGAATATCTCAAGTCATGATGCCTGCTTTTAAGTAGGGCTCGTACAGGCATGAAATGTAATATTACCGAGTTCTGTGAACCATGGATAGGAATGTGTCCGTACCGTAATTGGCCCCGGCTGCGAAACCAGTATCTCGAATCAAACCTATACCAATGCTCAAAACAATTGCATGTAGTATTATTCGTTCTCTATACACTCTCTCCGCACGAGCGGATGAAAGGCTCATTGACACGGTTGTAAGACACGACCAATAGCTCTAGGCCTGCAACCAATCAACTCTCGCCACATTCAAACTCCTAGTTCCTCGTCGACACTGGGAACACGACTCAAAGCTTCCTTTCATAAACCTCATGAAGAATCCTCTGCCCCCTTCGGGTCCTTGGTTTGCTGTCGCGGCGTCACAGGCACCAATTTCGTCAAGTCCCCCTCTGGTATACCTGACAGTTGGCTAAACTTCTCAACAAACAGCCTTCGAAACTCGTTCAGATATTGAGAGCGAGAATGATCGAAAGGAACGTCATCGGGAACCTCTGTGAAGCCCAGATTGCGCAATGTCTGATAGGCCGTGATTTGCATCTGCTTCTCGCAAAATGTGCAATACCAGCGCGATACACTGTGCACACCGAGCCTCTTGACACACGATATATGGAAGTATTGAGTCGGACAACCTCGGTAGGAGCAAGTGACCAGATTCTTGAGTAGAGGCAGAGAAAGCTCGTCAGGCGTTGCGACGCCACAATAGCACATTGGCTGCTTATCAGGCCGCCCAATTGCTTCAGAATGAATTTCTCGTAACGTACGCTGCGTAAGCTGTTGCTTCCTAAGTATGTTCCTACATTTGAGACGCTCAAATAGACGCTCTTGCTCCATCAGCGGTCCAGGTTCAGAACCATCGGTAAAATCTGCGTACTCCTTGGCTAGACGTCCTGGGACTGCGTCCAGATCATGACAGCGAGCTCGCCCTGGCTGGTCTTCTGTGAGGTATTCAATGAGATCGTCATCTACGAGCATCAGGCGACCCCGAGTTCTATGATCATCTTCGTAGTGAGATAGTAGCTTCTCGCCTTGGAGGCGGTTGTACGGCCCAGTAGCACATGACTCGGCACACGGCATTACAAGATAACATTGGTCTGCTATGGGGTCGACACAGGCGCAATCTAAATTTCTGTCAGCGTCTGATATCTAGAGAGTTACAATGTACTCACGAGGCTCATGGAATGGACAATCGGAAATAGCATTCCTCTCGAACGCACACCAAGATTCATATGAGCAGCTATCGCACCATGGTAAGAAGGGGTTCGTTAGTTGATCGACAGTGAAGTTGCGAACGAAGTTCATCCAACACGATTGCCTTCCATGTGTTGTGATTGGCACGGTTGAAGGGAGCAAATCAGTCGATGCCTTGTCCATGTCTCCTTTAGTAGGACCTGTGGTCTTTGATGTCTGGCTCATGGTGCAACCAACGTCAATCACTTCTCGACCGGGACATGTTACTGCATTTTCTGCAATTTCCTCAGCCTGATGAACAGCTTCCAACCCTGATCCTGCATTGCTGGGCAGTGTGTTTATCACTTCGGTAATCTGGTGATCTGCTCCCTTTTCGGTGATGAAATCTCCAGTATTCCTTTCTGTATCAACAGCTCTCTTAGCCTTGCGCCTGGTCTCACGTAGCTTCTTGGATTTCTTCTTCTGTGAAATGACGGGATGTTCACCCACTACCTCTTTTGGCTTTGCAACAAAACTCTCGGGTTCCTTCGATGCATAGCTCGAATAACTCCTGACTTCTAGGCCGCTTGGAGAAGGCTGATTGGGAGAGTCATGCATGGCAGGAAATAGATCCAAGGGCTTTGATTTGTCCATGCGCCAAAGTTTCGAACTCAGCTGAGACTGCTGACCTGGGACATTGCCCCAGATGCGCCGCCCAGGGACGGGAGTTTTTGGCGATGTACCATTGACAGCATTATGCCGTTCATTGAACACTGATGGCATAACTCTCTTCTTTCCACTGCCTGACATAGGGTTTATGGCCCCCTCTGCTGGCTTAGTGCTAGTCACTCTTATTGACATAGGTCCTCGACCTGGAGTAGGATCAGGCAGCAGCAGCAACAGTGGTGCTTGATAAGGTTCAATCGTTGATTCATGAAGACCGTCATCACCATTTACACGCTGATGTATGGTCTCGAGATGCCTCCGGTCAGGACCATCGCCTGCCCAAAGTCGCCATGACAACTGGTTTTCCTGCTGATCACTGATACAATATTAGCTCCTGGCTTTTGTGTTGTCAAGGACAAAACCTAGCTCTCTTGCTAATATCAAGGCAAAAGTGAACTTGTATGTATAGAAATAGATAGCGTACCTGGATAGCGAGTCGGTCTCTTCTGCTGTAGTCTTGATTTCGACGGAATCACTCGTGCGTATGGCGACTTTCTCACCCGTTTTCCGGTTTATAGTGGAATATCTGTCCTCTAGGATATTGTATGAGGCCCTGTTGGTGTACCTCAAGTAGCCTGCTCGCCGCATGCGTACTTCCGCAGTGTCTTTCCTGACCTGGACAATGTCCTCAATTACAGTCTGCTTGAAGGTATCTACAAGCGCTAGAAAGTTTTTGAGTTCTTTCCCTTGCATGCCTTTTGTGTTGGTATTGCGCTTGAGCAGCTCCGTGATGCGGAATACGTCCAAGATGCGATCCATGTCAGCGTCAAAGTGTACTTCTGATGTGCCACTAGAAGCGGCTGCGAGCCTCTTGACCATCTCTCGATCTCCTCGTATGTTATAAACTTGTGCATGATACTAACATAGTGTTAGTCAGAAGCCTGCGGACTGCATGTAAGATGGGATGTAAGCCCACTTACGCGAAGCTGCTTTTCAATTTCTTCGACCTCTTCAAGGTTGTGGGGTTCGTCGGAGTCATGGCTGGTTGTTGCATCGGCAGCGTGAATGACGGAATCGACGTATTGAATCTCTTCGTGAGTGGTTGCTCTCGACCTACACGCCGCTCTCGCCAAATGCTTCGCATCCTTTCTCTCGCGTTTTGACGATGGCGTGTCACCAGATACGATTGCGCGGTCATTTTCGATCCTCAA
The DNA here is from genome assembly GCA_002161795.1 of Curvularia sp. IFB-Z10. NCBI lineage: Eukaryota > Fungi > Ascomycota > Dothideomycetes > Pleosporales > Pleosporaceae > Curvularia > Curvularia sp. IFB-Z10. Next base: position 1,254,801 of record JPSZ01000005.1, read on the forward strand.
ACCGTAACCATGGTTGGCCTCTCTTGCTGTTTTCGCAATCGCGCTGTCTGAATCGGATGGAATGATAGTCCACTCAAACTCGCCGCAGCTCTCGTACACAGTGCGTAGCTGCTCGGCTATATCTTGATGTCTCTTGTAGTGGGCCTCGTCAATTACTATGCAGTACGCGCAAGTATGGCTACGGAGGCGCATAAACATGGCCTGTATCGTGTCAGTTCTTCCCTTCTTGGGAAAGCAGTGATGACAAACCTGATGGAAGCGCACGCATGGCTCACTATGTTTCCCAAAGCAAGACGCCCTCGCACCCGGGTGATTAAGAGGACGCTCGCAAAATCCGCAATGGTGTCTATCATGGTCAACATGTTTCCTAATTTCAGGCGTCACAATCTCAACAAGGGCGTCTGACAGCCCGGACAAATAGCCGTGGAAAAGAGGGGCTTACTTGAGAGCTGGCGAATCTTCCCACTTGAACAACAGGCTATTGCCCATCTCGTGTTCTGACCGATTGTCTACTGAGTGACGAAGGGGTTGAGTGGGAAAGTGGGTGTTTTGAAGGTTCTGGCAAAGGAAGTGGCGATGAAGTGCAAGGCTGAGACAACGCGTCTGCTAGCCGCCGAACATGCAGCGAGTAGGAAGCGCAGCACGATCAAAATTGTTTCAGAAGATAGAGTGGACCAGGTGGATTGTGGGTTGTGAGTAGCTGCACATCTGACTATTGATAGATACTACCTGACAATGGTAGCTTATGGACAGAGCGAGGGTGCAAAAGCAGGACTGAAACTGTAGTGACAGTACGTGAACGAGAAAAAAAATGAAAGGCATGTCGTAATCTGCTATTGCAGTGAAGGATGCAGTGAGCCGTCAGATTTCGCGTTGATTCATCGCTGCCTCTCCCCCTTTGGGAAGCTGCAAACGCCACGACAGCAAATCACGTGCAGTGTGCCACCCGTTACACGTCTGCTACGATGCGGGCACCGGCCCAGACATAAGGATAGTTGCGCTGGTACCAGTTGACACTTCAGACACGTCAGTGACACGGCCTTGGCTACAGTTGCTCTTCTGTACTTACAATGTCTTGCGCCCAGCAAGGCGGGGATGCGTCGCCCAGGATCCGCCCAGAGTCACGTTATGTTTCCCGTCGAAGAAGTCGGCTGCCTGGTGTTAGCAATATCATCGTGCATACAAGCTGAGGGACAGAAGCCCATCGGATCTTCCCGCACCTGTGTAACCCGGGTACAGTTTCATCGGCTCAAAGCCGTCATGCTTCTCCAGCACAGTACTAGTCCACTCCCAAACACCGCCCAGATCCGACTGCCCGCAGAGCTTGTTGCCCTTTTCGGCCACCGAGACTGGATGCCAGTGCTTGAAACCCACATTGGCCCCTTCAAGGTTGATGAAGAGATCGTGTGGCTTAAGACTCGTCGCTGCGCTAGAGCTGCCGTTGGACAAATGGTGTGATGGCGGTGTCTCAAACACGCCTTCGTTGATCAGATGGCTCTATGATGTTAGCTGCTTTGTTTTTAAGGATTGGTGCGCAAAGGCGTACCCGTTGACCGCTGGAATCGTGTTTCCGAGTGACTGCTCAAACTCTGGCTTCCTGCTGTCGACATAGGCATAGATGCTTCGTGCCTCTTCCATTGTTGGGATGCGGCCGCCCATCCACTGAGCACACCCAGCAAGTTCATCGTATGATGCGACGACAGGCCAGTCCATCGCGAACTGCAAGGGGACAGTGCCATATACTGTGCGCACGAATTTTCCTTTGATGATGCTCTGGGTGGAATTATCACTGTCGCCCTGGTGGCCATTGACCACGCTGTCTCTCTTGGAAGCGCTTGTACCCTGGGCGTTAGAATAGGGTTTGTCGCACCACGATGCGGGTATTTCTGATCAACCTACGTCAGTAAGATGTAGTCAAGTGACAATACAAGTGGTTCGGGAGACAACAAAACAACAACGCCCTATTGGATCCAAGTGGCACTTACCTTTCTTGCCTGTCTGAAACAAGTATGTGGCATATTCACCATTGGTGATAGGGCGAGCCTTGGCGCGGAAAGCCTTGACGTGTACGGAGCGACGAGGCCTCTCATTGTCCCAGCCAAAGTATCCTTTGCCCTGGAAATCATTCTCTGGCTCATCGAGTCCAATGTTGACATCGGACTCTGGGATTGTGAACCACTCGTTTTCGACAGCCACAACTTCTGATTGTGCAGCAAAAGCCGCAAAATCCGGCACCTTGGTCCCTGGTGGCGGCAACACCTTGTCGCTCTGGATGAGCATGTAGAGTAGGGTCTCAAGGTGCATTGCCTCATGCTCAAAGCCCAGCCACAATGCTTGCGAGACACGGCTGTTATTGTCTGCTTCTCCAGAATTGTAGAGCGCTTCAACATTCCTGCGGATTGTCTGTTGGTATTCTACAATCGTCTCCGGCGCGGGCCACTCTTCAGGCACCTCCGAGTGGGCATGGCATATGGTCGGGTCATCAACGTCCGGATCCACGCCGCGCTCGAATATCTTCCAGAAGTAGGCCGGCTCCGTGGGCTTGCCGTCGGTAGCACGAGCGATGTGGATATCCAGAAATGTGGGGATGTGGCCCAGATAAAAGATGCACTCATTTCGGAGCTTGATGGGCTTGGAGAGCAATTCCCCTTCTGGGATCATGTGCTTGGAAACAGCATCCCAGGCGTTCCAGAGTCCCTGCCACTCATTGAGGGAGGGCACAGGTCTTGGTGCATACTCTTCCGGCGTGGTAGGGAAGAAAACGGCAGGCTTAGAGACGAGGTGGAGTCCTAGAGATGGTCAGATTCGCGCCACCAGGTCACTCTGTCTTGGATACACACTCACCATAGTCGCCTTTTGAGTTGAACCATACAACATTCTCGGCAAGCTTGGCAAGCTCCCAGAGGTGTCGCGCTTCCTCGCGGCTGTATTTGTAACTCTCCTCAATTCTGATTCTCTCGCCCTGCTTGATTGGTACTCCATCGACAACAACATACTTGCGCGGTGCTACAAAGGCATGGTGTCTACCCGCCTTCTCATCGTACTCGCCAATGACCTCCCAGTCGTCCATTTTAAAGGTATCTTGGCCCATGAGAGTGTTTGCGTGCTTCAGTCCGTTGAGTATGAATCTGTGGGTAACACCGTTGCGGTCGTTATAGGCATGGAAGACGCGCTAGCGTACGTAAAAGGTCAACGTTCGTTCCACAGAGACGGGGTGGCGGGAGATTTACATTGGGGTCTTTGCAGGAATCAATGCCGATAAGCATGGTATCACCGGTTTGCAAGACTTGGCCGAAGCCGGCAAGGAACGGCGGTACCTCATGACGTTTGAAGTTGCCCAAACTAGAGCCTAGCCAGAGGATCGTTTTGGGTTTGGCTTGGACAGCGGGAGACTTGAGCCATTCAAGAGCATCGTCGTAGGTTCCATGCAGCCCGAAGCACCTGACATGCCTATACCCCTCTATGCAGTTGGTCAGCAAATGCTTGCATCCACGAATCATGTGCAGGACCCAAGCGAGCCCCGGTTATGCTGAGCGTCGAATTATGTCATGCCGGGGCAGACAAAAGCACTTGTACCTGCAAGATCGTGTGGTGACAGCACGTTGGAATGGCATGACTTACCTATGGGTATCTGCTTGAAAGTTCTTTCCAGTTCGGGTAGGGACAGATCGACGGCGTAGTACTCGATATCTTTGCCAAGACGATCGATGGCCTGCAACAGTATGTTGACTTTTCTCAGATTGCTGTGCAGATATTAGTACTTACGGAGCACAAGGCTCGTTTCCAATCTCTTGTATGCAAGGAGAGCCGGAGTCGTACCCGCTCCCCAATTCTACCACAACGGAGCCTGGTGGAATGCGCTGGGCAATGCTATCCGCATATGTCTCGAGCACTTGAATCTCAGCATTAGTCAGGTAGTACCTGACGCGGTGTGTATTAGTCAGCTTGGCAGCCAGGTGCCTCGTCGAAGGGAGTTCCTTACTCGTCCTGGTATGTGATCTGCTCAAATAGACGAAGTCCTTCCTGGCTGCGGAGAGGATCAGGCGATTAGCACGTGTGTTTCGGGGCTGATACATGCACTGCTTACTCATAGAGCAACAATGTGGGCAGAGTCTTTTCGGCACCGGCAGCAGCATCAGGACGCAGGCCTTTTTTGATATCAGCCAGGATATCAGATTCGGCGGTATCGACACGAATGTCGATGATTTTAGCGGCCATAGTGCAGCAATGCCTGGGGGTGAAGTGTTTTGATGCAAGTATTGGCTCGTCACGAGCAGTCTTGTTGACTGTGGAGGATGCTAGAGACTACGTGGTACTTATACTAAGAGGAAAAGTACGTAATGTGGGTACTCAAAAGCCTATACGATGGGGTCGCTGGCGGTAACTAAAGGGCCGGTAGATGTTCACATAAAACCGCCCAGGAACACGACACGGCCGTTGCCTGAACCGGTCCAGCCCGGCTAGTGGAATGTGGTGTTTATGTCACCGGGCAGCAGACAGCAAATCAAGACGGCCACGCCTCTCACACTCCACAGCCGTACGGCGGAAGATGCTTACTATCCCCGCAAACTGCGGAAAAGACGCCATCGGAATCCGTCAGCACCTTCGGTCGCCGGGTGCCAGGCAGATGCCATAGGGCTACAGTGGTGACGTCACCGTTTGCCCAACGAGGATGGAGACAAGCATGCATGTGTAGTGTGTGGACGAAACCGAGGCCGAATAAATTGCTCAGGTACCGTGGCAAAGACTTGTGTGTGTGGACAATGGCACTGCGGGGTCGCTGAATTGCCTGCATGAACGATGCCGTCACAGCGGAGCCAGACACAGGTCTCGGCACGTGCGCCTGAGTAATGGGCGAGGGTGTAAAAAGACAGTACTCGCACTGTATACGCTGGGTGATGGAGCGTATGGGCAGTGGGAGTAGCAGGATGGAGCCGCGCATCAACAAGATGCCAGCTATGCCGACGTTACACACATGCAGGTACCCATCCGCTTCATCCGCCAAGAAGAAACACTCTTCCCACGCCACCCTGGCACCACCCGACACCCCCAGAATGCTTTCCAGCGCCGTCTTCATCTAGGTCGAAGCATACAATGCCCCCTGCGCCATGTCTGCCATCTCATCGGGAATACCGTACCTCCCGAATCACGATGCGCATCTCGTGCCGTCCACCGTCTCGACGCGGCTCCCCCTTGCATACCAATCTTGTAGTCACACCACCGGCCGTCAACGACCACTCATTAAGTCCCAGTCTTCTCAGCCGCGCACTAGTTCTGCGCTCCCCAATTTGTATCAGCTCGGATCAACTGCGTATCGCCCTTGCCAAATACGCTGTCCAGTACGCTGAGCAAGGGCCATTTGCCGCAAGCCTCCCGACATCCCTTTGTAACTCTCCTCATTGTCGGAAGCAAACAATAGCATAAGCTGTCGCCCTGAGAGCTGTGGCTTGTCCATGTTCCTGGATACGAGTGCTTGTATGCTGCACCATGGTCAGAAGGCGCGCATCTAGCCTTGTACTCTGGTCGTAGTAGCAGGTTTTCCACTATTGCTCCTCCTCCAGACACTTCATTGAGCCTTTGATCCCCTTTGACGCTCCGTCTTTTCGCCTCTTGAACTATTGGAACAGCCCTTCGCCAAGATGACTTGGTCTACCTTAGCTTCTAGACGTGGTAGTCCCCGGCATTGAGCCCTCGTATGAGGGGTCGCTTCAGCCCATCTCACCGTGAGCCTTGGTTTATCTGGCTAGACATAACCTGACGAGATTCTTGCCTTCACTACGAGCTGTAGCCTTTTGGAATCTTGTGCGAACTTTTCAACTCCTACTCAGTCCGCAACTGTCGACATGAAGTGTTACACCAGCTCGTCCCAACCTTGGAACATTCCTACCGCGCATAGTTTCTTCTTTTACGGCAGAGAAATGCTTGCTTATCCTGTGCAAGTGTCAAGACTGGAGCTAGAAAAGGGCATATTGGAAACAAATCTTGCCAATTGCGTTACTTACCTGCAGGCGCTACGCAAGAAGCAGGTCCGGAGTGCACGGCAGCTTGATTCCGGCTCGTCCTTGCCGCGTAAGAAAACGAAGAAGATACGGCAAAGCATGCGTGAGTTGGACGAAGCAATCAAAAACTGCGAGCGTGATGAACAAGCACTCCTCAATAACCTCCAGGCTTGCAAAGCAAATATTTACCTTGCCGAGACAGTGTCCTCGCCATCTACAACGGTCTCATCGACAATACCAGACCTTGCGTCGAACTCGACATCATGCTCGTACCCAGAAGAGTCGGAATCCACAGAGTTGAGTTGGGTCGGTTGGGCAGATAAGACTGCTTATTCTCCCGTTCAGAGGAAGCTCAGCAACTCTTCCACTGTCAACGACACGGCACCGACGCAGTTCACGTTCAGCCCAGAGGCTGCAGTCTTTGAGCCTCTAGCCGTCTACAAGGGCCAACATGTGCAACTTGACCAACAGCTCGCCACGCTCCACCTTTGACCACCACTGGCAATTATAACGTCGGTTGGGATGGCATCGGATGTCCATGCTGGCTCGGCACAAACGTGTCGACAAAGCTCCCTTGAGGGAACTGTTGAGAAAACGGGCAAGCCATACTTGGACCAAGATTACCCCGCAGCAGCAAAGACTAGACAAGGGGCAGAGAGCGGCAGGTCTACGAGAAGCAGGACAAACTCTGTGTGTGATGGGCAGCAGTAATGGGCAGGACGGGTCAACACTCTATAGTACCCCACTTCCCGTGCATATGTACATGCACATGTACAAGGCATAGTCGCACTTTTATTGGCGCATGGGAAGCGTTCGCACAATCTGGCTTCTTCCTTTGCGTTCGATCACGCTCGATCACGCTCGATCACTCTCGATGACGCTTCCCGGGTCTTTAGTCTTAGCCAGGTGGTGGTTTTCTCATAGCACCTCGGCTACAGGATAGGAATCGGCTAACCAGAGCAGTCTCGTACATATGTATGTAGATGCGCCCTTGGGCAAGGGCAACAGCAAGGCGTGTACGTATAGTTGTACGTAGAAAATCATTTTGCATGTGCCAATGCCGCATGTTAGTCAGGAGCTCGGCCCATGACTGCCTGTTCGGGCCAAGTCGGCTTGTGCTGCAGGCCCCCACTGTGACGTGCCGTCAGACCAGCCCCACGCTTCCTTCGCGCGCGCGGCCGCAGCACCTAACTGCCCACAACCTCTTCCTTTCGTCTCACACGTTCAACATCCCACACGCTAGCTGGAGTTCAACACTCTACGCCTTCTCGTTGGTTCGCATCAAAGAAGCGAGGTCTGCGGCCGCACAGAGCGAAGACGGAATCTAGAGCCCCGTTGGCGCGCTCAGCTCCAATACCATACAGCTCCCTACAGTTCCCTACTGTAGCTGCCTCCACTTCAACACGGCACTTCACGCTGCACTTGCGCCTTGGCCCTTGCTGTGATATCAGCCGGGTGAACCCCTCATCCACCTGTCTCTCACGCATCTGCCTTTCGCTCCATTGTCCGTGTCTCATCCAACATGGCTGATGTTAGCAACGGCCCCAAGGCCGACGGTAGCCAGTTGAGAGAGCGGCCAAGCACTAAACCGCTACACCTCGACAATGCAGACGATGCTAAGCAAAAGGTGTTGCAGTTGAACGACCATGAGGACAAAAAGCACAAAGGTGATGCCAGCAAAAAGCGAACCTACGGAAGGACCCCGGATGGCACAGGTATGTCTCGAGTCGTAGAGTGTGGGCGAGAACCAAAGGCAATTCTCGTGCATACAAGGCGTGCTCATCCTCACCCAGCATCCCACCAGTACTAACTCTGCCCGTGCAGTCTTTATCGTGCCACAGACCCACGACATGGTCTCGCAGCTTCTCTCGCCCTCGCAACCCAAGAACCTGTCGGATTTGGCAGTCCTTGCTGTGCTTGCTTCCATGATCTTGACCTTTTTTGCACTGCCCAAACGCGCCCGCATACCCGTATTCGCAATAGTCTTCCTGTTCTGGCGCGCCGGCTACAACGCAGGCATTGGCTGGCTGCTCGATGGCCAGTCCAAGCACAACCGCCTTGTCTTGTGGGCGAGGCAGAGCCACATCTTTGAGAAGCCCGAAACTGGCAAGAACCCAAATCCAGCCCTATACAAACTTCTCAAGCGTGAGCTGGAGACCAAAATCCCAGAGGATTACAAGTTTGAAGAGGCCCCGCTTGAGTACAACACATGGCTGGTGTTTAGACGTGTTGTAGACCTGATCCTGATGTGTGATTTCGTGTCATACTGCCTTTTCGCCATCGCCTGCTTCAACCGCCCCCAAGAGAGCTGGCTCTTGTGGGCTTTGCGATGGACGACGGGCATTGCCCTCTTTCTTTTCAACCTATGGGTCAAACTTGACGCGCACCGAGTTGTCAAAGACTTTGCGTGGTACTGGGGTGACTTCTTCTACCTCATCGACCAAAGCCTGACATTCGACGGCGTCTTTGAGATGGCACCACAGTAAGAATCTCTGCTATGTCGTTGAATTAAGCACATACTAACCCGCCACCCCCTGCCCACAGTCCGATGTACTCGATAGGGTATGCCGGATACTATGGCATTGCCCTGATGACGGCAAGCTATAAAGTTTTAGCAATCTCTATCCTCGCCCATGCTGCGCAATTTGCTTTCTTGACCATCGTAGAGGAGCCGCATATTGAAGCGACCTACAATCCAGCTCCTCCCCGCCGTACGCGCCACAATTCAGGGGAGGTTGCTCAGGAAGACCGACCCAGGACTAGCCAAGCTGAGCTCGCTTTCAGCGAAACGGCCTACGACCCCTCCAAGCAACCTGCCCCAACGCACCACATCGTAGGGCCTCTGAACACAGACTTCCATCGTTCCATTGATGTCACGGTAGTATTGCTTTCATTCTACATGCTTTGTTTGGCGGTGCTAACTCCAAACACGTGGATGGTGAAGGCATTCCTCTTCATCAACGCTTTGGGTTGGCGGTTGTGGTATGCATTGGGTCTAGGCTACATTCTAGACCGGCAGTCCAAGAAGAAGAACTGGACAAAACACTTCATCAAGTATGGGGATACCAAAGAAGAGGCTTGGCGCCAGTGGAAGTCCCTCTACCACATGAGTATGACCATGAGTCACGCGAGCTTTGTCGCAGTCGCCTGGAAAATGTACAGCCTTCCTCCAGGCGGCTTGAGCGGACTTGCGCTCTTCCGGCATGTTCTTGGTGCTGCCATGATTGCCCTTCAACTGTGGGTTGCCATGAGCATATATGAGTCCCTTGGCGAGTTCGGATGGTTCTGCGGCGACTTCTTCTTTGACCCTCCTTCGAGATCACTTACCTATAGTGGTATCTACCGCTTTCTGAATAACCCAGAGAGGGTTCTTGGACTCGCCGGTGTCTGGGGCATAGCCATAATAACATGGAGCCCAGCGGTCTTCTATCTCGCAACGACGGCCCACGTTCTCAACCTTGCCTTTCTGCAATTCGTGGAGAAGCCGCACGTCATCAAGGTGAGTTACGAACCCAAGTTGAGCGCACTACAAAGACTTTGTGTATTTTTCAGATATCGACCTGGATCGAAAGCTATTCGAAATGTCCCGGAACACAATCAGTCTCCGTGTTCTACAATAACACTGGCTAATCTCTTGCATCTAGTTGTATGGTCGCAACCTCCGTGAGATGTCTGGTGTTAGCAAAACTGTGCGTCAGGCGTTGCCTGATCCAGTCCGCCAGTGGCAATCGGCAGCCGACCAGTACATCAACTCAATTGTGGAAAAGATTGAAAATTTCTTGGATGATACCAGACCAAAGATTGCCGCCAAAATCGATGAACTCGCCCATGACACTACAAGCCTCTTTAAGATCTCCACAACGCGAATTGCTATCAGACGCTCCTCACAAGACATGTCTGGTTTAGATGCTAAGCAATACAAGCTGGAAATCGAAGGGACCTTGCTACCAGCAACAGTCGAAAAGCAGAAAAACGGTGGCCGCGAAGGTGAACTTGCCAGGATTCCGGCGGCTCGGACAAATGATTTCAAGACGCTCACTCTGGAATACGGCGCGCCCATAAAGGTCCGCTGGCAAGCGCCTCTAAATCATAGCAAGAAGGACTGGATTGGGCTATACATGGTCGCTGACAACCAGTCTCGCGAGGTCACACGCATCAGCTCGAATGGACGATGGGTTGCCACTAACAAGGATATGTTTGACTCTGCTCGTGCCGACGATGGCATACTAGTCTCAGACAAGCTGCAGTCTGCAAACCCTGCCGACGAAGAATCATCAGACTGCTACTATGGCGAAGTCGAGTTCCGCGGAGACAAGCTTTGGTGGACTACTGGCGTCTTCGAATTCAGATACCACCATGATGGCGGACATCATGTCATGGCACTCTCACAAGCTTTCGAGACTCGTATTCCAAGATTTGACGAGGACGATGTGGAAGTGGACGAGAACGGGATGATGCACCAGGCCGTGGAAGAGGCCCTTCTCCCTATTATCCAAAACTGCTTTGACCGTGACCCAGAGGTTGCACCTTCGACGCCCGAGGAACCTTTTGGCAGCCGGGTAGAACGACATGGCAAATTTGCTAAGCGCGTAGTCTTTGCAGTACACCAAATGTAGGTTCATGGCTATTTTCCAGCCTTGCAGCTCAACAGACGACTAATGAAATACAGGTTCGGCATCGAGTTTGCACCAGAGGTTGTACAGGCGGATGGTACAGTCAGGAATCTCGCGTGGCGCATCTGCAATGCGAAGAAAGTCTTGGTAAGTCGCGTTTCAGGCAGGCGGGGCAGACACAACTAACGTGGTTTGCTGTTAGGCCCCTTACAGCATGACTGCTACCCATGGCAGGAACACGCCAACATAAATGGAGTGGCGGTGAAATTGGCGCCGCTGATTGCTGCAGCGAGATGAGGGATATGGCTTGATTTCTTTGTTTCTCAGGTCACGTTCGTTAACCCTTGGAAGAATGGAGGCGCATCGTCAAGAAACGCATGGAATAGAGCACAAGGTGGAAAATACGCAGCCTTTCTTTGTCTTTGGTTTTTTAGCATCTCCTAGACCGCCATGGGCGCATGCAAAGAGGGGGTTATACATGTGGAGATGAATATGTCTAGGTCGGTGTTCTTAATGGATTTGCAGCAGGGCAGGGTGGTCTTGATTGATATGCATGTGCGTTAGAAATACCCAAAGGGAGTAGATAAACATGGGTTCTAAGAGCAGATATGATAGAGAAATTTCTCATCTTCATCATATACGTCAATGGTTACATGTGACAGACGATGTGTCAAACATCGTACTGCTTAGCCGCTTTGGGTTGGCCAATCCGCGATGAGCGCGCGGCGATCACTGTGTCATGGACTATCGTATACCAGATACGCATGTAGGCGTCAGTGCAGCAATGGGACTGAAATGCGGGCAGAATGCGGAGGAGGTCATCTTATCTGATGGAGGTTGGAAGAGGCGCTTGACGTGATTCGCCGTCGGCAAGTTTAACCTCGGCCTGGGCCTGTCGTGATGCGGCGACAAGACGTGCGGAGCAAGAGAGCATCTTCTGGAAGCTGTCGCGCTCTCATTCATTTACGAGCTTGTGGTCGCGTGACGAGCAGCTTGTCGAGATAATTGCTTTTTGGACTTTACGTGCTACACCATTGCGCCAATCAGCTCTTCCTTCCTTCCTTCCTGCCTCCTTATCCATCTTTGGGGAATCCGCACCCTCCCGCCACTGGTCCCAGCGGCGGCTCCGCACGTCACTACGCGACACTACGCCTCATCCGCCGCCGCGATTCTTCAACCCGTTTACGTTCAGCATCCCGTTGTTTAGCACCTCATGATGGGAAAAAGCTCCTCCAAAACGAGCACTACGGTGCTCCCGCTCATCCCCCTTGCGCCGCCCCTCGCCGTCCTCCCTGGCACAACGCTCAAGATCCCCATTGCGAATCGCTCCGACGTCGCCGCCATTCTCGCAAAGATATACAGCATCAGTCCTACAGCCAAGCCCGATGCAGCCATCACCGTTGCATGCGTGCCCCTTAAATCCAACACCTTGGGCCCAGACGGCAACCTGTTGATCGAAGATGGGCACCAGCACGAGAAGACGCGGTATGAGAGTGACCCCATGCTGGCGACCAAGAAGGATGTCTTTGGCTACGCTTGTGTGGCCAAGGTCAGCGGTGTACAGGGCCGCAAGCAGGGTGATTTGAGCCTGATTGTCGAGGGGCTAGAGAGGGTCCAGGTTGTCGATGTTGTGCAGGAGAGGCCGTACTTTGAGGGAGAGTTGGCTCCCATTGAGGAATACTGTATGTCTTTGTGCCCCCTCGGGATGAGAGTTGGGTGTAAGCTAACAGCTGTAGTCGATGTTGCGAGTGCAGACCTTGTTAACCAGTTCAACCTTCTCAAGCAGCTGTCACGCGAGCTACTCGCCCTTGTCCGGCTATCCGCCATACTACCACGCACACCACAAGTCACACTTTCACCCATTGTCGCACGAAGACTGGAAATGTTCATCACAAGGAAAGACCTTTCGGATGCTGGCTTACTGGCCGACTTCATGGCCAACGTGGTGGACAGCACGCACGAGGAGACACTGCGCGTTCTAGCAGCTGTAGACATCAAAGAGAGAGTTGACAGGGTCATTGAGATCCTACAACGACAAATTAGCAACATTCAGGGCAACACACGCATGACCGTTGCGACCACACAAACACCAAGCGGCACCCTGGATATGGACACTTTGCGGAAACTACAGCAAGAAGCTCTCAAGAGACGGGGAAAGATGGGTTCTTCGCCCCCTGGCTTCCCCGCCGGCTTTCCGGGCGGTGGGCAACAGCAGGCGAGTGAAGACGAGCCGAATGAGATTGATGAACTGAAGAAGAGACTGGAGGACGCGAAACTATCGCCAGATGCTAGCAAGGTAGCACAACGAGAGTTGGCAAGATTGCAGAAGATGAACCCAGCGCAAGCAGAGTACCAGGTGTGCAGAAACTATCTTGAGAACCTTGCTGAGATTCCATGGACCAAGACAACAGTCGATCAGCTCGACTCCAACACATTAGTCAGGGCAAAAAAGCAGCTAGACAACGACCACTACGGTTTGGAGAAGATCAAGAAGAGGCTGCTCGAGTATTTGGCAGTGCTCAAGCTGAAGGAACAGGCCAACAAGAGTATTGACGACCAAATCCGTTCTTTGGCCGAGGCCCCTGGTGCAGACACTGATGGAGAGTCTAAGCAACAAGAAGCCGGAGACAAGGTTGCAAAGGAGATGTCAGACACAGAAGTGCGACTACTGGAGAAGAAGCGCATGGTTGACAAGTCACCCATTATGCTTCTCGTTGGCCCACCCGGCACAGGAAAGACATCACTAGCCAAGTCAGTTGCTACTGCACTTGGCCGCAAGTTCCACCGCATTTCACTTGGTGGTGTTCGCGACGAGGCAGAGATTCGTGGGCATCGTCGAACCTACGTGGCAGCTATGCCCGGCCTTATTGTTAACGGATTGAAGAAGGTCGGTGTTGCCAACCCTGTCTTCCTGCTCGATGAGGTCGACAAGCTAGGCATGTCCAACCACAACGGTGACCCCGGCGCTGCCATGCTTGAAGTGCTTGACCCAGAGCAGAACCATACCTTTACAGATCACTATGTCAACATACCCATCGACCTCTCCAAGGTCCTCTTCATCGCCACGGCAAACTCACTCGACACTATTCCGCCTCCACTGCTCGACCGCATGGAGACTATACAACTATCGGGCTACACGACACTTGAAAAGCGGCATATTGCTTCAAGGCATCTGATACCAAAGCAGATCACATCGAATGGTCTGCACCCGGAGCACCTTCAAATACCCAACGAGGTGCTGGACAAGATCATCACATCATACACGCGCGAATCAGGTGTCCGAAATCTGGAACGAGAGATTGGGTCCGTCTGTCGGGCCAAGGCGGTGGAATATGCCACGGCCAAAGACACGAATACGCTCGCAGCGTACTCTCCGGTTGTAACATTGGAAGACCTTGACGCGACGCTGGGGATTGAGAAGTTTGCTGAGGAACTGACGGAGCAATCAGCGCGGCCTGGGGTGATTACAGGACTGGTGGCCTACTCGACGGGGGGTCAGGGCTCGATCCTGTTCATCGAAATCGCCGACATGCCGGGCCAAGGGCGGGTGCAGTTGACTGGCAAGCTCGGCGACGTGCTCAAGGAAAGCGTAGAGGTTGCGTTGACGTGGGTCAAGGCACACGCGTTTGATCTTGGACTCAGCACTACGCACGACGAGGACATTATGAAGAGCCGCAGCATCCACGTCCACTGTCCCAGTGGCGCGATTCCCAAGGACGGGCCGTCTGCGGGCCTGGCGCACACGATAGGCCTCATCTCGCTCTTCTCCAACCAGCCTGTTCCGCCGACGCTGGCCATGACGGGCGAGATTTCGCTCCGCGGACGGGTGCTGCCAGTCGGGGGGATCAAGGAGAAGCTGATTGGGGCGTTGCGGGCGGGCGTGGAGCGCGTGTTGCTACCAGAGGGGAATCGAAAGGATGCAAGGGAGTTGCCTGACGAGGTGGTGCGAGGGCTCAAGATTGAGTTTGTGGGGCATATCTGGGAGGCGCTTGGCAAGGTATGGCCTGAGAGGTGGGAGGGTGAAGGCGCGAGGGGGTGGGAGAGTAGGTTGTAGGAGATTGTCTCTCTCCATATAAATGAGAAGGAAATCGCGGCAGATGGTGAACATGGTTTGCTTTGGGATGGTGGGAAGCTGGCGTTGGGAACGGGCGTTGTTTGTTGTTTAGCGTTGCATGCAGCAGGTCTTTGATACTTGGTTATACATGTCCAACTTTGTCTTGAGCATTCTTGTTTAGTTCATCTTGTCTCTTTCTCTTTGTCTCTCCCCTCCTCCCTTTACTTTGCATTTAGAAATCGTAAACGTCGGTGCTGCTGTGAGTTTTGGCACGGAGTCTATCTGCATTTGTTCTTGGCCCTCTGTCTCTCTCTGTCTGTCTCTCTCTCTGTGTGTGTATATGTGTGTGTATGTGTGTCTCCACTATCCTACTCTTCCCCTTTTAGCAGAGATTGCTACCTGAGGTTGCAAAAGCATCAACGAGACAAGTCTACTATAGCTCGTCTAGCTCGGGACGATCACTCCTTTTGCGGAGATATACGCAATAGTCCAAGTCAAATCATGGTCTGATTTTGCGTATCCCGAAGCAATCTTAACGACGCGAGTATATAGGCTAAGGGCTCGGGAAGAGGAAAGGATCGAGTCAAACGCAGTGGAGTATGTTTTGTGGGTGTACGTGCGTTGGCGCACATGCGGATAAGGACTGAGCGCCTAGTGCTTGTTCTAGCCTTTGCTGCCCGATTCAGGTAACTCGCTTGGAACAAAGTGCAATCCATAGCACGTGTAAGTACAAGAGAAAAAGCATCCATTCTGGAGTTGCTAGTGTTTTAGGACAAGGATGCAAGAGGAAAAGATGGTAGAAGATAGTCCCAATGAGCATCATCGGAACCGTTGCATGGGCATTGTGCCTGGTCCCTGCATTTCGGCGATTTGTTGGATGATTGCTTTTTTTCCCGAAAGACGGTTGGGCCTCAGGTTGTTGTGGTATGGCTCAAGGACAGAAGTGCAAACGGTAATATCAGTGAAGCATCGGCATGATGGGTCCGTGTTTGATGTAAGCATGGTGCTTGTGCTTAGTGTTGATGATGCCGCACAAGAGACATGCATTCAGCATCGTATGTACTTGAACAAATCCCTCTCTCTCCTGGGCAGGTACGTGGTGTAACGAGCGAGGCTGCGTCTTGTGTGTTTCGAAACCAGGAGGAACGTTGCACCGGGCCCTGTAATAATAATAAGTTGATGGCTCCCGAAATGGTAATCTCAATTATTGCAACGCGTTGCGCTGTTTAGTGCTCATGGGGGTCTAAGCTACGAATGACACACCAACCCGAGACTGGGGGTCGGTACTGAGACGTTCTTTGTCAACGGGGTCAACTTGGTTACGAAGTGTAGGCGAGGCTCACGGATGATAGAGGCCGAGCGTTGGACGCAGTCGAAAGTTCATGTCACATCGATGTGTTACATAGACTTGTGTGGCTAGTGGGGGGCGGCAAAGGGCCGATGGACATAAGACTGGGGTATTGGGATCGATAGGTATGTAGTGTAGAGAGAGAGGGGGCCCAGGCTCCACTGGTCCAGGTCTTCGGAACAGCGGCAAGCCTTGAGTGAGCTGGACTGGCGAATTGGGCGGGCGGAAACAGCGGTGATCGCTGGCACAGATGCATTGTCGCCGGTGTCAGGCTCGAAGCGGGATTGCCACCAGCCGTGCAACCAGCTCATGGGGAGAGCTGCAGCCGTACCCAAGCC
Source organism: Curvularia sp. IFB-Z10 (assembly GCA_002161795.1). Taxonomy (NCBI): domain Eukaryota; kingdom Fungi; phylum Ascomycota; class Dothideomycetes; order Pleosporales; family Pleosporaceae; genus Curvularia; species Curvularia sp. IFB-Z10. Next base: position 1,271,153 of record JPSZ01000005.1, read on the forward strand.
AGGGCCAGGCGGTGGTATTCTCGGTGATACATACTTAGTACGTAGATACGATAGCTGCGTCAGCGTCAGGACGTCGAGGGTGCCAGCGCAACAAGCGGGCAGGCATGAAGCAAGGCACTGGGAGAAGATGGTCAGCCAACTGGTGGCAGGCTGGGGCGGCAGTCGAGTCTTGGCAGGCGCATGTGCAATGTCAGCAAAGTGTGGTGCAGCATGCAGACGGAGGCCATATCCATGTGTATGTACTATATGGCATGCGGCCACGATTTGCTGGATAAAGCATGGTGGGGGGCGGGTGGTGTGTACATACAGGTGTATGTGTGTACATATGCGAGAGCATGTATGGACGTAGGAAGACAGCGTGGCCCGCGGAGACGGCGAGGGCGGGGGACGCTCTTGTTCGGCGCTGGCGTCGGCCGAGCTGGTGCAGGCGTGGGCCAGGGTGTTCCCAGGCGTGTACAGGCCCTTCGCCGTGGTCTGCCGGACGCAGCCCAGCAGTCTGACCAGGCAGTGCCCTGAGACTTTCCGCACCTGGCCACCAACGGGCCGCTCAGTCGGTCGTCGCGACGCTTGCGAGTAGTTCGGGGTCAATGGGGTCGATCCCAGCATGCCGGGCCTGAGGGCTGCCATGCCTTTTGCTGCACTCGGCTGCTAGTACATATGTACGTATGTAGTATGTAGTATCGAGGTGTACATACATCCATACATCCATACATACACATATACATACACACAATACATACATACCACACTGCTTGCCGTCCGCCAGCGTCATCATCTCCCGCCGTGTCTGTCCATCACCGCCTCTTTGTGGCTCTCGAGCCTGTTCTTCTGTTCGTGCATTGGCTGTGGCTGCCAGTGGGGTCTCCTACCAAGCCTTCGGTGTCCCGACCGACTTGACCCAGTGGCCAGACTCCAGGGATTTCTTAGCTGACCTGCATGCACGTCTGACCATCGACGCCGCGCGACTTCAGCCTTCGCTTCGTAGACTCTGGGAACGTGATCGCCAGTCTGCCACTGTCTCCTTGTCGTCGCCCTTTGTCTTTTCTGCCGCTGCTGTAGTCAACGACCCATCTCGTTGCGCCGGAAAGCATGTCGACGCCTACGAATCCCGGACCGGCCGATAAGGGCAAAAATGTAGAACGCGGTGGCCTGGGCAAATATGTTAAGAGAATGAGCACCGTCTTCAAGAAGAAGGACAGATCCAGCAAAAGCCAAGCGCCTGCCCCAGCCCTGGATGCGCCTGCTCCTTCTACATCCCAAGGCCAAGGACAGCAGGCACAACCGCCGGAACAACAGAAGAAGCAGCAAGAGCAGCAGCAGCAGCAGCAACAACAACAAGAACCATCACCACTACCACCACCACCATCCACTCAAGCCGAAAACGCACGCGGCATCACCACCACGTGAGTCTTGCGGTATACACCACAATGGTCGTCGACATGTTCACTAACCTCCACAGCCCCGTCGTTCCCCATGTCTCAGCCCCACCCGCTCCTGTCTCCAAGGCCATGGACCGCAATGCCATGCAGCAAGAGCGTGCCCGTGCCCTCTTCGCAAAGTACGGCCTTACGCTGGAAGCCCATGAATGGATCGCTGCCCCGGGCCCCATGCCCCCTCTTGAGCGCGTCGAGAAGCCCATCCGCATGCGTGTCCATCGCAGCTGCCACCGCTGCGGCACCCTCTACGGCGCTGACAGGACCTGTGTGCAGTGCGAGCACAGGCGCTGCAAAAAGTGTCCCCGCTACCCCAGGAAGAAGACGCCCGAGGAGAAGCTGGCCGAGAAGGACGCCGCTGACCAGCCCAAGCGGAAGCGCATGCTCACCATCCGTACCCGAGCTGGAGACGAACTCATCTACCAGCCCACCAAGCAACGCATCAGGCGCACCTGCCACGTCTGCGCTGCTGTCTTTGTGCCCGCCCAAGCAACTGTCTGCCCGAACTGCCAGCACCTACGATGCACAAAGTGTCCCCGTGAACCTGCAAAGCTTACCAAGTGGCCCACCGGATATCCTGGCGATGCGGAGCCCGACAGTGAAACCGAGATGGACAGGCAGCTGGAGACGTTCAGACGAACATGGCGGAAGCCCAGGACCAGGGTGCGGTGGCAGTGTGAGAAATGCAACGGCCTCTTCCAAAACCATTCACCTCAGTGTCCGGGCTGTGGCCACGAGCGGTGTGATCAGTGTACCCGATCTCCGTAAGTGTTCCATGCCGCCTTTGATATTCACCCCCTTGCTAACGAGACTGCAGCGTCAAGAAGCCAAAGAAAATAGAGCAATTTGATGCACAGGTGGTCGCTGCTGTTGAAGCAAAGCTTCGAGCTATGGGAGTGGACGATGAGGGTCCTTCGTCAGCAGCAGAAGCTACCTAATTCGAAACTGTTGCACTCAATGCTGAAACCATGCCTATTGGTCTTGTGTTTCTGCCAGTCTCTTGACTCATTCTATCCTTTTCGACCTTTTTTATTACAACCATTAACTGATAGCAAGCACGATCATTCTATTTCGACTTGGCATGTATGGATTTTGCTCCAACAGTGCCATATACTATATCATTTTGTCCTTTTCCCAGCAATTCCAGTGCCAGCACGGCAATTGACATGTGTTCTTCATAACCACAGTGTATACACGCACTATCTAACATGCATTTCGCCCCTACATGTGCAAGACCGGAGAATTTTTAGCCTTGCTTTTGACATCGAATGTGATGAATTATTGGCCTAATAACAGGATAGCCATGAAGGTTCTCAAACCTTCTATCCGGATATCCTAGGCGCCATACAAATGCAGAGTACAATACGAAAGACATGAAAGGCTGCTGGGATGAATTCTTGGCTTACTCGCAACACAATGGCCACATATCCACCGACAGACGTTCTCAGTCACACAAGTGATCGTCATCCCGTTCCTTCCGAACAACAAATGCGGGGGTGACAAATAATCCGTACGACACAATCCACTGCACTGACCCCTTCCTTCCTTCCACTCCTCGCCTTCTGGAACATGCCCTTTTTTTTACGAGAGGGGGAATTTTTCCACAATCATCACTCGCTGCATGCCCCTTGTTCAGGCGTGCTGCCACGCCAGGGCTATCCTGGGCCTAAACCAGCGCTGAGCTGAGCTGAGCGAGCTGCATTTGTCCCTTTATCTTGATTTTCACGCGCGCGCTAGAACCCAGTGAGGGCAGGATAAACAAGTGGGGAATACGTTATTTGTCACAAGAGAGCAAGAGCGCTGCGTGTATGTACGTGTGTGTGTATGTGTGTGCCTTAACTGTGGCGGTGACGTCATGGCCAAAATGCCAAAACCAACGTAAGGTTGTTGCAGAGTCGTATCTACTGTGTGTAATTATGAGGGAGGGAGTTAGGATACGCCATCTAACCAACATGTCATTTTTTTCTTAACCGTCTTTCTCCCTTGAACATGAAAGCTTCTGCTCACTTCTCTCTCTCTCTCTCTCTCTCTCTCTCTCTATTTCTCTATAAAAACCACCGTCTTCACTTATTTCCCCCTCTCATCCTTACCCTCTTCAAGCCACGCATCGGAGAAAAATACCGAGGCTTGGTTTCTGATGGTTTTTTTCATTCTCATTTCAGGCACCCCACTAACCTGCCTTTTGGTCTGAGCGTCCGGCCTGGTCAGCCACTTTCTCGTGTTCACATTGATGAGCAGCATGGATTCAGGAGCGGCTTGAGAGGCCGGGGGGGGGGGGGGGGGGGGGGACTTTGATGTGGCATCGGGATCGGGGCTGGCGGTCGTTTCATTGTTGCGTGTGGATTTCTTTGAGTTCGATGCTTATACAGGATGGGTCGGAGGTGTCAGGGGGGAGGGGGGATTTACGTGCTGGAAGATGTCTAAGTCACGGCGTGCTTGTTGCACGTGAAGATTGGTAGTTGGGGTGGAGAGGGGTGAACCGGTTCATATAACTGCAGTCTTTGCCTGTTTCCTCACATTCGGGAGTGATTTCTTTCTTCGCACAGGATTGTATACAGCACAGTGACGACATTGCTTTCTGAAAATGCTATTCGGCATTACAATGTCAAATGCAGCTTGAAAGGTTATCGTATCCATAGTTGAATTTACTTAACATCCTCATCAATACGTAAACACGTGAAGACCATGCCAAGAGCCTGCAAATACTACCGAAACTAGCTTATACAATAAAGTCCACGACCAAGCAACACTGCCGAGCTCCCGCTCTTAACCACATCTCTAGCCTATTCCAACACCACGCTCAAGCTGATATACTACGCTCCTCATCGCGCCCGCTCTTCCATTCGACTCTTGTGCCCTTGAGCCATCATGCTCCCAACATTCCTACCTCTCACTTCTGTCATGTATTCCATTTGCTCAGCACTAACGTTCTTGACGCCGTTTGCGCTCGGCTTGAAGCCAAATGTCTTGTGTATGGCGTAGCCTACGCAGACGGCCATTCCGGCTCCGAGGATGACGAGCAGGATCATGACCGGTATGGGAAGGGGATATTCGTCGTCGTTTCGTTTAACCAACGGTGCGGCGGTTACGCAAGGGAGGATGGTGAGGGCAAAGTGGACTGTGGCGAGGGCCGTTGATGGTGCCATGGCTGTGGACTTGGGTTGGTGTGCTCGTGAACTGGGTTACTCTGTGTCGAGAGCTTTCTTCAGGGGAGAGTGCTGAAGGTCGGTATAATTTTGATTGATTTGATATCGAAACTGGGTTGGGTAGAAGGGTCGAAGGACTACTCGAGCGATCCAACGGCAGTGCTTTAGCAAGATGACAGTGTGAATAAGCAGCTGGTTCCGTGATATATGACACTATATGGCGTAGGAAGAGAGAGTCGTATATGGGTACAAAGGCTGAACATAGACTATGCCGTAGTGCAAGTGCTTCGTCGACCGTGTCTAATGCTGCATCAACGAACGTGTGGGAGAAAACGTTACACTTGGAACAGAAAGGCAAATGAGCAAAGCAGATGGAAAAGAGAAAACAGAAACCAACAGCAGACACGGCCCTTCAAAACGAAAGCCGCAGTACCTCGGAAAATCACTACTTGTCCGCTTGCGTCCTGCCTATCTGCATTCCCCTGTTTCTCAATACTACTGTAATCCTACCTGCGCACAAGCCACATTTCGTACATTTCCTCTTTCGACACGGCATCTTGCTGCATCAGCAATGCGATTGGCTGCCACGGCACACCTCTGTCTACTCGCTTCGCCCCCAAGTATCCACTCTACACGTGACAATGCGAGCGGACCAATGGGAGCATGTCAACCTACTTCTGGGGTACCGTAATCAGGCACCAAAGGATGGTTTGTGGCGCCTGGACCTGCGTACGTGACGTTTGAGTATAGCGAATTGCTGGATACCGATCAGGCGAAGCGGCTGGGAACTTGCGTGCTGCGGCAAAGCGGAGTATTGGCAGCGCATGAAAAGTGCATGGTTCGTTGCATTGTTCTAGGATTCTGATACACTCTTCACTAAAGCTATAGAGTCTGCTGGTTTTTATTTTATTGTGAATCAGAAGATTCTGAGCAAGACTTGAACAAGAACCGTGTTGCCATGAAATTTCCCCCAAAGCTTCTGCTCTCCTGATAGGAGTTGATATATGATATGTATAAGTAGATGCTAGGGACATGAGGGTGGCTTTTCGGGACGTTGGATCAAGGCTGTGACTGCGTGTCTATTCTTGGATATCGGCACGGTCCGGAGTACAGACTGCCGTGCCAACGTCTGAATAAGAAGTGTTTTTGTTCCAAACGGGAGCTCATACAAGAACAATGTAATTAGCTGTGAGCTATGCTCAAAGCAAACATGCATACTCCTCACAACCACGGATATGAAGCAAGTTTGGACAAGCCTTACAAACACCACGCTTGGTATTGCTACCTACAACACGCGAATCTCGTATGCTGACGTTGTAAATGGCAACAGTGACATGTTTTCCATTATAGCGATATATTACAAAGAGATAGGCTTGCGAGCCAGTCGCCCCAACAAGTACAAGTGTTCGCAAACAACTCCGTCCTTAGGAATAAGACTGGTTACTTCTATACTAACGAAAGGAAGTCTAGTATCCAAACAAATACGATTGTGTTGACGGCATCTACAAGGCCCAAGCGGCGGCTGCGAAGACTACGGAAAGACCCATGGCCATGGTGTTGACAATGAATGCCGAGCTAGCACCGTTGCTCTCTGGTGGCGAAGATGGCTTTGCCGATGACTGAGGACCGCTGCTGCTTCCGGTGCTATCTCCGCTGCTGCCACCATTGTTTCCGCCGTTGCTTCCACCAGTGCTGGTACCGTTGCCGTTACCGCTGTGACCTGTGCCGGTAGTCGAGTTGCTAGAGGAGCCACCAGTGGAAGAAGTACCGTTGTTGCTGCTGTTGCTGCCTGAGGCTGAAGGCAGCTTGGCGTCCTTGTCACAGCTGAGGTCGAAACGAGGGGTGGTGGACAGGTTGTCGGTGATGGCGAACTTGACCTTGTTTTCCGGGTTGGCATCACGAAGCGTATACCAGAAGACGTTCCTCTTGCCGAAAAGAGCGCAACCGACAGTCTTCCAGTAGGTCTCGAGGTTGTCGAGGGTGGACTTGGCAGAACCGAAGTCAGGACCAGTGTATGCCCAGCCGGTCTCGGTGACCCACACGTCCTTGTTTCCTGCAACGCCTTCAGTGGCGCTGATGGCGTTGCTCAAAAGCTGGCCGGCGTTGTCAATGTCGTTGTCAAGCTCAGACTCGTAGAAAGGGAAAGCGTTGACAGCAAGGAAGTCAATCTCGTCGATGACGGCCTTGTTGGACTCGTTGACCCAGGCAGTCCAGGTGTCGACGTGGGTGATCTTGACATCCTTCAGAGGGGTGTCGGCAAGGCGCTTACGTGCGTCCTTGATAAACTTGACAATTGTCTCAGCGCTGCTTCCAACACCAGACTTGTTCCTGATACCGGGCTCAGACACGCGGTAGAGATCCTCGCTACCAACAGAGAGACCGACAATGAGGTCGGTAAGCTTGGTGCCGTACTTGTCAACAGCCGATTCGAGCGCCTTGAGCTCATTGTCGATGTTGTCGGTACCTGAGGCCCAGATACCAAGGAGCAGCTTGGAGTTGGTAGCAATGGCCGCGGGGAAAGCAGCAATGGGGGTGTCGGTGGTGCCCGCCTGGACGTTGGAGTAGAGACGGATGGTGTTGAATTCGCCGGGCGCGTTCTTGAGGTTTTGGGCCGTCTTGAACTCCTTCTCGAAATCGGCCTGTGTCTTTGCCTTGCCCTGGTCGTCGGTTGCGCCAGAGTTGAAGCCCAAAACGAGGGCGTCTTGGGCAGCGGCGCCGCCAATGGTGGCTGCCGCAACGGCAAGAGCAGCTGTGAAACGCATGTTTGATAAGATGTGGTAAGAGAGTGACTACTGTTCAAGACAGAAAAGCGAGCGTGGGGAAAGAGATAACAAAGAAGAGGGAGAAAGGTGAATCCTATAGCAAAGAACCGGGGATAACCTAACAGCTGAGCGCGCCTGTTTAGTCTTAGGGCCCGCAGCTATTCACGCGCCCGTAATTGCGCTGTCAGGGGTGAGCGCGCGTTGATTGGCCGGCACTGCGCCTCCCAGCGGCGCCATCCTTCAGCTTGGCCTTGGCGCCAACCCTTAGAGGCTGGCCTGTTCGTATTTTGGGAACATTGCCTTGTATGGCCTCGGCTCTGAAACGAGGCGTGGATGACTATGCTTCATGCTTGCAGCTTGCAGCTCTACCGTCCACACAAACATCGCAATGAGCGCCATTGTCAGCATCGCTAACGATGATTAACCACCCTCCACAGACTACACGACGCCCTCGGACTTCGACATATGCGACAGCCTCTGGTAGGCCCACGGGGTAACGCGATGGCCCCTCTGCCACTGACTAGGCCGACACGCTTTTGCCTCATTCGCTTACCCCTTTGGCAATGCGTTCCATGGGGAAGCCAGTTAAATTTCCCCGGAACACGCCAATCTGGTCATTTTGCCCGAGGGATCGAAGGCCGACCATTACAGAGTACGACAAGCACCGATCCAGATCCACTTTAACGTGATTTCCCAGAGACTTTACATCAGATTGTGTATTAAGCATTTACATACGTACATTGCACAATTGTCCACGCCTCCTAAACGTACGCCGGCGGTCCTTCTCCCCTCTCGTACTTGGGCACCGGATCCCTATCCCCTACGTCTCCTTGCCTACTCGCATCCAGGACAACGTCCCCAACGTCAATCCATAGGAAAACTTTTGTCGCGCCGGTCCCAGTGCAACTCTCCACTTTTCCCATTCGCCTCTCATTCTTCCCAATCGCTCTACCAAGAGCGCAGAGAAAGTGATCATGTACAGTAGCCTTATTCGGATGATACTCCAGAACCACCATATCTGCATAGCTGATGCTTGGATGTGTCCATTGGGGTAGAGGAGCGTTGGGGACATAGCGGATGGCATAGAGATAGCGGACATGCTCGCAGATTCGCAATGTTGCGGGGGACACGAGGTTTGATTGCCTGGTACGCATCATGTCGCCGTCATCTTTGCTCCCATTAGCGCTATCCTTGGGTTCGGGGAGAACACTCTTTTCACAACCATACTCACCAGCTTCGGCAATGGCGCTGAGGAAATCATGGACAAAGTCCCCTGTTCTCCTCATGCGAGCATCGGGATATCCACATGCGCCTTCCGCCTCCAGGGTTGACCTTCCTGCCTCTTCTCTTCCTACATTCTGTCTTCTCGCTTCTCTTTCTGTCCTTTTCCTTGCGATAATCTCACGCGCCCACATCTCCATCAACTTTGCCCTCTGGCTTACATCCCGTCCCCTGCGATTTTCGTGCGCCGATTTTTCCCTCGCACGGATTTCAGCGATATATGGAGAATTCGAAGCATGTTGGTCGACACGGTACCCCCATGAAGCAAAGTCGCTGGCTATGAAAGGGACGGTAGTCAAGAATGGTCGCGGTATCAACGGTGTGTGGATGAGGTAGGTTTTTGCGCCTAGGTGTTCAATTGCTGTCGGCATGTTTGCGCTGAGTGTGTGTTTGGTGATGCTTTTGCTCAAGTTACTATTGGGTTTTGCTCGCAAAAGACGGTGATGGTGTCAACAAGATATAAAGAAACAAAATTGACTTCTAGGGGCCTAGAAGCATATCCTTCACCGCACATATATGTATATCCATGTTCAATAGGAACGCAATAACACCACTGCATTAGCACGACTTTAGCCAGTCTGTGATCCAGATGGCATGGCTCGGATCTGACTGAAGTCAGCACCAGGGCGCGTTTCATTGTAGCGGTCAGCATCACTTTCGGTAACAAGCGCCTTGTTCTCAGCCATCCCGGTGAAGTGCCGTTCCAGTATCAGTACAGTGCGACATTGGAGCTTATAGGACTGATGCGCCCTGCAACGACGGACCAGGCTCGCCCTGGGCCTGTTTGTCACTGCCCAGTCGCTACTTAGCGCGTTACGGACAGCAAAGCGATCTAAACGTTGAGCATGTACTTACCTTCAGCCCTAGATATTAGTTTTGATTACCTACGCCACCGTTTCAGCTAACCTCGAGGCAGACGCTAACTTACCGCATCTGGATATGCAGCCTGCCAACTGTCAATCGGATTCGGACGCTGCAATCTGCGAGCTAGTCACTGTTGACGGTTGAGATCACTGTTGATAGGGATGCCCTTGTTGCAATCGAGAGGCATTCCCACAAGCACGATGCTAGGGTGACGATGCAGTAGCGTTGCCGGAACATTAATCACTAGCCACATGACTTGAAAAACTATCTTAGTGTCCTCGCCTTATTCTTTGTTAGTGTGCTTTCGGAGAGGTAGTCCCTGAAATAATGACTACACTATTCTCTTTAGCTAAAGCTACGACAATGACCCGAAGTAGTTCCGGACAGGAAGCTTATGCGTTGCTGTCACTCGGAATACAGTTCGTCGTAGCCCGATAATGTGGTAAGTTTTACCTCCGCATATGTGATACATCAAGGACAAGAGAAGACTGACGTGTGAACTTTGTTACTACAACGTCGCTCATGCTGGTCATGAAACAAGTCAAGAAGCCAAGAAGAACTCTATCGTTCCGAAACTCGTTGCACTGAAGTGCGGTTTCTGAAAAAAAAGAAAATACGCCACACACACTTTGAAACGAAACCTCTCCATCCCTCTCTCTCCTGACTCTCACCCCTTAGTTCCACCATGTGACTACCTTTACGCCACACTGCGCCAAACACATGTCAACGCGCACAAAAACATCGTCCCATTCACAAACATGCCACCTCGCCACCAGCATTTCTTCGCTCTCTCGCCCGCACTTCCCTTTCCGTACCCCTTGTGCGAATCATGCAGTGCATCTACCCATCCCGTCCCTCAATACCGGTCCCCTTGCCACATCCACCATCGTGACCATTTATATAACGATCAGCTAGAATAAATCTCGCTTCCCCCCTTCGGTGCCGCATCGTAGCGCCGGATGGAGCCGCAAACAGCCCGCCTCAAGAGCATCCAATCATACAAGTCCCCCTGATCGTCATGAGTTTTTTGTACTGGTTCGCGTCACTGCTAGTATTTCACCGTCGAACAGCCGGTTGCGAAGAACAGCGACAACTGAAGCGAGGAGAGGAGATATGCATTTGGCTTACTGTGTGCCGTATTCTAGGAAACACCAGTTGTGATTACGCACGTGTATATGGCCTAACAAGAAAGATAGGAGGACATTTGCGAGTTTACGTTGCAAAGTTCACTAGCTTTACTTTAAGACGCTTTTGCTTTGACTTTCCTTCCCTTTCTTCATCACAGCAATGGAGATGGGAGTGGAGTATGTGTATCAAACAAAAATATTTAAATTTCATTCGGTGAAATCAAAACCATGGTATCTCGCAAGCAAGCTAACAAGTAATTGAGCAAAAAGCGAAAAAAAAAAGCATATACCGTATCTTTTCCAACATGACAACAGTGGAAGAAATACCTACGCACACCAGCATGCAATCGTTATATCCTTTCCCTTTCCTGTACAATGAGAAAAAACAAATTGCTCCAAAAATATTATATGTCGTAGTGTCCTTTGCTCATGATCTTCTGTCCTTTTCTCTTTTTCCCCCACGTATGTACACTTGCACATATCTTCACATCCTAGTTTGCTATCATAAAGAAAAGAGACTTGATGCCCCATCTTCAGACTTCAAAACCCTTAGAGATCGGCACTCTTAGGGTTGACGAGGTAAATATCAGGCACCTTGGGTACTTGAGGACTCTTTTGCAGGGCCTGTTTGATCGCTTCTCTCGTCTTGGTACTGTCTTTGCTGTCACCGCCCCCTCCAGTAAGCCTCCGCATGCCACTTCTGAAGCGGCTCCTCGCATCCTGCGCCATAGGTTTGATCGTGTTGTCCAGGTGGAATGTACCAGCCTTGTCGGTACTGTTAGATCGGCCAGTGGTGTATTCGTCGTCGGAGAAAGTCTCGCCTTGTTCGTCCAAGACTGTTGAAGAGAGAGAGGGGGAGATACGCTGGGGTTGGTTTGGTGCGGATGGCGAAGTCACAGAGCGAGCGTGGAGACCATTTGGTCGCGAAGGATTGCTTGTCGGGGGCAAAGCAGAGTTGGAGGAGCTGGCGAAGGAGCTGAAAGCACCTGGTGTCATGACGCCAGGGTCTCGTGCTGGTGAGAGTTTTAAGTCGGATATGAAGCCTGATTGAAAAGATGTAACAGAAGCATTACGCGTGAGAGATTTATGCAGAATGGGCGCCGTCTGCTGGTCGTATAGATTTTCGCGCATGTCGTGAGCGTATGGTCCATTTGCATGACGTGCTGAAGACGAAAAGTTGGGCAAATCAGTCAGTGTCTCCGCGTCATCATCATCTTCGAAAAAGTCGTCGAGGCTGTCTAGTTTCATGACGAGTTCCCCAATGTGGCTATCACCGCGGGTGTCTTCAGATGTCATAGTCGCCGTTCGATGGTAGTCGGACAGTGGGCTGAATGGAAATTCTTCTTGGCGGAACTCAACCTTGGGCGTTTCCGTTTGGGCCGCATGCAGTCCGCCAAAGTTGCCGCAAGTATAGAAAACTGCATGGACGTTTGCTCTCGTCAACTGTGAATGTAGAGCGGGCATCGGGATGGACCATCCACTTTCTTCGGGGATACCATAAAGCGACTGCGTCTTTTCAAACTGCTTCTTGTACCCTCTTGAAGAATGCGAACCTGCCATGCTCATACGTATGTGCTGCTTGTCGAACGGTGCCAGTGTGCTAGTCATATTGAGATTAATAACAAAGTCGAGGACTTTCAATGCTTGTGGACAGTATGCGCTTTGGAGGAGTCGTAGGAGTGGCGAGAAGAGATCAGAGCCCTTTAATGCCATATCCGGTTTGCGCATGTCGATCTCGGGAAGCAGAAGGCACAAGGCTTCCATAGTGTTGATCTTCATCCAATCAATTTTGTTCATCAACAAGCCCAGAAGAAAGACCAGGCTACCAAATTCGTTGTCGGGAAAGAACGAAGAACGTATTGCAAGTATGGTCTGCGCAAGAAAGTCCTTCTCATGACGATATCTTCCCATTGCGAAGGCAGTCAGGGCCTCGGAAAGAGCGGTGTATTGATAGTGCTGCTCAGCAACCTGAGCAAGCACCTCGGCGGTAGCTCTTGTGCCTGCGTCTTGGACTGAAGAATCGAACGAACGTAGAAACCTTGGTAAGTTTCCGAGGATAGTATACATCAGCCGGCTGTCGTCACCTACGAGGCGACTCGAAGGTAGGACTACTAGTCTCTCTAAAATCCGCAGAGAACGATCCAGACAAAGACTTGATCGTATGCCCTTGTACGTGAGCTGGGAGAGACCCTCAAACTTCCCCTCCCACTTATCTGGGCAACTCTGCTCTAACGTCATGAGGACATCTCCATTGCCCAGATCAAGCTTATCCAAGAATCTGTCAAGCATGAGCAAGCTTTCCATGAACTCGCCCTCATGTATCGTGTCCAAACATGCGCATGTCGTCCAGAAAAGTTGTGGATATTGAATGAGGTCTTCTGGCGTCAATGCCTCGATAATGGTTCTCAGTGTCGTGAGTATTTCCATCGAAAAGGTCTGTATATCGCTTTCCTCGTCAGATATCGTGTTCGAAAGTCTTGCGAGCATGTCGGAAAGCATCTGCTGGTCGAGTGAACTCAGAATACAGCGGAAAAGCTGGAATGATCGACAAGCGATATGTCGAACGGGGCAGGAGGTCGCCCAATTCAATGCTACCCTCCCCCATGCTTCTCTTAGCCCAGGGTAGGCGAAAGAAAAGAACTTCATCACTGCCTCGGAAACGTACTCCATAGGCTCGGGAACCTTGGTGGTTGAGTCCGTCGCATCTTTGCCGTTCTCGTCATCGTAGCTCCACACAACCTTGCTATCGCGCTGCCGAATGCCTTCAACAAAGTCCTCGATGGACCTCTTGTCAATACCCGGCGTGTCGTCTTCGATTTTCGAAATGACAAGTTCGTGAATTAGATGAACCAGCATCTCGCGAGCCTGGTCTTGTACAACGGATGTATAATGATCCCAGAGGACCAACACCACCTGCAGAAGCAGAGGAATATGCTCTTTTGCAACCTCGACAGGAGAGACCATAAGGTCTACCAGCAAGATTAGACAAACCTGGCCCAAAGCAAAGCCCGACTACGGATGTTAGCATCATACAAATATGGAGATTAGGGAATACAGACCTGTTTGTTGCTACTAGGCAAGACCTTTGTGAGATCAGCCAGGTAGGGAAGATTCACAGCATCTGGTGGCGGTGGCATAGGTTCACGTTTCTCGCTCACCATAGACCTAGGGTTGATCTGGAGTAGCAAAAACTCAACCACTTTCAGCCCCGCAGGTGTACTTGACAAATGGACGACAATCTGTTTGGAGTAGTCGACGTAGTTTTGCTCTCGTCTATCCAGGCACAAGTTGATGATGAAGTTCAGGATTAACTGAACATTACCACCATAAGGCCCAGTTGCCAATGCTTGCCAGAGCGCCTGAATTTCATTGTGTAATACATTGCCAGAAGTGAATGTGATCTCGAAGAGGTTGACAAGCAGCATGTAAGAGTTCGCTGTTGGTCCTCCATCTGGATTGACTTGGAGTTCGACTGATTGTACCCATGGAAGCATAGCAGCGACCATGTTGCGCTTGTGATCAGGCTGAAGGTCCTTGAAATAGTAGGAAAATTGCGAAAAGACCAGAAATGCGAGCTCAGCATGCTGTTTGGCCAGCCTACGAGATGTCTCGAACTGCGCAAGCTTGTACACGGCCACTGTCTTATCCGATATGCTAATGTCGAGGTCTTGTAGCTTTGAATTCTTTCCCTCGCGTGCTTCCAATGTTCGCAGCAACCGTGCGGACTTCATGCGTATCTCGCTATTTTCATGACCCAGCGTATACAGGCCTGCGCTGAGCACCTTCCAGAATGGCAGGGTGTAGTCTTCGTGTTGTGTAAGGACTTGGGTGACCACTTCGAAATAGCTGTAGAGGGCCTTTCCGGAGGGAGCGAGGTAACACATCTCGATTGCTTTGTCTAACAAGAACGGATGCTCGCGATTGTAGAGGATGAGGTTAGAAAGCGCTCGACGACCAATAGCGTGCGTCCGGTCGCTAGGAGTCTCAAATATACTCTGTATCCATGAAAGAATACGCATGACGTCGAATTGCAGCAAAACTTTACTGTCTGTCGTGATACTGACAGGTCCACCACACAGTGCAGCCATGGCGCTCAAAGCCGCAGTTCGAAGATCTCGTTTCTCAATTTCAAGCGCTGCTGTTGCGCTGCCTTTGTTGACCGTGTCCGTTTCGCGATCGAGAATGGTACGGCGCATTTGTTCCTCACGTTGTCGAACTTGATGTTGGTTCGCAGAGTAGCCGCACCAGTCCTCCATTAACGTAAAAGCAGCCTTCCGAGCTTGAAATGGCATCCAATGCAAAGGGTCTACAGTTTTATTGATGCCCACGAAGAGAACTTCCACCAAGCCACAATAATGCGTACGTAGCTTCTGGTACCTTGCTTCAAGCTGGACCTCTGCATCGCTGAGAAAGATTCTGAGGTCTTTGGTGTAGTTCATCAGGTTGTTGATGATCCACTCATCGTTGTAAGCTTCGGGCGATTTCAGAAAGTGCTGCGCCGTCAGCTTGTACACATGCGTGATTTCGGTTCGAAGATGGTCCGTTCGGTAGTTCATGGGCCGTGGGCTACTGATGGTTCTGTTGTGGTTGCCCAAGCGCATCTTGGCCTCCTCTGAGCAAGCAGCTACGATTCCTTGAAGTGATTCCAGTAGCGTGCGGTAAAGGTTGAGATTGACAGACCCAAGGCCGATGACTGCAGCATCCCGTATAGCACCATTTTCCACGGATAGGAATGGCAGGACTTTGGAAAAAAGATCTGTAGCTGTGTGCGGCTTGGTCGTGCTCGTCTGAGAGGACTTCGAGCTTTTCCTCGAATGATGTCCTTGTGTAGCTGAAGCGGCCGTTGGGCCTAAGCTGGTCAACGTCGTGAATGCAAAAATGAGGTAGAGCTTCCATTGTTCGACTACAACCTCTGGCGCCGTGGAAGCAAGGCGACCAGTGACTTTGCTACTAGCAGGTTCATGTGGCGAGTATGGGGTTGAGCGCTGGCCTTCAGCCAGAGAAGATAGAGTCCGGTACATCTGCGACAGTCTTGCGCAAACGATATCCCGAGTGAGTGTCACAGCAAAGGGACAAATTTCGAAACTGATGCGAACCAGGTTTGGAAAGATTTTGAACCACAGAGTGGATTCATACGGTATATCACTCCCACAGAGCTCAACGAGTGTGCTTTGTACATTGCTCTTGCGCATACCGCGTTGTAAACGGCTGCGTTCAGCTAAAGACAATGTGTCGTCACTGATATCCAGGACTCTTTGCGGACTGCCCTCCATGACGCGAATGACTCTGGTGTTTGAGCCTCCTAGAGCTGTATCGAATTCGGTAATGAGACGGAGTACAGTGACGGCATAAGAACGGACACGGCGGGAAGGCGAGCATAAGAAGAAAACACCATGAGACTCAACCTCGTCCACGTGAGCCCAAACAGATGAGAGGTCGAGCTGGGCAGCACGGTTACCAGAGCCATCATCCGGAGTGTCTAATGCTGCTTTGCGCGTCTTCCGCTTGATTTCCTCGATCCATATCTGGAGCAACTCCACATAAAGCTTCAATGTGTTCTCGATGTGCCCAGGTCCGAGCATTCCGCCATCGGACATTGTAGCGTACCGGTCGTCAAAATTGAAAATGAATCGTGCAAACCCGATTGTAACTTGTTGCGCATGAGACTGCCGTGCTATAGACTTGAGTGACTGAGCCGAGGACACTGCGATGCTTCCTTGCACGTGAGCTGTCCCAGTGCACAATAAATTCACGAGAGAGTTGAATGGAATATGTGGAGACAGGCAGCGCGGTAGAGCTTGAACAGCGACATGCAGCAGATCGTAGAATCCTTGCCGAGGATCTGCAGTGGTTAGAAAGTCTTCGCGACGACCAAAGCTGAAGGCCTCCGCCATGGGCGTTTTTGGTGTCTGCACAGAGAATTTCTCGTCCAGAACGGCCTGCCCACCGAATGCATTGTCGCAAATGATGGTAATCTCTCCCAAGATTTTACAGAAGCGGACATAGTGCTCTTTGGCCACCTCGGTAAACCCGCTGAAATCTACAGGACGCGAAAGACGCTCTTCCTTGAGCAGGCTAGACTTTATGGGGAGATGTTGTAAAGACCGCGGGTTGCTGGAAGGAGCAGGAAGTTCGTTTGACAATGCGTTGGGATCGTAATCAAAGGTCAATGGAAAGGGAGGCTGTTCAGTGTTCTCTAGGTCTGCCATGATAGCAAGGAATGAGCGAATTCCGATGACCATACGCTCAGGTTCAAGATTCTCAACGCGGAGTTCCCGGCCTGACATGAACATGTCCGAGTTGAGAAGAGGAAACACAATGGTCTTGAAGCAAAGGTCCTGATACCTGTAGCCAATGATGCGCGCAAGCTGTATCAGAGGTTCCGCTATGACAGGTTCAGTGGAAAGATAGGATCTTCTCCCGGGCTGAAACACCATCCGTACAATCTCCTCTAGTCGGCGTACAGCAACGTTGGGGGCCTCAGTACCCCGCCGATACACGTAGGTCCATACGAGTCGGCAGATGCCACGGAGAGCAATTGGTCTAGTACTGCGTTCCTTGAGCCTGGGTTGAGTCGACAGCGCCAACGCGAGCCATTGCGAAAGGAAGATGTCTATGGGGGAAGCACAAAGAATGGCAGCCATGAGTGGAAACGCCTCATGCCAGTGCTTGGGTTTGCCGAGTAGTATGGCAGCGCGTTGTTTCATCAGCTCGATCACGGCCTTCCACTTGGGCGTGTTGAGCTCTACGGTGGCTTTCGAGGCAATACGGAGCAATAGTTCCCTCAAGACTTGGCAGTAAGCATACTTGACAGGCTGGCCATGGGCACTGGTGAAGAGCTTCGCCATGGAAAGCATAAAGTCGCATGTTCGGTCCCAGACATCGTCGGGGTAAGAATCGACTTTCATGTGTCTCAGCGCGCGGATCAGCAAGGCTCCTTTGGCTTCATGGTCCCTGTTGTACTGGTTCTTTGCAGCCAGCTGGCTGTCCACCATTTTCAAGTCGGCAATGAATTTCTCTTGCACTTGCTCGAAAATGAGCCCGCTCAACACACCAAGCAGTTGGCTGTAAACAGTCCAATTGGCAAGATTCAGAGACGATATATCAACCAGGTCAGGGTCAACAGTGCTGAGTTGACCGTAGAACAGACCCAGAAGACGATCGGCCATTTCAAATGTGAGGTTTTGAAGATCGGTTTGTGTCATGATTTCAATCAAGACGCGGCAGAGGATATAGGTCGAGACAGTGGAGCGCTGCTCAGCCTGCGTCACGGTATGCTGCAGTGCAAGGATGTGCTCAGCGGGCGATGCTACCGAGGTTGTGGACTGGTTGTCTGGATTCTGCGTCGACTCTGTGTTTCGCCGGGATAGGGCAGGATGAGGGTGGGGCACTGGACTGGTTTGCCGTGCCTTGTATCTGTCAGTAAGGTTCTCTTTTCTCTCTATCTCTCTCCCTGTTGGAATTATAGGACTTACATTGAGCAGCTGTGTGCGTTGTTTAGACGCTTCCTCGCTCTTTGCCTTCCGCCATAGCATTATGGTATCTATAAGGGGCTTGGGCTTCTGGCGAGCGATGTGGCCCAGGGCGGCGATAAGTTGGTCGAAGGTGGGGTCTACACCAGGGCCACAAACGCCCTCTACCTTGGCCTCAGGCTGGCCTCTGTCTGTTATGCACTGATTGATCTTGTGTTCGGCCTGGCTAATGAAGGAGTTGAAGAGGTGATGTAGGGCGTATTCGCCCACTGTCTTGAGCTCGTGGGGGTGTTGCGGGTGCCGTGACTGAGAGCGATGGTGGTTGTGGCCTTTGCGTGAGGATCTCGAACTGGGCGCCCGCTCTGGCTTGCGCAGGGGAGCATAACCGTCGGCCGGGACTGGCTGAACTGGAGGACTGGCATATGGATTTCCAGAGCCCGAGCCAGGCTGCATGCCGTTGGCAGCAAAGGCTTCGGCTATGGACTCTTGTGACATGACGGCTCCATCGAGGGTCGCACCGGCGGCGGCGGCGATGATTTGGGGACTCAAGGGGCTTGTAGCCGGCGAGTTGACGAAACTGGTGTTCCTCGAGTGCTGTATGCCGTGGACGATAGAAGTGTTGCGATTGTGGGCGTAAGAGCCCGACGGCTTGCGTTCAAGCGTGGCCAGGGTGCGGTCGGGGCTCGAACTGCTACTTGCGCCTTTTACGGCGGGCGTCTGTGACCGAGACGTAATTGTTCGCGACGAGGCTGTCAGTGCCCTTCCACGCGTCTGGCTGGGCTCGCGCGAGGCCGACGAGGGGTGGTGCTCTATATGGTGCGACACATTCCCAGCAGCTGGTCGAGCGTGCAAGAGAGGGAACGCTGCTGCGTTCAACACACAGATGGGGTCAGCACAAATCTGTTGCAGCACAGTAAAGGCGTCTCGACAACCATCTGAGTCCCAGCATGGTGCAGCAGAGGGCCGGCATAGTCGAACATCGAGCCGTGTGGGGAGGGTGTTTCACGGTACGCTCGCACGGGTTGGGAACGACTATGAGCTCACAGGGGGGTTGGGCGGGGGAGAAAGTTACTTACACATGCCGCCGGCTTTCTGTGCAGCATCTTCCGTGTCTGACAGAGAATCTTGCAGCCCGTCCAGAGAGGCTCACGACAGATACAAGGCCGGTGAGGGGGTCGCGTAGGCTGTCACTGATGTCTTTTGAGGCGGACGGAATGGGCAGACCCTTGCCCTGTGCCTGACGACTAGCCCATTTGGTGGCAACGATCATCAATGGCGCTCCGGCAGCGTCGCGGCTCTGAAGATCCATCCGGAATTAATATGCATTCCCACGTGGTGGACTAACTTGGCGATGCAGGTCTTGGGAACACCTAGAAAGGACATGTATTGAAACGGCGTCGTTCAGAGGGACGTATGTAAAGGCATCCTAGTGCCGTTGCAGTGGTGAAGCTCTCGGAGATGGAGGGGCGTCACGTGACTGACCCGATTAAAACTCCTGCTGGACAGCTTGTCCACCACGAGAGGAAGCGGGTCAGGCGAGCAAGAACAAATCCATATATTGAAACTGCTAATTGCGCACTTTTCAGCAAGAACCGATACTACCAAACAGATGTAGGAGGCGGCTGCATGAGTCTTTTAAAGTATTACTAGCGATGTCGCGAGCTCAGGCAAATGCAAAAAAGTACGAGTTGTCCTCCGTAATAACCGCATCTCACGGACGAAGCAGTTACAGGTGAAACAGCTACTAGAGACGCGGCACACACTAGGAGAAAAGGGGCGATGAAAGCAATCGCGTGTGTGTAGGGTAGACGTTGTGCCTTGACCGCACGTAGGGCTTTTTTGGATGGACAGTCGGACGTGTGGCTTTTGATATGCGCCACTAGCCAAGTCGTCCATGGTTACGTGGAGACATTGCCGGAACTAATAACGGCCGCAGCGGGTGATGGCTAACATGGGCGTGATGTGTGTTCCAATGTCAGTATTGATAACAGACTAACTCTACCTTGGCAACAACAGCCCTTTCATATACATAGGACGTATGTACAAGTACATAGTAGACATTAACAAATAGTAAATACTAGTAAACAGCGGTGAAGACAAGGTAGGCCAATGCCGGCTTCGTCCGTCTCCGACTCTCCGCATGCACACACTCACATGACGACCCGGTCTACAGCCGTTAGCCGTCAGCCGACGATACCATGCGAGTTCGTAATTAAAGAATGCAGAGCGACAGCAACTGTGCCCCACGCAAAGGCAACAAAGGCCCCTCGGGAATCTCAGGGTCCCGCCACCGGCTGTTGCAGCTGTCAGCGGAACTGGGGCGGAACTGATCGGCTCCGGCTCGGGCACGCCAATCGGTGACGGCACCATCTGGCCATAAGAATCGCGGCGTCAGCACGCACAACACAAGACAAGACAAAGACAAAACGCGCAGGGATCCCTGACAAAAAAGCGAAAGGGGAAAAACAAAAAGGCTGTGCCATCCCCCCGTGTGCAGTCTCCAGGTCTCGCTTCAGGTGCATCAGGACGCCAACTGTATGTATTAAGCTTCTGGTTCAACCCCTGCCGGTGCACCAGGTCTGCTACTACCGCGCGTTGGCCTACAAATATTATCATCTCGCTTGCCCGCTTTCGGACGTCGAATTGATAACCGTGTCCATGTCCGCACTGCCCCTCCGTCTTTCCTCTGAGTCCTGCTAACGCCTCTCCCAGTACCATGGCACAACTCGATACGCTCGACATCATCGTGCTGGCCGTCCTTCTGGTCGGCACGGTGGCCTACTTTACAAAGGGCACCTACTGGGCCGTTTCGGCCGATCCCTACGGCAGCTCGCTGGCCACGGCCAATGGCGCTGCAAAGGCGGGCAAGTCCCGCAACATTGTAGAGAAGATGGAGGAAACGGACAAGAACTGCGTCGTCTTCTACGGCAGTCAAACGGGCACGGCCGAGGACTACGCCTCGCGCATCTCCAAGGAGGGTCATTCACGATTCGGTCTCAAGACTATGGTTGCCGACCTCGAAGAGTACGAGTACGAGAATCTCGACACGTTCCCCGAAGACAAGCTCGCCGTCTTCGTCCTGGCCACCTATGGCGAGGGCGAACCCACTGACAACGCCGTTGAGTTCTACGAGTTCATTGGTTCCGAAGATGTCTCCTTCTCGCAGGGTGGTGGCATCGAGGACAAGCCCCTCAGCAACCTAAACTACGTCGCATTCGGTCTCGGTAACAACACATACGAACACTACAACTCCATGGTCCGCAACGTCGACAAGTACTTGACAAGACTGGGTGCTAAGCGACTGGGTGCTGCTGGCGAGGGTGATGATGGTGCTGGTACAATGGAAGAGGATTTTCTCGCGTGGAAGGAGCCCATGTGGGCTGCTGTTGCAGAGAAGATGGGCTTGGAAGAGCGTGAAGCCATGTACGAGCCAGTCTTCGAAGTCACCGAGAAGCCAGACCTCTCCCCTGAAGATGATACCGTGTTCCTGGGCGAGCCCAACAAGAACCACCTCGAGGGCAGCCAAAAGGGTCCCTTCAACGCCAACAACCCCTTCATTGCCCCCATCGTCGAATCCACCGAGCTCTTCACAGAATCGGACCGAAACTGTCTACACATGGAAATCAGTATTGCTGGTTCCAACCTGTCGTATACCACTGGTGATCACATTGCTATCTGGCCTACCAACGCTGGCAAGGAAGTCGATCGGTTGTTCAAGGTCCTCGGCAAGGAGGATAAGCGTCACACAGTCATCTCCGTCAGAGGCCTCGACCCTACTGCCAAGGTTCCCTTCCCTTCGCCAACCACTTACGATGCCGCCATCCGCTACCACATGGAGATCAACGCTGCTGTATCCCGTCAACTTGTATCTGTTGTCGCTCAGTTTGCTCCAAATGACGATATCAAGGCTGAAATGGTAAAGCTCGGTAGTGACAAAGATTACTTCAAAGAACAGGTCACTGATCGCAACCTCAACCTGGCACAACTCCTCGAGATTACCGGAAAGGGCGCTACTTGGGACAAGATCCCCTTCTCGTTTTTGTTTGAAACCATGGTCAAGATCCAGCCCCGTTACTACTCCATTTCGTCATCGTCGCTGGTGCAGAAAGACAAGATCTCCATCACTGCTGTCGTCGAGTCCATCGAGAAGCCAGGCGCGCCATATGCTCTCAAGGGTGTCACTACCAATTACCTGCTGGCCCTGAAACAGAAGCAGCACGGAGACCCCAACCCGGATCCCCATGGTTTGAACTACGCTATTACCGGGCCCCGCAACAAGTACGATGGTGTTCACGTTCCGGTACATGTCCGCCACTCCAACTTCAAGCTTCCCTCGGATCCGTCAAAGCCCATCATCATGGTTGGCCCTGGTACCGGTGTCGCGCCTTTCCGTGGTTTCGTCCAAGAGCGAGCTGCGCAAGCCAAGGCTGGCCAGAACGTTGGAAAGACTGTATTGTTCTTCGGATGCAGGAGACAGTCAGAGGACTTCATGTACGCTGACGAATGGAAGGTACGTTCATGCTCTTTCTTTCTCTTTTTTTTTCTTTTTGTGTGTTACTGTTGCTAACATGGCGCGCAGCAATACCAACAAGACATGGGCGATAAATTCGAAATGCACACAGCTTTCTCCCGAGATGGCCCCAACAAGGTCTATGTTCAACACAAGCTTGAAGAGAATGGCGAAGAGGTCAACAGGCTGCTCGAGCAGAAGGCTTACTTCTACGTCTGCGGTGACGCGGCACACATGGCCCGTGAAGTAAACACTCTACTCGGTAAGATCATCGCCAAGTACCGCAATGTGTCGGAGGCCAAGGGCGAGGAGATTGTAAAGGCAATGAGGGCATCGAATCAGTACCAGGAAGACGTCTGGTCATGAGGGGGGTAAATTAAGCGATAGGAGGCGTCTGGGAACACGGGGTTCTTGAAAATACATTTTCACGGTTAGATCTGGGGAGGTGGGGGAGCGACGGCGTTTGATCTAACAACAGCATTTTGTCCTGGGCCTTACTGGTTTGGATTTATCACGTAATAGGTTCATTTGGTGTTGTTTGAACGCGTATCTTACTTAGCATAGCCTGCGATGCGAAGAGGCCGTTCGATAGATAATGACGTCTGTACTAGGTTGTCCCGCTCTGGGACAAGGGGAGGAAGGATGTAGCGCTGTATTAGAATAAGCATGTTGAGTTCTGCACAGTTTCATGCCGTGATGCCCTGTCGTGAAATGAAGAATACGTCCGCTAGCCGTGGTTCCGGGTACTGATTGGCCATGGTCATGCAGTGACCTCCTGTTGGGATTGCTTTACCTTGACCTCATCTCTTTCTACCAACTTCCATCCCCTATGCATACATACAGGCCAAGTCGGAATCAGGCGTTGATTCTGGCCCTCTTCGTTTGAAGCAACAACTGCGCCGCGATAATCGTCTATGCACCCGCTCTGATCACAAGCCCCAGAGGCGGCCCCCAACATTTTACGTTGAGTGCCAGGATGGTCGCGTGGCGGGCCCCAATTGCTCAAAAGTGCAGGGCACGTATGTGCTCTATATAGAGCACCACCCTCACGTCTGCGACAGGACATTGCACAGCAGTTCCCGGTTAAGTGTCTTCTTCTGTATCTACCTGGCTGCGCATTGCATCTACAGCGACTTCTCACACCGTAAGTCGACAGGAGCCGGTCACTCGCCGCCACCGCTCAACAGCATGTTGAATGCAATGAGTTGAGAGTTTATGGATCCTCTTATGCATGACAGGAAGTGACTCGTTCTGCTTCTCGTACGACGTCGCAGATTTGACCAGAAGGGAGTGCAATTCGCCTTGTTTCCTGCCTTCCTTTATGATCATGGTAGCGAGAAGATCCAAAATCCAGGTTCAAGGTTAAGACCCGGCCAACGTTATTAAAATTGTGACGGAGCAAGCTCGAGGCGGCTCTCTACAGACTGAGAGAGGTCGGACACAGACGCACTTGCTCGATGAGGATACAGCATCCAACCGCCGCACGACATGCAAAACTTCTGGAACAGTTCTTGCAGATAGGTAAGGGATGCGGCACAGAACCGACGAATCATCGTACCTTGAAGCACCACTCATACATGGCTCCCTGGGCTCCCTCATTCCTTTGATGCTCCCTAGGTAATAGGAGGTCATCTCTTGGTCTGCGATATCGGCATGGGGGCGTCAGACTAACAAGACGGTTTCAACAGCCGGACAACGGTTCGGATAGCTGCGTAGCGGCCTATGCGACACGGTAATCAGTTCAGCTGCGCCCACGCACCACGCGAGGAAGCGGACAAGCCTCCATTTGTCAAGTCTGTATTACTTGAGCAATCTGGGTGGCTCTAGGCGCCTGATTTTTCAGTGCTTGAGAGGGCCATATAAACAATGTTGGTCAGTATGGATCGTCTCTTGCACTGACTGCACCATGCATATTCCACATACTGATTCACGTCCATAGCCTTACCCGCCCATAATCTGGGACACGTCTTACACATGCACACACGATGTGGGTTCAACGATTGTCTGGCGATAGGGTCATGTTTCCCACATTGCTCGAGGGGGCTGGGTAGGACCCAAACCTGCGGATCCGCCCTTGCATCAGCATTACCGTCGCAGATAGCAGACAACCGTCGGGTGCCGAATATATTCGAAGATGAAAAGAGCTGGTGAGCCTGAGTTCGGTGTGCCATAGGCTCTCATCGCGTGAGGGCGCTTCCCCAACGGTATTGTGTGGAGCTCCACACGTCCACTTCGAGCTCTTGGTCCGCACATTCACAGACGGCACTGGCTGCACTGCGCCGGCTCGTCGCGCGGGTTACAAGCGTGCTGCACATGCACCAGCTGGGAGGCTATCACAGGCCCTACACAGGTTAGTAACAAGCTGGTAAGAGGATGTGAGGAAAGAAGTGCCCTGCTTGTGTAGCATAACCAACACCATGCTTGCTGGTAAACTCTCAAACAGGAATTGACCACGTCTAGTAGCATGAGAACTGTCTTTTTGTAGTCCCGACGGCTGGATAGAGCGTACAAGTGACGAAACGACAAGTCGAGTTCTCACGGGGGAGGGCGCGCCATGCTCGCAGCGCCCATGAAAAGACGCAGTATGAGCATCCAAGAATCCAATGACCGGCAATGACGCTCTGGGACTATAGTTCTATTGCAGCTCTTCTCAGCCTTGCTGCAAGGACGGTGTGGCTGCATTCGCTATTGCTTCCGAGGGAAACTGGCTGCTGCGGGGGGAAACGCCTCATCGTATGGCTGCTACACACGGAGAGATGACGGCTGCGTCCGTGGAAATGCATGCAAGATACACAACGGCTGATCCTGCATACTGTTACGGCTCGCGTACTGCTCTCGTGAGGCCAAAGCCTCGAGCGTACACAGCTCCAATACGTAACGCCCACGAATGATATATTAGTCCAGCACTCCGCTACAGTGAAGAGGGCGCGACCGAGCACCGTACCATTCATGGAAAGCAAATTTTGACATCGATATTCCGGATAGCTCTTCCACCAGTATTCTCTAAGGCGATCGGCAGTGCGACATCTGGACAGAAGCAGACATAGCCCAAGTGCAGGTGCAATTGTTGTTGATGTGTATGTGGGTGTCTTGTTGATACGGCCTGAAGATTTGCATCGCTGGGAAGGTGAGTGTTGTCCGTCTTTCCCGTCATATTTCTGTTCCACCATGGCAGCTTCCTTGTCGACGCGGAGACTTCCATCTGCGTCTTCACCATCTCGTCCACCAAGTCAACACCGCCATGGCTCTTTCCCCTTCTGCAACGCCCAGGCGCCGTCCTCGGGTACCACATCTTGCTTCGTCCCCCCGACCATCCCTCTTCTTCTCTCCTCCACTCTTCTCCGCCTCTTTCTCACCAGTTACGCATCAGTGGCCACATTCTTTGTAGCTTTTCGCAGGTCAGGCAGCCATCCATTCCAACTCTCCTCTACATCCTCCCATCATGCACTATACTACTGATGCTGACTGCTCGACAGCTTTGGAGTCACTACCAGTCCCCCGCACATTGCAAAAGTTTGACATTTACGACCTGGTAAGCTCCTTTCACCGTCCCATGTTGGCTTTCACTTTCATCATCGGGAGTCCACAACCGTCCCTAAACCCCTGTCCGCATCACCCCACAAAGCCTGCTTTGCCCTCATCTTCATCAATCATCTTGTGCACTCGCTACGCCGTACCCTGAATCTCCCACTTGAGCAAAAAACTTACTTTCTAAACAGAGCAACCTTCTTCTCTGCATCTCAGTCTACCTGTTCGCACCCCTTGTTGAGCCTCTACTTCGCCCTTCTCTTGCGGCCCGCATCCCTCAGCCCACCCGTACCTACCCGCAGCTCTAGGACATAGTAACGTTCTCTCTCTACCGACTACTTCTTTTGTCTTCGATCCATCACCCTTGCGTAATCATCACAATGGCTACCAACGGTCGCCAGCAGAGCTACGTGGCTTCCACTGCGGGCTACAAGGGTCAGCATTTGCTCAGCAATCAAGGTCATGGGTCCGCCCAATACCTCCCTCGAGGTCTGCCCATGTCCCCCCACGGTGAGAATGGAATTCAAGGTCTGACGAGCAACATGGCAGCCCTCAATATGCACGCCTCTTATGGTTCGTCTGGCACCTCCAAGTCCGCCAGTTCTGCACTGCCAGGCAGCTCCTCCGACTACGGCAATATCCCGCTCTCCAACGGCCAAGGACTCTGGGTCCCGAATCAGCATGTCATCGGATCCATGTATCAGATGATACCTGGCGCTCAGCATCAGACTGGCATGACGCCTTCTCCCGGCATGTATAGTCATGCCGGAACGTACGTTCAGCAAGCAGCATATCAGTATGGTCAAGGCGTCGTCGACAACAGCCCTGTACCACCAGCTTGGGCGGCTCGCATGTCCTCCGCTGAGATCCCATCGCTCATGACGCCTCGCCGTGACTCTATCTCTTCCAACGAGAACGACAACCCTGGTACGCCTTACGGTAGTGGCAGCATATACCGCTATGGCAACAACACTGCCATCATGGATCGCTCCCCGAACGCACTTTACACAAGCAGTGCTACCCCCTCCCCGTCGCAACTGGCACATCCCTACCAGGTCATGGCCCCGATACAGAAGCAGCAAACTATGCCCACGTTGCCTCCCCATCTATTGGCATTAGTGCACCAGGAGCCCCCTATTCCTCGGGCTATTCCTGCTCCTAGCTCCCCACACAAGCCACTCGACCGTAGCCTGGAGAACAAGACCGGAGAGACCAACGTCTACATTCGCGGCCTGCTTCCTGAGACCACAGATGAGATGCTCCATATGTGGGGCAAGCGCTTTGGTGATATCCAGAGTTCCAAGTCCATCATCGACCTCAAGACCAATCTTTGCAAGGGGTAAGTAGCCTCATGGTCATCACGTTGCTGAATTAACCAACTTTTCGATATAGATTCGGCTTCATCAAGTACCACAACTTTGAGGACGCTGAAGACTGTATTCGTGGCTTTCACTATCTTGGATACGAAGTCAGCTTTGCTCGTGTATGCTTTGGTTGTTCGAGTGCTTGCCCTGGCTTTCTAACCTGCTACAGGAATCCTTTTACTCCAAGCTCAAGAAGTTCGCCGACGAGAGCAACACCAATCTTTACGTGTCCAACATTCCGAAGAATATGAATGAGCATGTAAGTTATGGCCGAACTCCCTTTCTTTTTACACAAATAACATGATGAAGGAACTGGCCTCAATCTTCGCACCTCACAAGGTCTGCTCGAGCAGGATACTCCGTGACTCTTCTGGCACGGGTCGTGGTGTAGGTTTTGCACGGTAAGGCATGGCATGTTTCTTCAGGACTTGTTCATCACTGACTACTACTAGTTTTGAATCCCGCGACATCTGCGACCAGGTTATCAAGGAGTTCAATAACACTCCAGTGTCCAAGCCTGGTGGCGAGGAACACCTCATCCAAATTCGCTTCTCCGATACTCACGAGCAGAAGATGCTGAAGCAACAGACTGCTGCAGGCCGTGTCTTTCGCGCTGCAGAGTACGAAGTTGGTGTTGCTCAGGCCAGGGCGTTGGGAACGCCCGATCGTTACCTTTCTGCATCCCCGATTTCGCCAGCCCACACGAACGAGTTCGAGATGTTCATGCACGGCCAGCGGCAGCCATGGTCGCCACCCGTACCGTCTACACTGGGCCCTGCCCGGTCCTCCGTGTACTATATGCCACAGGGTGGACCCATCAAGAGTGAAGATGGTACTTCAGAGAATGGCGTCGAAGTCAAGACAAGCCCCGCGACTCCAGTCAAGGCTGATGACAAGTCTACCTCACCGAGCCGATTTTCTAGCCGCAACGACTAAGCGCAAATCTTTTCAAGCCGACTATCGACATGCCCTTCACGTATGCACTATTCTTCAAGACCGCTCCATCAGCATCAACCTGCCGCATCCTCTTGGAGACTTCTTTGGCAACGACTACATACCATGAACATAGGCTAGGAAGGACCCGCTATTTCAACATGTCACATCCCCGCACTCTATCAAAAGCTCGGAGCTTTCGCCATTCATTTCTGCGACCCGTTTCAGCCTTTATTTTCACATCATCGGACCCTTAATACTCTTGTTCTTGGCCTCAGCAGCTTGAACATATCCTTCTCATCGAGACCAGTCTCCTGTTTCTCTCCGTGCGTTATGTTTGGTCGGCTTCTTTTACCTTTTAAAAATATCTGTTAGTATCTGGCACGCCAGGAAAGCAAAAGGATGTTAGGGTGTTATTCAGTGTATTTCTTTTTCCATCGATGGCGAGGATAGGATTCAAATGGGGGTGCTTCTATGGTCGGATTTGTCGTAGCTTCGATAGTTCCCGTATGATAGATCTTGTTCCGTGTATGCTTCTTGACTATGGTGTCCATCTGTGGTGTCTGTTCGGCCTTGTTGCGTCCTGTTTACATGTAGCCTGGCTGCTGTTCCCTTGGCGCTAGTGTAAGACGTCCAGGACAGGCTGTGTCTTATTGCCACCACTTAGCCGTGAAGAATTATCTTGCATCATGTTGATGCACTATCATTGAGACACCTGGCTTCTTGTAAGATGGACTCGAACCACCAAGGATACCGAATGGATTTTCCGAACGGAAACTTGACGAAACCCTAACTGATGTTTTCCTGTTTGTGTCTCAACTCTGTGGCTGTTGCGCGTATGTTTCATTTTTTTTTTACAACGGGTCAATCTTGTTTTTGCTTTACAGCTCTTAGGATCACAGTGGTAGGCAACAGACGACCTTGAAAGCTGCAAAAGTATTTGGTGTGAGGCAGTTGAAATACCCCCTCCGTAAATCTATTAGGTTGCTCAAAAGTGCTAACTACGCACAAATGCTGCCTATGTTCTACAAACGATAAGAGAAAAAGAAGAAGCGACAATCATGACGTCACATTTCTTTTCGTTTCATGTCCCTTGGCCTTCCTTTTGGCTTTGATAACATCGCTCAGTCTTCCCATTCTGGGTTCTGTGGTAATTGTCGTTAGAAATCATGCAAAAAAAAGGGGATGAGAGAGTTAGTTTACCTTGCGTAGGATAACCACACCCTCCAGTACATTGGTCAGGCTGAGATACTTTTCGTCTTCCAACTCGGCTCTCTCGCCGTGTGCCAACAGCACTGGTGTGCTCTGCGTTTGCCATCCAGTGATGGTCTTTGGCCGACCGGCCTGACCAACAATGTCTACTGCTTGCCCAACGCGTACGTTGACTGTGAGTGGCTTGAGTTCCTCATCGAGTGTGATGAGGAAGCGTGGTGACATGGCGGTAGCCAGGTAGTAGAGGAGGTAGTGTGAATCACCAGCGACGAAAGACTTGGCGTCAATCAGAGACACAAGAACGGTAAGGAGACCGGAAGCTGCGACGCGAGAAAGGACTTGGCGGTCGGTGTGGAAGGGATTTAGCGAGAGGGTACCCTTGCCAGCGTGCAAGAGACCTTGTGCTATACGAACCATGAACAATGCGTTAGGGTCGCGATGGTAGTAACTGGCTAGTTGTCGCAAAAGTTGTGCGAGACGAGCATTGTTGGTACCAGCACCGCAGAGACCCATGGCAAAGATAGCGTTGATGGCGACATCGTTATCATTATCGTGAGAGTATCGCGAAAGTGTGTCGTAGACCTTCATCTGTGGGTTACTAGGGCTGATGAGACCCAGAGCAAGAGGCACAGCCTTGCGGATGTTCGCCTCGCCGTAATGCATCAGGTGGCCGAGAGTACGCAGAATCATCTCCTGGCCGACATCCTCACCCATTGCAACCAGTGAAAGACCAATGACAGCGTACGATTGAAGGAGTTCGTCGCCCTTCTTCTCTTCGCTTTCATCTTCAATGTGCTCATTGCAGATGTGCAACAGTTGCTGGATCTTCAACACAGCACCAGTGCCTGCCCACGCACACACTTCGGTAAGCACAGAGGCGGATTTAGCCATGGGGTGGTCAAGCGCCTTGAGGGTTTCCAAGATGACATCAACCTCTTCTTGTTGGCCAAAGAAGAGCAGAGCGAGACCAAGAGCCATGAAGCGAGTCCACTTGTCCTTTAGTTGCTTGGTCCGGTCCTCGTCCAGAAGAGTGTTCATCAGGGCGTCTGTGACGTCTCCGTTGGCGGAACCAACGAAAATCATTCCAAGGGACAGCGCTGCCATGGCGGAGAGCTGCATGTCGAGGCTGGTGTCGCTAACAACTGGCAAGAGGACATCGAGAAGATCTTCCTTATTCGAACCTGCGTATGCAAGACCAAGACCCATGATGGCAGCCAGGCGAATGTTCTTGTTCTTGGAATTTATGTTGTCCTCATCGCCCAAGAGAGCCATGGCCGGATCAGAGTCCATTCGTACTCCCGAATTGAAGATACCAGTGGCGAGCATGGCACCAGCCTTGACCATGTCCTCTTCGACTTGGGTGTAGGGGTCAATTCGATCGAGACCTTCTTCCACGTCCCAAAGCATAAGCATACCCATGGACGCGGTTGTCGAGAGCATACCCTCGTCTTTAGTCTTCCATACCCAGCTGCTCTTGGTAGCCTCGCCCAGCATAAGCTTGTCATTAGCAAAACCCGTATTGACAAAGGCGTTGACGAAAGCGGAAGCGAGATTGTGTCTGGCGGAATCGGTGTTGGTAAGGCCGGCGGTCCTGCTGCTCTCAAGATGCGTCTTGTAGATGTCGTCGGGAGACTTTGGGTCCAGGATGTTCAGCTCTTTGCCGAGCGCCCTGAAGTGGTCAGGGAGACGTGTGTTGTTAAGACACTCCTGCAGTTCGGAGTCTTCGTCCTCGGAAACATCGAACCATATCCGCTGTCGCGCGCAAAGGAAGGCCATTTGCCTGCGAATAGACTTGTCCTTTGTGGCATCGAAAGCTTCTTGAATCCGCTCCTTCTCATGTAATCGTATGGCTATCGCCATGGCCTGGGTGTACTGCTTGTATTTGGCATAGATGCGGTAGGTGGTACGGAGGAACTTGTCGTTGTCGGGGTATGTGAGGAGGGGGACGTTGCTACTACAGTTAGAACGATCCACACAGGTTACATTTCAAAAGTTTGCATACCTGACCATGTAGAGCGCTACCCTCGAGTATGTGTTCTCGTCGACATATTGCTCGATCTGATCAATCATCTCCAGCTCGGAGAGAATATCAACGGCATCGGCCTCTGCATTGTGCTTCAGGAAGAAGGGAACGAGGGTCGAGGCGAGGTCAGTTACATCATCGGTTGGTTTGTCGTCGTTGAGGCGGTTCTGGTATTCGGAGCCAATTTCAAGCGCAAGGTGGCGCATGTACTCATGACCCCATGAGCCGAGATCTGTGGAGGGCGCTTCGAGGCGGTACTTGAGGCAGTCCAGGCGTTCCTCATCCGAGTACGTCATTCCCAGAACAGACATCATGTCGGCAAATGATTGCTTCTCCCATTAGCCTGGTGTGGCGCGCCTGCAGATGGCTGTGTTGACATACCTTGTTCTCGCCGGCTGGCCATGATGCGTAGGCCTTCTCTAGGCTCTCGTAGTGCGGTCGGAGAAACTTGAGCGGCTTAGGCACGGCTGTCATGGAGCTCGTCGATGTCTTGATGAACTCCTTGATCTGGTCGAGCGCGGGCTTGTACAGGCTGGTGTCGGATCCCTGGAGAGAGGCACAATGTCAGCGCATGTTGCGGGGAGCATGGGAGATGGGGGATGGGAGATGCAGCGTCACATACCAGTATCCGGTCTGCGAGCATGTCGAGATCGCTCTTGAGCTGCTGGTCTTCCTCGCTGAGCTCCTCTGCAGTTGTCCGTCAGTACACATGCACTCTGATAGCTATCCCAGCTTCCATGTAGGCCAAACATACCGCCAGTCGTCGCCACGCCGCCCTTCTTGTCCTCCAGGTCCGGCTTTCCATCCTTGCTCTTGTCCGCGTCATTGGCGACTGGCGCCTTGCCCTTGCCCTTGTCGGCAGCCGTGGGCTTCTTGTCGTCGTCCTTGGCCATGTTGATTACGATATGTCGCTAGGACAAGCGGCGAACTATGGCTGTTGTGCGGGGATGGAGCGGCCTCGACACCCAGTACTGAGGGACTGCTTTTAGTGAGATGAGATGTGAACGCGCTGCTCGAACGAAACGGGAGCAGCAAAAAGACAGGTAGGAGGGGGGTGGGGGAATGATAATGGGCGGATGTGATGTCGATGAGGCAGCTCTTGCTTTCGCGTACCACTTCCGCCGCGCTAGGGCCAAGCCCCGTCCGCCGATGATGAGCAGCGGCGGCGGCAGCGGGTGCTCAGACCCTCCTCGCCTTCGAGAAAGGTCCAAAAATTATTATCACCGTTGCCAGCCCGCCCCAGAACCCAGCAACCACCCTCGCCCTCGCCCGGAAGGCCTTCGGACAGCACCCACCATGAAGCTGAACGTCAAGAATATTCGCTACTTGACCGCCGACGACTGGCGTGTCCTGACTGCGGTATGCGCTCGCAGCCCGTGTCTTCGTCTATGTTGATGGTGGGGGGACTAACGCTGATGAAGACCGTGACAGACAGAAATGGGCAGTCGAAACCATGAGATCGTGCCCACGCCTCTGATTGCACAGATTGCTGCCCTCCGCTCAGGCACCGGCGTTCACAGATGTATTTCCAACCTGGCCAAAATCGGCCTCATCGCCAAAGTCCGCAATGCCAAATACGATGGCTACCGTCTCACCTACGGTGGGCTCGACTACCTCGCACTGCACACCCACCAGAAGGCCTCTACTGTGTACTCGGTTGGCAATCAGATTGGCATAGGCAAAGAGTCGGACATCATCGTCTGCGCATCCGAGACGGGCAAGCAGCTGGTTCTCAAGATCCACCGTCTGGGTCGCATATCCTTCCGCACTGTCAAAGCGAACCGTGACTACCTGCGGAATCGTCAGGGCGGATCATGGATGTACATGTCGCGCCTTGCCGCCCTGAAAGAGTTCGAGTTCATGAAGGCACTGCGAGCCGAAGGCTTCCCCGTACCCGAGCCCGTTGGCCAGAACAGACACACCGTTGTCATGAGCCTCATCGACGCCTTTCCCATGCGTCAAATCTCCAAGGTCGGTAACCCCGCGCCTCTCTATGCCGAACTTCTCGCCCTCATTGTCCGTCTTGCACAATATGGTTTAATCCATGGAGACTTTAACGAGTTCAATATCCTGGTCGAGGAGCGCACAGAGAAGGATGGCAAAATCACCCTGGTACCAACCCTTATCGATTTCCCGCAAATGGTTTCCATTGACCACGCCAACGCCGAATACTACTTTGATCGTGATGTCGCCTGCATAAAACGCTTCTTCGATCGTCGTTTCGGCTTCACAAGCGACGAGCCTGGCCCATTCTTC
The DNA here is from genome assembly GCA_002161795.1 of Curvularia sp. IFB-Z10. Lineage (NCBI taxonomy): Eukaryota > Fungi > Ascomycota > Dothideomycetes > Pleosporales > Pleosporaceae > Curvularia > Curvularia sp. IFB-Z10. The sequence goes on from JPSZ01000005.1 coordinate 1,305,064, forward strand.
AAGGATGCGACAAAAACGCTCGTCAAGAGGTTGGATGTCGAGGTACAGGCGTCTGGTTTCAGTAAGAAGATGGCAAAAGAGTTGGAAGTCTACATGAAAGAACATGGCATTGACGGCGATGCCGGCGATACCGAAACAGCGGCTGACGGCGACGAGCCTGGCGATGATGACGACGAGGCTGAGCCTGGTGTTGAGGATGACTACAGCGAGATTGAGGACTGCAACCATGATGAAGGCGGGCCAGTTGGTGATGATATTCCCACCGAAACCGAGCCCAAGGACGGCGATGAGCAGCATCCATCCACCACACTTGCTTCTCAAATGACAATCCTCGAGATCAGAGACAACGACCCCTTACCAGATCTCAACGACATCAAGCCGCCTCCACCATCCGGCCCCACGATAACAACAAAGGCCGCTAAGAAAAAAGCTGGATGGGCTTTGTAGATTGGTATACAACGCACCTTCTTTTCATTCTCCTCCACCTTTCCAGCGATACCCACGATTTCGCAGCACACTTAAGTGCTTGCATCTGAAAAAAAATGAGCTTTAAGATGTACATAGACATAAGAAAAGTATCTTTCTGCAGGACCGAATGATCAAGTCTACTCCTCTTCTTGCTATTCGCCACAACACACCTCCTCTATGTCGTTCTCACTGCGCACTTTCGCATCTCACCACCACTAGTTATACTATCCCGACCACGAGTACGCATCCGCAAATACTCCCTCTCGCCCCAGTCGCCCTCTCCCTTGCTTCTCCTTCTCCCTCCTTGCCGCCGTCTCCAAAACCTTGCCTTCTCTCTTGCGCTTCTGCTTCTCTTTCTCATCTTCCCTTTGTGCCTCTTCCTTCCTATCACGATATGCTACGTACCACTCGGACGCTGTGCTGTGCCGAGCGGCGCTTGTATCCGCGTGCAAAGAGCATCGCTGCGTCGCGTTGCGAAGACGCGAGGTACACAGTTTGCGAGATGGGTGGAAAGGGGGAGCCACGGCGCAAGACGAGAAACATGGTGCTGTAAAGTATCGTGATACAAGACCTGGCTTTCGCCGAGACTCCTGGGGTTGTTCGACGGGTATTCTAGCTTCTGTGTACGGTTTTTTGGACCGTGAGGAGGCATGAGGACTACTGGGCTGCTTGTGCGGATTTGCTTTAGGTCTTGGTTGAATAGTGGGACTTGAGTGGTGGAAGGGCATGGTGGATGTAGGTAGTGTTGGCAAGCACACAAGTGTCAGTGTTTTATGCTAGGCGCTTCGAGACTATTTAATAAACCTGAGCGTTGAGTTTGCACAATTCGGCATTCCGGCATGTGCCGTGATGTTATCTATATCCGCCGTTGACGCGTACTAGTTTCACTTGCGCTTCTTCGCTACGATGAATATGGACACAAACACATTTCTCACTCTAAGCCTTGAAGACCTTTAAGAGTGGGGCAATCGCAAGGCGTGTAGCCCGCAAGCGTGTAAGTGACAAGTTTGTAGACTCACATGCAGAACTGGTGCAAGAAAAAGGTATATTTCAACGGGGTCGTCTTCTTGAGAACCAAGAAATACTGAATCATTTCTTTTGAAAGTTTCTATTGGGTATCATATGCCACTGCCCGCCTTGCACAAAATGACGTTGTGCCATCATCAGGCTGCCACTATGTTGTGATCCAGTCCATTCATTACACAAACCACCTGGGAAACTATCCGCGGGGACTCGGCGTGTATATCGTCCTTTGGATGCGAGACGGTGCGCCTCATCATGTGCTGCATCGGTCGCGGGGCCGACGCTAAGTGCGCGCAGTCAGAATGTCCACGTCGAGGTAGTTCCTAGCACTAACGTGAGTAACTGTCACAATGCCGCTGGGCTTGGGCATGGTGATCGGTTGGATAAAGATATCTGGAGCGTGTGAGGAGTTTGGTGCTCAGAGAGGGCTCAGAACCATATCTTGATCAACTCCTCTGAGACTGCAGATGGCGTTAAGACACCAGACTCTGTGATGATTCCAGAGATCAGATCAGGTGGCTGTTTTGGAGGTTAGCATATGAGGTGGAAGTTTGACGGTACGAAACTTACTGTGAAGTCAACAGCGTCGTGAGCATCGAGCGGAGCGACTGTCGAGCCTTGTTTTGCAGTCATATCAGCAATGGCCTCGTCGAAGACATTTCGCTGCTCTTCTTCACCCTTGGTCTTTTGCTCTCCTTTGTTTTCCTCGGCCACCTTGAAGTCCAAGACCTTCTGTTCAATAGGCAGGTCGAACTGGCTAAGCGGATAGAGCCTGACGAACTTGTGGCTCTCGGCTACCACGTAGAAAGGCTTGCCCTTGCTCTTGGCTAGTACACCCAGCTGGTAGGTGCCCATGCGTGATATAATGCCGCCGTTCTCTACAACACCTTCGGCGCCCACAATGACCATGTCGACCTTGCCCAATGAGTATGCAACTGCCGAGTCTGGGATCGTGGCTACCGGCACGTTGTGTTCTCGGAGGTCGGCGACTGTCTGCAGCCCCTCTTTGGAATCAAGCGAGCTTGCAGAGGGTAGGACATATACGACCTTGAAGCGGAGGGTGCTTGATTCAGCTGCCCTTCTCAGCAGCGCACCCACTACACGCGAGCCTCCGTTTGTGAGCACAGTGCCGCCGTCGCGAATGAAGTGCTTGCCAAAGCTTGCTATCTTCTCTCTGCTCTGCTTCGCTCTGTCTACGAACAGCTTTCCGTTGGAGAGCAAGTGGTTTCGTATCGCACGGAAGTCATCTTCTGGACCCAGGTTCAGGCTGGCGGGGCGGTTGAGGGTTGTGATCAGATAGCGCTGGAAGAGATCTGTGCCGGCGGAAAGAGAAATGGGGTTTGCGATGGAAGCTTTTAGGGCGGCAGTATGGCGCTCGAGGAGATCAAGAGTCTCGGCGACGGTTGACACGGAACTTTGGGCAATTGCTTCGACGAGCGCCTCAATGGCAGCGACGGGCATAGTAAGCTCGGGGTCATCTTCCAGGATACGGCGGTAGGTCGCGACAATGTCGAAATCGGCCTTCTTCATGGCCGTTGGCTCGGCACTCATGTTGGCGGTAGTATAGAATGCAGGTCTGTTGCTGTTCTGTAACCTTTGGGATATATTTTGGAGCGAGGGGTCGTCGGCGATTGAGTCATTCGCCAAGACCCGAGGATTAGCCCCAACTGTGGTTGCCGTGAACATGGCAATTCACGAAAGCTGACCATTCACTGTATCTACGGTCCGTCATTCGCAATCGGTCATATGGTGCTCACAAACTGGTGCCACGTGAAAAATCCAGTCTCCGGTTCATCACAGTCTTTACTGGCTTTGCTCTTGCATTAGTCCTTCCAGTGAGCCTGTCCACTGTATTACAGTAAAATACAGATCGACAAACCCACCAGCACGACTATTTGCGATTCAACCTGTTCAACTCCCAAATAACCTGTCCGTATGCCATGCCTCATATATATCCCTGGTATTCCGCGGCCGTACCTTGCCAATGACCCGAGCATCTCCATGGAATATCTGAATACCTTTAGGTGGCCATTCCACAGTGCCTTTTGCGAGAGGCTACCAGAACACGAGAAAAGGCGGTGTTTGGCAAGCACAAGACATGTGTAGCTCAAGGATTATCGGATCCAATAATTCAAATGGCATGCGAGGCCAAAGCAAGACTTCCAAACTACATCGACGAGCCCCACTCTAGTGGTAAGCCTGAAGAAGAGGGCGTGAGTAATGATGCTTGCAGTGTCTTCCTTGATGAGATTCAATGCTAGTAAGATTGACGAGCACTAACAAAGTGCATGTGAATTGGATCATGCAACAGTAAGTCGCAAGGGTTTTTCGAGCCGTGGGATAGCTTAAAGATAACCATGGGTCCATAATCACCCTCACAAATCAGCGAATGGAGCGTTGTGGTATGCGGTGCAGCCACGCTCTCTCACATTTTGTCATGGTAATCCAGCCAGATCAAGTACAAAGAGCACCGTACAACTCATCTGTTTCGTAAAGTTGGCAGCACCCGTCCAAATGTTGTGTTCCTCGATCTCTGCGAAAATCACATCACCTTTATCTTCGATCTTGCCCCGAATATGGACAACTTCCCAGTCAACTCCCATCAAAAGTCTCCCTCTCGGAGGGCGACCAGGGTCTCGCAGCTGATCGATTACTACCAAAACTCGTCAACTCCTGTAACCTCAACCCCAAAGACGCCTACAAAGAAGGTATTTGTCGTCGGGCCAGGCCCATCACCAGCAGCGACTCTTGCTGAGAGCCCAATACCCTCCAGTGAAGTACTGAGGACCGATTCTTCTCAACCTGATAGCGATCCCAAAGTGGTACCTTCCCCTATCTCCTCGCAACAAACACATGTAGGATCGAGCAAGACACCGTCTACTTCGTCAGCGCAGGACCTTACCATTACGATACCGATCACGGTTACTCTTCCAGTCGAGGCTTATTACCAAGACTATCGAATAGAGGCGCTAGGTTTTACACGGGTTTATTCTTGTCCTAACGATGTACCCACGGCGGACTTTGGGCCGCGAGTCGGGCGACCATACTCCGCGTTCTGTGTTGAACACACCTCGAAAGCACCCAACACGCCTACGTCATCAGAAACACCGTCCGGAGCAATCCCTAGCAATAGCCGTGGTTTGATCAGTGAGCTAGAGCCTAATACACGAAAAATGGAAACCGTTCCTCAAGAGCAGCTACATAATGCGTCGCAAGTAAAGCCCGACATGGACTTTTCTGTAGGGTGGTTGAGCTCTAGAGACCATAGTTCAGATACACAAGCTTCTCGTTCTATCAGCTCAGCAACTACAAGCGAGACACAGCATAGCTTGATGACTCGATACCAGATCCCAAGATGCTCTCAATCCATCAAGAACCATGAAAACCTCCCCAGTCTCGAGGACATTCCACAATCAACTCCCTCCCTCCCTGATGACGTTATCGGACCTAATTGGGTGTTGGGTGAGGGGGTACAAGAGGCACCGGAAACTCATGACAGTACTCCTGGGCTGCTGTTTGGGAACAGGCGCAACAGTTCGAATTTATCACTGGAGTCACGTTTAAAAGAGAAGTTGCTCAGAGTGAGCCGTAGGTTGAAGAATTCTGGAACAAGCGAGAGGAATACAGCGCAACATTGATGCGCGAAAAGACCAGTGTTCCCAAGCACTGGCTGCAGTATTGAAGACTCAAATTTCCCGTTCACATGTAGAGAAGATTGAGTTATAATTTCCGCCAGGTAGCTAACATGCGGTGTTCTTGTACGATGACGCGTTTTACATGGGGCCCAACGTCATACGCCAATGGAATTTCGGGGCCACGATGGTCATATCTCACATGTGGGAGTCAGCTTCCTACTTAACCCAGGGTGAACACAATAAAATTTGTCTTGAACCAATACAAGTGCATAGTTGATGCAGATAGCTGGTCGCTAAACTATATCTTCAACCCTATAAGCATCTTTCCTCCGAAATCACCCATTACACCATAAACACGTCACTTTCTACGCTTTCTGGACAGCATGTCAATACTATCGAGCCTTGCCTCAAAAGTGAAGGATATCCGCCTGGTTCCTCCTACGGAAGCAGAGATATCCTCCAAACAAGAAGCCAACAGCTCACAAGAGACGCAGCCCAAGCCCAAACGACCAATTCTTGAGATAACGTCTTATAACCGCTTCACTCCGCCTTGCCCCACGCCAGATCTTGAATACGACTGTCGCATAACCAACAATCCCTCTTGTGAAATCCGCAAAACATGCACAGGCCTCGACGCTGCTTTGCAAGACGAGCTCATGAGTCGCCGCTCCTTTAGCGACTTGATTGCGCGCGCTGAAGACGATATCAGACGCATGATGGAGGTGGAAGACGTGCGGGCTAGTCGGGCGGGCGAAACGGCTATTGTGAGGGTGGGGTGTCTTTGCGGCAGCGGACATCATCGCAGTGTAGCGTTTGCGGAGAAGCTGGCTCAGGTGCGGTGGTGTGAGCAAGGCGAATGGGAAGTTAGAGTTACGCACCGGGATTTGACTAGTGGGGTGGAGGAGATGAAGAGGATTAGGAGCGAGAAAAGCCGGCTAAGAGAAGGGAAAGGGAGAGGGAAGGGGGCGAAGACCGAGGTGCGTGAGGAGCAGTGCGAGAATAGTTGAAAGCAGGAATTTATTGTGTGGAGTTTGCAAGTATGTACTGCATTTATTTGGGTAGGAAAAGCTCATCTTAGAGATGACCACGGATGCTGGGTCAGTATCAACGGGTTGTATTTCTCCCCGTCCGCAGCGCTGTCTTTCCACACTTCGAGCCTTTCTATAAACGATCCCGGCAGCGAAATCTCAGCAGCATTAGCACTCGATCCCTCGGTTGCCGTCTGTCTATTCTTTCGCGCCTCCTCCCGTAGTTCCCTGTTCCTCTCCTCAAGCTGTCTCAACTCCAACTCCGCTACTTGTCTCGAGTTCTGAACCCACCGTCCTAATCTCTTCATGCCGCGGATTAACGCTTGCATCTTGCTTGGGCTCTCCTTTGCGTATCCTTCCTTGCCCCCGTTGATGTCTTTCGTGTATTCCCCCGCGATCCTAACTCCATGATCCCGCTGCCAGATGCGCCAAATATCATCGTCCCACGACTCTTTCTTTGCTGCGGCTTCGTACTGAGCCCACCATTTCTCCATCTTGGGTGAGGTGACGTCTGTATTGTAGACGTGTCAGCCCCATGCAACAGCATCTTTGGCTATGGCGTGATTTCTAGCTGCTACAGCAGGGTCGGGGGAATGCGGTAGGGCGATGTACTTGGCTGTTGTTGTGGGATGCCGTGGGGTGTGGGGGTATTGGAGGTAGGCAGAGTATCGGTAGTAGATAGGAATAGCGAGAATGATCATGGCAATAGAAGGGTTCGAGGATTCTGGGATAGTCAATTGATATAAATGAAATTGTAGTTCAGTTGAGTTTGGGTGGTGAGCAGAGCAGTATGGAAAGGGTATGATATTATTGTAGCAATTTCCTTTTGCTGTGCATTCAACGTTGATTGATTGACAGTACATGTATGAATTCGATATGTTCACATTAATTGCTTCACTTACACTGCTACCTTCATTGTACGCCTGGAGCGTCTGCGCCGTTTCACAGCATGGCCGACTTGCAAAAGTGTAAAGCTTGAATCCACTATCAAGTGGCTCTCTAAACACAGCGAGCAAATATTCCATAACTTTGATCAGACAAAGTCTGAATCGCATGCCACAAGGGAACGGCTCTTCATATAGCGTGCTCCACAAGCTCTCTAGACTTGACTAAAGCAAGATCAATGAGGGCAGAATAGCTCTTGTACCACTCTTCGACGCCATTCCGGCTATGGCGCATTCCTGTGGAACTTAGCCGTCCAAGATCCAACTGTCCTTTGTGATTTGCGAAGGCGTATAACGCAGTCTTGAAGTTCTTTGCCAGAGATGGTGAATTTAGAGCTTGTGACTGTTCAATGTATCATTCAATACGAAATGACGAGGATGATCGACACTTGTCGGCGCTTAGTGTTGGCGCAGATGACTTCACGGGAAGCCATTGAGACCCTTTTCGAGCCTTGTAACGGGCATCTGCTCATTTCCCGGCACCTAGCTACGCTTGCCGGCATGCCGGTAATGAAATGCAGGATAGAGAAAAGAAGCAATGATTTTCCGGTAATCGAACGGAGTGATTGACACAACTACGCCTTTTTAGTGCCACTGCTCAGCCGATCGATCGGCTCAGTGCAGTTTTCGAAAGCTTGGTCCCAACTCCCTTCGTGCAGGAGTCTCGTACATGCCCCTGGAAATCGAGTGCTCAGATGCTGCTGTTCGCTTCGCCTTGTATGGGGATGATTTCTTTTACTGAGTTGTCTCGTTCTATTGGTGCGTCTGCAGGGCATATACGCACGCGCCCAGAAGCCAAGGGTAATGACCAGTACTCTCACATCGTATCTCTAGTATCCCACTCATCTTCTGAGTGATCGGTGATCACACAGGAGGTATTCCAACTCTTTCTCTGCGGCAACATCTGCAGCTTAGCCAACAGCTGGTTTGTCTTAGAATGTTGAAGCATAGTTGATACCTCCCTGTTCGGCCTCATTCAGACTCAGCATTTAGGGCGTCCGGCTTTGAGCATACATACCGATGGCAGTGACATTGACATGACGTGTACAGATGCAGGAATGATGCGGCGTGAAGCACGGCGAAGTGTTGCATATATCAGCTGTTCAAAAACTTGTATACATAGCGAAATGAGAAAGCTAGTCAGGCATAGTTATGCGTGCAAGGCCTACGTGGCTCAACTGGGTTGAGACTTCAGGTCAATATAATTATTGGAAAGGGAGTTCTGACCTCAGAATTGTGGGGACAATGCTGCAACATTCTGTGTGGACTACATGACATAGGTCGTGTTGTACACAAAACGGCAGACCTAGACTCTAACGTCAACTTTGTTTTTCTTGCTTCATGCATGACGATGCACGCAGCTAAGCTTTACCGGCCGAAACCCAACTCATACGTACGAAGCCGATATGCACGGTCTCAAGCCGCAAGTACCAAGCTGACAAGTCACAAGACCTGCGCACAAACCACCGCGCAAACAATCAAAGCAAATCAAGTGGCACCACGATAGTGTAGAGTATTATTGAATTATTACTAGGTCATACTGACAGCCCAACCGCTCGGTCCTATGTTCCAAGTTCCTGAATCAGCTTATTATTGGGTCAGCAAGGAGCGAACCCCCCCGCACATATTCGCCAAGAGCCCGCGTGCTCTCTTCCCCCAACAATGCAGCGATCATGCATGCCCCCCTCTCCTCTAACCGAGCCAAGCTTCCCTTCTGGATTTTGGTATTATGCCGGCCAAGACCACAAAAAAAAAAAAGAAGGAACGAAAAAAAAGGTCCTTTTGTTGAAGAAGAAAAAAAGCTTTTCCATGCTTTTCCCCCCATACACCGACTGCTCCTTTCTCCCCAGTCTGCTTTCCGGTTTTCATCCGTTGGGAAGTCCTCGCTCGGCCCGAAGTAGAAGGGTCATCCTAGCGAGGGCAGACAAGCACAGTCTTTCTTTGTATTCGAGAAAAAAAGTACGTGCGTAAGCGGTAAGGTAGGGTTGGGGTTGGGCTGGGAAGGAAGACAAAAAGAAATGATGTCATTCCTCCCCCCGTGCGTAGATGTGTCTGACTCGTGGTGGAGGGTTGTTATCGTGAGGACTTGGCAATGTTGTCCCTCTCCGCCACTAGTCGCAGTCTTCCCGTCTTGGTGTTGTTGGTTGGGCTGCAGGCGAGACTCAGGTCAAGCCTTGCCGTCATCCTCTTCTCTCTCTCCCCCACACGGGGCATTGTCAGCTCATTACTCCTCGGACTCGACACTCTCGACGCTTGGCGAGGGAGAAGGATCGCGTGTGTATCGCGAAGAGAGCGTGGGGCTCGCAATGGGTTGTTGGGAGATGGAGATTTCACTCTCGGAGGACGGGTCTTCGACTGGAAGGCGGAGCATCTGTCCTCCAACAAGGTTGGGGACGTAGACGTATTGAGGTGCTGGAGAAGACATGTTGTTGTTGTTGATGGTAGGTAGTGTGTAGTCGTCGTGTATCGCTTTAGATGACTGGAGAAAATGAGTAGGGATGTTGAGTAGTGAGTCTGGTATAGGAAGTTCACGATGTTCTGGTTCCATTGATATCAGCGGGGACAAACCACCTATCTATATACTGAGAACTCTCAGACCCCCCAGCTAGAAAATAGGCCCCATCCCGCAGGCAAGCAATAATGCCACTCATCACCCCATGTAGCCCTTACCAACCCAAAACCCTATCCCCGACACTGCAAGCACCGTGTTATCCACCAGTCACAGCGGGAGCCAATCAGCGGCGCAAGGACAACAAGGGTAGCGGGCCACTATCTCCGCCCTCTCCGGCTACCAGCGCTGATTCGGCCTCGAGTCTGCACAACGCGTGGCAAGTCTCCCCGATGCAGCTCAAGTGTGCCGAATAGTTGTGTCCGGGCGGCGGCGATAAGTGGTTCATGCAGCGCGTCTTAGGCTCCAAGGCTCCGCGCGCCCCATGCCCATGTCCATAATCTTTTGGCTCCGCCAGCCCAGCCAAGCAGCGCGTAGCCCTCGTGACTTTTAGCGCTGCTCATGTCGCAGTATCCGCGGGCCTAGACCTTCCTGTTCATCCCCGGCCAAGACTCTGACTAGAGGGCATCCCCTCTGCTTCATCGCCTGGTGTGGAGTTGACCCTGTGTGGGGGGGATAGGCAGTTAGTGAAGCGCGTCTGCAATACATATGCGTGTGAAGAAGAGCCTCTGGGGATTTTCGGGGGATCTGCATCGAAACCAATGTACGTGATGAGCGGGTTAGTTCTATTGGGCCGCGCGGTCAGGTGTTGTTTCGTGCTCGGACGGTGCGTGTCAAAGACCGAGTTGAGTCATGTGCTGGAGTGAGAGTGCATGCACAGCTATGTAAGTATGTGTTGGTGCCATAGGGGAAAAAGTATACATGTTTGGTCATGGGGGAGTTGACCTCCAGTTCACGATGACGGTTGGTGGGGGTCCCTTCGTCGCTAGCTACTGCCTACCCTGCACCTGGGCAATCCTGGGCGGAGCCGAAAGTTAGGCCGAAAGGTTTCCATGCAATTCTGTTGGAAGATCTCGATTGCGTGGCAAGTTCTGCTGAGCAGCCGAAGCACACTAATCATCTGTCCAAGAGACCAACAGCTTCAGCTGAGTAACACGACTCGTGCGGAGTTATCTAAACTCCAAGCTTCCCCATACTTTATTGCGCGTGGCTGGGCTACGTAAGCCATTATCGGTAATATTACGCCACGCTTACAGCCATAGAACAACAATACAAGGTATTAATCTTGGAGCCTGGGAAACAAGTATAGCGATTTGTTGTTGCGAAGAGCTATCGTTGATATACTTACACAACCTAACTGAGTTTTAGTTATCCTGATGGATTTAGTTGTATTTGTTCTTACATTTATATCACAATCTAAAGCGAACAACACGAGCTTACTCGTATCAAAAAAGTGTCGGTTAAGCCACGGATTCATCCATGTGGCTTCCTTGGCATCTTGACGTCAACGCAGCGCCCTCCGCACAGTCAATCAGTCACTGTTGGAATTGGAAATCTCGCTTGCCCTCACAAAAGAAGACAACGACTAAATCCTCTGGTCGCACCAGCGAAGCAACCCTTTACCCCCTTTGGCAGTGCAGCAATCAGTCCACGTGTACACCGCATCTTCAAAGCAAATATCCATTCCATTCAGGTCTAGAGTGCTCTTTCCAGTATTGTTTCTGTAGCTGCCAGCGCATTCTACCCTGCCAGGATAGATGAAAGCTCCATACTGGCAATAAGCCTTATTAACTGCTTGCTTCGAAGAGGGCTACCGTTCGTGCAGTAACAGACCAGTTCGTAAAACTCGGTCTACGCATTGACTTGGATGAGAAGGAATGGCTTGGAATTACATTGCTGGGAGAGGCGTAATCGTGCGGTACCGGCCAGAAAAAGGAAGGCAGCTATGGCACTGAACTTCGTCATTGAGGATTGGCTTTATGGGGATAGGTATAGGAGGGGTTGTTCAAAGAGTAGTTTAGAGGGGATTGCACGATCATGACAGAGAAATGGTGAGTTGGCAATGGAGGGGGGAAACCGGTAAGTACATACTTCACTATGTACACTTGAGATAAACTTTCGTATCGCGTGAGCTCTTGCCTATCCCAACTCCCAACAGCTGACGCGAAGGAGAATCGTGTATTTGCAACGGGCGATCCAAATAACAGCTGCGTATCTTCCACTCTTAACTCTCCTCTATCCTCATTGAGTTTGTCGCGTTGCCTCTGTTGATGCACAGCGACTATAACGCTAACTTGTGTATATTTTTCCTTGCTCAAGTATAATTCCTGTCAAAAAACGAACCAACGACTCCTTCGTAGTGAAAAGTGAACTTGTATCAACCAAAGAATGAGATTCCCGTGGATAGACGCCTTATGTACATTAGAAATAAACAAATAAAAAAGAGAGGGGACGCTGACTTCCCCACACGACCCGGTTGCACCGGCGGCTTACTGTACAACCAACAAAACAAAAGTACCGTAGGAGCAAGAATCCCTGTAAGTTAAAAGGGAAAGACCCGCGTGCGAAGATGACAAAGTCTTCCAATCTGGCTGGTCAGCTAACAATACGTATGTACTATCCCATAGCAATGCGTATCAAAAAGCAATACCTGAAGTCTACCTACTACTCTCCCGGTACCAAGCAGTTTTTTTTGACACAGCTTCTACCACAAAACAGTTCGGATCGCCGCATATAGACACGATTATACATCTAATGTGTATATTGGACATACCGCAGCCCTTCTTTACCATGTTCATTGTAGCAACGGGCTCACTGCTACTCTAGTTCCAGGGGCATGTCTACCGAAACGTTATCGAACCGACATCTGATGGTACCCGAGAGGGAGTCGCCGTTATCTTCGTCTCCAGAAATGCTTGGGTCGAAGCAGCGATGTCCGGGTTCTCTGTCGTAAAGTTAGATGGGGAAATAGTTGTTCATTGCTTCCCTAGGAGAAGGACAATTGCGGCGCTCATAGGTAAAGAGCACCAAGTAGCGTGCTGAACGTAATATCTGAATTGACCTAGAGGATTCTCGGCACGTCTAGACACTTGCTTGTACTAGTTACTCGTTTATTCTATACAATAGGTTCCGGATTTTCTTAAGGTTATATCATTCTAGGGTAACGCTGATATCCGATTTTGTGCATTAATCGAGGCAAAAAAAAGAAGGAGTTTCTTATAGGTATTTACTCAAAACAACCATATCAAAGTGTAATACCAGTGGGAAAACGGTAAAGAGTTGGATACAAAAGCTGACCACTCCTCATACGCGCTATTTACGACTTGTGAAAAGCTTTGAACGTCCGGACATACCTATCCTCAGACAAATAGCACCATCAGTATCAAAGACTCACTGACCCATTTTCGTTTCTCGTCGTGTGTACCTCGGTGCCCGATATGCTGCCACCGAGTACCCGTGCAGTATCTGAACTTAAGAACGGTACAAAGTCAGGACAGGCAGATGTAACTCTAGAACCTGATGAGATACTGTCCCATCCTTTGTCCAATGAGATTTCTGATCGACACTCTGTCGAGCAACTCTTTGTTAACTTGATTAGCTTCAGCCATGCTTTCATATAACCGAAGCCAACAATATCAACCGTTGGCAAATTCAAAAAAAAGTTACTCCATTATTTACAGTATATTATGGTATTATCGTGAAGTGATAGCAACTATACGACTCGCTAGTAGTATGCATATCTAAAAAAGACTAGACAGCATCGTCCAGTCTGGCTGGCTTAATCTTGCTAGCTTCCGGATTTCCCTTGTTGCCCTCCCAACCCCAGGATACTCTAGCAATTGTCTTATCTTCGTCCTTTCCGGGCCACAGTATTTGACCAAGGAACAATGCGCGAACACAAAATACAGCCGTCAAGAGCCACATGATGACGAGCAGCAGAGTCAGCGCGCTCGCGACTCCATTGATGCCGTCACTTTTCAGCACTTTCCCTGCTTGTATTGTTGCAAGTGTGAGGCCGGCGTTGGGGAAGATGAAGGCCCACCAGTTGAGGGTAAAGGACATTTTGCGAACGCCTGCTACGACAGCAATGACCGTAACAAGGAAGAACCAATAGGCAAATAGTATAACAAAAAGACCGGCTGCAATGCCTATTATGCGCAGGATTTCGCCGTCTGGGGTGGGAATGGTTGTAAAGTAATTTGCTGGGACTTGTTTGGGCGCTTGGTTTGCGAGGGAAAGAAGCCCAGCAGCAGTGTAACCTGTAGTTGTTAAGATGGGTACCACAGTAACACATGATTGCAGGACATCAAGACTTACCTGCTGGTCCAACGGACACAAACATTCCTGGTCGGGTAGAAGGAGAGGGTAAAGCATGTGTCATTAGACGCTGCATGTAAAGACCATACAATAAGAAAGAGACGGACCATGCAAGCCCTTTAAACATGATGGCGCTAACAAAAATCTTCCAGCTCGCAGCCGGGGGCTGACTTGGTAAGATGGTACCGGCCAGCGGTCCTACTACCAGCAGCGGGTATATAGGGAAGATCCAGGCGGGGACGGCATCGGCTACGTTGAGACGCTCCAGGCGGAAGAAGAGAGAATACTGTATCAGGCCAACAAGCAAGGATGCAGCGCAGTACATCCAGTAAGTGACTTCGAGTCCTTTGGTCAGCCACGGCCCAGTTGACGGGTTGCCATAGATGTATGCGCAGTTCAGAATCAAAGCGACCGAGACCCAGTATGTGCCGAAGAAGAGGCCTTCAACTGGATTATGCAGGGATCCGAGTAACTTGCGAGGAACCAGTATAAACCGCACGAGCATGCACAAGTTGAAAAGGGCGAAAAGAACAAGGTCGAGGATAAAGACGACCTTGCCGATAGTTTGCAGGCCGGTGAATTTATTAGGCGTGTTTCCCAAGACGACAGCGAGGGAGCCTGTAGACATGGTGCAAGCGAACCAGGGCCTACCGTGTTGTTAGCTTGCTTGCTTGCTTTCTGAAGAGCCCTTTGTGTGTATCAAAACATACCATGTGAAGTGGACAAGGCGATCGCGAAGGCCTACCTGCTCTGGCGGCTTCTTATCGTCGTTCTTGTATTGGCCGTGCCTTTTATCGCGAAATCGCATGGTGCTGAAGATAAGAATCTGGCACGCGAAAAGGTGTCAAAGGAGCAGCGCCCTTGCTGCAGATAGCAGTATTTACAATTCATGGTCATGTCATCTGCTGCCCAAGCACGCCGCGCACCTTTCGTCATCAGTAGCGACTACATGCTGAGGTTTCGGAACATCGGCACGCGGACGTTTGATCTTGGGTGTGTGGAGCTGGAGAGTTTTTTGAGATCGCATGATGTCATTGTCAAGGCGCCGAGTGTGTGGGCGCTACGTCTGACTCGTTGCTCGACTTTGTCTATGTACATCCGACGACAGTCACTTGCATATCTTACTAAAACAGGACAAACAGCATGATTAGAACCACGAGACCAAGATTGACGAAAAACTCTGAACGATGCCTTTCCAAGCCTGTTTCCAAAGCGCATCACGTGCAACTTGTAGGTATTCGGTTGAGAACCACTTAGTCCAAGCTAAGCGCGACTCAGCTACTGTTGGACTGAACCAAGTGAAGAGTGAGGCCGATCTTGTCCGATACGGTGCTCTCATGACTGTGAGAAGGAAGGAAGCAGAGAGAACTGCTAGTTTTAATACATTCTGGTAGTGTATAGAGGGTTCGCAGGGTGGTTCCCCAATATAATGTCACGTGCTTACTACATTGGTGTGTAGACAACTAGAGCATCGTCTTACTGCTTAATGTATACATGCTTGCCATACACGACACGCTCTGAAAGTATTAACTAGTAAAATATGAACTAAGAATTCTTCTAGCATTCTTACTAAAAGCAGAGCTCACGTGTTAAGTACATGTGTACATGTCTATGTATATACACGCATATACACCCTAAACGCCCTATCATTACGCCTCCATTCCCGAGCGATTAATCCAAACTTCACTCCGAAACGTCAATACCGCGATAACATCTCAGGAGAAAACAAAAACGCCAATCATAATGCATATGCAAGGTCCATGATGCAAATCTTGTGATGACAGAAGGAAATAGAGAGAGAGAGAGACAGAGAGATAGAGATAGAGAGACAAGGAAAATCGTCAAAGGCTAAGCACAAGCCAGTCGCTCATTACACAACCATCAGGCCTACCAGCACAGCTATCAAGCCAGTCAAGGCCGCAAAACTGGCACTACTGACAGACCTCGAAGCAGCACTACTCTTCTTAGCTTGTGTGCCGTCAGGCTTGAGGACCGCGTTGACACCAATCTGAGAGCCAATGTTTGCAACAACAGCCTGGCTGTCCCTGACGGGAATGGTAACCTTGCCGGAGCCATCGGTAGTGGCCATGGTAACGGTGCCGTCGACGATAGAAGACTCGCCCGTGACGTCGTCGTACTTCATGCCGTTCCAGACAACATCTGTCTGAGAATCGGCGCCAGGGGCGGTCAGGTAGGAAATGAAGACGTCCTTGTTTGCGTTTTCGGAGCCAAGGTTGAGATTGAAGTTGAAGCTGCCTTTGTTGGAAGTGGAAGCGTTGGCCTGCTTGGCGTTGATCATGGTGACCGACTGCAGCTTGTCGTTTGCGTATGCGCTGTAGACACGGATGCGACCGTCGTAGCCGGCACCGACATCGCTCGTGTCCTCATGGTAAACTTGCGTGGTTCCGTTGCCGTTGCCAATGATTTGGGCAACGGCGGCGTGGGCGTAGTATTGAGGGCGGACAAAGGTAGTGTCGTGGCCATACATGGGAATGGGTTGCCAAGCACTGGCGTTGGAATTGTCGGTCATGTGCATTTGTACAGAGGAGATGCCAATCGTGGCTGCATAGAGGAAGAAGTTCATGGTCCAAAGGGCGGCACCAAAAACGTCACTGACAGAAGGCATGCCAATAGGACCTACGGAGCTCATTTCTCGCAGGACATAGGGCAGACCGGTTTTCAAGGCGATTCCGACCTGCTTCTCCCAGTACTTGAACTGGGTGTTGGTGGTATCAAGATCCATTAGTTCATTAAGGGTTAGAGGGGTGGGAGTGACTCCAATAACTGTAGACTGTCAGTATAGTTGGTGGTATTTGGTTGGAAAGAGAGAGAGAGAGAGGAGGTGCATACAATAGTAGTAGTCGTGCTGGTTCCAGGTGGCCAGGAAGTTGTCACCGTTCCTGCCTTCCATGATGCCGTCATCGACCAACTGGGAAATCTCAAAGGTGGTACCGATTGTCGAGGCAGTGGCAGGGGCCTCGAAAAAGGACGAGGGGAGGTTGGCGTTCTTGAGCACCTGCTCGTAGACGGTCTCGCAGCGATCGAGCCATTGGTCCGTGTACGTCTTTCCGGACCATGTACCGGAGCGGAACAGGTTCTGTAGCCACAGATCGGGCTCGTTGCCCACCTCGAACGAATACAACTTGACGTTCTTGATGCCGTCGACGGCAGCCTTTGCCATGTCGGCGATGCGGGTTTGCCAGTCGTCCTCCATGTAGGCCAAGTTGAGTCCAAAGGTGACGGGGGTGTCCTTGGGGAACCTGTCCAGGGCGGTGAAATAGTTGGGGCCAATCATCATGGAATCGGCAGCCTTGACGCCCTGGGCCTGCGAGTTCTCGTTGGCGTTCCATGCGAAGCGATTGTTGTTGGCATCGAAAATCATATAGTCTTGGGTGTTTCCTCCCAGGCGGATGTGGGGGGGAGCGCCCGAGTAGTCTGCGAGGTTCTGTAGCAACTTTACCGAAAACTGATTGGGTGTGTCGCCGCCAGTAAAAGAAAACAGGTTGGAGGGCTCGATGCCGAAGCCGGCAAACGAGGGATTGAGATAGTCGGAAGCGGATTTGGGAGCATTTTTGCTTGGTGATATGGATATGGACTGGGCGAGGGCCAGACGGGCGGCGGGGAACGAGAGGAGTGCTACCGCGAGGCTGGTGGATGGAGATAGCGAGGGGAACATGGTCACAGCGTGCGGCCAGCGGCTCAATGGCTGCAAACGAATGTGCAGTGAGAGTGGACGAATAGAGCAAGGCGAAAAAGAAGGAAAGAGACCGGGGCAGCAGAGATTAAAGGAGATGGCACCAAGATAAACGACGACGAGCAGCCGGGCGGCGGCAAGAGGGCAGGAGGCCGGGGGGAGAAACGGAGGAGCAGGGTAAGTGACGAAAGCGTGCAAGAAAAAATATTGGCCTTGACTGCACTTGTCAATCGTTGATTGCATTGGACATGCGTCACCCGGATTCGTACTGCGCCCATACATGACATCACGACACGCCGTCGCCGCCCGGACGCTGCGACGCTGCGACGCTGCTTCAACGCCTCCGAAACACTGTCGATGTCGCGGCAGTGGGGCGAGCCCGCGGGTGTTGCGCGTTGTGCTGGGGGGAGCAGTGCGGAATCCGCGTCAGCTCTGCCTACATCATCTATTCTGCCCGGCCTTGGCCATGCCTCAGATCTGCAGAGCCGCCTGCCATGATCCACCTGCATCAAGATGCACCTCTGGGTCGCATGCCTATTCGACGCTGCTCTCTCGTCCCAAACCTGCTACTACTGCTGCCGCCGCGTTTCCCAAGCCGGCTGAGAGGCTTATCTTTTATTGCCCAGCCCCCCCACCTCAGCCACCACCACCACACGCCAGCCTCCCTCTTCCCCCTTCATTATACATACATATATACTGTCGCCATCTTGACACGGCGTTACCAAGCCCCCAGAAGCCCGACATCTAGATCCTCTGAGTGTCCGCCGCCGCCGTCTGACGTGCGCCCTCAACAGTGTTGTTAGCTTCGCCGGCGCGCATACGCAATCGCCCTCCAGCCGCGCTTGTGGCTGGCTCTTTTAGCTCTCCAGCCTATTATAGTAACACACCGACTCGTATCAACGCCAAAATCGGGATCCAGCGGATAGCTTTAGTCCTGACGTTTCAATTTTGTCCGTCCGCAGACCCCGTCATCGTTCTCCTTTGTTTGCGAAGCCGTCCTCGGCAACGCCTGACGTCCTGATGCACGGTCAAGATGCATCTTATTTTCTTTTCACAGAGCCAGACCTGTCGAGCAGACGATAAAGTTAATTGAGCTAAAGTTGAACTGAGATGAGGCGGGCCGGGCGTGCAGCGTTGGGAAAGCTTGTTTTTTACCCATCAGGTAATTGGAGCGCTGTTCCAAAGTCTAATTATAATTACCCTGACGTAGATACATTGCGGAGTTGACCCTCTCTCCCTACAACCAGGGTGCACATGCCAAATACGAGTATACAGATGATTTGCATTTACTCTCATCGCTCGTTTCTCCAAACTTGCCTCGCCCCTCTCCTTCCTTTCACCCTAGTCTGGACTTGGGTAGCCCAGGCCTTCGTGTTCAAATCATAAAACTTGCTACAACTTTCCTTTGAGCAGATTGCCAATCATCTCGCGGCCCGTAATGACGGTGGTGCGCCACAGGGTAGGGAAATCCAGAGTACTTGTAAACGCTATTCGCACATGGTGTCAGCCATAGTATACTCTCACCAAAGTTTATTCCATCTTCATCCCCTATCTCAGCACGAGCAAAGCAAGCCAAAAAACTTACTATCAGCATATCCGAACCCCAACATGGGCGGAATCCAGCCCCGTGCATACTCGAGCGCAAAGCATTCGCCGTCCATCTTGTACTGCTTTACATCGCCACGGCGAAGATGATGCACGCTTCCTTGGGGATATCTGTGCAAAAAGCCTTGATTAGCAAGTCTGTGGCCCTGAACTGCTTCTCCAAGCCGCGATACTCGATTCCAGAACAAGACTTCCAAGAGAGAAAAAAAAAAGAACTTACCTCTCAGCCTCATACACACCCTTCCCAGGCCTATACGCCAGCTGCTCGCCCTTGAGAATATGAAAAAAATCATCCGCAGTATGCCTCCCTGTATGCCCCTCTGTCCCCACGGCCGTGCCAAACACAATCAGATACTCGGTCACCGACGCATGGATGATGTACATGGCGCCCATGGCTCCCCCCGCATTATTAAACACCCACTCCTCGTCGAGATTGACATGGTCTGGATGCGCCGCCGCCAGCGCAGACACAATGTGCTGCACGGCGGCGCCCGTGTCGTTGCCGTGCTGCGCGAGCGCCGCGAGACTGAGCGCGTGCAGCTCCGAGGGCGAGAAGATGTAGAAGTTCTCCAGCGACGAGTCGAGTGTGTACATGAGCGCTGTGAGGGCGCCTAGTATGAGGCCGAGGCCGAGGAGGAGACGCATTTCCTTTTCTTCTTTTTCTTTTTTTGAGCGGTTGGAGAAAAGTTAAGAGAAGAACGAAAAAAATAATAATGACAAGAGTACAAGTTTTCAACAAAGATGCTCAGGTGAGAAAGAGGAATCTTTGCCTATCGCGCCTTCCTTCTTTTCTTCCTCCTCTTCTTCTTCTTCTTCTGCTTCTCTGTTACCACCACCTTTGCGCGTACGACAAGGTCTCTTTTGTACACGGTGCGCACGTGCCCCCCCCCTCTAGCCATGGCAGTGCCAGTCGGAGGGTGGTGAAAGTCCGAATATCCGGGATTGCGGGTTTCCAAGCGAGGGGTAAGGTAAATGGCCTGTTCCTTCCAATGCTCACTTCCGTCTTCCGAGAGACAGTAAGCCAAGACAACAACTTCGCCCATTTGTACACACACAAACTCTTATTGGTCAGAACAATCCGGTTCGAGTCTTTGATGGGCAAATTTTAGGGAAACATGTTGGTTGAAGCTTAAAGGGCAAGGAAAAAGGGGGTATATTTATATTACCGAATCGTCAAAAAAAATGCTATAAGAAAGCAGAACATTAAGAACTAACAAACCTCCGCAAACATAGATGCTGTCTGTTATGTACCCATTACCTCCCATTCCCCCTATCATTAACATCACCCAGCCATGAGTGAATAAGATGCCCGACATTCCCAATCCAATCAGATGCACCTTATCTTTTTTTTTCTTCTCCGTCTTCCTCTTCTTCTCCTCAGGAGACACAAGACTTCCCCTGACGGCACATTCCAGCTGCCTTACCAACCCCCGATAAAAGAGAGGAAATTGTCGACCATGGTAATCCAGTCCTGCCCGTTTAGCGTGCCTGCCCTCCTCTTCTCCCAAAGGCCCTCGATCGTCTTGCTCAGATATATCCTTGCCTTCTCACCTGCTTCGCTCGTGCCGTCATTCCGTACAAGTTGTACGCGTCCGCCCACGTGCTTCTCGCTGAGGTCAATTTTGAAACTGGCATCGCCATCTGGTGGACAGTATAGTTCCTCGCGCGACCCCACTGCAGGCCCAATTATCCCGGGCGCAAGTTGCACCAAATGGCCGTGAATCAGCACACTCTGCGCATGACTCTTCTTCGGCTTGAACAGTGACCCACGAACCGAGAAGTTGATCAGCCGTAGAAGCCTGGCGCCGTCTCCAAGTCGAATGATCCAGTCTCGGAATGCCTCATACATCATCTTGAACTCCACCTTGATGACCCACAGATTGTAGCTGTAGAATATAGCAAGCGCTTCCGACCGCACCAGACGGGACACAGAGGCGAGGGGATGCTGCATTTCGCCATTAAAAGTCGAGATGCAGTAGACGAGCGGTTTGTCGATGACGAGGTTTTCGCAGCTGCGGTAGATTTGGTGTCGGATTTCGGGTGGCAGGGTAATGAAGGTAAGCGGGTCGTGCGTGACGTCGGCGGGGAGCGTGCAGGCGATTTCAGTGGGGGTGGTTTCCACATGTTCGACGTTTTCGATGTCTTTGATATGTTGAATGTTTTCAATATGAAGTGTTTCCGACTTGCCTTGGTGTAAGGCAATGTGTGCAGCCCAATCCGCCTGTAGTTCGCTGGCGCCGTCAGGCTTAGTGCGGTTGACGCTGTTATTTCTTGAATGCGCGGGTGAAAGCGCATAGTCGTCCATGTGCTCGTCGTCGGGCCTCTCTTCAGCATACAGCCGCAGTCCTTCGAGGCGCGTAGTCTCAGGCAAACCTAATGCGCTGCACCCATGTGAATGGTCAGGCGTCGAGGGAACAGACGTTGCCCGGCTGTCGAGGCCATGGTTGTCATCTACCTCACTTCCCTCGTCCAGTTCGTCCATGCCATCCGAACCCGAGTCTGTGTCCGAGCCCATGTCCGCGTCCGCATGCTCATCGTGACACAGCCTATATCTCGGGATCTTTGGCGGTATGTGTTGTGAGGGCGAGCTGGGCGAGGGCAGCTGCGTAGCGGATCGTTTGCTGGATGTGCGTACAATAGTGCCATTAGAACCCGTCTTCCTCCCTCTTTGCTGCTCTGCTGCGCTGTCGTCGCCGTCGCCGCCCAATTCCGACGCAGCGTCACAGTACCCGCAGGGCGGCGTTTGCACGCTGGTGTCGAGCGGTTGAAGTTTGGGGGAGCGCGCCTTCATGGCTTCGGCGTCGTCAGGCGGAGTTTGGCCCGTGACCGAGTACCGGCGTTGGGCGACCATGATGAGAAATAGCAGCGACGGTAGAGAGAGAAGACAGGTTGACAGGGCGCGGCTGGTGGTACGTGGAGTGCAACGGCAGGATCCAGCAAAGTCTTTCCGTTGCGTGAGCTGGCAGGCTGACGATTGGCTTGGGCAGGCCCTCGACGCGTTGCTGGGTGAGACTTGCGGGGTGCGTTAGATAGCGTTGCGGATGCGGACCGAGTGGGGAGACACCACTTTTTTTTATCGATTAGGCAGATTTCGAGTGAGGTTAATCAGAGAAGGATCACAGGGCGATGCGAGACAAGGCTATAGGTAGCGAAGGCTAGTGCAGCAACAGTGCAACAACAGTGCAGCGGGCGTGGAAACGAGCGTGGCAGCGAACAAAGGGGACAGCGGTATGAGCGAGGAGACAAGCAGGGAGGGAGATGAAGACGTGCAGGTTTGGCAATTGGGTCAGCGATGCCCGTCGGCAGTGCGCGTTTCATGACACCGCAATTTGTCGTGAAGCCTGCCTGCACTGCCACTACCAAGCTCCACCACTAATCTCTCGCCGTGTAATAATCGTCCTACCCATCCATCTTTGCTTCTCCAGGACAAGTTGCGGCCCGGAGAGCACGTGCTACTTATTGCGATCCGCACCAGAGACTATGTATGACATAGGCAGCACATCTCATTGCAACCCCCACTCCCGGCATCACTCCCACACACCACTACGAGGCTGTCACATGATTGCTGGTGAAACGGCTCGTGCTTGAACCACTGGAGCATGTGTAACCTGGCAATCACACAAGTATGGATGATGCCAATACACTTCTCGCATCAAAACCTTACATCTACAACCCACTCACAATGCGAGTCAGAGCGGTAAGCATTATGCGACTTGATTGTATTCTTGTAATTCCCAGTAAAAAATGTATCTGAAGAGTCAATGATAATAAAAAGGAAACATGCAAGGTCTCAAGGCTGGTCCTGTTGAAGGATCACAGCAAAAGCCAGCTTCTCTCAGCTCATGTCTTACACGACACGCACCTGTTGAATCGGTGTTTCCCTGTTCTCGATCCACCCAACCCATCATCACCTTACAAACCACTCTTCTTCTCTCCTGCTGACAAAGGCTCTCTCACCATAATGTCTAGTGGAATGTTCCTTCCACCCCTTTGCAGGTTGATCCTCCTTGTCTCTTCGAAGCCAAACTTCCTGTAAATCGGTGGGTTGACCTCGTTACTCGACTCCAAGTAACATGGCCTGCCCTCACGATCTGCCAGCTTCGTCACATGCTCAATGAGCTTTCGGGCGTGGCCCTTTCCACGACCACTAGGCCTTGTGCCAATGTACACCAAGTACCAGGCTTCGAGCTCTCGGTCGCCGAGCGTAGTATGCATGGTGTCGTGGAGTAGAGGCATGAACTCGTCAAAGAAGCGGCGCTTGCCTTCGGAAGAGAGACGGTAATTTAGACGCCACATGCCGGAGCGGAAAATGGTCAGATAGTCGTCCATGTTCTGGCCTGGCGGCATCCTAGAGCATGTGTAAGCTTATTGTCCTGCCATGGTTCCAGCCAGTACCGACAACTTACCACAGTGCCACTGCCTCAAAGTCTCCGACTGTAGTCACCAGTCCCTTGAGAATGTGAGCATACGTGATATATTCGAGAATCTCGACATGCAGCGCCCACTTTTGCTCTTCAGTCCAGTGTGCACGGTCAGGGACGTCGACAAAGTACCTCGCAACATCGTCTTGACCAAAGGCCTCGGCCAGGCAAGCGGCTGCTTGCTTGTACTCTGCAGCTGTCACGACACGAACATCGTTAGTGGGCAAAGGCAAGACAGTAGCCGCAGGCTTCTGCTTCACAATCTTGATGCTAGCAGGGACTTCATTGACCCTGATGTTAGCAGACTTCAAGTTGGAGGATTTTGGTTCTCCAATGAAATTGCAGCTGACGGGCGTAATGGGCGACAAGGTCTTCGCCATGATTGCGCTTTGCCTTGTAAGCTTCTACTAGTATTCAAATGGGATCTGCCGCTTCGTTTGGTAATAGGGACAGTCGTGGAATACGCCAGCGTGAAGTGTTCCCCGCAGGGCTTGTTATGGGCTCGTCAAAGTGCTGGTTAGTCACTTGAACTGCAGTATATCTAAGAAGAGACCTTGAGTTCAAACAACGCTACTAGATGGAGATTAGTCGGGTTGTGGTTAATAGGTCGTCGTGGGCTAAGCAGGAGCCGTGACCGTCGATTGCCTGCCATATAGTATACCTTTTCTCAATTGAGAGACTAGTGTTTATGTTTTGGCTGGACGATTTAGATCTCCCGTATGGACTTTGGAGAGCTGCGATCTCGAGACTGTTTCGACTCGAGATGGGTAGCGTAAAGAAGTAAAAGCTTGACGAAGATCAACCGACATCAATGGGCGAGGCTAGATGAGCTCCCTTTTGAATTCAGTCCTTGTTGGTAGTAGGGGGACCCGACCGACGGGATCTTCCTGCGCCGACAGTATGCGTGCTGCGGTATCGATGTATCAACTTGGCGTACGTGGACCGGTGGACGGCGATGTATGGCTGGTCCAAGACGTGGAAGTTGCTTTTTACTCGTTGAGGGCTTTGTCACAAGACCACTGACAGCACAGCTGCACGATGCTTGGCCAACGTTGAGCGGCAACAGCAGCGGCGGCGTCGGCGTGTTGTGAGAATGACCGGTTGCAGCCGCGTGCGTATATCGTGGGGGTTGCAGCAGCTACTAAGATATGTTTGGCGTAATATGACGAGCAATGACAAACTTGCACCGGTGGTAGGCGTAATGATTCTCGAGGAGAGAGAAAGATGAGGGGACATCAGCGTGTTGATATACGTCCATGGCTACCCCATCTGGGTAGCAGCAGCACCCCAGCATCCTCGGGTCAAGGTTCAGGTCATGCTTCACATATGCCGAGCGGGATCCAGTTACGAGACCATCTGCTTGGCCAAGTACGCGTCTTTGTCGTTATCAGTCGTCTTGTGACCCTCCACTGCATGTGGGGCCGATGCGGCTCAACGCATGCATTGCGTGAGGGCTTGCTTGCTGGTTCTCGTTGTTTTTTTGCTTGCTCCCCTACAACTGGAAAAGAATCAACGAGGGCAGAGGGTATCGCATTAGCAGTGGCGTTCTGGTGAGCATGCTTGTGGGGAGAGGAGGAAGGGTAGCGCTGACTTCGGCTATACCTCCCTGGAGTAGACAAGCGCAAAGCCATTGCCCAGCATTGCGTGGGAGATCCAGGACACGCTTTACTAGCAACAAACCCCCCAGCACAGACTCGGATCGCACAAGATGAAGCTGCCAATCATTCTTCCAGGTGAAGATGTGCACGGCCTGAGAGGCTGCAACGGATCAACGGATCAACTGTTGCCACGCATTGCTACGACACAACGATAAGAGAGGGGCAGACGCCGATGTACGCACGACAAAGCCAGACGAGTAATGGGCGTGGGATCTGCTCGAACAACCGATGACTGGATATAATCGTAAACGTGGTATCTATGGAGGCCGAACCTGCATGCATGTGCCGCCTCACTTCGGAACCGGGCGTGGCCTAGCCCGAAACCTTAGGGTCGACTTGGACGATTGGTCTCGCGGCGGCAGGTATCCTCACTTGCAATGCTGCCCGCATTGCCCAGCACAACCCTCTTTCTGCCTTACATACGTCGAATCTCCGTTTCTCCCATGTACTTCTCTAGCCCAGAGTCGAGATGGTTCCACCACTCAAACAGCATGCTTTCACAGATGAGCTTGAACCAGGGCGTGAACTTCAACGATTTGTCTTGGAACATCGCCTTTAGGTCCTCTTGGGATACAAACTTCGAGTCCCGGACCTCATTGGGGTTGACGTCGAGGTCTACATTGGCCTTGATGAAGAGAATGTAGTCGACTAGATGGCTGTAAGTACACATCCACAGGCGCTGCTGGTGCCACGGCCAGTCCAACATGACCAGGGCCCCTTCACTTCAGAATGACTTACTTTCATGCTCGCCCCACTTGCCGTCACTAGGCGACTTGTAGTGTATCCGTGTGAGAAACTTGAAGTCGTCGATGGGTACCTGCTCGGACTTGATGCCAAGCTCATGGTTGAGTTTGCGCACTGCTGCGCGACGCACACCCTGAATTGACTCTTCCAGCCCGACGCCAGTCTCTCCAGGTATGCCCAGTGGGTGCGAACAGCAAGTGTTTGTCCACATGTCTGGGAACGTGATTTTCTCAGTCGCACGTTGCTGGAGGAGCAGGCGGTTCTGTGAATCGAAGAGGAATACGGAGAATGCGCGGTGAAGAAGGCCTTTGTCAATATTCTCCATGAGGTGGCCTGTCTTTGTCAGTATCCGTTCAGAATCGCATGTCGCCATCCTCGGTCGGCTTGTGCTGCGTGCTATGCCGTGCGCAATCACCTACACAATTTCTTGGTTGCACTACCAATGGGCATGTCATTGTTGTCCAAAACAATGCACACCTCGTCCATCAGCCGTATCTGCTCCTCGTCGTAGCCTTGCAGGGCATTGTCACTTGTAGCAGAGTTGTGCGATCCTCCGATGAGCGTAGTGTTTACTTCGGGGAAGAGACGCAGAACGTTTTCCGCCGTAATCTCAGGCTGCTGGGTGACTGTTTCGATAGTGCTCATGATTGCAAACTGAAGATACTGAGAAAGAAGGAGGATTGGGGCGTGGCGACTGATTCTTGTCGGTCAAGAGAGGGGCGGTCGGGAACAATCCAAAGAAAGCGCATGCCCCTGTCAATCAGGGTCCAGACTCACGTGCACATCTCCTCCGCGGCCATGTGACGTGGTTGGTTGGTCGGTTGGTTTCTTGATCGGTTGGTTTCTTGGTCGGTTGATTTCTTGGTCGGTTGGTTTCTTGGTCACTGTAGAAGCACTCTCTAAGGCCCGCAAAATGGTGCTCGAGGTTGGCAAGTAGATATGTTTTCTTGTCTAAACTTTGGTCGTCGCTCATAAATTCTATACATCCTGCCAACTGCCCATAGGCTTGTCTGTCGGTATCAAAAAAAAAATCAAATCTGTAACTTTTCCGTGGCCGGAACAACTGTAAACCTGCTGCAAAAGACACCCCGAGAAACGACAAACTCCAAATACCCAGTATTTACAAAGCGACTCGCGCTTATGACACAGTCACAGTCTTGTTCTTCTTGGCAACGGGGATCTCGGCCTGTGCATCTGCGGTGGCTTCAAGCTCCCTCTTCTCGTTGACGCCATTCAACTCCGCCTCGGCCTGGGCGAACTTTGCCTTCTCCTCTTCAGTCATACCGGGAAGAAGTGGTACTTCCTCCGCAGCGTGGAGGTTGTTGTGGTAGGTACGGATGATAGAGTCAGTGTCATCTAGAGCAATCTTGCGGATGTCTGCAATGGCCTTGATCTTAGCTGTGCACTCCTTGTATTGCGCATCCGTCATTTGCAGACCAAGCTGCTCTGCACGGCTCTTGATTGCGTTCCATCCGGTAAGCCTGCTGGCAAAGTGCACGTAGCGGGACATGCCGAAATCCTGAGGGTTAATGATCTCATAGGTCGAGGGGTTGTTCAGGATGGCCTTGGCGTGAATTCCAGCCTTGTGGGTAAAGGCGCAGAATCCGGTGATGTAGTTCTACACGCAAGTCAGTGTCCTATTCAGATCGCTTATATTTCTCAGAAAGACTCACGTTGAATGGAATGTTGACCTCGACGAGATCGGCAACCAGATCCTCAACCTCCTTGAGCGCCTTGATGTTGTACTTGCTGGTGACGTATTCACGGTCGGCCACAATCATACGAGCCATCAAGCCTCCGAGGGGAGTGATGCCGTTGCGCTCACCAATGCCGAGTACGGAGGTATCGATGTGCGTAGCTCCAGCCTCCAATGCGCAAAAGGCGTTCGCAATAGCACAGCCAGAGTCATTGTGGAAATGAGTCTCAATGTCGCAGGAAACGACACCGCGCAGGGTTCGTACCAAGTCGTAGACTTGACGGGGAGACGCGCAGCCAACGGTGTCGGCAATACCAACACGGTCGACGCCAACCTTGTCAACAGCGCTGTAGATGGAAAGAAGATCCACAAGGTCTGATCGGAATGAGTCTTCAGAACTGAAGCGGATCTCCTTGCCCTTGCTCTTGACAAACTCGATGACCTCGAGCGCGGTATTCTTGATGTATGTCATGTCCTTGCCATGGCTGTGCTCGCGGAGGTACGCCGAGGTTCCGATAACGACGTCAAGGCCATCGACACCGGTCTCGACGGCGATTCGGGCGTCGTCCATGTGGCATCGTACGTGGGTAAGAATCTTGGCTTTCAACTACAAAATTATTAGCGTACGTCATCGCTACCACACGATGCCCAAAAAAACTTACTCCGAGCTTGCAAAGAGCCTCGCAGTCCTTTCTTGACTGCTCGGAGGCAGCGGGACTGGTTACTTCGATGTCTGGAGACAAGTTAGCCTTGGAAATTTGCAGGCCAGGTGCCGCGGAGCAATTTCGTACAGTCAACACCAAAGTTGTCGAGAGCTTTGGCAATCTTGATCTTGGCTTCAAGGTCGAAGTAGGCATTGGCAAACTGCTCGCCCTCTCTCAGTGTGCTCTCTGTGCAAACAAAGTCAGCTGTGTTCTGGTGTCTTGCTCAATTGTGCAAAAACTCGAAATATCGTCGCGTGCGCATTGGGTGGCGGTGAGGGTCAGGCATTCTGAACGCACCGATAATCTTGAACCGCCCGACATTTGACAGGAAGTCGCCAACAGGCTGATATGGGCTCCTGTGTGTCGGGTGAGGGTTTTGCTTGGTCTGCACACCAGTGTAGCCTTCTTTGCTGATAGGCGCACCATTGGTGCCATTGGTAGCGGGTGCTTCAGTAGGAGGACACATGTTTTGGGCAATTGAGGTAATGTTGTAGAGTGTAGGAGGATTGGTGGGCAGCGAGCACTATTTGAATGCCGGGCAGCTAATTCCCAGGTGAGTCAAGGACAAAAATCTGCTGCGCTGAGCGATGATGAAAGAGTCAAAGCCGGGATCGGGCCTGCAGCGGTGCTAGGCCGGCTTCGCTGATGATGTGGGGTTGGGCAAACCAACGGGATCCGTCTGTATTCATGCACGGGAAGGCGGAGTACAGGTACTTTTTCCCGCTCCCAGCCTATCTGATGCTCCACAAACCTGGAGAAATTTAACCAAGGTTCCCTATCCCATTTTCACATGTGAGTCAAGCAATAGGAGTCTGGCGGTATGCAATCCCCTCAGACTCACCGCTTTCCCCCCTCCTAAGTACGCAAACCCGGACGCTGGTCTGCTCGCTGGCTGCCAACCACCCGGTATACAAACATACAACGACTATCTGGGTTCTGGGCCGTTCCAGTCTTGCAAGAGTATATGCTGCAACATGTATGTATAATCGCAGGCGACGCAACGAATCACAGGCCGTTCCCAGATGATTATTACGCATACGTACTCGTCTAAGTACAGTAGTCCACATTCCTTCGCCACCAGCCACAATCGCACCCGATCTTCATTTAGGTGCTATCTGCTGTCAAGGTCGCAAATGAAGATGAACGAGCATGCATCATGCCAAGTGTGATACCGTTGGATATGGTTTTGTCCAGATGATCAAGAAGGCAAGGTTAAATACGTACTAAGTGATACCAAAGCTTAAGTATCGATGTAGCACAATACGAGTCATCCATTAGCCGCTGTTCTTTTGGTAGAACCTCAGGACACTTGTATGCCTCCTGGGTAGCCGGTGGTTCATTACTCAACCCTGTGTAAATACGGGTCACCGCCTCTTGGTCAACCGAAATAGTGCAATAAAAACCACCCCACCAAAACAGCTCAACTCACAGTTAGTCACTACAAACAGCGATAATACTGTAGAATAAAGGATGTAAGTAACTTCAGTTTATTTACTATCTATAGTAGTACCTATGTTATGTCTCTAGAGCTAGGAAGTGCAATTTCTTAGAGTTGGTGAGTGGCTGTACTCTTGTGGTAGGTAGTAGGGGCGGTTTTTATTGCGCTATTTCGGTTGACCAAGAGACTGCTTGCAAGCAAACCCCCGATTCCTTCACCGTGTGTCCCGACCTCGGCTGCAGAATTGGACCCATGGATGCACTGTGTCCCTAGCCATACATTCGGCGGTGAGAGATGACATATTCATCGAGAGAAGGCCAGGTTCAACGACTGCAATTAAAACAAACTACATGGTATCACATCCTAGCACCCGAGATCGTCTGGTGGTATCTAAAAAGGAAGCAACATGCCCCAAACGCCCCAAACGCCCCGTCCCATTGACCAAAGCACTTTCTATTTGACCAAAGAAAACAATCATATGCTTTGCTCCATCTCGGTGATGTAGAGCTTGATGTGGCTCTCCATCTTGAGATACTCGTCGTGAGCGGAATGCACCTCATTCTCAATGTTGTCTTTGAGCTCGGCCATCTTCTTTTCGGTCTGCTCAATACGGACCCTTCGCCGCTCCATCTCCCGCCCCTTCTCACCACGCTCTTCTGTCAGCTTGGCATGAGTATCTCGAAGCTCTTCCATGCGTTTACGGGCACGCTCTGCCTCTTCATCGCCCTT
Source organism: Curvularia sp. IFB-Z10 (assembly GCA_002161795.1). Classification (NCBI taxonomy): domain Eukaryota; kingdom Fungi; phylum Ascomycota; class Dothideomycetes; order Pleosporales; family Pleosporaceae; genus Curvularia; species Curvularia sp. IFB-Z10. The sequence continues at coordinate 1,335,617 of JPSZ01000005.1, forward strand.
GGTCTTAAGCTTATCTGTGCGGGCGTTGATATTACCCAGTTGCTTTTGCAAGAGCCGTTCTTGTCGTTCGACGTCGCGCACATTGTTGCTCCGGTCTGCCAGCGCATCTCGGTGTCTCGATGCCTTTGCCAACTCCTCCTCCTCTCGCGCGAGATCGGCTTGTACATCGGTAAGCAGTCGCGTACATGAAGTAACGTCGGTGGCGACAACAGTGAATGAATCAGTCGAGGTCTGAAGCGCGCGAGCACGGCGGTCCAGCATATCGATCTGTGTCTTGTCGCCGGTGAGTCGGTCGCTCAAGTCGCGCAATGAGTCTTCGAGAGCCGTTGGGCTCTGTTCAGTGTACGGCTTCAGTTTCAGCACCTCGCGCTGGGCATTCTCCTTGTTTTCGATCTTTTGTTGAAGTAGCTTCTTCAACCTGTCCTGCTCGAGTTTCGCGCGCTCGAGCTTCTCCGCCACTGCCTCTTGGCCCCTCTTCAATTCCAACAGCCGGGTCTTCAACTCGTTGTTGCGCTTCTCTTTCTCCTGCATCAGCCTTTGGGTGGCTGCACGGTTGCGCTCGAGATCGGCCAATTGCATTTCCTTGGTTTGCTTATCGTTGAATAGCTGTTCGATTCGTAGTTTGGTGCGCTCGGCTTTGTTGAAATGCTCGTCGATGATCTCGGTTTGCGACTCGCGGAAGCGGATAAAGTTGATCATGTAGGAAAATATCCTTACGAGACGACCATGCGTGGGCTTGTACAGGTCGTTGAAGGTGAAGTCATCTAATGAGCACTGCATGTGTTAGCAAGGTCCCGAGTGAGCACCTTCGGACGGCACTCACCTCGTGCAGTAGTTTCCTCAGAATAACAAAGAAGCCCATCAAATCTCTGGTATCGCTAGGGTAGAGCCTCTCTGCATCCCCTCCGCACATGTCTTCGGCAGCGGCGCGCATCGCTGGCGCAACAACCTCGCGGGTCGTGTTCATGAGTAGTTCGGCCAACCATTCGAAAACCTTTTGGATGATCTGGGGGTTCGGTTTCTGTAGGTCTGAGACGGTGAACTGGATGCCGATGTCTGTTATACAGCCGGCAATTTCATTGTCGGGCTACGTCGGTTAGTGTGCGTTTTTTCTTCAAGTCCGACAACATGCGTGGACCTACCAAGGTCATGAAGGCGTCATGCTCGTTCACTGGGGGTGCGCGCTGATTGTGCGAAGTGGTGCGCGCCATGCTCATGCGCCCGTTGTAAGACATGCTGCTATTCTGAGTGAGTGCAGTGAGTACTGATAACCTGGTCGTATATTACAGTATTTTGCTTATCGGGAGTGCGGGGTCGTGGTGGTGGATTGTGGTTGAGTGGTGTTTGTTTACACGGTGGAGCGCTGTGTTGGCAAGGCACGAAGGACCCTGTCTTTTCCTAATCGGGTAACGCGGAACAGCACACGAATCCACAGGGATAGCTCATCCGCTGTCAGACGTTGACGACGGGCGACTTGCTTTTCCGTTGCCTGTGCTTTTTGCATGTATTTGCAAGCTATCGATGTGCAGCAGGAGTGCTCGTTATGCTCGCACAACATCCCAACGACGTCACGTGCGTTCTCCCACCATGCCCTCGCTGGGTAACCTAGCGTCGTCTCAACTGATTCGCGCGGCCTTTGTCCTGCCCGCGCGAACTCTACCGTTTCAATTGTGAGTAGAGGGACTGTTGCATCAGCAACAAACTCTTCAAATTCTACGTTCCTCCTTATCACTGTTAACATGCCTTGTGAACCATGACCCTTGTTGGACTGATAAAGCGTCCTCTGATGTTGCAAAGAAACTCCGATCACAACGCACTTCCTACCGCAATACCTCCGCCCATCGCTCGCTTAGAAAGAAGTCTGTGTCGCTGCATACCGCGCTCTCAGCTGTACGTTAGCTGTCTGGAGGATTGCGTTTGGATATGCAGCATGTCAGAGGCAGTAGAAGCAGCGAAGACAGAGTTTAATGGGAGCATTGCTCTGCGTGCACCCAAAGACGCCGAGAATTTTGAATTCATCGGAGTCATTTCTCAAAATTCTTGAGAGGCGTCGTTGTGACTTGGCGCTAGGGGTGGCATGCTTCCCCGATGCAAGGCAGTATTGGTTTGCTGTTGTGGCAGCTGTTATACGTCAGGCTTGAGCAGCCGCAAAGCATACTTGCACGACTACGGGATACTGAACAAGGAACTCGGCTAGGCAAAGGCCGCGCCGGGTCTGTCAAAGCAAGTAAGAAGCAGGCGGAAGGAGAATTCGCTTGGTTTTGGGGATCCGTTGCGTTCCACGCGTTCGCCGGGGTGTATGCCGGAGAGACTTGCCACCCTTGTGTATACGAGGGGTTGAATGTACAGCGCAGTGAATCGACGCGAGCAGCGGCAGAGTCGAATCTGAATGATGATGTGGTTCGTCATCTAGCCCTTCGGCTCACTTGTAGGAAACAGAGGGTAAGTTTAGACTTGTCTCTAGGGCGCCAAACTTACACAGAGAGAGATTGGATCTGAACAAGAACTAATTAATAGTATTGTACGAACACCCCTCCCAGGCGTGGCGGAGCCTACACCTAGCGACCGAAGCAAAAATTGACGTAGGTGTGACAGCTGGTGTTCCCTTCCATGGCTCCCCGTACTCGGCATTGGCAATGAGTCAACTGCGGGCCGCCGAGAAAGCGGAAGACGGGATTGCACATTTAACGTGCTCTAGCAGGCTGCAGGTGGCGCACAGGTCAGGCAATACAGCATTGTGCATTTGAAACGTCAGCATGCCATGCCTTGGACGTTTCACCCCATTCAAAGGCAGGTCTTTGGGCACAAAAAAAGAAAAAAAAAGAAAAAAAAGAAGTACCCACGACATGTGCAGCCGTTGGCCCCCCGATCAGCGGCGGTTGTCATGCTTGCACTTGGGCCGCGGACAAGGAACCCCTTTCCAACCGCGGATAAGAAACGTGCATGGTTGAGAGACGGGTACCTGAGCGCAAGAAAGGCACGACGTTTCTGGCGATGGACTTGCAGGCGGGCATGCTGCAGGGAGGACTGGAGATTGGTGGTGCCATTGCAGGGGAGATAGGGATCATGACGATGTCCCCGGCAAGCCACGCCCATGATTGCCCTGCAAGCCCGACGTGTCGCAGCGTATTCTGGATGCCTGCCCGTATGTACTAGCAGCAACAATGCAGCGTACCGCCATTTGGACGTGGGCCAGGTGTGGAAACGGCGGCGGCGCCCTGTTCCTTTTTGACGTGGGCGGGGGTTCTTTTTTGTGCCGTGGGTGGAAAGGAGACCAGTGACAAGCGAGCGATAAGCTGAGGTGAGCAGTGGGCGAGAGATTGAAGTCGACGGGCGGTAGGAGTATGTAGATGGAGGATGGGAGCAGCCCTGTTCACGGGGCGTCGGGTGGGAGTGCTGGGGGGTTGGGTGGCGTGGGTGTGAGGCAGCCCCTTGCCACGGTTGGTTGGCCACGGCGAGGGCGAGATCGACGGGACAATCTAGGACGATGCTTCTGGCGTTCCAGTGCCGTCGTCGAGCTGGCGAGCTGGCGAGCTGGCCGTCACACGCCTGCGCTGTCGTGGCCGTTAGTTGGGCCAGCATGACAGGCAGCCGGGCGGGCGGTGCAATGTTAAAAGCAGCTTCAGCTGCAGTCGCATGCCCGTGTCGCCGCCCTCTGCGCACTGACAAGGGACCGCGGGAACCCCCCGACCAGAGCAAGACGGATCCAGTCCAGGACGGTAGAGCGCAGTGCAGTCAGTATATTTTTGGCCCTGTCCTCGTGGTGGGGATCTTCATCAGCGAGGGTCGAGCCCTTCCAACCAAGAGTCGAGCCCTGTCGGCTGCACAGGCAGGCGAATCCTCCCTTACATCACCGCACACAGGCGCCTCTTCTCCCTCTCCTCCTCCGCCTACTTGCTCCCACTCCATTCGCCCTCGCCGCTCTCTTACTACCTACTTACTATACCCTCGCCCGTTTCGCCCGTTTCGCCCGCCCGCCAAAGTGCTACCCGCCCACCGCCGCCCACGCAACATGCAGCCCAACCGCCCGTGCAGCGACTCCAATTCCACATAGCACCCGCCTCGTCGCTATCCTCTCCGAATCGCCCTGTCGCGTCCACGTCGTCCGCCGCCGCCGCGTGACGACACACACACCCCCTCCCCTCGAGCCCATCTGTAGAGCCCGTCGCCGTCGCTCTGGCGCCCGCGAAGCCCCATGTGGCTGTTTGGGCGGAGGCGTAGGAAAGCCGCTAAGTTCAAAGACGGCCCATCTGCTGCGGCTGCAGACAGGCCGTTGCCTGTCGCCGACGGCCACCACGCCAACACGACTCAGAGCAACAATGGCCCGCGACGAGGCCCTAGCCAACGCCTGCGCCGCAGAAGGGGCAGTTCGCGCTCCACTACTGCTTCGATGCGCGACGTTGACAAGACCCTGCCCCATCTTTTGTTTCCCAAAGACGCATGGCCCCAGTCAAGTGCCGAAGACATCACCGCCCTGCCTGTCCAGCATCGCCTCCAACACAGTCCGCACCTGCGGCCCATAAACCAGGAGCACGGCGGCATCCCCTACAACTTCCACTCGCAATCTCACCCTAGCCCGCCGCCCTCAGCAAAGGATCGCGGCAAACTCCAGCGACCCCAGTCGATGCGCAGGGATCCTGTTACAGACTCTTCTCTTACCCGCCGCAAGTCGAGCAAACGGCGCAAAGAGCATGACCACGTTCGTGAAGAGGAGATTCGTGCCATGTCTCTTGCAATGCCTCAGAAACGACCGGCCGGCAGCTCTGGGAGCATGCTCCGCAGAGACAGCAAGAAGGTCAAGGGCGCCATGAACCACCGCTTCGAGCGCCCCACCTCCAACGTTTCGCTGCCCTTCGCCGACTCCATCCACTCTTCTATGTCCGGCGGCTCAGACAACCGCGCATTCCGAGTGAGTACACTCGACATGTTCGCACCGCGGCCGACCATTCGTATGTCCTTCGGCTCACACCATCACGCTGGTGACCGCACGTCGCCAAACACACGCAGCGAAAAGTCGGCGCGCCGCGAACGACAAGCCATCAGCAGCGAAGACGAAAAGGCGAACCGCAGGACCAGCCGAATTGACGATCTTGCCGACGACCTCGACGCCGGAGCACTCCGTGACATCCTCGACCGGGACAAGAGGCGGAGAGAGAAGAAGGCCAAAGCCGACCAAGAGCGTCTACGCCGGAGGCTAGAACGGCGTGCCGAGAAGCAAAACGCTGCTGAAGTCCGTGGCACACCGGCAACTCCCCGCAATGATGAGACAGGCACAGTCGGCCTGGGTATCGAGCGAGAGGCACCCGTGCCCATGGAGGATGTCCGCCCATCGACGCCAGTCCAACTACAGCCATTGGAGATGCCCGTTACCCCTCCCTCACGGGTCAACAACCAGTTGCCCACCCCACTTGAAAGCCCTGTTGAAGAGCCCGTGGTATCTGATGCTCGGGCTGTTCGCTATTCGCGAGGCAGCGCTTCCACACAAGTACACACGCGCGTAGTATCGGATGCTTCTGTACTCCCAGAGCTGCTATCCGAAAAATTTCCTCCTGACACTCCCATTGAGTTTGTACATTTCCAAGACCCCGCAAGGAGCGGGTCGTTGCACCCTGTCGATACCGTTGACACTTCGGCAACCTCGAAAAATGGCTCTTCCATGCGTAGGCTGAGTACAGAGGGCAGGCGCCTGGGCGTGTTTGCTTCCATCTTCCGAAGAGGAAAGCGCAACTCGCAAGACCAAGCACGACGTCCGCCTTCTGAAGCCTCGTTTTCCAACACGTCACGGGAATCCATGTCTCGCCAGGCCATTCCCATCCATCTTGTCGGGACTGCGCCTGTTTCTTCACAGCCAATGCAGATTAAAAGACCCTCAAGTGTACCTCGACGAACCCGGTCAAAGTTCAGGGAAGATCTCCCCGAATTTCCCATCTCTCCTCCCGACTCGCGTGTGCAATCACCAGAAAAACCTGCAGACAGTGCCATTGCTGCTCGCAGAAGAAGTCAGCATCTGTTGGATGTTCGTGTGACACCGCCGCTTGGACGCCGATCCGATTCTCCCGTGAGCCCCACTGTGCCCATCAATACTATGTCACAATCACTTGCATCAGTCGACTCTGAAGCATCGTGGCTTTCCGGAAGACCACCCAAGCGTGCCTCCAACCGATCTCACATGCGCTCCAGCCTCACGTCTCCGGCTGTACTGCGTAACGAAGAATTCAATCCTTCTTACGAGGAGCTGGGAATGGCCGATGATGAGTACTTCAAGAATCTCACGACCATGCCAGGCCAAGGAGGCCGCTCTCCCTACGGAAGCGACGATCGGGGCCGAAGACCTAGCAGTACATTGATGGCGCTCGACACTGCGGTGGAATCCGATGAGGAGGCGGAGCCAGCTGGTGCTCCTGAGCCAGTCGCAGAAGGAGAGCAGCGCGTCCAGAGCGGCATCGCCCGGCAACCCACCATAGTCTACCGTCGACCCCGCATCAAGTCGACTGAAGGCCTCCTTAGTGTCTTCACTGATGATACTGGGGATAGGTCCTCCAAGGCGGCCGAACTAGTGACCGAGTCACCCAGTCAAGAGTCGCCCAGTCAAGAGTCACCAACGTCGCCTACTTCCGACTCGGAGCCGATCATGCTACAACGCGCTAAAAGCATTGATCTCGGAAAGGGTCACGTCAGGCACCTGAGCGCTGGTTCGGCGAGGCTGCTAGACATCCACAAACGGTCGAGTGTACCGTTGGACGGCAGTTCCTACAGAACAATGTCTGAGTAAGAGCAAAACAACCGTTTCGCAAGAGCTTTCTTTGATTTCTCAACACGCATGCATGCCACGCCACGCCCTTCATTTTGTTCTTTTCCTTTGTTAACACACACACACACACACACACACACACACACACACACACACACACAACTCACCAAGTCACTCGTTTATATTTCCTTGACTGTCTCTTAACTTTTGTCCCTTTTTGGCTTGGCTGCATGCGGTTGATAAATCAAGAAAGCTCTCGAACGGATGAGCGCTCTGGCTCGGTTTCCCCTGTGTGGATCTGGACTGCTGGTTGCAGATTGCATAGCGTGGCGTTTGTATTTTCGGTTCAGGATTTTCTTTTGGCGTGTGATGATAGCACAAGCAGCTGCGGTCGGCTTCTGTGATACCCTCCTTTTTGGACCGCCATGTTGGTTTGTAATTAATAGTTTTGTAACATGGGCGGCACTTGGACTTTGGCATTATGGCCTAGTCTTTTTTTCCTAGGGCCGCCAGCTTTTTGTATTTTAGGCATATAGGACCAAGGAGAAGGTCATGTAAGCAGACAGGATAGATCTGGCGCCATGACGACGCTGTTTGGAGAAGATTGTAATTTTACGACGAGCCGTACTGACGGCTCTTGCACATCAACTGCCTAGTCCATTTGCCTCTGTGATGGGAATGAAGATGGCTTGACGTCGTGGTTGCTGGTGCGTCTTCCCGCCGAACCGGGCAAGAGGACCCTGGCGGGGCAAATCGGGCGGTCGGCAAAGCACGTCATCCATCACCGTAGCCCCTCCAGCCGCCGTGCGTGTACAGTAATCCGCCTTTGTTATCGTTGCCTCGACGCTATCTATCACTAGGAAACTCCGAGAAGCACTACTTCACCTGCCATCACAAATACACTCACCTACTTTGCATTGTAAGCAGTCCCCCGTCGCCCTCCTCGGACGCCGCACTGCCATTCTTGCATCAGCGCAGGGACTCGCAGAGCTTTGCCGAAAAAAATAGTCGCGCATCAAGCGCTGCAATCGGCAACGGCGGCCAGTTCGTTCCATCGTCCCCAGCATTTGAAATCACCTTTCCCTTCTCGTCTCTCTACTCGTCTGCATATATTATGTTCGCGCCGTCGTCGTTCAGAGTCGCCAGAACACTGCTTACATCTGCGCGCTTGCAAACAGCTTCCATCAACCCCACCTCGACCGCAAACCTCTACCGTCCACTCTTCACCCCGCGCTTCTTCGCAAACACCGCCAGAATGAGTGACGAAACCAAGAAAGGTGTCCACAACCTCAGCAAGTAAGTGTTGTGCCCATGGCGTGCCGGCCCACGCAGCCAACGTCATATGTAATAGCCGCGGCTGACGCGATCCGCATTGTAGCAAGGGCGAGTTCGAGGCTGCCAAGAACGAAAAGGACACCCTCATGGTTCTCGACTGCTTCGCCACATGGTGCGGCCCTTGTAAAGTGATTGCTCCCCAGGTCGTCAAGTAAGTCTTTGCCATAGCCCGTGAGCGAAAGACCGCGCAGCTAAGACCGGACTGCCCTAGGCTTTCTGACAAGTACCCCAACGCACGCTTCTTCAAGCTTGACGTCGACGAGGTTGCCGATGTTGCTGCAGACCTGGGCATTCGCGCTATGCCTACCTTCCTCCTATTCAAGAACGGTGACAAGGTTGGCGAGGTTGTTGGTGCCAACCCCAAGGCTCTCGAAGCCGCTATTGAGACCAACTACCAGTAGGAGGCGTCCGCCCCCAACCCATTTGGACCTTTCCCACAGAGTACAGACAATACAGTCTGGTTGGCTAGGTCTTTACATTGCATGGATATGCGCTGCCTTGTGCGAAAAGGGTTAAACAATGGTCTGGAACAGGGAATGCGGAATTATGGTAACATGTTTTGAATGTCACAATATACAGATTCCATACCCTAGATCTTTGAGTGCACTTCCGTCTTGGATATCCTATTTAGTCGCCAAAATTGGTTCACAGAAGTAGTTTTCACTGACTGGCCCAGATCCGTTTTGTTTATCCGCCGGAGAAATATGTCGAAACGTTCTCATAATACAATGCACCGTGGATGCCATGAATGTTATTTGCACGCAAATAGCCAATAGGGAAAGCAAGCAGCACAGAGGAGGCACGTGGCTTATGAATCTGATTAGTTTTCCTCTCTGTTGCACATCGGGTTGCTAGCGAACCAAACTATGTTATGATAACAGGATATGTTTGGCTACTGGTGTTGACTGCAACATCTTACTCAAGCTCTTTCACCCAGTCAAGTACCGCTTCGGCACCAATTTCCCACTCGATATGGTTCTGCAGATGGTGTGCCACTCCTCTCACAATCTCAAACTTCACACCGTTGGATTCTTCACTCTTGTCGTCTCCAACATGGCCACCGTGCTCGGATACACCGTCCAGCTTCCTCAATCTCAGCGACTCAAGGAATGCGGCACGATATCGTTTTGCGGCATCTAGCAAGAGAGGCGGTGTGCAAAGGACGTCAAACTCGGCGGCAAGAACGAAAAGCCTCGGTGCAATGCTGGCCTTGTTATCTACGTCTTGCATTGCTTGTCGTGGTTTCCAGCCTGTGATGGATTGAATGACATCCGGGCCTGTGATGATTGGAGAGAGAGCTTGCGCGGGCCAGAGCATGGATTCGTATGGGCTGAGGAGACGCTCTAAGGCCTTGACAACCGTTGTCGGCGTCGATGGCGTGAAGAATGGATCGTGAACCTGCTTGGTCGTAGCAAGGAGATATCTAGGATGAAAGCAACGGTAGAAAAAGTTTAAAGGAGCCGAACGGGCCCAGAAGCTATAGCATGACCATCTGTCTTTCACGTCAGCAAACGTTCCAATCCATGAAATACACGGCGTAGAGGAGAAAAGAAAGAACGAGAGTGAAAAGGAGATGACATACGATCCGAATCCCGGTACAGCAGCAAACATGCAGAATCCCTGCACCTTGAGCAGTCCTTTACCCAACGCCCACTGGCTCAATGCACCGCCCGCAGAATGCGCAATCAACACAACTCGTACCTTTTCCTCCGACCTCGTCCTCTCCCCCTCCCGCCGCTCCACCTCTTCAACCCCAGCAACAAGATCCTCGGCAATCTTATCACGAGTAGTGAAATACATGCTCCAGAAGCCCGGGTACCAGCTCCCGCCGTGCCCACGATAACTAACTGCATAGCAAGGGTAGCCGCGCGAGCTGAAAAAGAGCATATAGTTGATCCAGACCGCGGCGCACCCGAAGCCGCCATGGGCGAAGAAGAGCGCTGGCTTGCTAGACGGAGAGGCGGGTATGGCAGACAAGAGTTCCAGGGGACCCGAGGGCGTGCTCACGTACGAGCGCGTTATACCTTTGGGCAGAGGTGTGGGAGCGGGTGGGTTGGGTGATGGGGCACGCCATTGAAGAAGGAAGGGTCCGAATGCCATGTTAGAGACCTTGTCGTATGTGCACCTAGGTAGAAATAGCAGCGGAAAGTACGGTAGATTGTCGAGAGTACATGGTCGACGACGCCCTTTAATGGTGGTGTTTTGGTATTAGTGAATGCATTTTTTGCGGGTTTGCAATGGGGGCATCGCGGAGCGGGGCTGGGGGGCTTGGTTGTTCAGCCGCACGTCGTATTGCAGGTCTGGGCGAGCTGACGGGGGGGAAATGTGTGGCGTTGGGAATGTAACCGGTGGGTGAGGGTAGCAGTGGCTGCAGAATGTGTTGCACTATAGAGTTGTTAGTCATAGTATTGGTGATTCATCAATCCTGGTACTACGGGTATTTGCGAGTTGATGGGGCGAGATGGGTGTGTTACAACGATTAAAGAAAGAGGGAGGAGCGCTGGCTGACGCAGCAGGCGGGGGTGTGCCTGCGCTACAACGTAGGGCTGCGAGCTGTCTTCTTTGGTGTGTGTGGTTTTATACAAGCGGATACATCAATTATCGTTATTCTAGCATTTCTATTTTTATCTTTTTGATACCACCCGTGTGCTTAGTAAAGGCGTATATCTAAACTCATACAACTAGAACGTATTCATGCCCACCTCGTGCTCGCATGATCCTTGCAACAGCCTTCTCTATTGAACAGATGACTGAACGCTAGAAACTTTGTAAAGGTATTTTGAGGAGACCATCACACAGCGTGTATGGTGGAAATGTCCAACTCCCTAACGCCCAACGCCTAGAATCTTCTCATCCCGCTCTCGCCTAACAAGCAAGCTATCGGGCGTAGATAGCGGCTAGCCTGGCACAAGGTAACAAGTCACAGCTGTATGTAGTCTTCATCTACGCCCAGGCTGTTGCTGACACCTGAAAGGATTCAGCCTACCCACAGCACGCTTGACCCTATTACGCTTTGAGTCCTTGCGCTGTATTTCCGAAATCTTGTGTAGACCTCCTAGAGTCGGCTGGTACGTGTCGATACCGATAGATTGAACACGTCTAGGGGAATGTCGAACTGGTGTCTCAGGAGCTCGCGATGGCGCGTCTCGGGGTGGAAGAGGATCGGAATGAGAGCGTTCATTGGTCCTTTCAAGTCTGGAAAGACGACGTGATTTGTGACCAGACTTTTTTGAACGACGCCTAGGAGTTTCTGTTTCTGGATCGACAACTTGGGAGTTGGTAGGACGACTATCGTGTTGTTGAAGGCAATCCATTTGCAGATACGAGTCTGGCTCAATCACTGGCAGACCCTGATCCGAGTTGTACTCCACTGGGGGCGGTGGTAGTGGTCGGAGAAAGTCTTCTGTTGTTGGCTGGCGGAAGGACACCCTATAAGAACTATATGCGATATGTGCTGAGCTCATGCCTTCGTCCTGATCATGTACTGGGTATGGAGGCGACTGGAGTGACTGTCTTCTACTGCCTCTTAATGCCCCCGAACGAATAAAGTCATTGTGGTCGGGCATGTTGAGGTGGCTTTGGTTGATAGCGCGTATATCTTCAGTGAAAGGCCTATACGAATAGGAAAGCGGCTGGGGTTGAGTGAACATCGTTGGAATTTGGGCTTCAAAGAAGAGTCCAGACTTAATAACAAATCAAGGAGAGAACACGTTGAAAAGTAAACAGGTGAAAAGATAAGGGTGATATAAACGACGAGATTGATAGTGACTATATAGCTCGTAGGCCAGATAGGTATACAGACTGAGTGGAGTGATCGCTTCGCACTGCTCGGTTGAACTATGGTGGTAAAAAAGAAATTAGTTGCTAAGTTTATAGTAAGTGATTCCATGCGACACGGGCGACTAGTCATAGGTGAAAGGGAAGCCCTCTAGCGCAAGGATGAAATCGACCTAGACTTAAGCATGAGAACCAAGTGAATTGCGCTGCAGCGATAGAATCACAATGAAGATGACAACAAAGACAACAGGCAGTGGTTATAAGTAATGATTTGCACACTGGCGCAGGAAAGCATTGTGCGGGCTACTTGCCAGCGAAGATTTACGCAGTGAATCTTCTAGTGGGACAAAGAAATCAGGCGTTGTGAACATCGTGGCGGGCGCGTTTCATACCAGCACATTCACATATATTTATACGATTGTGAATGTCTGTCCATGAATGCGGAGACAGCTAGACCTCGAGCTTCTGCAGAGAAACGACATCAACACCGATAAGCTCAAGCGTGAGACCAGCAGAACCGGAATGAAGTTGCAATAAGCATCAGATCTTTTGTATCTACAAAGCGTCATTCAGAGTCTCCAATAGCTTCTCAAAACAACGGTTTCAGCTCCAAATCCTCCTCAGCCCATGTATTCCTAAAGCAACGTTTGGGGTCTGTAAATGTTTAAACGTTGTGCATCCGGCTAAAACCGAGGTTGTCCCTCCATGAGCCAGTGAATGGACTGCGCTGATAGCTGATTTCGGGTTGGCGTCCTAACATAGCGTCGATGCAGTAAGTGTGAATCGGCACAGGACGTAGTAGAGCGCTGCGCAATTCAGCGGGGTGCACTCGGCACTCCCAGGGTCAGACGCACCCTTCTTTTTCACAGAATTCACTCCTGCTCATTCAGCTGTACTCTTAAGACATGCTCGGGGGTTTGTTAGATCGCCCAAGCCATCGTCTGCATCATTCTGGCCTTGGATATTACACCTGTCAATATGAGCATCATTTCCTCGTTCGATAGCTTTGCGGCGAAACAAGTCGTGTGTGCCTTCTAAGCAGAGATAACATGAGAGGGATTCCCTGGCGATCTTGGGTCTCTTAGGCGGGGGCTTGGATTCTCCACCCCAAGATAGCTACCGTGCTTGATCAGGAAGGTGTTGGTTTTGGCTAGGTCAAGACATGCTTGGGATCAGAATGTTATACAGCGCGATACACTAAACTGCTAGGTATCAGGTGGCAAGACAAACTGCGCCATCGTATCTGACCCGCCCGTAATTGGGCCTTTTGCGCTTGGCCTAGCACGGCAATGTTTGCCAAGAGCCAACACCAGACGTCCAAGAACTCTCTAGTTTTTAGTATCACTCGGCACCAATCATACGACCAATATCACGTAAGTTTGAGGTTGCGGAATTGGTACTGAGAATTTGGTGTGCTTTCTTTGTTAATGCCTATCTCTGGGCAGCTAAGATCCCCGATCATTCCTCTGGTGCCCAGAATGGCCTCAACGGCTGTACTGTCAACCACTTTGCTGAATGAGGCAGCTCACAAGCTCAAGGGTTATGTTACCAATACTTAAATAACTATCACATTCCCCTGCAAGGTGTCCAGGTTTGTCTCTCAACGCTGCCCACAATGTCCTCCGGTGCCAATCTCGAGATCGTGGATGCCGCTCTGGCAAATACCCCTGCCCTTGAGAATAGTGTAAGAGGAGATGCAAGCTTAGAGAAACACGATGGCTTTGTAAACACCTCTGAAAACCTTCGCGGCCCGAATGGCGAAGAATACCCGACCGATGAAGAATGGGCAACCCTTCGCCGCGTGTATGGAAAGGTCAACTGGATGAGTATGTGCACTCTTGAGAGACGTCTTTGTATAACACAAACTGATTTCTAATACTACTTACAGTTTACATCATCGGCATTGTCGAGATGTGTGAGCGTTTTGCTTATTATGGAACAACCGCGGTATTTGTAAATTTCATCCAGCAGGATCTGCCTACTACTGGTCCATTTCCAGAAGCTGGCGCGGCTGGCGATGGCCAACCGGGCGCGCTGGGAATGGGTCAACGTGCAAGTACTGGTCTAACTCAATTCAACGCCTTCTTTTCGTACATCATGCCTTTGGTTGGTAAGTATCCCTATTCAACACTCTCCGGATCCATTCTGATCACGGCTTTTAGGTGGCTGGGTTGCAGACGAGTACTGGGGCAAGTTCAAGACGATATATTTTGCCATCTTCGTTGCTACGCTAGGACATATCCTAATCATCATCGCTGCCATACCTCAAGTCATGGGACCAAATCCGAACGGAGCTCTTGCGTCATTTATCATCGGCCTGGTTCTATTCGGTACTGGTGTCGGATTCTTCAAGTGTTGTATTTCGCCACTCATTGCGGAGCAATATGAGGCCAGCCACCCGAGGGCATTCATCCGCACTGAGCCGAGTGGAGAACGAGTCATCGTCGACCCTGGCATCACCTACTCCCGGGTTTACATGCGTTACTACCTTTTGATTAATGTAGGAGCACTGGTTGGCCAAGTATCTATGGGTGAGTTGCTTCGAATGAAGGTAGCATAGCTGCTGACCTCGTTCTCAGTGTACGCCGAGAAGTACGTCGGATTCTGGCTTTCGTTCACACTGCCGACTATCCTTTTTGTTTTTTGCCCACTCTTGATGGTCATGTTCAGCAAGCACTATATCAAGAAGCCCCCGCAGGGCGATGTGCTTGTGAAGTCCTTGAGGGTGTATGGGTTGGTCTTGAAGGGCCGCTTCTCTATCAACCCTGTGCGCACGTGGAGAAACTTATCCGACCCAAAGATCTGGGACAGTGCGAAGCCAAGCAAGATTGCCAATAGACCACCGTGGATGACTTTTGACGATGCGTGGGTTGAGGAGGTCCGACGCGGTATCAAGGCTTGTCAAGTGTTCTTTTGGCTACCAATCTTTTGGCTGCCTTATGGTCAAATGTTCGTCCCAATCCCCATTGAAACATACGAGACGTACGCTGATTTAGGCCTTCACAATTCAGGACAAACAACCTGGTCTCCCAAGCATCGACCATGAAGCTCAATGGCGTACCAAACGACATCATCCACAACCTGAACCCCTTTACGCTTCTAATCTGCATTCCCATTTTTGATAAGGTTATTTACCCCAGATTGGCTCACTGGGGCATCAAGTTTTCGCCCTTGAAGAAAATCCAAGCTGGATTTATCTGCGCGATGCTTTCGATGGTAGTAGCTGCAGTGATTCAACACTTCATCTATCAAAAGTCGCCTTGTGGTAGCTACCCTAGCAGCTGCGACCAGCCTCCGGACCTTTCGGTATGGGTCCAAGTCCCAGCATACATTCTCATCGCCTTCTCTGAAATTTTCGCGTCCATCACTGGATTGGAATACGCCTACACCAAAGCACCCAAGAACATGCGGTCCCTTGTGACTGGCATGTTCTGGTTCACACACGCGTTTTCTTCTGCCATTGCTCAAGCCTTCGTTCCTTTGGCGGACGATCCACTTCTGGTATGGTTGTACACGACTATTGCTATCATCACTTTCCTTGGTTATGTTGGATTCGCGTGGACATTTAGGTCGCTCGATAAAGAAGACGAAAGCCTCGATAAGCTCCCAGAAGGCGAATTCCAATCCAACGCCGAATACGCGGCAGAAAAGGTTCAGAATGCCGAGAGAGCTTAGCCATTAGTTCTTGACCTCTGACAATGAGCTTGTGGCGGCTGACCTGGTATCGGTCGTTGGTCGCTGATACCTTTAATGGTTCAATTCTTCCACGTTTCACCGGTCGGATCACATTCTCCTTTTCCCATATATTTCATAGTCCCTATAATTGCCGGTGTTGCCGATCACAATAATGACGTTGAAAACGCTCTCCATGTTCACCAATCCCTTCCCTACCTTTTTGCGAACGTAGCCGTTTATGTGCCTAGGTGTTTCTGCTTATCATGCCAACGGGAGTATGCAGCTTGGAACATCCTATCCAATATCTAATCCACGTGCTCCGGAAATAATTTATGCCCGCAGCTAGCTCCAAAACGGACATTTTTCGTAGTTGGTACTGCCCCACCATCAGCACCTCCCGTCTTCCTGATAGCACCCACTTTTGTTATCTCTGGTCTTCATCGCAGCAGCATATGCTTGTGCACCAAATAATGTTGTGACGCGAGTAAGGTCCCCTTCGTCTGCTGCGAACTAGTCTGAACGATACTAATTTTGCTTAAGTCTGTGCAGAACGTGTCACCGAAGAGTCCTCGAATAGAGACACATTGCAGGCATAGCTCGTGCGCCTTGCTACGGTCTTTGCCGCTACTGGGCTGTTTCTGTATTCCGATATCCCATCTCACTCTATAAGCTTCTTGTTCTACGTGTTTTTCTACACTTGCTTCGTCCCCTGCGAAATTCCAAATCATCCCCAAAACGCCAAACACGCCCGAAAGCTTGCGAGTGTGTATGTGTGTTGTAGGGGTCCGTTTGCTGCAATTCTTCGACATCGAAAGACAAGCTTTTAGAGATAGCGAGTGAGTCGAAATCAATTTCTACTTGCTTGCAAGACTTGTGTTGATATAGGTGTTTCAGTTAGCTGGAAGTCTACGCCCCAGTCTTAAGCAATCACCTTGCCCAATCGATTC
The DNA here is from genome assembly GCA_002161795.1 of Curvularia sp. IFB-Z10. Lineage (NCBI taxonomy): Eukaryota > Fungi > Ascomycota > Dothideomycetes > Pleosporales > Pleosporaceae > Curvularia > Curvularia sp. IFB-Z10. Next base: position 1,352,102 of record JPSZ01000005.1, read on the forward strand.
AAGTGTTTACCGCAATACCGATACCTTCACAACATTAGCAGAAAGATAATCCAAGGTCAATTGAACTAAAGGAACTACTAGGGACGATTAGCCGGCATGGAATATATGAAAAAAGATGCGTTTGAGAGGTGGGAAGCTGATAGAGATTGCACCGTCACAGTCAAAGAGGGTGAAGTGTTTCTGAGAAATAAGGAAGGTCCTGAACCCCTATGCGGTTTCGGCCCAGGCGAAGAGATTACTTTGAAGCAGGGCGATAAGTTAATATCCAATCAGCGCTATACTATTGCCAGGCCGGTGGCCTAACAGAGCCTTGGCTCAATCATTCCCGAGTATGTGGGCCTGCTTATCGCTATCGTAGCTCGATAGCGATTCGGCTCTAGTCAACTCTAAGATGATATACTTTTGTCCTGAATCTTATTGTGCGTCCAGTATCGCATTAGTCTATATTGTTTAAAAGCTAGTACTAACAGTACTAAAGAACTGCATTGTTTTGGAGCTTCTTTCTTGGGCACTATGCACTTTATGCTGGCAACAGGAAGTGAGAGTGTATTGAGCTCTGCAACCTTCAGCTTTGAAACATCCGATTTTGCGAATTGAACATTAAGAAATTCTGAGTCCTAGCGGTCCTGCGATTGCTACTTCCAGGTTTGGCTGCGCTTAATGCTGTCTATGAGGCCCTTCAATGACGCTTCTTCTATGCAACGTGGTGATATTTCATGATAATAAACTACGGCATCCTCTATCAGATACTTCGCGTATGTTAGAAGTTGACAAGCCGAGAACCCCACCTAAAAGTATTCTAGAACACAATCGCTTGTCTCAATGCGATCTGACTGACCACAATACTGGAAGTGCGTGGACAAGCCCTTTAAAGTTTGAGCGTGATGGTTCTATGCTAGCTTATGGGATGTGTAACATGGCTTCATAGGAGCAGGGGTTTTAACACTAGTAAATTTTTCAGATCCTGTAGGCATGTGAGGCCCTTGATTAGGTCTGAAAACTAACGTGGAAATTGCGTGCTTGGTCGATATGATCTCATTAACCTCGTATGTGTCTGGTTGTCCAGATCGCAGACAGAATCGCTTCTCCCAAGGCTTTCTTCGTCATTTGGACGCTTTAAATTGCCAACGCCATTGCCGCACTTATTAGTTGGTCCTTCGCAGGCTAGCTGAGGATCCAAGAGCTGTGTTGCTCAACCAAGCTGATCCTCTCTGGTTTCGTTGACGGAAGTATGGCCTCGCTCAATGTAACGTTTTACGGCTAGATCCGGATATAACACGAACATCAACAGATTCTTGTATTCATCGGGTTGGGTAAAGAACTTCTTAATTGTTGGATATTGACTGAACTTCTAGGCCAATTCAATGTCTCCAAATGCTTGGTCGAGAGATACGATACCCTCCTCTAGCTCTGATAACACTTCTTTCTGTTTGAAATCATTCCACCAGCGATCATAACTGCTTGTTGGTTTGAACTCGTCAAGGTGATGCTCTCTCGGGAAAATGTGGGCTCGGTTCCAAGCCTAGCGTCATCATCAGGGTCCAAGCGCAATCCGTGAGCTGCATAAAACCCATAATTCAGATCCACTATGCCGTCTTTCACCACAACTTTTTGATAGGACCCATTTTTAAACGTGGCGTAACTGTCATGGAGCGGAGCCTTGTTGCTGCCTCCGATGGCGGCTCGGAGACGTTACGGAGATCGATTTTATCTCGGAGACTGACTATTGAAAATACATGACTCCGTGCTTTTTAACTCTGCTTGAGGCACGTTCATTCTTTTTTACCCCAAAGCTCTTCAAATCTCTTTTTTGTTGTGCCGTAATGGCATTCTTTCTGCAACGCCGAGACATACAGCGCCATGTGAGGCAGGAACTCGAACGGGTGACTGAATTACCACTCGCCTTTCCCACTGTAACCGCACATCCTCATTCAAGGACAGAAGAAGCACAGGAGTTGGGGGGTTTCGACACACCCGATGGGCTAAATAAGGGTGAGCCGTTTACACGGATACCAGGCATCACCTTGATGCAGGATCGTAACGGCAAAATGTACTATCAGGTTGACTGGGCCAGTCCTAATGACCCGTTCAACCCGAAGAAATGGTCTACAATTCACCGTGTCGGCGCTACCCTTCTTGTTTGTCTCGTTGCATTCGTTGCCACTGTCGCTTCTTCTATCGACTCCGCCGTATTGACCAGCGCGAGTGCTGAGTTTGGCGTCTCAGAGGTGGCTGAATCTTTGGCCACCGCGCTCTTTCTTGTCGGGATGGGTTTTGGAGCGCTGCTTCTTAGTCCGCTTTCTGAACTACTGGGACGTTACCTCGTCTACCTTGTTTCCCTCCTCATCTTCGGCTGCTGGATCCTGGGCGCTGCATTAGCACCAAACTATGGTGCACAGCTGGTTTTCCGACTCCTTGCTGGCTTTTCCGCAAGTGCTCCGCTCACCGTAGCGGGCGGGACAGTGGGTGATATGTGGAGTCCGATTGAGAAAACCTTCGCTCTTCCACTATACGCTATCCCTGCGTTTGGTGGGCCAGTATTAGGTTAGTTCTTGATATCCATGTTCAACTCGCGGGTTGTGTATCGAAGGCTTTACTAACGAGGTATATGAATAGGACCGGTTATAGGCGCTTACGTTGGCTACGAGAGATCCGTCGATTGGAGGTGGTCTGAATGGATAACACTGATCCTGATCGGCACCGTGTTCACACTTATATTACTTCTCAAGAAAGAATCTTTTGCCCCACGAATTCTGCATTACAAAGCAGGCTGTTTCCGTAAACTTACAGGAAACGAGCGCTTCATGACGGCGGCAGAAGCATCACATGCCTCGCTGGGCGATCTCATATCCAAGAGCTTCTTGCGGCCGTTTCTTCTCTGTACACAACCAATTGTCATAGCATTTACAGTCTATCTGACGATTGTGTATATCATTTTATTCACTTTCCTGGATGGGTATGTATCTTGCACCATCAAGAACCTATATTTCATGGACGGTGTTGACCTCGGTACAGCTACCCCTTTATCTTTGCAGAAACATACGGCATTAACGAAGGCCTTTCCAACATCTGCTTCGTTGGGCTATTTGTCGGGATTGCGCTTTCGGCGTTTCTGGTTCCGATTGCCTATCGCAGAACTATCCAACAACTAAAGAAAGACTTTGATGATGGATCCGGTAAAATGATTCATCGAGAATCAAGGTTGTTCTTCGCGATGGTTGGAGCGCCTGTATTGCCCATTGGCCTCTTCTGGATGGGCTGGACTGACTATGTAAGTCTCGCACATGTCTTTCATAATCCTTCTAACGCAAAACTAAGGGCTCTATCTCCATATGGTCACCTCTACTGGCGTCGGTTCTTGTCGGATTCAGCAATATTTGTATCTTCATGTCCGCCTACATGTACATGATCGACAGCTACGAGGCCTACGCCGCCTCAGCCTTGACCTTCAACGCCCTCATTAGATACCTTGCGGCTGGTGGAATGACTGTAGTCGGTATACCGATGTATAGGAACTTGGGCACGCATTGGACTTTGACTTTGCTTGGGTGTCTTAGCGTCCTCACAGTGCCTATTCCATACGTACTTTACCGATACGGACCGAGTTTGAGGAAGCGCAGCCAATGGGCGGTGTGAGCAGTGGATAAAGAATACTCTCATTGCGTGGCTTTGAAGGGACTGGACATAATTGATATGTTTCCTGATACTGCCTAGAGGGTGGTTGCTTTTGGACGAGGATGAAGTCGCAACCGCACATATTGCGACGTGTTCGCGGCCAACGCAAAGTTTTACTTTGTTGAGAAATTGGGCCACTCACTCTGTGATAGATAATCTGTGGGAAAGACCTTTATAACGACAGCATATGTGGAGCCACAGCGGGCGACGAAACAATATCCTCGAAACAAACCATGTCTCACCAAATCGCACATGTATCTTATTGGGAGGATCGCCAAGGAGCGCTCAAGAGACGCCAAAGGAAGAGTGTCAACGGCAGATTGGGATCAGGAATCGACAAAATAAGCACCCCAGCAGCAATACACATATTGTGGTGACTAAAGAAAGAAATCAGTAGATGATCACTTTAATGTTTTCGATGGAAAGTCTACTGCATCCGTGCATATTAGAGAAGTACTTCATACACTGGAAAAGACTCAAACCTCACTTGACCTTCTCCACGGCAGCAAAAAAGCGTGTACTAGCTCAATTTCACTCTGTCTTTCTTGACTCGTGTTCTTCACATTTGTATGTAAAGCTTGCACAATCTGTACACGTGGAAGACTCAAACACCCAGAATAAGATATAGCCCTCGCGTTACGAATCGCACTTCTCCGGGTAATGGACAATCTAGCCAGTAGATACAACAACGCATGTCGTCATCGCCAGATTCGGAACGTCCGTTCCCGTATGGAAAAAGTACGTACACCTTGCAAACCATATGTAGACTCTGGTTCAAGAAACGCCAAGCCCAGGAACTAACAGACACCACGTCTGACAATCACACCCAAAACTATGATTTCCCATTCTATCATCCTACGATTCGAAGTGTCATAGCAACCAGTAGTCCCCAAGAAGAAAAAAAAGGGAGAGGAGAGAAAACGCGCCACGTTTAGCATGATTCAAACGAGCAACCCCGAGCATGCATCTCAAACTTCCCTTCCGCCCCCCTTCCCCTTCCTTGGTTTCCAATATCTCACACCACACCTACAACCATCGCTACCACCCCATTGGCTGGGCGCTTAAGAAAAAAACGCCTGCGCCCCTCTTACACTTCCACGCCCCCCCAATAACCCTCGGGCCCAATCTTTTCTGGGACCAAACCTTCCTATACCGGTAGTCGTAGAAGACTGCACATCGTCGATTTGGCTTACCATATGTTTTTTCGCCACCCCGTCCATCGTCGTTTGTGCGATCTGAGATTTGATAAAGTTTTTTCTATCGGTTCGGAACGAATGTGGAAGGTCTGGATTTTTTGGTTGGGCCATGGGGCGGGGGGGAGAGGCCGCCGCCGCCGCCGCGCCCCCCGCGCCCGCGCTGGGCCCATACAAGGGCGAAGGCGAAAAGGAAAGAAAGGGTCCGCGGCGCATGGACATGGGAGGGGGAGGCGGGCTGTGGGGGTAGGTGGTCCAATCACAGAGAAGGAGATGGGGTGTTTTTGTTTGCAAAAGAAGGGGACTGGGAAATGGGGACGCAGAGGACGTTTGGTTAGGTTTAGCGTGGTATTGCTGTGGAGAGAGAGGGAAGCGTTGCGTTGAGAAAAACGGTAGGTACCAGGATTAAGGCTGGAGTGAGGACAAAAAAAAACGCAAGGGTGGGTTTGTAGGATATGTACAAAGTCCGAGAGATGGAAGTATACAAATCGTGTACAGCAAAAAAAACGTTCACGCCCAAATGTCCTTGTTCGTTTAAAGCTGGAGAGTATGAGGCTCAAGCGAAGAGAGAAAGAGAAGGGCAAAAAAGCAAAAGCAAAGCCCCGATCGTAGTTTGCATCTAGAACCGGCCACTCGTGACGAACTTTTGCTAGTCTACATATTGACGCAAACGTGTGTCAACGTTTTAGTCCAGCCAACCGACCAACCCCCACTGCCTTCCCAGTCAGGCGCGCAATGCTGACACCCAGGGTTCAAACTATGCCAGATCTTCCCCCCTCCCGCGGAGCCAAACGATGTAAGCGGGGGCACCCGGTACCTGTTCATCTTTTTCTAGCGTTCGTCTCCGTCATACTGTCGTACATGCTTTTTTTTGGTTCTAGCATTGTGGCGTCAGGCGTACGTCATCTGTGGCGTACAAAGAGAAAGGCGAGGAAAAAAGAAAAAAGAAAATCTTTTGGAAGCCAAGAAAGTCTCTAAGCCTTTCTTACCTCGGAAATAAGGTGTTCGTATACGGATGCATAGAGAGGAATGTGAATACGCAGTTCTCCGCGGCACCAAGCACATTACAAAGTTCAAGTTTTTTTTTTCTTCAACATGGGTAATCGCGTCCCGGGTCTGTCTGGATTCGAGTAACGGCGTACATGTACACATTGGTCACAACGTCAATAGTACGAATAAATCAACCCCCTGCCTTGCCTCACGAAAACAACAAAGAAAAGAAAACATGCAAATGCTTCCCTGAGTGCAACTAACATACGTAATGGTAAGCAGAGGCGAGGCGAGGGGGGCTCTGCGGGAGCTACCGATGTCAGACAGGGGCCCGGGTAAGTGAGAGGTGTGTTGAGACGAATTCCTCCGAGGCCCTAATTGCTTACCTACAGGCAAGATATGACGTGATGTGCTGGTCGAATTCGCCCGATGAATTTCCCTTGTTCGGCGGGGGGAGTTTCGTTCTTTTTGTACTGTGTAGCTGGCTGGGCCGGCTGATTGGCTGGCGAGTCGGATCTGGGAGCAATGAAAGATGGGAAAAGGTGTATGGGGATAAATTTGGCAAAGTCGAAGTGGCATCTGTTGTGAGTTTGTTACGTAGACAGGTGAAGACGTAGGAGAGAAAGGTGTGTTGGCTGTTAGCTGGTAAGGCTTTTCTAAGAACACCCGCTGGGTATTTGTTTGGATCGAAAGAAAGAAAAAACTCCTCATCGTCAATAGCCTTCGTCGACTTCTTCTGTAGTCCAAGACTCGTTAATAACCTTCTACTTTAGGCAGCATCACGTGTGGCATCACCTGTATCTTGTTGATCCACTGCCGTATGAATTGCAAAAGACACAATCTCGTATGTACATTCCCATGTTTCCACGATAACACTCCAGGTGATGAACAGATATTCTGGTTGGTGATCTGCACAATCGAATGCCCATCAGACCAGCAATGTGACCAAATGAGGAAGGAGGATAGTCCAGAGTGGCGGGATACCTTTTTCCCGCCTTGTATCGCATAAAGACACAATATTGATCTAGACCCTCGCCCCCCCATTGGCCCAAGAACGTGGAAAAGGGGGGCGGCACATACATAGATAATGGCTTGCATGATGCAGGCTAGGGGGGGTTTGCTGCCGCTGGGTTACGGAGATAAGGCCATTGCATACCAGGGAAGCGACCGCATATGTGGCCCATCAAAACGTGCATACTGCGAGCAGGGCTTGTCAGGGTAAGTATAGCGGCTAGTAGGTTCAAAGAAGGAAAAAAAGTAAGCCAAGTACATATGCACCGAGGTACATATATCACTACTTGGACCAGCCGAACCGGCACTCGTCTTCCGCCCTCTCGATGCCGAAGCGGGCAGCAAGCAGTTGTATACATTAGTCGTTCGGCACACGTGGAAACAGCCTAATGTGCACGACTGAGTGTGTAATTGGTAGAGATGGCCGGGTGGCCAGGGCCATGACTTGATTGTAGTTGGACAGAGTAATGGTATTCGGTAAAAACGGCACGGCCGTCTGCATGAGACGAGCGGATGGTCAAGACGGAAGAATGTGACAGAGAAAAAAACAAAAAAAAAGTCAAAAGACAAATCCGACCGAACGATTGTGTGTGTGTGTGTGTATGGTGTCTGGGCACGTGTTGGCGGATACGACGTGAACGGTGCATCGGGCTCACTGCACCCCCCACCACTGCAGCCGGATCTGCAAGCTCGTGTATGTATGTAGCAGGCGGAGAAAAGCTCCTCTAGGCAAGCGGGAGTGTGTACATGGGCGCTATGCCGTTTGTCAAAGTCGTCAAAGGTGCCCATGCCCGATGTATCAGTATGTACACTACTCAGCGCCCGTTCTCCTGATCAACTTCCCCTCTTTTCTTTGCTGCCGTGCTGGTCTTGAAACGGCCGTGCATGAATAGCGCAATAACTGTCAGTGTGCATGCCCAATCACGCAACGAAGCTACAGCTCGCGACTCGCAGCACAGAGTGAATTTGACCCTAGGCTGAAGATCTTTGCTATCCCGATAAACGGAGGTCGCCGAACTACCGGGGAGCCTAGCCGCTAACGAGCAACAACAACACCATCATCATAGTGAACAACAAGATATGGGTGGTCGGGATGGTAGAGATGAATTATGTTCATAGAAGTTATGTAGAAAAAGTTAAACAACTCTAAAAGTCTGTCGAGGGAATAGCAGAAAATCTTTTGACTCCCAGAAGCATGCCGCATTGTACCTCACATAGCGTCCCCATAGGAAATACAAAGTACCGATCAAAATGCCATAACACAGTCGGTCTAGATAGATGAGCGCGGATGCCAAGAGCGCCGCCATATAGAAAAGTTCGAAGAGGGAGAGAGAGAGAAGAGAGAAGAAATAAAAAGAAGCCGATACCAGTGGTAGAAGGGAGATGTTCGGAGGCGCGTCCAGTAGACGTGAATCCGTTAACTCGGTAATGCGAACCCAAAATGACCGTGTCCAAATGAAGAAGCAATCGAAGGGTAGGACCACCAGGGCGGCAGCGGACCGATAGTAGGTAATAGTGGCATGGTATCGCGTCTTTTTCTTCTGCTGGGCCAAGCAGCACCGCCAATGGCCAGGGCGGGGGGTAACGGAACCGAGCGGTGTTAGGTAATCTCTCCACAGCGAACCCGACAACAACAAGCTTTCCATCTCCTTACATTACTACGCAACAGCAGCCCTTCTTCTCCGCCTGCTCCTCGGTGTCAAACGTCGTCTTCTGGGGGCCGCCGCCATTGGCGTTTGGTGCGCCTGTGTATGATGACATTTCCTTGTTGTATCTGCGGATTTCTCGTACAATGTCGTAGAAGGCGTTGTCAACGTTGATGCGTGATTTGGCCGATGTTTCGATGAACTTGCAGCCAAAGTTTCGCGCCAGGGTTTGGCCCTCTGAGGAAGGAGTGGGTTAGCAGGGGTGGACATGGAAAAAGTCAAGAGAAGAGAGACGTACCTTGTGTAGAGACTTTCCTCTCGCCGTCGAGATCGCACTTGTTGCCGACGACAATCATGGGAAAGTAGTCCTTGTCCTTGACCCTCAGGATTTGCTGTTGGAATGTCATGATTTCCTCGAAGCTCTGGCGGTCGGTTATCGAGTAGACGAGCAGGAAGCCCTCTCCTGTGCGCATGTACTGCTCGCGCATGGCCGAGTACTCCTCCTGTCCGGCTGTGTCGAGCACATCGAGCAGCGCGACCTCGTCGTCAATGACACACTGCTTGCGGTACGAGTCTGGAGGGAGTATGTTAGTGCGTGTCGCGTTGGGAGGTGGCGCACGGGGACCATCACTCACCCTCAATGGTTGGGTCATACTCGTCGACGAAGTGGCTCTGGATCAGCTGGATGGTCAAACACGACTTTCCGACACCACCGCCACCGACCACGACCAACTTGTATTCTCGAAGAAACTGAGGCGGGTTAGCGGATGCGCGTGCGACAGGGCAGGGGAGAGGCGGCGAGCTGGGACGCACCTTGGAAGCCATTGTGAAGGGAGAAGAAGGGAAGCCGGACGACGAAGACGAGGCCGGGCAATGGGTATATTAGGAAGCAGCAAGCACGAGGCCGAGCTCAGTGACGGAGAATGGGGCGATGGGGCGAGGGGGGTGGTTAGATGAGGCGGGAACAAGGAACGAGGATGCTCTCTGGGCGAGGGGGGGCGAGTAGGCGTGTGGCGATACGACGCGCGGTGCAGCAGGCGCGATGGGGGTGAGAGTGTGACAGAGGAAGCAGAGACCGGAGGCTTCGCGGTGGTAATCCAAGGGAGCGGAGGGGGGCGAGGAAAGCAAGGTCGCGACACGAAGAAGGGACAGGAGAACAGAGTAGGGCAGAACAGAGTAGCAAGCAAAGCACTGCACCGTAGGCGAAAACGACGTTAGCTCCGTCTGGGGGCCTTTGAGGAAGGGGAGAAAGAGAGAGAGAGGGAAAGCGTCTTTTGGCAGGGAGCAGGACATACACGGCCTCTGACTGGCGCGCCCGTTAGCGCTGCCCTGTGCCTTGTGCCCTGTGCCCTTGGCCTGCGCGCCCACCACCCACGCACCCTCACCGACGAGCCACCAGCGAGCGACACACAGGCGGAGAGACTGAGGCAGAGAGAGAGAGAACAGACAGCGATGTCAGTGCCGCCCACGAACAGGAGCCTGTCCCCCATCCCCCCATCCTCCATCCCCCCCCTCGCTCGCACCAGTCTCTCGGGGGTCGGCTGCAAGGTGAATAGGGCCGGCGTTAGCTGTGTATGCACATAGACTACACATGTACGGACACTGCAGGCGCAAGCAGCGTGGAGCCATGGCGCAGAAAAAAGGAAGCCAAGGGCAGAGGGCAAAAGCGGCGGGTCGTGGAGATACAGGCGCCACATGGACGGGCTGGGTGCGATGCTTGCATGCGATCCCAGCGTCCAAAACCATACAAGGCACGGGGTCTAGGATGTCTTCGCGCGAACCACTACTGTGCTGCAGGGGGGTGTTCGGCAAGACAGGGCAAACAGGAAGGGCAGCCGTAGACATGGCCGCGTCCATGTGTCAGGGCGCCCCTTTGCTGATTACACGACGCTGATGGAGTACATGGAGTACATGGAGTACATGGAGTACATGGAGTACATGGAGTAGAGTAGACGTACAGTATGTACATACACAGATACGTACACACATGGAGACATGCACGCGCTCGCATGCGGCGGGTACCGCAGCAGCAGAGCGGGGTTGGCGGGTGCCAGGAACCAACCACTCGGCAGTCAGCACCACATACACGTGAGCCTCACCCACGACATGCCTCTTTCACCACTCACCACTCTAAACTGCCCAAGTATCCACCAGCATCCACCCATCCCTCCCGACATCAGCCCACCCCGCCCGAGCCGGGGTCTCCTACGTGTGCGTGTGTGTGCGCGCGAAGAGTCGTTGATATCCACGTCTGTGTGTATGTGTGTATGCGGCGCGGCAGAGCTTCTACCTGTCTTCGAGAAGGAAGCTTAGCAGCCGACGCCGATTCTGGGGCCATGTCTTGGTCGCTTCATCTACACACATAACATACATTGACTACTACCATGCGAGACACGCCCGTCAGCCAGATCGCTACGAATCCTTGTCAGACGCATCGCTATCATCCTCGCCCTCTACGTTTACGCGCCTTCCCTGCACTGCCTTTTCCACCTCGGCTACCAAGCTCTCCATAAACTCACGATCCCGACCAACCAGCGTCACCGTGTTATGGTCCTTGCCCCATCTTGGATAGCTGCCAACCTTGACCCCCTTGGCCTCCGTCCTCGCTGCAAGCTCGCTGAGGTACCCGGCAACGGCGCTTTCGGCCATTGGCGTCGAGATGAGAATCCGCAGCACCCCTTTGCCCTCCGGGTCCGTCAGCCGTGGTAGGATGCGGGGCTTGAGTCCGTCCACCATGGCTTCAAACAGCCGCGGCACCCCAGGTAAAATGTGCACGTTGCCGTTGACGCACGCAACCGGCACCCACAGCGAATCGCTCACAAAAATCACTTGCTCCTCGTCAGGCACCGAGTCGTCAATGGGCAGTTCAACCATGCGCTTCTTCGCCCTAAGCGCTGGAGAATCCACGTTCCAGTCAAAGTCGGGCTGTGACTTGTGTGGCTTCGACAGACGCTTCATCCGCTCATACGCCGCTCCGTGCAGCTTCAGCTGCAGCCCAAAAGCCTTTGCTATCGACTGGTAAGTAATGTCGTCGTGACTGCACGCCCGTTAGCTCCGTCCGTGCCTGCGATGGGCTGCATGGGCTGCATGGCGTAGCGACCGCCACAGACTCACGTGGGTCCAATACCGCCGCTCGTCACCACCATGTCGTACTTGTTCGACATGCGCCGCACCGCCTCGACAATTTCGCCTTCGTCATCCGCAATCACCTCGATTCGGCGCAGATTGATCCCTAGTGAGAAACACCACTTTGCAAAGTAGGCCTGACCAGCGTTAGCTGCCAATGCCATGGCGCAGATCCAGCTTTAGCATACCGAGTTTGTGTCGACCGTCTAGACTCTGCGTCAGCTGCTGCTATGAACCATGGACTCGTCGCCCTCTACGAACCTTCCCCCCGAGCACTTCATCTCCTATGATCAGGCATCCCGCCGTGTGGATCATACTCTTTTGCTGTGTCGAAGCCATGGCTGATGACGTTATCGATTGGCCCAAGGCAGCGGCGGGTCGGTGCGCAAAGTTGGGTAATGGACGAGACAGATGTCTGGCAACCTGGCTGAGTCGCCCAAACATGGATCAATCAAAAAAGTTCAGCCGCAAAGCAAGTCTTAAACACACAAAGGTGTCTGAGAAAGAAGGGCTTGTGGAAAGATCAAGGTGCATAATGGATATGACGGCTACATGGAGCTATGCTGATTAGCGCGCCCTTGTCCGACTCCCCCGCCCTGACCCCACCAACAAGGATCGTCCCACCAGCCTCACCAGTCTTACACCACCCACAAACATTATTCTGCTCTAGTTCTTTTTATCTCCCATCATCGTGCCACATCATGGTGAGTGCCCTTGTCGTTGCACGCGCGTCAAAGCTGGAGCTTCCGCTAACCTCGTCGCTAGTCCTCAGAAGCACGACTCTACACTTTCTCGGACGAGACAAAGACCAAGTTACGAAAATTCCGACTCGGTACAAGTCGAGCCAGCGAACCACAGGCCATCATCTGTATGCTCAAGTGACCTTTTCATCGTATCTGCCCTTGTCTTGTCACTAGCAATACAACCGAGACCGCCAAACAGGCTCTATATCGTACAATGGCGCTGACGCCTATGCGCGCCAGACGAAATCGACAAGAAGACGCTCGAAATACGACCGGTTGACGGCGATGTCTACTCCGACATTCCCTCCCTCGCCGACGAGCTTCCCGACCATGCTCCACGATTCGTGCTTCTAAGCTACCCCTTGACCCTCGTACGCTCAGCTTCGACACGCTATACTTGAGAACACAAGCTGAGACTGGCAGGATTCTGGCCGATTATCCGTGCCCTATGTCATGCTTTACTACCTACCCATAACGTGCAACAGCGAGGTCAAGATGCTGTATGCGGGTGCAAAGGAGCTCATGCGGAACACGAGCGAAGTCGGCCGCATCATTGAGATTGATAGCGCAGAAGATCTCGAAGAGATCGAAGCGAGGCTGAAGGAGCAAGCATAGGTGTGCAGGTCTGGAAAAGATACAGCGTGTCGGCGAAATGGCTACTCGAACATGCGCTTGCACCGACACCCAAGACCCAATCAAGCACTTACATCAAACAAGTCGATGCGTCATCAGATTCCTCACGTGCGTGCCAGCTTGACGTCTCAAGCTATTGGCAGTACCACTCTTACTCCACGGAAAGAGCGCATCATACAACGAGCAATCGCCCCAACGCACCAACCCTAGCCCAAGTGTCAAACCGGTACGGACTACTCAGCTACAATCAACTCATATCTTAGCCAGACAGCCAAGGCCCACTCGCATATTGTCTTCTTATCTTCAGCCTTCTTTCTGGCTGAGCAATAGCTACAGTAGCATGAATAAGTTAATGGTTAGGATTACGTCCTGATGCACGGTGCACATCTTCCCTGCTGCTCTTACCCCTTTTTTGGCATGTACTTCCGCTCTACCAATAGCCTTGCTACCCCACATGTTCTCGGTTTGCGCTTGATCAGGCTAACCATGGCGTAGACGCAATTTCCTAAACACGTCCTTGCACCAGCTGTTCCATGTCGGCGTTGCATGCGTTCATCCAAGGACGAATCGCTAGGTATTGCGTAGACGGCCCACCTACGATACTACTGTAAAGTGCTAACAAAACCTTATTGCCCCACACATCTATTGCATACCTCTTTCTTCCCCTTCTCCCTTCCAACCCACGTCATTCGGCTAAATGTGAAAATAATTGTTTCATGTTTATATATCCACCCTACTAGTAACATTCCCAACAACCCTTTCCCTTCCTTGACCAAAAGGGAAAAAGGCGTGCAACGTTACGAGTCTAATGCGATCGCCCTACGTCTTTCATTTCCCCAATGACGGCGTCGATGGCAGGGGTCGGCAGCATCACCCCATCTGGATCTTTGCAACCACTAGTCACGGGAGGGAGGGGACCGCATTCACAAGGACCTAGCTCACCTACCCACTTTTTGCCATGGTATCCCTCCCTATTGTGCGCCCAATGGGAGTTTGCATGCTCGGAACGTTGATCAAAGAGGCCCTTGTTCTATCTCTCTCGCTTTTCCGCGCGTTTGCGAAAGAACTGAAGAATAGGCATGTCTTCTCGTGTCCGCCATCCTTCTCCATTCGGCGCAAACAAAAGAGGTGCAGTTTACCCGCTCAATCGGAGATTTTTCTTCAATTTCCCCTTTTCCCAAAACCTCTCGGGTTTATATCATTTTGTTTTTTATTCATTTTGATTTTTTCCCCCGACCACATTGTTAGTGTGGCTGCTCAATTAGCTCGAATCAAGATGATAGAAAAAAAGGGGGGAGGAGAGAAATAAGTGGGGCTTGACTTAGCAGGTGGTACTATATAGACGTGCACACACACGTACATGGCAAGGAAGCTGAAGTTAGCGGGAAATCGTCAATGAATGATATTAAAGGTTTGATATTTTTTGATTTTGATTTTCTTTTGTCTACTTTTTTCTTGTTCCTTTCCTCCTCGGGAATTATGTAATCCACAAGGCCCGAGAATCGCGCTGCTTTAAACAAGCAAGGTGCGTGTATGTGTGTGTGTATATTGCGCTTTTCTGCGCGCTTGAGCCAGTCTGCGGTCTGTATGAGCTTGGGCTATACTGCTTGTGCGTACGGAGCGGGCCTTGGGCAATGGTGTTTTGCTGGTACCGAGTACTCAATTATAAGAAGGATTTGTTTGGAGTTGATAGTAAATTAAATTGCCTCTATTGTTTAATCTCTCGCTGATATTCCTCTATCCAGTATCGCTTTGGACCATGCGGCTTTCGCTCGAGCGTTTTCTATATCGTGAGTTTATCTAGGCAGGGAGCTCAGAGACATCAGTTTGTGGGTTTGTCTGGCGCCTCCAAATACTCCTTGACATGATCAACCGGCAGATGGTAGTTACATATGCCACTGCATGACAGCCAGTATCCAACGTCCTTTGTAAACGTATATTGTGCGAGAAACCACAGCTCGAAACCTTTGATACTTAGCTCTTGTTTTTGTTTATTTTCTTACTCATGAATAGCAACTCATGATTCCACAAACAGTCAACGCGACCGCTACCGCAACCACGACAACACCTCACACCTTGCCCTCCCTCTTCCTCTCCTTATCCCACTCCCTCTGCTCCTTCAAAAACGCCTCCTTCTTCACCACATATCCCTTATGCGCCTTGGCCTTCTCCCACACAGCCCTAAACACCTCACTCGCCTCCAACTTCTCCTCTCTCCCCTCATGCGCCGTGCTCTTATCCAGCTCGCGCCCCGTAGCCCGATCATACTTCCTGCCCCCCGCATGATTCGCATACCGCTTCGCGCGCGTCATGCCCATCTGCAGGAACTTGCGCGCCATGTCCATGCCCACAAAGTCGTCTGCGTCGTCGTACTGCAGGAACTTTTTGTAGATGTCTGACGACGACTTGCGTGCGATGGCGCTTGTTTTGAAGCGCCAGAGAGGAAGAATCTCAGACTTGTACGGCTCGTAGGTTAGTACGCCGGTTTCGCCCCGGCCGATGCGGTACGTCATTCGTTGGGCTTTGGGGAGGGGCGAGGTGGGCATGCTGAGAGAGAGAGAGAGTGTGTGTGTATTTGTGTTTGTGTGGTTTGGAGGGTTGTTTTCTTTGGAGGCATGGAGAGTGTCTTTGTTGCCATGGGGTGGAGGTTGGTTCGCGTTCGCTGATGACGTAGTGCTTCACGCTATGTGACACGCGATCACGTTTCCTTTGTTACTTACTTACTATCCTCTGGTATCTGTGGGCTTAGTCGTACTCCCCATGAGAGTAGTTCCGTCAGATGCAGTGCTGGGTGGAACATTCCAAACGTCTTGCGTGCTAAACAAGCGGTTCGAGTGAGCAAGTTGGGTTGGGTTCAACATGATCTAGTCTCCTCTTATCTACACTGTAATGCAACCTTTCCTCTAGATATCCTGGTTCGTGTATAAAGCTTGTAATGGTAAAAGTCGTTCACTGAGCAAGGTGTTTTCATGCTTTCATTCCTGCGCACTCCTCTATGGCGCTCTGATACCCTTGATCCATTATATTGCTTTTTCTTTCCCAAAAGTCCTATTATTGATCACCAGTCCTCCCCCAGGGTCTACATATCGCCTTCTCTACCCTCTGCATAATGGTCGGTTGCTGCTCTTCCTTGTCCTCCTCATGTACGCCCAAGACTTGGCCAATCAGTCCACCAGGCTTAGGCACAGGACATTCTCGCTTAGCGGCCAGCTTCTCCTCGATCAGCTGCTGCCTCCTCCTTCTCTCTTCGCTCAAAATGTCCTCGTTGGTCTCGCCTTCGGAGATTCTCCGCCTCCGCCGCCTCCTGTTCTCTCCTGTGGGGTCGGCAGAGTCGGCCAGTGTGCGCGGGTCGACGGGGCAAGGCAAGACGTGTGGTGCTGCAACGACGAGGAAGGAAATCATCAGGGTTGACGTAAAGAGCGAAGTCGTCATGCGCGACCGCGGGTGGAGGTGAGGAGGCATGTTTGGTGGGTCGGGTGTAAATTAGAGGGCGGATTGCAGAGGCATTACTGGGCCTGTCGGGCTGTCAACAGCGTCGCAGTAATCAATGGGTAGCGAGGGAGGTCGTACGACGCCAATTGGGGTGCCTCGACCAAGTGTAGACGTTGGGGGAGCGACGGGCGCGGGGTTGTTGGTGATGAGTGACTTTTGGTAGAGGGAACATTGAGGGCCGAGCTAGTTGCACAGCTCAACGCAGATCCCTGCACCTCGGGATGCCCGCTGTGGATCTTATACACGATACCACCAGCCCACCATTATGCGCCTAGACAGCTGCTAGACGGCTACGACCCAATAGACGATTGCCATCTTTACAGTACACAACACATACGAGCATCTTCACACCCAGGCGGTTCTCTTGGGTTTGCAAATACAACGCGCCGCACGCGTACCGCCACCAACGACAGCATTCGCGCCCACTGAAATCTTCGAGATAAACAGCTTTCCAGAAAAACACCTACACGTTGCGCCTTTTGTTTCGATACCTGAACCTTCGTTCTTCAGAATACTCCTGTGTGCGCTTGTAGCGCAAAGTCGTCACCATGAGCGTAGGCGGTAGTGACCTTGACAAGTACGGCCAGCCACTCAGCCTTGAGATACATACGCAAAGTACGGTACTGACAGTGAGATTGTAGAGCCATTCAGCAGCTCCGCGCATGTCGCCCCATTCCCGAGAACCAAGTCCGAGAGCTATGTTACAAAGCACGCGAGCTACTCATCGAGGAGGGCAACGTGGTTGGAGTCGATGCGCCGGTGACGGTAGGCAGTTTGTTGAAGCATTCCACGAACACAGCTAACTCCACAATACCAATAGATTTGCGGTGACATTCACGGACAGTTTCACGACCTGATGGAGCTATTCCGTGTTGGTGGAGACGTACCAGACACGAACTATCTCTTTATGGGTATGGACAGGCACTATCTGTGCAATGAGCAAGACTCGGACTGACCACGCCACAGGTGACTTCGTCGACCGCGGCTTCTACTCGCTCGAATCTTTCCTCCTACTCTTGTGTCTCAAAGTCCGATACCCAGACCGAATAACGCTTATTCGAGGCAACCACGAATCAAGACAAATAACAACTGTATATGGTTTTTACGATGAGTGCTTGCGAAAGTACGGCAGCGCAAACGTATGGAGGTGGGTCGCTCTAGCCGCAGTTCTGCTGCAATGGTAAACTGACCACCAACAGATATTGCTGTGAAGTTTTCGACTACCTAGCTCTCGGCGCTCTCGTGCAAGGCGCTGCAACATCTCTTCAAGCCACCGATGGCCCTATAGCCGAGTCTAGCAACGCGGAAAGCATGCCCGACATTGACCAGGATATTGAGATTGAGACGTTAAACGCAAGTGGCGAGGTCATGTACCGTTATGCACGTAACTCGGACTCTCATTCAAGCGCCGCTTCACAAATGAGCGCGAATCTGGGTTCGTCATCGCCAGTCTCTCAAACTCCTGGACGCGTCGGCCCTGCAGGCACAGGCGCAACGTCCTCCGCCAACGGGTCAGCTCGCAACGACACGGGCGCTATTCTCTGTGTGCACGGTGGTCTGTCACCACTCGTCGACTCAGTCGATAAGATTCGGCTGCTCGACCGGAAACAAGAAGTGCCCCATGAGGGAGCCATGTGCGATCTACTATGGTCCGACCCTGACGAGATAGATGGGTGGGGCCTATCACCACGTGGTGCAGGCTTCCTGTTCGGTGCAGACATCGTCAAAACATTCAATCACAAGAATGACCTCAGCCTTATTGCAAGAGCCCACCAGCTAGTCATGGAAGGGTTCAAGGAGATGTTCGATTCCACCATTGTAACTGTTTGGTCAGCACCCAACTATTGCTACCGTTGCGGTAACGTAGCCGCCATCCTCGAACTCGGCGAGGACGGTTCAAACGCCGGCTACCAGAGGAGATCGAACGGTGACAGAGGTGGAGGTGGTGGAGGCTGGGTCCTAGGCTCCAACGCTGGGCCGAATGGCGAGCCGCGCTTAGGCAACATGCTCAACGACAACTTCCAGAAGAACAGGGATGGCCCAGGACGAAGGTACCGTGTCTTTGAAGCCGCGCCACAAGACTCAAGGGGTATGCCGGCGAAGAAACCCGTTGCCGACTACTTCCTCTAGGACAGGCAATAGGCGCAATCCGTCCTGCAAAAGGCAAAGATTCGAGAGATAGGCTTGCTGGGTGGTATATTCTCAAATGTTATCGTGCGCAGAGCGCATACCACGGCAACCGAGTATTTTCTGTAGTAGAAGAGCTCGGGCGTTCGGAGTTTGTTTTGTAGCGCAGATTGGATCGAAAGAAGTAGGCATTGTCGATATGGATACCCGAATTAATAAAGAAAGGAATGAGCCTGGACACAGTGTGATGCCATAGCGCTGTCTGCGTCACCCATTTCTAGTTTTCAGCAAAGACCTTTAAGCATCTGTCCACAGTCACATGATAAAGAGAAAATGGCACAAGATAGTACAAATATACGGCACACTCTCTTCTGAGGCGCAGAAAACGAAGAGGTAAAAGAGAAAAGAAAAACACGACAGTGGGGGTTCGCCAGTAATCATCTACCCAACTATAATCCGCCGGTCACAAGACTGAGAACCACGAATCGAACAGGATGATAAAGATCGGAAATGAGGGTACAGGGCGAAGTGCACAAGGAGCTAGAGAAGTATATGGCGGACGTAGCCGGTGTACTTGACTTGTTTGGTCGGTGATTGGATATAAGTCAGGGAATGCGAGAAAGGGGGTTGCTTGGGTACGTTGACACTTGAAAAACAGGGTCTGTTATGGTGTGGGCATCCTGATTGAAAGCAAAGGGGTATTTAGACAATCAGTGTAATGGCGAACCCATTGAGAGCAGAGCTATTCATCGATGGGATCAACCTTACTCACTCCTAGCCCAGTTGAGATGTGGTACTGCGCAACCTCTACCCGCGCCTCTCTTTCTTCGACACCAATTTCAGTTGCATTGGCAATCCATTTATTCTATATGTCATTGATTGTGGCGTCGTCATCATCAGCGAAGAACTCGTCTGGAAAGAACATTGAGCTTGCCATGGGCGGTTTTGATGTCTGTACTTTGAATCATTGCTCTTGAGACATGTCAACCCGTGTGTAATTAACAAGAACAGCCTGGATGTATGGAACTAAATCCATGACCAAGTCTAGTGCACCTATTGGCGGTGGAAAGTCCTGCAGTGCTTGATCGATTACGGGGTGAAGTCAATCAAGAGTGTCGTACAAGGGGGTCGTGTGACGGGTTCATGACTCCGGGTTTGATAGCGATACGCCACATCAAAGCACGCTAGTGCACTAGCGCATCCCGACGTGCCGGACACACCCCAGCCGAAAGCCACAACTGGCATGCCACCCAACGTCATATTATACTCTGCTTTTGATAGAGACAATCCTGCGAGCACTGTTTTGATAAGGACTGATATGTAGATGACCTCATAATCAACATTCCATTGATATCGAGACTCAGGGCATGTTCGGTTCCGCAATTAGAGCCTCCGCCCCCCGGTAGATATGAACGGCGCTAGAGCTCCGAGACGGCGCCTCGGCAGGTGAATTGAACGGAACGGAGGGGCCTGTTTGGACTCAAAACAGTACAGCTAGACATGGCGTAGTTAGCGTAAAGCTAGTCTATCACCCACCTATATAGGTATAGCTAAACAAAGAAAGCGAAACGGAAACTTGAATCTCTGCCCCAGTCTTGGGGGCTCCATTTGGGTCTCCTGGAGCTCCGTATACACTGATAGTGTTGGTAGTGCCTTCTTCCGCACGCAGAAAACCTACTGGTGAACGGAACTGTAATCACGAAACCGAACAGGCCCTACCGGCTGCATTGACCCCCGCTTGGGCATCTTGATACCGCTCCCGGTCACCTGTCGGCCGAATACACCCATCTTTCTAAACGATCATTGGACAATGCTGAGTTCGCGGGGACCGCACTCCATAAGGTTGGGGTACGTAGAGTTAAGACGTAATAGGCCGCGTGACACATCTAATCTAGAAACTGCTTCCTTATCTATCATAGTGACCAACGGCTCATAGCAGACAAGGTGGCTTGATTCATGTACAGGAACAACCCATGTCACCGAAAACTTCCATGCACACTCCCGAAGCTACTATGTACATGGGAGACATTGGTTAGCTAGCTTTTGAAGGGAGCCATGCCTTAACGGAGATGATACATGTGAGTGAATCTCTACAGGGGCGACATCAAAACCACTTCCCCTTAGTCAGGCCTCCTCTGCTCAGTCTTTTCTAATCCGTGATCGAATGCCACTAGTTTTCGAAATCGAAGAGTCCGAGACCTCGCCGAGGATACGAAGCATGCGCCACAGCATAAGCACCGCGGCCAAGGAACCCCAACATCACAAGCTTCACCAAGACTTTCACTATCATCGCCCAAGATGTCGACTATGCCAGAGTAGGAAGGCACCGAGCCTTAACTGGCTTTATCCCCATCCATTGGGTGGCGTGTACCGCACACCCGGTAGACCCCTCACCCCACTTTTCCCCAAATTGCTGTAGTGTTCACGAAGCGTCCGGCGTCATTCAAACCCACGATATCTGGTTGGAGCCATTGCGCCGTGCCCGTTGCTCTATCTAGAAGCTGCTCCACAGATAGCCCGCTGAAGCGATATCCGTTACTGAACTTTGACTCGTCGAGTGAATACGATGTAAATGAAGATCGACTATAAATGATCATGGCCCTGGGTCTCTCTACAAGAACCGCGTACTCTGTTCCTTATTTGTACCCAACATCGAAAAGATGTCGTCCAAAGGCTTTGGTAAGAGGCTGGGCTTCAAGAGAACAAACACCGACAAGGACCCCGCCACTGTCAGCGAGCACTCGAGCGAGTCCCATGGAGAGACATCTGGCAACAGTAGCAATGCCGACGCAGTCAGTGGTGAGGATGTTCTCGACATCAGCGAAGCAGAGGCAAATCGTCGCCTCAAGACTTTCCGTCTCGACCACAAATGGGACCCTAACCTGCCGGACGAGGCAGTGGAGATGGTCGACGCTGTCACTGACGCCCACGACCAAAAGGGCGAGACGCAGCTCGTTGGAGATATGATTGAGAACTCGCCATATCCTGAAGTAAGTTGCAACAATGTCTAGTTGTATCCACATGGATCGAACTGACTAAACAACAGGTTCGTGCCGTTGTTCGAAACTACGACGAAGACGTTCCGACAAGCACCATTCGCTCATGGGTCATTGGTCTCGTCTTGACCACCGTCTGCTCGGCCGTCAACGCTCTCTTTCTGCTGCGTTATCCTCTTATCAGCATTGGCCCCTACGTCGTGCTGTTGATCGCCTACCCGATCGGTATCTTCTGCGCAAGAGTCCTTCCTAACAAGGAGTTCAGCATTTTTGGGCTCAAGGGAAATCTCAACCCGGGACCCTTCAATGTCAAGGAGCACGTCATCATCGTCGCCATGGCCAATGCTGCTTTCGGTGGTGGTGCGGGTTATTTCGTCGACACGGTCGTCTCACTCCGCAAGTTCTACAAATTCAACACTAGCCAGTTCGGGTGGGGCTTCAACGTGCTTTTCGCCCTATCCACCCAATGTCTTGGATTTGGTCTGGCGGGTTCGGTTCGCAAGTTTCTCGTTGAGCCTGCGTCTATGATCTGGCCTGGTGCTCTCGTCAATGTCGGTTTCTTGTATGCTCTCCATGACCACCGGAATACCGATCCTTCAACCACCAACGGCTGGTCCATCTCGCGATACCGACTCTTCATGTACGTCATGATCGGTATGTTCGTCTGGTCTTGGCTCCCAGACTTTATCATTCCTGCTTTCAGCTACTTTGCCTGGGTCACCTGGGCCAAGCCCAACAATGTCGTCGTCAACCAACTGTTTGGGCAGAGCACCGGTATCGCACTCGGCTTCCCGTTTACTGGTTTCACTCTCGACTGGGCACAGATCAACTCCTTCTTCAATAGCCCTCTGCTTGCCCCATGGTATGCACACGTCAACACTTTGGTGGGTGTTATTCTCTTTGTCTGGATCATTGTACCAGCAGTGAACTTTACCAACACCTGGTACGGTGACTACGTATCAATCTCGCAAAACAGCATTTTGGATAACACGGGTCAAATCTACAATATCTCCAGGATTCTCACTCCAGAACACGTTGTCGATCCCGCCAAATACGAGGCGTACTCGCCGCTTTTCTTGTCTACTACTAATGCGCTCAGTTACGGGCTGAGCTTTGCTGGTATCGCTGCGCTGGTCAGTCACACCTACCTCTTTCACGGTTCTGAAATCTGGCGCCGATGGAGGGCCTCATCCGGTGAACTGGACGACGTTCACATGAAAATTATGCGAAAGTACAAGATGGTACCTACATGGTGGTACCTTGCCCTTCTCGCTGTCACGATTGCCTTTGCCTTTGCATCCGCTCTCGCTTACCCCACTGACATGAAATGGTACTCTGTCGTTCTGTCTCTGGTGATTGCGGCCACATGGACCGTTCCCATTGGTATCATCCAAGCTTTCACAAACATCCAGATGGGTCTCAACGTGTTTACCGAGTTCATCATCGGTTACGTACAACCAGGCCACCCGATCGCCATGATGATGTTCAAGACATTCGGCTACATCTCTATGACTCAGGCACTGTACTTCTGCCAGGATCTCAAGACAGGTCACTACATGCACGTTCCCCAGCGCTCGCTGTTCACCGCATAGTTGGTCGCCACCATCTGGTCCTGCCTGTGCCAACTCGCCACCATCGAATGGGCTATGGGCGCTATCAAGAACGTCTGTACCCCAATGGCATCTGGGTCATTCACATGTGGCTACATCAAGACTTTCTACAACGCTAGTGTCATCTGGGGTGCTGTCGGTCCCAAGCACTTGTTCTCTGGAGACTCGATATACAAGAACCTCCAATGGATGTGGCTCGCCGGCTTTGTTGGTCCCTTCTTGGTCTACGGTTTTGCGCGCATGTTTCCCAAGATTAGTTTTGTTCGCAAAATCAGTATGCCACTGATCTTCGGCGCCCTGGCTTACGTCCCCCCGTACACACCTATGAACATCGTAAGTTACCAAAACGCTCTTTTTCAAGTAAAAAAAAAATGAAACGACTAATTCAATTGCAGCTTTCGTGGGTTCTGATCGGTTACATATTCAACAAGTTCATCCGTGACAGGTACCGTGGCTGGTGGATGCAGTACAACTACGTCACCTCAGCTGGTCTGGATGTCGGTCTTGCCATCTGTGCCATCGTGATCTTCTTCTGCGTTCAGCTTCCTGGTGCCGCGATGCCTGAGTACTGGGGCACCAACATTGTCACTCAGACGCTTGATGGAGCCGGATCGGCTGTCCGCAAGGTCCTTGCTGATGGCGAGTATTTCGGTCCCAGGAAGGGAGACTGGAAGTGGTAGGGTTTGGATAGTTGAATGTTTTATGCAATGATACTTATGTACGATGAATGGAAGTTCCTAAGAGTAATCGGAACTGAGGATGATCAAGACATGCATGCCACTGATGAACCGTCATGTTCTTTACAACCTGATGAATTGATCCATGTTATGAACACCTCCAAGTTTTCTCCAGTCTCCGGTATTCGTATCAGGCTACACAATAAGCGCCACCGGCTAGTCTCGAGAGTTGTTCGTAGACGAGCACAAATAAGCGCTAGGTATGTCAACGGAAATCTCAGAACGTAAGCTGGGATAGAGTAACTCATTGATAAAACTTCGTTCCCCTGTGACTAAGATGCATTAGAAGGATGGAATATATGCAATACTCCGTCCCACCCCTTTACACTCCAAATACGACGCAGTGAATCATAATCCCTCGTCACACACTATCCATGCCTCTCCTCTACTTAACACATGTGCATCTCCCAAAGCTAAGAACCGCTCTCTAAGAATTCACATAAAAGTTAAAAGCGCCCGTGCGTACTCCACGCCGACTCTTCTCGCGTCTCGTTCAGCCATCGCTCCATGTGCCACGCTGTCTTGCCCTCTTTTGCAATCGACTCTCTCAATTCGTGGGCGTTCCGCTGTCTGCTTATCAGTTCGGATTCTATAGACGTTTATTAGCCGTATGCGCACTGGCATAATGTGCTCAGTGGAAGTCGTGTTTCCGCTATTCTTTCCAGCGATGCCGCTCTTCGCTTGGACATTGGACTGTAGAATGGACGAGCACGTTGAAGCAGGGACGTGCTTTATTTCGTGGCGCTGCATTTTGAGAAATCGGAAGTGAGCGAATGCTTTGATGATGGCAAGTGTGAGGCCGGGTGTTGAGAAGATAATGTGGGTTGAATGTGCTGATTCTAAGGATATTGAAGTTGTATATTTAATACCATATATATGCTGTTTGATCTCTGTCGTCCATGGTCGATATGGAGGGCCGCAAACCCACGCTGACAGCTTGTTTGATTGGCGGCCGCGGTTTTCGCTCGTGTGAGAGACTGAAGATCGTCGAAGGCTGAAAATTGCTTGATAATGGTAAGTGGCCGCAGTATCCATGGTATAGAAAATTCATCAATGTTGGCGGCCGCAATGTTGTTGTTGGAGGGCTGCAGATTGAGTTAGCTTGGTTGGTGGCCGCAGTGATCTTGCAATGGAATTGCGATCAGCACTCGTGAAAGGCCGCGGATTGGATGAAAGTATGTATTTCCGGCACCGCAAAATAGTCAAACTTATGCTCAATGCAGGACTGGTTACTGCAATTATGCATCCAATCTGTGAAAAATCTAGGTCTCGATGCAGGTCTATTGCGTCTTTGAATCAGGTTCGGCACGCTGGTTGATAGCTGCAGATGCCAACGAAGAGAATCACAATTCTGTACTTGTTAAATGAAGCCTATTGAAGGCTACCGTACTTCTGCTAGAGATTCAAAAGTGAAATTGTTGATGTTAATGATGTTCGATCCCGCGTCATTATCGCAGGCTAGCCAGCTCTAGCAAGATGTACTTAGCGATTGGATGAGGAGTCAGGCCGCTGGACTGAGCTGAGTCGTATGTAAGTATCTCAGCCTTGTTCGGGTCTCCCTACCATGATTCGTTCACACCACAAACATATAATGCTTAATGTATAAGGAACCGCTCTGAAGCACGGCATCGTTTTCAAGCAGTATCATGACTCAATCAGAACGAGGGTACGTGATTCTTAAGAGGAGGATTGGTTCATGCACGGAAGGGCTGCGGCAAGTTAATACAACTTTGAAAGTCTTAATTTGGCCAAGTTTCCGTTCACTCCCCTTGGCTCCTAGCTATGGCCCGGTGTACGAACATTTCGATGCGTAGATCGTGAGAAAGCAGTGATTTAAGTTCACGGCGTATTACTTTCTCATATAATGCCTGAACTCGATAGATTCTAACAAAACAAACATAAGACTAAAGGTCACTTAAGACAACAAGTCTACAGCCTCTCTCCCTCAGTATGTCTTTCATATGAAAGTGTATGCGTCAAGAAATAACACAAAAAGGAGATTATATACAGAAGTGGACAGCTCCGACACCTTGATTCTTGAACTGAGAGTTAAGAAAGCTAAGTTGATCAGTAGATTGATTCGTGAGACTGACCGATCAACCCATCCTTTCTTAGTTGAAGCTGAATTGGGGAAACCCGAGTTTGAACAAGACACTTAACGCGAAAAGAAACATTAAAGAACGCTCAAATATCCTCCAGTCCATGTGGTCTCTTTCACCTTTCCTCCTAGATGAAAACGGTTAAGACTCCGTGTTCACATCAATGCCATGATTGTTGATGGCAGCCGGTAAAGCAAATGCCTACCTAGGTAGTAACGAGCGTCGTGAGACAAATAAGTCTTGATGTTCTTCAAGAAAAGGTTCTGTCAAGGTCGTCGATGGCCTAGGATACCTTTACGCACCTCTATAACTAGTGGGTTTTACAGTCACCTGACAAAGTTCGTTCGCGCGAGCACGGGTCCTCCCCAAGCGCCTCGCACGAACAACTTCTGTCGTACTACTGTATAAACCATGATCATGCTGACATATCTATAATCAGTTCAATCGACAGAAGTGTCCTGAGTGATAATTAGAATCAGAGTTTGAAACCAACAGGCCAACCAGTGAATCAATTTAGTGGTTAACTCATTGGTTCCAAACTGTGATTGAAATTCCACCATGTATGCGGAGTGCAATCCATAACCCCAGAATACAGATTTGCTTGAAATCGCAGTTGCAAACATCGTTAAGGGATGGTATGAAGCGAGCAGTGTGGTGCGACGTATAAAGTAGGTTGTCTTACGACGGGCACATGCAAGGGCTCTTGGTGCAGGTCCTACAGCAATGGTTCCCCGTCTTGGAGGTTCGGAAGTGACGTAGTAGAGAGTCCTTGCGGGTGTAAGTCCTGGAGCTGCAGATGCATGCAATGACCGCAGCCGGATGATTGACTTTCTTGAGTGCGGGACACGAAGGTAATGCCTTACTGGAACCTAGGTGGCGTTTGAGGTCTTTTGCGTGTTTGATCAACTGTCCGCATTGCTTGCATTCGGAAGGCGCTTGGCAGCGTTGTCGATTGATGTGTTGGTCATATCGTAGCCTATTTGGAAAGGAGTTCGTGCATGTCTTGCACACAAAGCTCGTCGGTACGGACTCGATGGCCATTTTGCCGTCTGGAGTGTCTGAACAGGTTTGGCCAATGTCAGGGGGGCTTGGCGGTTGAGAAGTCAACTGGTCCAGAGACGGCAGTGAAGATGGGCTCGGGTAGGCGTTGATGCTTGCGTCATTGGCCCTGCTAGGTGCTCGTGTGATTGAAGCCAAGGTGGAAAGAGGTTGTTGTACGCCGTAGGGGGGATAATTTAGAGATGTTTGCGGTTGCGAGTTGTCGGCTGAGATCTCTTCGGTGAGACGATCGAGCCCTGACACAGAGGAACTTTGAGTCTCATGTGGGTGCTTAGCTAACAAACTGGGGTTGATGCAATCGTCGATGTTGAGATACCCGGCGCTCGAGGATCTTTCAGGAATACTCTCGTCGCCGTGTAATGCATCTTCCGGATAGCTTGTCCACTCCAGCAGGCCACCTTGTGAACACTCATTGTTGCTCTCTGCATAATCAGGTATCTGATCAGCCACCTGAAGGATTGGATCGAATGATGGTTCACCAGGACTGAATGGGAAGACTTCTGACGGAGAGAACGGATATGAATCTTGCTCTATGCAATGATCACTGGGAAACGGTTAGGACTAGCAACATCTAGCGACTCTCTCAATGTTGCTTACTAGTTGTAGCCGGAGATTGCTTAAGCGGCCTCAGATAGGCCGCTTAAACGAGACGTATTCTTTGCGAGATGTAGGGTTTCTACTATGCCGATGTTGAGCAGACGCGGAGCTGCAGCGGCAGAGCCGCCCTGTTGTTGTCAGTGCACACCAGAAACGATAATAGGATTTGGATGGGACTCTACAGAGCTGAGAAAGGAAGGACAGAGGGGTTGTTGAATTTGTTGTATATTCATATGGCGCAGCCAGAGCGGCTACCGGTTACGTGTTTGATTGGCGGCCGCAGAGGACTAAGACGCTATGCCCATGATTGGATACCCTCAAGGCTGAAACCTGCGATCAGTATTGGCATACGTCAATACAGAGGCGTACACTATCTTGTGCAAATTATTTTTGCCTCAATTCATCATAGTAAGTTGATTGACTTATAATTGACAAGTTATGTTGATCAAGATGGAGTTCTGGAAAGATGGATTAGCGCGACCCACGGCATGTCACGTGACATTACTCATGCAAAGACAGCAAACAGGATCCTTGATCCTCCCACCACCTCCTCCGTAAAATACCAGATCGTTCAATTCACCAGGTCAAGTCTCAGGGTAAAACGACAGAAATTCATGTGGCAGCTTCCCGCTTCATGATACAGTATCTTGCTGTTGTCTTTGAACACCACAACACACTACTACTCTTCGACGCCCGTGAGGCTTTATCAGAACCTGGAACAACAGGGTGTAGGATATACACACAGTTTTCCGCGATGGGCAGAAGGTCTTGCTCTAGAACCTCATGAAGAGTTTGGCCGAAGATTGGAACGAAGGATTCGATGTTGTAGACAAGACTATGCGCGGTGAAGAAACCATATGAGAGTAGGCATGTTCATAGCATTCCTGGCTCCAAAGAGGAGGGAGCAGGATACCCCTGATGATGCACTATCATGGGATGAGGTAGTGAGGAAAGATCATAGACAAACGAGAGCCATGAGCTCGAGAAGCATATGAACATGGTCACGAAGCTGAGGACTGCCATTACGGTGGTAAAGACGATAATGTTGCGGGATACGCTGCTGGTACTTCTGCAGCTGTTTCTTGAGATAAGAGGTACAGCTGCTTAGACACACTACTTTGCATGATGACTGCAGGATCGCAACCTAGTCTAGAGAACTTGGCATAAGTGGTACGATAAGTTGTGTTTACGGGGCTTAGATGCTCGGCTCGAAGGAGCAAACTATGCTCTATGTATACACACCTCTTCGTCTAACAGGGCGTCCTGAGAACCAATCATTCGGGGCTGCGAATGAAGCGAGTGAACCGAGCGAACCGAGCGAACCGATCATATCCTAGGTTAGCCTGCTGCTAACCTTCAACAGTATCTATCGCATACATGCAGCCATAGGGTTCTGTTTTGCATTAGGTCAAGACTGCTTTGGCACTGGCACGCGTGGCCTCCTTGACAGCTAACATATTCTGCACAGTAAGAAATTCACAACATTGACACAACCAATCCAAAGTACAGCAACAAAAACAATGCCTGCAATCGCGATCGCGTGCAAAGCCACATGTTTTGATGAGTAACCTTAACAGCAACATACTCAGCTGCAATGAATTAGTAAGTGAGGGATTAGGAAAAGTGAGAAAAAAATTCCCTGAAAAGTCCAAGTTTGTGTGCAGGCCCGAATGACTTCGGGCATGCAGTGTAGCCATCGGATGGGGCGCTCCGAAGGCCTGCCTTTGATTACGTCATGGGTTGCGGAGTTGATCCCCATGCAAGATAAACGTTGCGGCTCTTTGACGCCAGAGCCCTATCGATCGTTGGGGGATAAAAAACGGGGAGCAAGAGCCCAGACGGCATGGCGTACTCGATGCAAGATGCTCGCGCCGAGATTGTCCGAGTTATTTCCCTATCGTGACGAGTCTGTTTCTTCTATGCAATTGCGCAGGTTTAGAAGACGCAGAGCCGCATAATGTTTCGTCGGCGTTTGCCTGAACATTCCAATATGCAACCATACCTAGAGGGCTGATTAAGGAAGAAAAATAAGCTTACAAAGATGAAAGAAGTGGTGCGATACTCTTTTGGCCTGGTACGCGTGGATAGATGAGATCCTTCCAATCCGATCGCAATATGGCGCCTGTCGAGTGGGAGTTTAGCGCGCGGCCGATGCATAGAAAACTGGTCTAAGGTGTGGTAGTAAGGATTGCGGCGAGATGCTAAAAAACACTAGACCCCAAAGAAGGACCCTGTTGTATGATCAATCGGCGACGTCATACGATTAGAAAGTTTTCCAAGACGTTCTTTTGCGGGTTATGCAATGGAGATAGTATATGCCTTAACCCCTGTTTGGTCATGTAGATGTAAGAATGATCAGTCTTCTACTTTATATAAGACGTAGGTTGCTCGCTGTCCATTTCATCGTAACAACATCTCAACCTTTTTCAACAAACTCACAAAAGATACCCAAACAAGTATCCTTCTAGTTGAACCAACTACTCATATTTTTTCAAAATACAATAAGTCGTAATATCACAACAACCAAACATGCCTTCTTTCACCGTCTACAAGGGCTCCAAGGAGGGCAAGATTGTCAAGTCGGAAACCACCAAGCCCGACCTCAAGGACGACCAAGTTCTCCTCCGTGTGACCGCCTCGGGACTCTGCGGCACAGATGAGCACTACAAG
Source organism: Curvularia sp. IFB-Z10 (assembly GCA_002161795.1). NCBI lineage: Eukaryota > Fungi > Ascomycota > Dothideomycetes > Pleosporales > Pleosporaceae > Curvularia > Curvularia sp. IFB-Z10. The sequence continues at coordinate 1,382,506 of JPSZ01000005.1, forward strand.
GAAGCCGATATGGTGCTCGGCCACGAGGGAGTCGGTATAGTCGAGGACGTCGGACCCAACGTCAAGGAGCTCAAGAAGGGCGACCGCGTAGGCTGGGGCTACGAGCACAACTCGTGCGGACGCTGCGAAAAGTGTCTGACTGGCCGCGAGACATACTGCCCGGAGCGCGAGATGTACGGCATGGCCAACCTGGACCAAGGCAGCTTTGCCTCGCACGCCGTGTGGCGCGAGGCCTTTCTCTACAAGGTGCCAGAGGAATTGAGCGACGCTGAAGCCGCGCCTCTCATGTGCGGTGGAGCCACCGTTTTCAACGCCCTGCACGCATACAACGTCCGTCCAACCGACCGTGTCGGCATTATGGGCGTTGGCGGCCTCGGCCACCTTGCCATTCAGTACGCGGCCAAGATGGGCTGCGACGTTGTCGTCTTCTCCGGCTCCGACAGCAAGAAGGAAGAAGCGATGAAGCTCGGTGCTAGGGAATTCGTCGCCATGAAGGGCAAGTCGGAAATCAGCATCAGCCGCAAGGTCGATGTGCTCCTCGTTACCACCTCTGTCACGCCGGACTGGAAGCTCATGATCCCTGTGCTCAACAGCAATGCTACCATTTTCCCGCTTACCGTCTCCCAAGGCGACTTTTCGTTCCCCCAAATGCCCCTCATTACCAGCGGCATTACGGTACAGGGATCTGTTGTTGCGGCTCGCCAGGTCCACAGGGAAATGCTGACTTTCTCGGCGCTGCACGGTATCAAGCCTATCAACATGGAGTTCCCACTCAATGAGAAGGGAATCGAAGAGGCGATGAGCACTCTTAGAGATGGCAAGATGAGGTACCGTGGTGTTTTGTTGCCACAGCAGTAGATGGATGAGTCGAGCAGATTGGAGAAAGAAGGGGAGGGTAGTGGTAATGTCTGATTGTATGATGTACAAAGATACCGACGATATAGTTTTACGAATTTCATTTGTTTGATTTAGTAAATCATTTGGACGCATGATTGGGGTGATATCTTGCGTATGAATCAGTGCCGCTGTGTACTTAATCGTGTCGCCTCCGCCTAGCATGTCAGGCTTTTGTGAATTAAGCTCCCCACAATATGAGCTACGAGACGAGCCATTGCACATCTGCGAGCACTAAAAGGACACCTCTCTCCCTTGAAAATCTCATGGTGAACTTCTCAGGCGCTTACATCCATATATTCGTCTCAAGTGATTTGAGCGGTTTTTTAGTTTGGAGAAGTGTGAATGTATCTAACTGCTCAATCCTCATTCACTACATTGTCTTACTAACGAAGATCATAGACTCCTAGAAGCGAATTTTCTCTTTAATTTTTTATATCGAGTTTTCAAAAAATCTTTTTAAACACCCTCTTCTTGTTCTTCCACTCCTTCTTCAATGACCCTACCAATCCTGCCCTCTCTTCTTTCAATACCTCCAACTTCGTTAAACCCCTCTCCACCAACCTGTCCACACTAATCTCCCTCCCCTTCTTCTTCTTCTTCTTCTCCCGCATCTTCCTAATCAGTCCCCGCGCTCCCTTGTTCTCATACAAAACAGGTCCTTCCTTCTTCTTCTTCTTCTCCGCCCAATCCTCCACATTAGCAGCGTAGTATTCCTCATGCGCCGGGTGCCTATTCTCTACTACCAAGTCTGGGCTACATTGTAGCGAGTGAGACGAATCCGAGGCATACCACGACGCTGTTGAACCGGGAGGCGCTGTGTATGTATGCGTAGGCTCGCACAGATACCCACTCACAGCTCCATCTTCCCATTCACTATCCTGCTCTGTTATTGATACCCCCTTCTGCCCTGGTAAAGGCGGTAAAGCCTTTTGCAAATCCGGCCCAGGACCCAAGTGGAGCTGATGTAGCGCCCCTACCGTCTCCGTAGCATGAGGAGACGACGGCATGGAAACTGACGCTATACTTCGCAAAGGCGACGAAGGCGTGGAAACCGATGCTATACTTCGCAACGGCGACGGTGTTGGTGCGTATATAAAATCCTCTTCTTCTTCTTCTTCTTCTTCTTCTTCTTCTTCTTCTTCTTCTTCTTCTTCTTCTTCTTCTTCTTCTTCTTCTTCTTCTTCTTCTTCTTCTTCTTCTTCTTCTTCTTCTTCTTCTTCTTCTTCTTCTTCTTCTTCTTCTTCTTCTTCTTCTTCTTCTTCTTCTTCTTCTTCTTCTTCTTCTTCTTCTTCTTCTTCTTCTTCTTCTTCTTCTTCTTCTTCTTCTTCTTCTTCTTCTTCTTCTTCTTCTTCTTCTTCTTCTTCTTCTTCTTCTTCTTCTTCTTCTTCTTCTTCTTCTTCTTCTTCTTCTTCTTCTTCTTCTTCTTCTTCTTCTTCTTCTTCTTCTTCTTCTTCTTCTTCTTCTTCTTCTTCTTCTTCTTCTTCTTCTTCTTCTTCTTCTTCTTCTTCTTCTTCTTCTTCTTCTTCTTCTTCTTCTTCTTCTTCTTCTTCTTCTTCTTCTTCTTCTTCTTCTTCTTCTTCTTCTTCTTCTTCTTCTTCTTCTTCTTCTTCTTCTTCTTCTTCTTCTTCTTCTTCTTCTTCTTCTTCTTCTTCTTCTCCACCCTCTCCACCCTCTCCACCCTCATCACCCTCACAATCACCAGCACCCCTCCACCGATACGAAACCACCGGATCTCCACTCCCATCCCAATCCACAAACAACGTGCCCCTGCTCGCCGGCCGCGCACCACCTTCCTGCCACGCCAAGTGCGCGTCGATCAGCGCTCTGAGCTCAGTTGCAGCACCACCGCTGTTGCCACGCGGTACGGCTGCTGCATCGGCATTGCGATTGTGCGGAGAAAGAGTCGCTAAGCCGCGTTGTGGCGATATATTCGTTTCCGTCCATTGGGAACGCGACATTTATATAGTACTGTCATATATAACGGCTTCTTGTTTTCTTTCTTTTTCTCTCTCTTTTTTTGGGGGGTTTCGCCGTGAGTTGTACACCTCGAGGGGTTTCGGTTTGCCTATAGTAATACTGTAACCATTGGATGGTTATCAAGTTGGATTGCAAGTATACGGCGTTGGAAAATATACTTGCATGTCATGGTGGGTGAACAGTGATAGTGTGTATAAAAGGCCTTGTGCGTGGCTGCTCGACTGCCATTGTGCGCCGACATTGGCAAGCCCACTTTAGGCTTCAGATGAATCCTTTTGTGCGTGCTTCACAATGCGTCAAGTGAGCGTGAAAACGCTGGGAAAGGTTACTTGAGCGATACTGGGTATCACGTGCCTCTTCAAAACCAACGGAATAATCATTCACAGTCCAATATACCTAGGGGAGATGAAATGATTTTATACGCACGTTCTGAAACAATCTTTATTAGAAAATTAAGTACATTTTCATAAGCTAATTACTACATATCCCAAGACGCGACACTGACCTGAAACACGTAAACTAGCCCTTCCATGTTTATTATAACCGCCATCTTCCCATCTACCCCGCAACCCCCAAAGAGCTTTGAGAGATATATGCCTATGAACAAAAATTACGCAACAGATTTTGCTACGGGACATGTCACACACTGCAAGGAAAATGGTATAGACCGAAAAAAAGCACAAACTCCATAATACGAACAATATAGGTGAGGAATAAAGCAAAGCTCATCAGTACAAAACTCCGGGTATTACCAAGCTCAATCCGTCGTCATCTCGAGGCAAGACCATGAGCGCGGAGAGCAGACAGGGAACAGAATGGATGAGCCGTTTAGTTCTTGTCCTTGCTAGAGAGCTTGTCCTTGAGCTTGCCAAAGAAGGAGCGACGCTTCTTCTTCTTGTCGTCAGCACCAGATGCGATGCTCTGAGTACCTGGGGTACCCTTGGGAGAGATGTCCGAGTCTTTCCTCAGGTTCTTGCCAGGAGCTTCTGGTGCCAGCTGGCCGGATGATGCAGTGGTTGCTGCCTCGGGCTTATCGTCTGATGAAGCTGCAGTGGTGACAGGCAGTGTTTGCTCGGTTGAAGACGGTTCCTTGTCGACAAAGTTGACATTGGTAGTAGAGTCGATAGGCTTAGAGTCGGATGGCTTGGCTGGCTCGGTTTCAAGTGCGTTGAGCGGCTCGGTGGAAGATTGGAGTGGCTTGGAGTCGACAAGTGCTTCATCGGAGAGGCCAGCAGCGTCTTTGCTGCTCAGATCGGTGGCACTGGGAGCTGGCTCGCCAGTAGCATTGGTTGGCTTTACCTCTTGAAGCAGTTCGCTCTCCATGGCCTTCTTGTCACCAACTGCCTCGGCGTTGCTAGCAGCCTCGGGGCTGGCATGGGCCTCCTTCTGGCTTTCAGCTACGACATCAGGTACGTCACGAGCGACAGATTCTGTGTTCGTGCCAGGAGCAGTGGCGGTGGTAGCGGCAGTAATTACAGGCGCAGGCTCACCGGCCTCCTCGGACTTGGGCAGCTTGCTGAGCAGCTCAGACTCCACGGCCGACTTTTCTGTGACAGCTTCACTGTTCGCAGCAGCCTCAGGACTAACATGAGCCTCATGCTGGCTGTCAGCGACGATCTCAGGCACATCAGGAGATACGGTCTCTGAGAGTGCACTAGGAGCAGTGGCGGTAGTTGGCGCGCTGGCTGCAGGTGCAGGCTCTCCAGTCTCGTTAGTCTTGGGGACCTCGCTCAATAGCTCAGACTCCATGGCCTTCTTCTCTGCGACAACCTCGGGGTTGGAGGCTGCCTCGGGGCTGGCGTGTGCTGCTTGTTGGCTTTCGGCAACAACAGCGGGCACAGCAATAGCGGGGGCGGGTTCACCAGCCGCGGTAGTCTTGGGAACCTCACTGAGCAGCTCCTGCTCCATGGCAGACTTCTCTGCAACGACCTCTGGGTTAGCAGCTGCTTCCGTCTCAGCATATGCAGCATTGTGGCTCTCAGCCACTGCGCTGGGCACCTCGTCAGCAGTGGTAGTGCTGGGTCCGTTCATACCAGTGCTCTCTACAATCTTGTCCTTGGCAGAATAGACAGCAGCAGCAAAAAGACCTGCGCCGGCGGTGGCACCAGCAGCCGCGGTGGCAACTGCGGCCTGGGCCTTGTCACTCAGAGTGGGGTCTTGGCTTGTGACCGGCGCCTCGGGTACCATCTCCTTCAGCTCTTGCTCAACTTCCTTCTTCTCCTGAACCGCTTCAGGGTTTGCGGACGCTTCGGGCTCGACGTGAGCCTGTTGTTGGCTGTCGGTCACGGTCTCCGGGACGCCACGGGGCTCCTTGGGGACCTGACCAGCGAGGTCGGCAGTTGTGCTTGTGGGGGCAGCAGATTGGATGGTCACGCCGGTATCTTGCTCAACCTTGGCATCAACACCCATTGGCAGGCTAGATTCGGGAATCATGTTGCCAGTGATGGGAGGGATACCGAACATGCCACCCTTGGCGTCGCGCTCGGCCTGAGGAGTGAAGGCGAGAGGAGGGAGAGCATCAGCCTTTTCATAAGAGGCGGGGTCGGTCCTGACAGTGCTGTTGACAGTGTTGGACGTGATAGTACTGGGGTCTGGAACCTTCTCGCCGGGCGCCAGGTGAATTGGGTTTCCAGCGCCGGCGGTAGCTGGGATGGGCGCAACACCATATGTGGAGGCCTCTTTCTCGGGTTCCTCGTCGTGCTTGACAGTGGATTCTACAGTGTTGTCTGTAAGAGTGCTTGGGTCGGGAACGGGCTCACCAGGCGCAAGCGTAATGGGGTTGCCGAGGGTTGACGTAGCAGGAATGGGGGCGATGTTGAAGGTCTGAGCCCCGCCTCCGGGTGTCTCTCCGTAGGGTGTCTCAGGGAAGGCACCGGGCAATGCGGAGCTGTCCATGTCAATCTTGTCGCTCTCCTTGGGAACAGCGCCGGCAAGCGCAGCGGTCGTGGACTCGGGCGCAGCAGAGGAAAGGGTGTTGACGGGCTCTTCGTCGACAATGTCTTCGGGATAGAGGACATTGTTGATGATGCCGTGGCCATCGTCCTCTGTGCGCGCAGTGTCGTTGGTACACCAGTTGCCGTTCACGACAAACTAGGCAAACGCATTAGCAAAAGTCTGCGCGACAGACTGCAGGTCATGGTCGGGCGCACCTTGTACTGGGTGTGGGTCTTGGGCAGCTCGACAGTCTTTTTGAAGACGCCATCTTGCTGATCCAGCTTGACTGTCTTCCTCCAGTCATCAAAGGTGCCAGTCACGTAGACATCGTTGGCGGCGTGCTCCCTTTGGTGCGCGTTAGCGGGGACAGGGACATGCAGGGCGAGGGAAGGTGCAAACGAACCAGGTAAAGGTATATTTGCCCATGTCAGCGCAACAGTGTAGGCGATTGTCGAATTGCGATTGTGGTAGTCAGGAGAGAGATGGGTCGAGGAGCGCAAAGAGCGGGTAGTTTTGGAGGAGGAGGTTGGTAGGGCGGGATCAGGAGCTCGGTTCAGGCGGAGCTAGACCAAACGACCGCGCGCGCTCGGACAATCTACCTAGGACAAGAAAAAGGCTTGCAGCTGTGCGGGCAGACAGGCAGAAGCGGAATTCAGAGGTGCAAGCACGAGATTGGGGAGAGAGTGGCAGTGAGTTGCTGTCGAGGGCGGGTTTGCGAGGCTGGAGAGTCTGCGCGCGATGCTGCAGACTCGGGTGCAGAATGAGCGACGGCGCGCTTAGCGGCGTCATTGCTTGGCGGGATGCCGTTGATCGCGCGCAGTGACATGGCGAGCAGTGTACTATGACGAAAGACGGCCGCGTACCTGGCTGGCCGTTGGATTGTGGCGAGATTCGGCCACGGTGCATATGTACATACGTACATAGAGACATATGCTCAGCGCAGCATGCATTGTCGAGTTGTGCAGTGGGGGCAATTGGCGCAAACGGACAGTCATTGCTCCCAAGCTACATCATGGCCCCTCCCGCTCACGATGTTGTGCAGCCCCTGGTTGCTCACGTGCCGGAGCCTCTCACGTGCCCATGCGCACTCACGTAATCACCACGAGTGCGTCATCGCCCTTGGGCACCCTGAACAGGGTCAACTGTGTTATGTACAGTACAGTATGTACAGTATGTACAGTATCCTGCGACATACATTTCCCTGTTGACATGAGTGCCAAGTATACCTACTCCACTAGACTTGTAACAACAGAACCACAGAGTTTGTGTCTCTGTCTATACAGCGTATGCCGTCATCTTCACCGCATCGCCTGCGCCATACCACTGTGGCTCACCGCCAGTTGCGTGCCGGCCCTACTCGCCCATGTCCATTCATGATAGGTGAATGTCTCGTATGAATTATGAAACACGAGGGGACTGCTTATCAGAACGGGTGGACTGGTGGGCCGGGCAATCATTCCGTCCCTGCATCTGTCCATGGTTTTCCCGCTCACAGGCGCTTGGATGGGTTTGGGGTATGTGTGTGCTGGTGGTAGTGGTGGTGGTAGTCATGAATTATGCAAGATAACAGTGATTTCGGCCATTCATCTCCCCAATATCCTTGCTGGATCCTGTGTCCAAGCACATCTAATTACAAGCACGGAAATGCATGCCTATGAGCACCCAGCAACAAGATGCCTGCCTGCATCCTCCCTTTTGGCACTTTGGCACTTTCTCACTTTCTAGCCTTGTGCCTAGATGGCGAATCCTCTATTCCCTACATGTCTCCCCCCTCGACGCTTAGCGCAAGCTCTAACCCGTCAACAGCAGGGGGAGCTAGAGCACACACGTTGATTGGCATTTGCATGTCTTCAGCGCAGCATGATAGGCACCAGAGATTGAGTCACGGCCGGGCAAGCCGTCGCCTAAATGTCGCCGCGGACGCCTTGAGGCACAAAGAGAGTTTCTAGAGGCCTTCTGGAAGATAGCAAGCCCCAGCAAGATTGCCTTAATCCTCCTGCTCATCCTGCCCATCCTGCCCGTCCTGCCCGTGATCCTCGTTCCCGCAGCTGGCTGGTCCCCTCTTCCTGCCCACACTACCACCCAGCGCGTCATCACTGCGCCCTCACGCCCGGCGCCTTGCACCTACGTACATACAATCGCTCTCTCTGCTAGTCGCCCGAGCTTGCCTGCCTCCACTCCGCCGTCTTCGTCCTCTCCCCACCCGCCCACCTCCCATCGCATTGACGCTGCCTCCGGATCCTCGCCGCACTGCTGCTGCTGTCCCCCTCATCCCTGCACGTCTCGCGACCGACGTCAAAGAGCGACCCCTCACCACCGCCCTCATGTCCCTCCCTCCCGACTACTCCAACGAAATCTCCACCCTCGACCGTGAAATCCTCAAGCACAAGCCTCACGACATCCTCCAATTCTGTGCCAATTTCTTCAACCGCCGTCTCGAGTCGCAGCGGACAGAGTATCTGCTGTCGCAGCAGCACGCCAACCACCAGGGCCGTGCCGAAAACACCTTCCCCGGCAGCAACCCCTTCAGCACCTCACCCAGCAGCGGCAGCGGCTTCGCAAAGAGTACTATGCAACGCCTCGAGGAAGAAGAGGAAAACGACACCATGACGTCGCCCACGGCCTCGACCTTTGCCGCCGTCGACTTTGGCAGGGCCCGCAGCCACGGCACTCCGGGCGAGAGCGCGTTTGGCAACTTTGGTGGCTTTGGCGGCTCCTCCAAGAACAACATTACCCAGATGCCGCCTCTCGCTGGCGAGGGCCAGACCTTCCCCAACAACTACAACACCAACAGGCGCACCTCGGTCTCGGCCGAGTCGCTCAACCCCACCTCAAGTGCTGCCGACAACTTCACCCCGCCCTTCCACCACAAGACGCCCGAGCAGCTGTCGCGTCTCAAGTCGGCCGTCTCTGGCAACTTTCTCTTCTCACATCTCGACGACGACCAGTCGGCAATGGTCCTGGGCGCACTGCACGAGAAGCCGATACCGACAAAGGGCATAAAGGTCATCCAACAGGGCGATGTGGGAGACTACTTCTACGTCGTGGAAAAGGGCTCGTTCGACATCTACGTCAACAGTTCGGGAAAGCTCGAAGCTGGCGCCGAAGGGGCTGGCAACAAAGTAGGCACCGTCGGTCCTGGAGGCTCTTTTGGTGAGCTGGCTCTCATGTACAATGCGCCCCGTGCCGCGACAGTCACCTCGACAGAGCCATCAACCCTCTGGGCACTCGACCGCATCACCTTCCGCCGCATTCTCATGGACAGTGCCTTCCAACGCCGACGCATGTACGAGGGCTTCCTCGAGGAGGTCCCCTTGCTGTCGACGCTGACACCTTATGAGCGCTCAAAAATCGCCGATGCCCTTGAGACCAAAAAGTACCCGCCTGGCACAACCATTATTCAAGAAGGCGATGTGGGCGAGTCATTCTTCTTGCTCGAATCTGGAGCAGCCCAAGTCTTCAAGCGCGGCATTGACGGTCCTGTAAATCAATACAAAAAGGGCGACTACTTTGGCGAACTGGCGTTGCTCAACGATGCGCCTCGTGCTGCTTCGGTCATCAGCGAGACTGAGGTCAAGGTCGCGACACTTGGCAAGAACGGCTTCCAGCGACTGCTAGGGCCCGTCGAGGGCATCATGCGGCGAAACGACCCCACCAAATCGGTATCCGAAGGCGACAACGTAGATCCGCTCTCGCACGCTTCGTAAACAAGGTTCGCCCCAAAACCTACTACACGAGCATATTACGCCTGGGCAGGGTTAACTACTAAGGTTATGACCGGACCAAAAGATCCGAGTATCCATGTGTGCCTTGATGTGGTGCTCTCACTCTTCGGCGTTGTCGCATGTATTCCTACGCTTCCTACTATCACTAAACGTCGCTTGCCATGATGGAAGAGAAAGAGAGAGAAAGAAGGCTTTTGATTCCACGAGCATAGTGAGCTTTAGTTGTGCGCTGCTCTGTTACCTATATTTCATTGCGTATGATAGTCCTGGTTTAGACCTATGTATCGATACTTTGATTCGGTCGATAACTCGGTCCTGGCGTGTCGCAATCCATTTCACATGCTTCTTTGGTCTTCTGTTTCTTCTTTGGAAGCATAAATCCCTCTGATGCCTATGTGCCCGACTTGACTTTGCGTGTCGTGATTTTGCATAGCTGTCAATGTCCCTCGACTGTGGCAACGACAGCGGCTCACCACAAGGAATCGTCGCCAAGGTATGACGGCGATACGTGCTGCCTGATCAACATGGATGCAGTCACCTTGATAGCATTGTGGCAAGTTATTCGCCTCAGAAGCAAAGCTGCAGTTTGTCTCGGTGCCGGCAGATTCGGGCGTATATACGATCAGTCACAGACAATCCAAGGATCGATGCAACATGTTTGTTGACGACATCAGGGCGCCTCGATCGCACCCAAGTCCGCACTCGCCGTTCTCTAAATATCTCTAAAGCATCCAAAGTTCAGGTCACCACAAAGCGGATTTGCTTCTGTCGGGTTTTCCCTTTGGGCTGAGATCGACCTTCGATAAGGAACCCGCCGTTTTTACTAGTTGCTCTCTTCCTACGAGCAGCACGGGCAACGCTGGACCCCGGTTTTTTCTGGAAGGTTTTCTTTTCTTTCTTGCAGCATTTGCAACCCACTCACGCAACAAAATGGCCACTCCGGGCGAATTAACTCCTCTAATACAACGACAGCAACTACACCGTGTTGCACATGAATCAAACAAGTGCCACCAAGCTTCAAGTTGCTCCTCTAGGTAAACCTACGGTGACGTTCTCGTCTCTGCAGCCATGTTGCTTGAGCCTACACTGTGGCTGATGCAGCATGCAAGAAGCAAAATGCCAACAATTGCTCTAATCCACTATGCTATTGGTATACAGAAAGCAGCATCAGCTATGACCTAGCAATGAAGCAAAATACACCATTGTCTGTATGTTTGATGATTAACGTAAGGAAGTACTATGGGCGGTTGGTTGCAACGCCGTGCCCTCAGGTTGCGATAGCACAAAGGGACGCTAGGGAAGTAATTCAGATTGGCGACGATCCAATAAGGAAAAACCTGGGCCATTGCTCACTGCGTGGGCCTGGGGCTTATATGCAGTGACCGGGGTATGAGTACACACTAAGATCAAATTGGGTAAATGGGTTGATTGACCGCAAACAGGACTGGCTCTGTTTCACGCAATCAATTCGCGTTCTGGTGATTTGACTTGACGGAGACGATCCAAGTAGTATCGCACTGATGCGCGATAGACCGGTCAGACCGAGAAGCAACACATACAACATATGGAGACCCTGTTTACAAATTCATCGGATTCGAGAAGAAAAAAAGGCTTTCGATGACCAGTCATAGCGTCAGCAAAGGTCATTAGCAGCGGTCTGTACCGCTGGGCTTGCTCTGGGCTTTTTCTTGGGTGCTTGTTGGCGACGATGATATTGTGTAGACTAGCCACACACTACCTAAGCCTTGACTGTTTCTATTCACTCCGGGGTCTCTCCGATGCGGACCGGGAACGTAGCAGCGCATACCGGCACGCGCCTCGGGACGGCGGGATTCACCGCATCTGCTACCTAGAGCAGATTTCAGTTCTCACTGCCACTCGTTTACTCAGCGTGTGCTGCGCCAGGATACTGAGTTCGGCGTGCGCGAATGCACATCTTATGACGACAGAATGTGAGAACAAATTACGCCTTGTGTCCTATCTACTATTCTACGCACTCTCATTACTGTTTTTTTTTGTTTTTTTTCGTATAGATTGAGGCCTCCACGACATGCTTTTACCCCAATGCTATAGTTTTGCAGCCAACCTGGACCCTGTCAGAGCTCCACCGCTCTCTTGCCCTTGTGGCTGTGGCTCATGACACCAAGAAGACTAATAGTGAGTTGCAGGATCACAAAGGGTACCTGCATCTCACGTCAACAGTCGATTACTTACGTCCTTTAAATCTCTCCCATTCTGTCACTTGCTGGGAGTGTCCAGTGGACCTAGTGTCACCATCTAACACTCATTTCAGTCCACTAGAGAAACACACCTCCAAAGAAATCGTACACCTCTAAACATGATATCCAAAGACCCAAAGTCATCAAAACGACGAGTGGGCCGACACCGCCTTCCACCGCTCGCTCAAGGCCCTGCTCTTCAATTCATCGTTGCAACCCATCCAGATGATTTCAGAGCCACCGAAGTACTGAGGAACGTACGATCACACGTCATGTACAAGCACCAAGAGACTCGAGCATCCCCGCCTGCAGTTTCAAGCAGAAGCCGGGAAGGTAGCAGGGCCCCAAGTGCTGTGGCACAAACCCCGAGCCCGATCACAACTGAGTTCTTTGGCGTTTTGCATACTACTACACCTCCCGCGCCTACATCTAGTAAGAGCTACGAATCTGCGTCGAATCAGCATGGTTTTGACGCCTACTCACCGCTGTCTCCCATGGATTCTTTGCGAAGTCTTGCTGCACGAATTTTATCTGCAGCAAGCCCGACATCCACTAGTAGCGCACCTTCAGCTTGCGAAGGGGCTTCAGAATACCCATTTCCGAGAGACAACATGTTTTGGGACGAGTCACTAGATGAAATAAAGCGCGAATGGATCCGCACTACTGTGTTGTTTTGCCATGGTGAGTCAGTGAATGGGCGCCTGGCAGTTGCTTATTTTTGTAGATCAAACATGGATGCAATGTATTTGCGACAACCGTCTGTCGTTTCTCAGCCATGTATACGCTACCTTGGTGTACCAAGATATTGACGAAGGCTTGCTGGACGACAGCCGCCTCACCGTATTCGCCAAAACCAAGATTCTCAGACTTATCAGCAACCGCTTAGACACGGAAAGCGCCACTATCGTTTGCATACTATACCTCATCATCAGCGAGATCGGTGGCGTCGACGAAGATGTTTTCAATGTACACCAAGACGGGTTGGCAATATGCCTAAGGAGCCAACGAGAGGGACTCAACTCGAGTGTCGCCAGATTTATGACGTTGTACGTGTTTCGACTCGTACAAGAGTACCGGCTAACCTAGGTAGGGTAATGCTCACTTTTGCCATTTCGAGAAACCAGCCCGAGTCCGCAGAATTCACCCCATGGTCTCCGGCTGAAACATGGCCAGATAGTTGTACTCCAATCTCGCCACTTTCGCCTCCCATCGACCGGACCGCGCACCTATACCGTCTCTGTTCCGTAGGCACCGCCGGAATCATCTTGGAGATTCAGAATTGCACAGACACTTTCCTAGCGCGTTGGAATTACGCCGGGGATGGACGCAGAATTTCGAGTGGGCAGTGGGCTCACTGCGACTCTCAGCTCCAGGCCATCTACTCGCGCCTTCTCCTGTTGCCATCTACTGAAAGCGATATCAGCCCGGACTGGGTTTATGAGAGCTGCCGCATTGCCGCGTTGATTTACTGTCGATCGATGGTCCATGGAACAGGTCTTGCAGACTCAGCAAGCGTTGTGCATGCAGCCCCAGGTGGACCCAGCTCCAGAAGTGCTACATTGCTATCAGCTCTTCATGAGGCGCTTGAGAAAACGGATACACGGAGCTGCTGGGGTACTGATCTCTCTGGTGTCTTTCTATGGGTGACTCTCATAGGCGCATCGGCATCATGGGTTCTGGCACGCCTTAAGTCAAAAGATCATTCGCAGACAGTCACCTGGGCAGCGAAATGTTTCTCGCTGTATGCTGTGAGGGCTGTAGTCTCTGTGCCTTTTGATCATGCAGACGCTACGATACACGCTTTGCGCACGTTTCTAAAAGTTCGACACTGGGTTGCAGTCAAGGCCGGCTCTCTTGCTCTACTCTAGTAGCCTCTACCATTCTGTTTCCTTTCTTGTTTTCACCACGTTCCCTTCTCACCACCCAGGCTCAGCATTTTCTGGGTTTCAGTCGTTTCAAGCCTAAACTTTTAGCATTTCCACTGATCCATCTAACTCATTTCATGTTATTTCTGTCTCGTTGCATCTACCTAAGATGGGCACAGTCAAGATTTGTGCATTCAAGCCCAGCATCCCCGGCGGCCGTTCATTCATGGGTTTCCTTTATTCTTGCTCAGTATTCAGACCATGTATTACAAGCATATTGTAATTGTTTGACAAGTAGACACCTTAACACCTAATCTCATGCCAGTCATGTAAAAGACGAAATTTTCCATCACAGCCTCACACTCATTTCTTTACAGTTTTTTCCTCTCGCCCACAAGTACCGCTTTTCACGCCACCAGGCCATATGCTCTCTATTCCAATCTGGCTGACACCCGCTTTCACACAACCAGGCCTCCAGTCTTCGTCTCGAGGTCTGGTACGCAAAGCGGCTGAATCTATCGACAAGGATGCTGCTTACTATCCTTCATAATACCGGTCATCATCCCAGACCTTCTACCCATGACAAAGAAGAGTAGAAGCCTAGAGTTAGGCATCTCACACACCATATCGTATCGATTTTTTTTTTCCACAAAGGGCTGAGCACTGTCCTGCACGTGGATTGCACAGCCCAAACCAACCACCTTTGGCAAATCTCCACACGACCAAACGACGCAAGTAAATTCTTACCACTTCTCCCCACACACTCCATCTAGTCTAATCCCTCCCCCCAAGGCACCATGATTTCGCCGCGCAATAACGTACACACACACGCACCCAGCCACCCCCACAGTCAGCGCTGACCTGTTCTACACCGCAAAAAACAAAAACAAAAAGACGGATACGTTCTTGAACAAGGAGTAAAAGACTAATACGGTGTTCATGTCCGTCTCATCCTCGGCGACTACCGCCGCCGCTGCTCGTCTACGCATTCGGCTACACCGTCCTCTTTCCAGGGGAGCGAAGCGTTGGAAGTAGCTGTGGCCGTGATGCAGTACGTAACTCTTCGCCAGCAGCGGTATCGGTATTTACATACTAAGGTACTAAAACGCACAGACACACAACTACCTATGTCGTTCGCCCGTCGTTCGTATCATGCACCGCCGCCGCTGCCGTTTCTTATTCTATCTCCATTTTTTTATTTTTGCAGACGGGAAGAGAAAAGAACGGCGGGGCCGGACGGGAGCGAGGGTTCGTATAACGTTTTTTTCTGCTGGGAGATGGGGGTAGGGCTGGGACAGGGATGTGTGGTTGTGTAGGGAGGGGGGGAAGGATAGATTCCGCGGAGCTGTTAGTGGCGAGGCTACCTACCTCCGTACATACGCTAATTGTGTGACTGGACTGTTTCTGCCCTGTGGGTTTTAGCTTGTTCCGCGGAGTTGGGAGGGCGGGGGAACGGGAAGGTTGGGTTGGGTGGGTGTGGGTGTAGGGCTGAGTTGATGTACCTATCTCTTCTCAGGATGTTCAACAAGACATGGGTTTGGTTGCGGTGTGCGATATTTGGGTTTTAGGTTACTTGTATCCACGTTTTATTCGTTTCTTGTAAACAGACTTTTGCTACGCTTGTAACTGTTAGGCTTCTTCCTTTTTTTAGTTACGAATACGGATGAAAGGAAAAGTGTCATTGTCAAAGATGCCCGTTATCCGCGTTTCTCTAGTCATGCGCAGTTTCGAAGGTTCGTTTGCTTTGGAAGAATCCCTTGCTATGAGGGGATGCATACAGATCTTTACAATCTCCTCTCTCACATTCTGAGTTCGTTTTTTCCCTAGCGTGAGGAATATCAAGCGGGATACGATTGATTCTCTTGCGATACAGCATGTAGTCCAGGACCCATGCTACGTTGTTGGCAACAACAGCGACCAGTCTTTTTGTAGGGACCTCGGAACTTGGAGCCTCTTTCTCAAGCCGAGAGTGCGTTCTTATTGAGACGTTTGGAGTAATATTTTACAGCTCTTCAGCGGCTACTAAAACAAGCTAACCACACTGCAAAATTCTCCTGGGTTGACACGGCACCCCGTTGCTAAAACAAGCGGTAAAATCATTCATTAGTCTTTCTTTCTCTTTTGAAAAAGTACATTTAACAATGGGATTTGCGTCCACAGTTACTAGGTATGTATTTGACCTGTTAGATAGCCGCCGTTCCTACACATTCCATGGGTGCCAAACATTTCGCGTGCGGACGAGACTTCAAATTTGGACAGCGACGGAGGATATGGGAAGTGCAGACAGAGTACATGCCCATTGTGCAAAGGTACTAGATGCAAGTGGCTGGACAGCAAAGCAGACGAAGAGCTTCATGGTGTTAGAGTGCCAACTAGCTAGGATTGTCGTCGAGAATGGGAGATCGGAAAAGATGTGTCTTTTAGGAAAAGATCCCTCTTACTCACTAGCTTTACATAAAGAACATAAGACTTCAGTTTGATCTAGAATGTAAACTAATGTGGAACAGAGTCGTATCGCTATATGATAGGAAAAAAAAATACGGCATACGAATAGAGAACACAGAAATATCTCTTAGAAGAAAGCGAACGCTTTTTTCTTTTACATTCCTCTCTACAATTTCTATCTTTCTCTCTTGCTATTCTTCTTAGATAGAGGAATTGTAAGGGCTTGAAAATTATAGTGGCGTAAGTCTGTGGCACTAAGAGTGTTTTTACAAAAGGAGTAGGGACAGGACCACGCGGTTAAAGATTGCAGTACCGCTACTATGTCGTAGTTTTCATACTCTGAGATAGGATTTGAGTAGTAAAAATTAAAATCATCTGTTCGTTACTCGCTATGCAAACTAGCTGTGGAGCAAATACAAGGCGTTGAGGAGAAAAATGCAACAGAATATACGCCTTATCCCATGCATATGTACATAACCACCAGTTTTTGGCTTACTCCATACTCATTCCATTCCCTCTTTTTTGGACATTCGTCATCCTCACAAGGCATCCCAACCGCCCTCAAACATCGTCCTCTTGATGCCCAATTCCTTGTCACTCAGATACAGCGGCCTCACAACCTGCATCGCACCTGTACCCAACTTGACACTTTGACCCATAATGATACACTCACTCACACCATCAATCGTGTCCGTCTTGCCACGTGCAGCAGCCTCGAACAAGTGATCAGGCGTCTTTTCGAAACTGGCAAGCTGCAGCACGGAATCGCGCGTCTTCTGCAAACCAAAACGGGTGATACCAAAGACCTCGCCCTTAAACGTCATGACGTCAGCTAGAAGTTGCATGTGACGTGGGTCAATGTCCATGTTGCCCATGACATCGCCAATTTCGCGCACAATAGTTGCGCGAGCGGCTTCGATGCCTAGCACCGTCTTGACTTCCATGACGTGGTTGGACTTGGTACTGTACGGCTCTATTCCCGGGGTTGTCATACAGTCTAGGAGGCCATAGCCTTCAACGAGGAGTTGGCATTCGTATTGACCCTGAGCGTTGGGGCTGCTTTCTTTCTTGATAATGGCACGCGAGCAGTCTGGGTAGCCTTTGATGACGACGTCCGGAATGAGCGCTTTGACTTGTTGTACGCGCTCAAAGTATTCCTTATGGTTGCGCGTTGTCTTGACGGGCCGCTTCTTTGCGGCATTGGGATCGGGGACTTCGACACGGATTATGGATGAGGAGATGCGCACATTTGCACCAGCTTTGCCCCATTTGAGCGGCTTGTGAGCATTAATGGCCGCGGCAATCTCGTGAGGTTGTACATCGACGAAGAGTTTGTTTATGGTGTCCCAATCAATGCGCATGGCAATGTAAGCACCGTTGGGGTGCCAGACGTCTTCAACGTAAGAAATGACATCGCGGAGGTACGTCTTCTCGACACGCGCTTTAACAATTCGCGCCGCAGATTCGGAAACCTTGTTCGAAAGATCACAGGCAATGACGGGAGTGGAGATGGTAGAGGAGGCGTTGATGATCTCCTTGATACGGGGAACACCTTGGGTGATGGACATACCGGCGACACCAGCAAAATGGAAAGTCTTGAGCGTCATTTGCGTACCGGGTTCACCAATAGACTGAGCTCCGATAGCTCCTACAGCGTGACCGGGCTGGACACGTGAACGATGGTACTTTGTCAAACAAAGCGTGATGAAAGTATCGAGTGCACTCTGCGAGATCTTGGCGATACCATCAGCAAGACTATACTTGTCCGCATCGGCTGCTGATTGTTTCTTGTCCTTTCTATCATTGGATTGCACCACTCCAAGGTATGCAAGCGTCGTCTCGAGCTTCTGGGCTTTCTTGAATACGTAGTCTTGAACAGTATCGAGGAAGTCACGCATGGACTCCTTCTGGTCAATTCCCTTGTCGGTCTGGTCCCGGTACTCTAGTTGCGTCACGCCGTCCAACATGTACCTGGGATACTTGTTTCGTTGAGTATTCAATCTCGCTTCAGTGTACTCGCGGACTTCCTGAGGCGTTAGACTAGACTCTGAGTTGTCCCAAGTAGAGGTAACAGCATGTGAGAAGGTCCGATCAAAGTGCACAGGTTTTGCCTTGCCCTCCATGTCCACGGGATCGAGATTGTCGTCTCCGTACTGGAACTGCACAACAGTACCGGATGAGTTTCGAACGGTGTCGTCGTACTGTGCGGACAGATCTTCCAAAGACTTCATCAATCGTCTACTCATGTAACCAGTTTCGGCAGTTTTGACAGCGGTATCGACCAGACCTTCACGACCACTCATTGCGTGGAAAATGAATTCGGATGGTGTCAGCCCGGAGAAGAAACTGTTGCTGACGAAACCCTTGGACGCGGGCTGACGAGCAGCCTTGGGGAAGTGAGGCAGTGTTCTGTGGTGGAATCCATCTGCCACACGCGCACCACCAATCATCTGTTGCCCGACAGAAGCAACCATCTGGGAGACGTTGATATTTGATCCCTTTGAACCGCATTTGGCCATAAGTAGGGGGGAGTTCCACCTGCTCAGCTCTTCAAAACAAATGTCACCAGCGGCTTGACGGACTCCAGATAAAATACCACCAATCCTGTTCTCCATTGTCTGCTCTTCGTCACAACCTGGATCACGCTGTAGTTTTCCTTCTTGAAAATCCTTGATCAGCTTGTCGCACTTGGCGTACGCTTCTTGGACAAGCGCCTGCTTCTTCTCGTTGAGCTTTTCTCCTGGAGTCACATCGCTGATTCCGAGCGAGAAACCATTGTTGCTGAGCCATCGCGCAGAAAGCTTGGAAAGCCGATTCATTCCCTGGACAGCATGATCGGGACCGAAATCTCGCATCATGACGTAGAAGACTGAGTCCTTCTTACCATCACCAACAGTGGCCTTGTCCATTACACCACACATGACCTCAGAGTTGCGAATGACAAGATAAGCGTCGTTCTCGTTCAGATCGGGATGTTGATCGGGAGTGTTTTTGAATTGTTTGCACGCGGCCTCGAGGTTGACCAGTACCCTGCACCCTTTGTATGGCCGCATCAGTAGGTTGAAGACCTGCTTTCCAGTCCAGAGCGCCTGAGGCTTCCATATGACCGGGGGTGGGATTTCAATTGGATGCCTCTTGCCAGTGTCCGGATCGAATGCTCCTTCGCCGTTGAACATATAGTTCACGATCTGACAAAAGGTCCGCCGGTCAAAGAAGTTGTTCTTGTTGCTCAAAAGGTACGCAGCCGTGATGAAATCCTGGATAGCGGCAATAATAGGTGTTCCATTCTTGGGGGTAGCCAGGTTATATTTGACACCCATAAGCTCGGTAGCTTCCGTTCGGGCTTCTTCGGTTTGTGGGACGTGCAGGTTCATTTCATCACCGTCGAAATCGGCGTTGTAAGGATTGCACACACATTCGTTCAGTCGGAATGTTCTCCATGGTCGTACTTTGGCCCGGTGACTTAGGATACTGAGCTTGTGTAGGGACGGCTGTCGATTGAAGAGGACGATATCACCGTCTTCAATGTGGCGTTCAACAATGTCACCAATCTTGAGTCGTTTCGAGGCGCCTTCAAGCCGTTCGCCCTTGGTATCGAAACGCGAAAGGGCAATGAGGGAGATTTTGCCTCGTTCCTTGTTTGGGCCCTGGTCGTTAAGGATGTAGTTGGCTCCGGGGTACTTGTTGGAGCCATTTCTGACAAGCCTCCTCAGTTTGTCAATGTTGTACCGTGTGACCTTTTCAGGATACGTCAGGTTCTTGGCTATACGCTCTGGCACTGCGACCTCGTCAATGCTCAAGTTTGGATCTGGACCAATGACTGTACGACCAGAGAAATCGACACGTTTTCCGGAGAGATTTTGTCGGAATCGACCGCCTTTGCCCTTGAGACGTTGAGAAAAGCCGCGCATAGTCTTTTGCAGTCCTTGCTGTTTGAGACCTGGAGCATCGCTGTTGATGTACATGGCAATTTGCAGCTGCAGGAAATCCCATTGCTCCATTAGGATCTGGAGCGGAAAGCCTCGTGCAAGGCCCGCGCGTATTATACTGCTGATCTGGCAGATATCTCCAATCTTGTTGGTCACGTCATCTTCCGTCGCACCTCCTTCTTGCATGACCGACGGCCGCAGCGCTACAGGTGGCACTGGCATGTATTCCCAGATCAACATTTCCGGTCGTGCATCCTCAGGTATCATGGCCAAGAGTTCGCAGTCTTCGGGAGATATCTTTTTGAAGAGGTTCAGCACCCGCAGTGGATGCATATCGTCAACAGCCTTCTTCAGGTGCTTGTCCAGATCTGGGTTGGCGGACTTTGCGGTTTCGAAGGACTGATCAAACTCGATCTTGCCCGCTGGCGGCTTTTTTGTCTTGGCCGTGGAGCGGTTGAAGGCGTCGTATCGGTTGTGAATTATTTTGAGTGGATGGCCGGGCACCTTGCGCACAGTACCTTGGAGGCCATTACAGTACGGACATGTCTTCTTCTTGCGACAGTCTTCTAAGATCCTCTTGGTCACGGCACCTTTTCGCAAAGTATCCATGTCTGGGCGGCGCATGCTGCGCAGGTATCTCCGCCGCTCGACCTCGTCCAGCAGGACGCGGGAGCAATCTTTGCATATGCAGTTAAGCACCTCGATGATGTGCTTCAAGTAGCCGACGTGGAAGGCAGGCAGCGCCAGCTTGATGTGGCCAAAGTGACCGTTGCAGGTATCGAGTCCCTCTCCGCATGTTGCGCACTTGCCTTGCTTGCTCGATATGCCCATGCGCGTGTCCATGGGCCCATTGGCAGTGAGGGTGCGCGTGTTGTCCGCGGCGGGCTGGAGGTCGTAGACATTGCGGTCGGATACTTCGAGGACGGCTTGATTCACAATGTCCTGGTTGGAGCTAGAGAGAGTTACTAGGTGTTTTCTTCAGTGTACTTGCCACAGCCGTGTTCCCTACTATATGCCAAACTGGATGTGCTTGATGCGCGCGGGGATGCGGTCCACGACCTGCTGCTTGGCCGTCGTGCGCGGCGCCTCCATGGTGGCGGCAGTGGTGGTGCTGAGTTTGCAGTGGGTGAGTGTCGTGCTATCGCAGGCTTTGACAGAATTCTTGCATAGTCGTTGCGGCGTGAGTCATGTTCCGGGGCGAGGATGGCAACTCGAGGGTGGCTTTACTTTCTCAGTTGCGCGCCTCTGCAGATTTTGGGTGGGGGACCCAAATTCGCGCTAAGGCCGGGCTGCAGGGCTAAGAGAGGCTAATGCGGGCTGATAAGCTGATAGCACCCCACAAGGCCGCCGTCGTGACCTGGAGCACCACCGCAGTGTTGCCTACCATTCACTCTCTGCCCCGCCCGTAGTGACAACAGCGTTGTTTTACCACTTGCTTCTCGCCTGTCTTCCATGTGTACTGTCTTTGCAATTCTCTTCTTCTGATACTACCTAGTCAATATACAAAGTTATCACCGCACCCGTCTCTTGATCTACGGTACCACCAGGCTGCCCCCTCTCTCCGCCTAACCGCGCCCCCTCCGCCTACTCTGTCTTACCGCTCTCACCTTGTTTGCCTTTTGCTGTTGCCACTGCTTCTTGCCGCCTGCCCTTCTATCCTCCACGACACAACACTCATCTCATGACCTCCAGTGAGCATTCCGTTGCATCTCGCTCGCCATGCTCGACTCCTGGCTCACTGACCCCATAGTCTTCCGTATCGTCCTCCGGGACGTAAAGCGGTACGACACGTACGAGACCCGCCAATTCGACCTGCCCTTGAACTCGACCTTCCCTATTGGCCGCGCCTCGAGCAATGTTACCAAGAAAGAGCTGATGGCTGCACCGCACAATGCATTTATCGATAGTCCCGTCATCTCTCGTCAACACGCAGTCCTCTCCGCCAACTCCAGCACCGGCACCCCCGAAGTATACATCAGCGACCAAGGCTCTATGCACGGCACTATGCTCAACGGCCAGAGGCTACCCCCCAAGACACCTACAAAGCTCAAATACGGGGACGAACTCCAGTTTGGCACCGACGTCAACCGTAACGAGGGTGTGTTGTCCACATCCTTCATCCTACCCCGCTCCACTGACCTAAGGCTGACATGCCGCACAGAATTCTTCGTAGCCCGCAAATACGTCTTCGAGTCTCAGCTCTCACGTCCCTTCTCGCTTGGCTTCACTGTCCCTGACGCCGAGAGCGAAGACGAGGAAGTGGAACACCGTGGCAGCCACGCCGATCCGTTTGTTATCGAAGACGACTCGGACGTAGCTCCAGAACAGTTCGACCATGTCAACCAGGCAGACGATACCATAGTCATGGAAGATATCCCGCAGCAGAAACAGCCAGTCAAATCTTCCCGCTTTGGTCCGGATGTATATTCGGAGTCCGCATCACACACTACCGTGGTTAAGGAGGCCTGTGACGAGGACAAAGAAGACGCAGACGTATCTGGACCTGATTTCATGATATGCGGCAACGATTTACTTATGCCTCCTAGTCCTAGCCTTGGTAGTGTTGAAGACGACGACATAGCTGGTGACGTCGACTTCGACAGTAAGGCTGGAAGCATCGATAGCTCCGAAAGAGATTCCGACTTTGAATCAGAGATCCAAGATTCGGAAGACGAGATGGACAGCGCTGACTACTCCCAAGCCGTCACGGCTTCGACCACCCATGAAGTCCAATACTCGAATAGCGATATGGTATCCGCCTCAAAGCAGTCTACTAGTGCGCATCCACTCGACAAGTCGGGCCGAGACATTTATAGCTTCGAAGGTGCTAGCAATGTCCCATCACGACTCCCATGTGTTGACACGTTTGGGCTGCAACGCCCTGACAACACTGACAACACTGACAACACACGTGGGGAATCCTCTAGGTCTAGTATGACAAAGGTAGCAAAACTCGACCATATGCCTTCATGTGGCGATACGGAACCGCCTCTACCATCTCTTCCCTCATCCAAACAGGCCTCCTGGGGTACCTGGTCATATCCTCCCTTTTGTCAGAACGAAACCCAGGGCTGGTATCAAGATGGCATGTCACAACCCAATTACATAGGCGTTAGCTATGGAGATCAGACTTCGCTATTTAGCCCTGCGGCACCGGAAACAATGGATGCTCGCCCACCTGCGTCTTTCTGTCAACAACCCAACAAGGCATCCCAGGCTGACCGGCTCCAAACACCTCCACTAGCGCCAGCTTCAGACGCTGAACTTTGCACGCCATTGCAGCCGGGTCGCCGCACTAAGGTTTCAATTGAAGAAATTGTTGAAGAGGTCATTGAAGAGCAGCCGCCTACGCCAGAATCAGTGAACTACATGAAACGCAAGGCCGATGTACTCGATGAGGAGCCAGTAGTGAACCAGAAGGAAATGCTTAAGGAGGCCGCAATCGCGGTTGAGCAGATATCCAGTGGTCCAGCTAACCCAACTCCAGTTGTGGAGACCGGTGCGGCTCAGACAGCAGTACAAATTGCGCAACGCCCAAAGAAAATACCTCGCTCTGTTCTCACTAAGGTACTCAACAAGGCTGCCTACCCTTTGCTTGGCGCCACCGGTGCGGTTGTCTCTTTTGCTCTTCTTTCAACCCTTCCAGATAACTTCTTCATGTAGAGAGTATTTTAACATGCCCTCTTCACCTTCTTTTTTTTTCTTTTGTGGCGTTCATGGCAACATTGCGGTATGCACGGCGGGGCGGTACGGATATCAAATCACCATAAGATGAATCTACGGATCACAGCAGCTAGTGCTAGCGGCGTTCGGGGAACGTCAGAGGAGGCGGCTCGAATCATGAGGAGGGTTAGTTTCGGTTTGGTAGGCGTCTTGTGTCTTCGGGTTCATGCTGTGCCCATCTTTCATGACCGTGTCTACTTTCGCTTTTTGATAATGAAATATATTCCATAAGCAATTTTGTGCTCCATGTAAAGAACCTGCATACGACTGAGTTGAAGTGAATGGCAGGTCAATGATTGGATGTAGAGCTGAGCGCTGGATAAGACTTTTGCTGTTGTGGCTGTACAGATTTTGGAAATGATATCTTTCCCGGAGCAGTAAGTATAGCGCATGAGGTCTGCTCTGCTCTGCTTCTTTACTCCATCTTCATCCTAGTTTCTGAGGACCCGCACGCTAGATCATAGCCAAAGGCCAAAGTTCCCAAAGACTCATATTTCGTCCAGAGTGATGATTAGCCGGAGATGTCTGAGTAGTGAGTACACATAGACTCGAAATGAGTCATTTGAGGCTTGCAGATGGCTGTGCCTCACAAGCCTCATCACGTGACGTCGTGTTACCTTGTAACCACCTCAATGCAAGTAAAGCAGTATCTCGACTATATATTAGCCTTGATGCCTCACCAAGATGCAACTCATCAACCCAAATCACTTTTTGCCTCCATTAACGGCATCGATTTGCGGTTTTACGCTTAAGACTTTACATTCCAAGCCTTCCTACTACAAGTCACCAAGTACAAATTGGAAGAACAGACAGAAATGATGCATGATACATCGGGATCCCGGACAGCTTTTCCGTGCAATACCTGTTCTCTTTCTTTTGAGGGGAGTGTTCTTCAGAGGAGTCACATGAGAAGTGCATGGCAGTAAGAAACCCCAATCTACTCTTTTGCTACAACATGTATTCCGTAATCTTCTGGATTTGATTTTAGAATTTGAGAGGCTCAGAACTGACAAGAAACACAGTATTCACAACCTGCAACGCAAGAGATTGAATCTACCAGCGCAATCTGAAGCCGAGTTTCAAGAATGCATGGACAAGAACACAAGCGGCAAGAGAAAGAAAAGTCGGCATAACGACAACAGTATTGATGCAAGCTATAAAGACACAGAACTGGAAGCATCCAGCCAATCGGATGGATATACCAGCGAACCCTTGGGTTCCAATACCCAAGACGAACAGCAAGATGATCGCTCCAGCAGTCCTACTGGCACCTCGCTCTCTCCAACTAAAGACTCATTAAGGTGTCTCTTTTGCGCACTTGTCTCTCTGAATACCCACGAAAATATCTCACACATGTCCGCCGCTCATAGTTTCTTTCTCCCGTCGGTATCAACCTCTGCCGCAGCCGTCGAACCCCTCCTATCCTACCTCTCTCTACTCATCTACTCATACTACGAATGCATATACTGCGGACGAGAAAAGAACAGCGCACACGGCGTGCAAAGCCATATGCGGGATAAAGCGCATTGCAAGCTTGACGTAAGCCTGTATGAGGATTTCTTTTCCCGCGGGGAAGACAGGGATGCGCGGGAGGACGAAGAAGAAGGGGAGAGTGACAATATAGGAGAAGAAACCCATGAGAGAAGAGAGTATGAAGAGGACACGCAAGAAAAGAGAAGACGAAGTATCAATCCCAACACCGACGCGGCAACGCAACTTTCCCCCCGAAAAGTTCCCGAGGGGAAGACACAACGTGGAAATCCCCATCTATCGCGTGCACGATCGAGAACCTCGTCGCATCAACAGCATGTCGCCCCTGTAAACACCACCTCTCCGCCAACAACTACAGTACAAAACTCATCTCTTACGCTCTCCTCCTCATCCTCCTCCTCTTCACACCTTCCACCTCTCCCCTTACCGCCAACACCAACCAACGGACGCAACTCCGCTCTCAGCCTGGCCGGTCTATCCAACGCCCAACTAGTCAGCCTAGCTACACTGGACAAGAAGATGCGCCGACAGCAAGTAAGTGCGCAGAATAGAGTTGGGCACATGGCGCTGAGGCAGCCGGTTAAGGCCATCTACTACAAGACCGAGAATCCAGTCTACCAGGCTGGATGATTTTGTAAAAAATACATGTGTGGTTCTGCTTTGGGTGTTGGTGTTTGGCGTTGCAAGGAGCAAGTTGCCCGGCATTGGGTAGTTAGTATGGAGTCGAAGGAGGTAGATGAGAGAAGAATAAGACGACCCCAGAAAAGAAGCTCACCAACCACTCTTGACGTGTGCATATGACAAGAAAACATGTTCATTTTGGATATGTGCAGTTACTATTAGGGGGATAGAAAAGGGAGAATAGCTAAAAGAAACAGGTATGCAAATACACATGCCATTCTCGAGGAGAAAGCATCAAAGCAGAACAACAAATCCAAGGAAATCAAGAAGAGCAAGGGCAGAACACGAAACATGCAAAATGTACTAGGCTATTTTATAAGCCTGGTGGGACAACCCATGCAGCGGTTGTTATGTGTTGTTGGGGGAAAGGGGGTATACAGCAGTCATGAATCATCCGTCTTTTATGCCCCTAGTCAAACGCCCGCAAGAAAAACGAAGAAAGCTATCCGGTCAATATAATACATGTGAAGAAGTCCAAACAAAAAACAAGAAGAGCAAAGTAAAATCAATCCCTGGCTATGCAAACACCCAAACAATGCAATGTAGGAAAACATACTCCCAAGGCAGCAGCTCCAGTCCAATTGGTCTTTAGTCAATTTGTGGGTAAGAAGGGTACAGGTTGTAAAAAAGCAAAACGAGCACTTAGTTGGAGAGGGGGCTGAGCTCTTCCTCATCCGACTCGTAGGTGAGGGTGGCGGCGGGCCAGTTGGCAGCAAGCTGCTGTTTGTATTCGTCTGAGTTGATGAGCTCCTCGAGAGCAGCCTGTTCTTCGGCATCCAGCTCAATGGTCTCCGCTCCCGGCATGTCGTCGAACATGGAAGCCACAGAAGGAGCCATCGGAGCGGGGGTAGCGGCAAGAAGAGACTCGTTGCCAACGTCCGAGAAAACACTCGGCGATGGATACGTTGCTTCACGAAGACGAGAAGGCTTAGCAGGCGTGTGCTTCATGAGCCTCTGACGCTGGCGCTCAATCTCGTCTACTGGCTGCTGACTTGGGGGGCTGAGAGGCGCGTCGGCTGTAGACCCTCCCGGCAACGGTGCATGCGCGGGAACAGGGGCTGGAGGCGGGGGCTGGGTCCAAATTGGAGTAGCCTCAGTACCAGGAGTCTCGCTGCTTTCAGTCTCAACATCTACCGTAGAGTCATCCTCATCGGAATCATCGGGTACACTAAATGAGCTTCCGACGGAACTTTGGGTTTGAGTATCGACTGTCTCCTTTGTTGCACTCTTGAGAATTTCGCGGTCATTCTCACGAATCTGGGCAGCAGTGTCGTGTCCTTGGAGTTCACTGAAGATATTACCGCCTTCGTTATGCGAGACAGAGTTCGAGAACATGGGAGAAGGGTCGATCGACCGACGAGGACGAAAGTCGTACAGAGAGGCAGACTGGCCGTGGCTGTTGTAAAGCTTCTGTGATACGCGCGCGCCATTGCTGGCAGCAAACTGCTCGTCAATGGTAGGTATCTCTTCCTCCGTAGCGCCCACATTAGATCTCTTGTGCCTTTTAGCCGTGTGCTCCTCTTCCTCAGCTTTCATGTCGAGATAGACAGCCCAAGCTGGAACGACATCATCATCGTCCAAATCGCCAAGCGGATCACCGAAGCCAGTCTCCCAGGGCTTGGCCGAGGGGAAGAAATTCAGATCCTTGAACAGGACGGGTGTTTCGAGCCGCTTGCGCTTCTCGCGGAATGCAACGTCGTTTCTTAGCTCAGGAATGACATGTCTGGCCCAGTCTTCTGCTTTGCGCTTGTCCTCATGGTCGATGCCCTTGAGCAGTACTTTCATCATCGTGTTGGTAGGAGCGCGCCTTTTGCTCGGTGTCTTGACGCGTTCGCCGACAGGTGTTGGCGGTAGCGACAGGGTCTCAGTCAGTGTATCTTGAGGTGGTAGAGGCTTTGTCGGGGTGGGTGAGGCAACCTCAGGAGTTGGTGGGGGTTTAGGGGTGGACGAGAACAACCGGGACTTGATCGCGGAGAAAGACCTGCTAAAGATATTTGACTTTTCGACGGGACGATCAGGCGTAGCGGAGACTTCAGTGAACGTCCTCTTAGCGGACTGGGGCTGCGGAGGTTCCTTGTGAACACCGTTCTCAGACTGTGTCTCAGTCCTGTCCACAGAGGGCTCAACGCGCATAGTCTCCTTTGCCGATTTCTCAATCTTGTGGAGAAGCGCAAAAGCGGACTCATTGCCATTGATGAACACAGGTTGCGCTGGAGTCGGCTCGATTGCGCCAAATATCTCACTGTCGAAATCTGCATCATACTGGTTAGCCGGTGGACCGTAGCTAACGTTGGAAAGATGCTGCAAACGGGAGTTCTCATCCGCCAGACGCAGGTTTCTGCTCTCGTACGCGAGCATCTGCTGGTCTCTCTCATAGAGCATGTGCGCGAGGTTCTGGTTCTGAGCTTCCAGATCCCTCACGCGAGCGCGGAGCTCATCGATCTCCATGCGCTGCTTGTCATTCTCTTGTCGTAGAGACTCACTGGCGATGCTGACTGGTTCGACAAGGGTAGGAGAAAATGGAACCTTACCGGTGGTGAAGAAGGGACCTACGTCGTCTTCGTTCTCTTGGTCGTTGGCGATGTTTTTGGGTGCTGACTTTGCGGCCACTGCCCTTCGTTTTTCACTGGTGTTCTTGGTTGGAGCCGTGCTGCGCGCGCGCTTCGCGGGCCTAGTGTCTTCCAAGCTGCGTTGTGGTGAGGCCTGTCCGCCCGCTTCTACAACGGCTGCGCGGCTGGCCCTGGTGAGCTTTCTCGCGACGGGAGGCGCTTGGGTGATCACTGTCGATGAAATCTTGGTCGAGCTGGTGGCGGCGGCGGATGTAGCATTTGCGCGTGACGTAGCGCGGGTCTTCGTGACGGTCTGCTGCGACTCTGTCACGGTCTGCGACTCAGCCTTGGTGGAGGCAGCCTTTGGCTTTCGGCCCTTCTTCTTGGGGACTTCTGGCGGAGGCGTTCCTTGCTCCGAAGCAGACTGCGCGGACTCGGTCGAGGCTGCCGCTGCCGCTGTGCGACGCGTTGAGCGCCGGGTAGCAGTCGCTGACATTATGCTGCAGCTGAGGTCAGTGGGCGCGATGTGCAGGGGCAGCAGGTGACTTACGGGGTAGTTGCTATACAATTGCCAGTCACAGACGATGCGGCGATGGGCGAGGCAACTGCTGTGGGTGAAGCGGGATGGGTGTTGAGTCTGGGGGGGTTGTGAGCGAGGAAGTGACGATGAACTCAAGAAAGTTGTCACGGCACTTCGGCGATTAGGGCTAGTGCGTAAACACCCCAGCCGCCAGTCGAGGCAGGCGCGACACGGGCCAAGGCTTGGCATGACGACCAAGCTGGGAGCTCTTCGTCTGCGACAGTCGCCAGCAGCCAACAGCCAGCAGCCAGCATCAGCATATCATGGAGGGCCTCTACTACAACGTCAAATACGGGTACGCATCACGTGCATCTGCAAAGAGCCGGTTTGTCTAACATATGCCTCCAGCTACATCGAGGGCATCGTGCGCGGCTACCGCAATGCGCTGCTCACCAGCCAGAACTACAGTAACTTGACCCAGTGCGAGACCATCGATGGTACATCACATCCAGTCGCTCCTGCACCCGGAGACAGACTGACCTTGCTTTAGATGTCAAGCTCCAGCTCGCGCCCGCATATGGCGACTTTCTCAACTCCTTGCCGCCGAATCCATCGACGTCTGCTCTCGCCGCGAAGACCACAGACAAGCTCGTCGCCGAATTCCGTTATCTCCAGGCCAACGCAACCGGGTCGCTTACCAAGTTCATGGAATATCTGACGTATGGATACATGATTGACAACGTCGCCCTGCTGATTACGGGTACGCTGCATGAGAGGGATACGCGAGAGCTGTTGGAGAGGTGCCACCCGCTTGGCTGGTTCGAGACCATGCCAGTGCTATGCGTGGCGACCAATATCGAGGAACTGTACAACTCTGTCCTGATTGAGACACCACTCGCACCGTACTTCAAGGGCTCGCTCAGCCACCAGGATTTGGACGAACTTAACATTGAGATCATCCGCAACACTCTGTACAAGAACTACCTCGAGGACTTTCACCAGTGGATCAACTCTTGTCCCGATATTGCAGGAACACCGACCGCAGATGTCATGTCTGAGGTTCTCGAGTTCGAGGCTGACCGCAGGAGCATCAACATTTCTCTCAACTCTTTCGGTACCGAACTCTCCAAGGCTGAGAGGAAGAAGCTCTACCCCGAGCTCGGCAAGCTGTATCCCGAGGGAACATTGATGCTATCAAGGGCAGATGATGTGGAGGGCGTGCGCATTGCCGTTGAGAGCGTTTCCGATTACAAGATGTTCTTTGACCAGACCGGCCTCAGCCAAGGAAGTGGTGGCGTTGGCAACATGGCAGGTGGTGTTGGTGGCGAGACAAGAAGCTTGGAGGACTTGTTCTACCAGAAGGAGATGGAGATTTCAAAGCTTGCCTTCACTCATCAGTTCACTCACGCCATTGTGTACGCGTGGGTAAAGCTACGGGAACAGGTACGTTGCGATCATGATTTCTCAGTGAGTATGATAACTAACTAATTCCTTTTGCAGGAGATCCGGAACATTACATGGATAGCTGAGTGCATTGCGCAGAACCAGAAGGAACGCATTGGAAACTACATCAGCGTATTCTGAGCCAGTAGCTCTCTGTAGTAATAGCATGTTTGGGTCCAACTAGGAGCGTCTCGGCTGGCGTTAGGGTTAGGTTCGTATATCCAGTTTTTTTAGATTGTACATCTTCGTGTGCATTACATCTCGTTGCGTGTCCCCTCCATACTGTTGTTGTTTATCCGTGTCAAATTGCACCTGCTATCGTACTTCCGACTTGTCAAAGGGAGTATGGTAGCCGTAGTCTTGTCGTTTCTCCGAGACGTACGTGTGTCTCTTCGTCTCTCGGCTGAGTCAATATGCTGTTTGTGTTGGTGGGAGTCACTCGGAAGTCCATCCTACTTACTTTTACTCGTCAGGTGCTGCGTCACGCTGAAGCACATGTCGCTTTTCGGTTCGACCAAGGAGCAACCAGTAGCTGCGTATAATGCCCGTAGAGACGGCGTGAATGTAGAGCTCGCTATTTCAATAACACATTGTTCGAAAGATGATGATCTGGAGCACTACTTTGAAGATGTTTAGCCAACGGCAATAGTGGCGAAATAAAGCCAAGGTAACTAGAGGCTTCTGATAGGCAGCGATATGGAGAGATTGAGGTGAAGACTGATGTGTCGGTTTTCTGTAAACAGGCAGACAAGTTTGATTCATTTATAAAGGCTAGCACGATTTACTCATGCCAGACTTAAGTGCGGTTAGGCTAAATGCTTGCATTGTGTGTATGTGTCCTTCTTGTTCCTACGTCTCTTAGTTTTTAGGCGCCTCCACAAAGCTATGCAAAGACTTTTTAGAAAACATACATGCTAAGCAAATCGATAGATCCACATTTTGTACAAACGCCACCCGTATCGACTGTATCTCTTGACACCAGCGAAGAAGACAAAACCCAGTCGTCCTTCTCTTTGACCATATTTGTTAATCAAAACAAACTTCCGTCGCTGTTTGGTTTGCGAAAGAAGATCACTAGAGTCGTACTGACAGGATTAATTACCTCTGGCCGCACCGCAGTACTGAGACGGATGAAGGATTTCTGGGGTGGATGTGTCTCAGCGAGCCCTAGGAAGACTGTGATATTGCTGAACAAGTGCACTGCATGCTACTATGGCAGGCTCAATCTAATCCGTAGCCCTGTCTTCATTACTGTTTTCTTTGTTAGGACGAGAATTTGTCTCAAAAATTTACTCAAATGCATCTAACATAGAACAATATATAGTCGCCGCTGGCACAATTAGCTTCCACGGTTTAATCAACGCATCATCAAGGCAACGATGCTATACCGCAGCGTCATATCTACAGGCCGTGTATTTGACAGCGCGGGTGAACTATCCGACGCACGTGCCATGTTATAAGCGAATAGGCTTGCATGCTGTCCTGCGCCACAGACATCTCCGCCAAGATCTTAGCTAAGCGATTTACCGAAAGCTCCCACATCGAAAACCCCCGGCCTTCAATTTCAGCAGCATCAGCGTCACCCAACACGACACGTCCCCCCACAGCCTTCGAGATGTCTTCGGAAAAGAGCCACCGCCGTAAGTAGACGGCGCGACGAATTTGCACACACAGACACTGACTGTAATTCAGTCTACGTTAAGGGCCGCCACGTTAGCTACCAGCGTAGCAAGCGCAACACGAACCCCAACGTCAGCCTGCTCCAGCTCGAGGGCGTCGAAAGCTCAAAGGATGCGGAGTGGTACCTCGGAAAGCGTGTCGCCTACGTATACCGCGTCGGCAGCAGCAAGTCGAACCCAATCCGTGTGATCTGGGGCAAGATCCGCCGAACCCACGGTGCGTACCATTTATCGGGCATGCAGACAAGCAGTAATTAATGCAAAAAATAGGCAACTCCGGTCTTGTTCGCGCTTCTTTCCAGCACAACCTTCCTCCAAGGTCCTTCGGTGCCAGCGTTAGGGTTATGATGTATCCCAGCTCCATCTAAGGGCTGGCGAATAAGGAATATTCGGGAAGGAGTTGAGGCGATTGGGAACGGCGCGCAGCCACATCAAAATCTCTTTCATGGCAGCCTCTTTAGTTTCATCACAATGCGATAATGGTAGCATACACACTCGTGGTGGAACCGGATTGCAGAGACAAGGACTGCTTTCACGGTAGGGCTGATGGATAAAGTGCGGGGTCTGTTCAGGAACATTCTAGATCACCAGCCGGTAGCTGCCTTGCCTAGCTTTCTATAACATGAAGCCAACCCACACTTGATCCTCTCGCAAACTCGTTCCAACTGCATTGTCTATCGCGATATTGTTTGACCCATAACCAAGTTTCCAGAAACCGAACGCACGGATACTCGTACCTTAGCTTGCCCGTGATCAGACTTGCAACTTACAACTTTCAACTCGCAACTTGCGAACTCCCGCGCCGTAAACCACCAACACCAAAATATATCTCCCTCAAACCAAGCACCGTCGCTCGTACGCACAGCACGCATTTCTTCGCAATATGGGTTCCGTCGTCCTCCCGCACCTGCGCACCGGCTGGCATGTTGACCAAGCGATTCTCTCGGAAGAAGACCGACTCGTCCTGATCCGCTTCGGACGCGACTCAGACCCAGACTGCATGTCGCAAGACGAAGTGCTTTACAAGATTGCCGACCGCGTGAAAAATTTCTGTGCCATCTACTTGTGCGACCTGGATGAGGTGCCCGACTTCAAGGCCATGTACGAACTCTACGACCCGTGCACCGTCATGTTCTTCTTCCGCAACAAGCACATGATGTGCGATTTTGGCACGGGTAACAACAACAAGCTCAACTGGGTGTTGGAGGATAAGCAGGAGTTTATAGATATCATCGAAACGGTCTACCGAGGGGCAAAGAAGGGTAGGGGTTTGGTGGTTAGTCCTAAGGATTACAGCACGAGATACAGGTACTAGAGGGGATGAATACAGGCTATTCATTTGCAGGAGAAGGACATTTTTAGGTTCCTTTTTCGGATTGTGGCTATTTTTAAAAGAGAGAAGAATCTACGCACGCTATGAATACGAATGTTTTCGCAGCGTGGTGGTGGCAATAGCCTTCGTTTTGGATATGAATATTTGGCAAGATTCAAGGTATGACTATACGACAATAGACGTCGTTAGAGGAATATTTGCTTATCCCCTTTCTCAGAAGATTCCGCCACGTTTTCAAGGACGCACAAGACGATGGTGCTGGCGATTACAAGACCGCACTGGCAACAGGGATCACAGTTTCATGTTTCTACTTTTTCGTTACTTTCCGCCACCTCAGCCCTTGACTTTGGTCCTCCTTGCTCCCACAGCCCCCCTCGTACTCCTCTCCATACGACCTCCAACACTCCTCTTTTTGGCAGCAGATTCGGAAACACAACTACTACTTCATCCTCGCCCTCGACCACGATCATGAGGTAGAACCTTACTTCGAATCCCTTGAACGCCTCGTGTATAAAGATATCCTGAATATTGGTCGTGGGTATAAAGCGCGTCGTGGGTGTTTGGAGATATGTCGACGAGGTAGTTGAAGTTTGGACACCCAGGCCACGAAGCATGGTTAGAGACTCTTCTAGAGATGTTGTTAGCAATCCGTCACGAAGACAGAAAACGTGTTGAGTTGATAAGAAAAGGAAATGACATAGACTACATACCAGTATAATTTCTTTTCAAGACCAAGAATATGACGACTAGTGTGCTTGGGACAAGATATCGCCATTGAAACGCCTCTACCATCCCTACTAACTGTCCTCCTTGACTACCTAGTGCGTCCTGCAAGAATGGCATTGGTGAATCATTTGCAGTCTGCCATTTTATCCATAGTAGCAGTCCGCTTGCCACTCCCAGAACTATTCGGACGAGTATCCCTACATAGAATGCCACATGCGCCGGTAGCGTCGTAGGTACAGGACGCGTCGAGACGGTATACGTGATTGTGGAGGGCGTGGGCTGCAACACACGCAGTGTCTGAGTGGGCGGAGAGGTGAGACGGTGCAGCAGGCCCGACATTGTGATCGATTCCCTATATAACTGGCTTCATGAGGAAACATGCACCAAAAGACGTGGGCTCCTAAAGCGGGATGTGGGGGAGGAATTGGGACGGCGGAGGGATGGGTGAGCGGGATGACCCGCTAGGCTAGTACCACTTATCGATAAGATTATTTCCCTGATTCCAGATAGGTTCGCGTTTTGGAAGCACCATAACAGCTGCCTTATTTCGCTTTTCCTCCTACATCAGCATCACTCTTCCTTGTGCACCAATATCGCACTTTCCTGCACAAGAATCCATTTCCTAGTCTACTACAAAACAACGAGGACTATGGACTCCTCGCGACCAACAGACCGCGATCGGTCACGCTCCCCAAGACGCTCTCCTGGTCCTCGCAAGCCCAAGAACTTCAGCGGCCTCAAGTACAAAGGCGAGCGCGAGCGGCGCGACCCAGACAGACGGCGCGAAGATAGAGACCGCGATCGAGATCGAGAAAGGCGGCCAAGAGACTCAGACAGTGGCAGGAGGCGTGACGACCACTATGACCGTGATCGTCGACCACGCGACTCTGATCGCAGCAACCGCCATCGCGATGACGAGCGCTCCTCGCATCATCACCACCGAGACACAAGCCGCGAGCGCCGCCGCGAGCGCCGGTCTCGCTCCCCCAGAGACCGCAAACCGCGCGACGCTTCTTCTACCTCTAAAGAAAACAAGAAGTCCGCCCCAGCTGCCTCAACAACGCCTTCCGAACCCATGATCCTCGTCACCATAAACGACCGTCTAGGCACAAAGACTCAGGTTCCCTGCCTGCCGAGCGATCCCATTAAACTGCTCAAAGCCATGGTGGCGGCTAAGATTGGGCGACCGGTTCACGAAATCATGCTCAAGAGGCAGGGGGAGAGACCGTTCCACGATAACTTGACGTGTGCGGATTACGCGATTAGTAATGGGGTGCAGATTGATTTGGAGCTGAACACGGGCGATTAGAGAGAGAGACTTGCAGGGTTGCGCATTGGGAATGAAAACAACAAAGGTAGTCCCTGGTGGTGTCAAGAAGAGGCAATATTTAGAAAAGCTGGAGATCCCCAATACACACAGATATATGATACCCAGAGTGATTGGATGAAGGTTTGTTCAGTTAGGGTCTGCAGGGCGGATTTGTGACTTAGATATCGAAGATGATGATGGCGAAATCTGAATTTGAAATTCCCGACACCGAACTGGGGTATAATTTGAAACCAAGCCGTACATATCGTACGCTCCCTTCAAGTAATCTACTCGTCTGCATCTTCCTCCTTTCCCCTGACCTTCTCGGCATCGATAATTCCTTTCCTAGCTCTGTACCTCTCATTAACCACCTCGACGCTGTCCTGCCTCTCCCGCTTCAAAACCTTTGTATAATTCCCTTTTGCCCTACCAAAGTCCCCTCCGTCAAACACTCTTGGTCCGCCCTTTGCGATGCCCACGATTTGCTCTGAAACGGGCGTCTCAGCATCGAGCGTGGAGTTGCCCAAGTCGGCAATCTTATCCAAGAGAAGAGCAGAAAGCGTCTCTTCAATCTTGTTGCCTCGCCACACTTCCCAAACATCGTCGATGACACCGCCGCGCCCCCACTTTCCTTTTCCAATGGTAGCAGGTCCGCCTCCCTTTTTCGCTGTGCCTTTGGCTTTTGGCTCGGAGCCGCCTTCGTCGCCGATGTAGATCCAGTTTAATCGGTCTTGATAGCCATGTTCGCGCTCCTCGGAGCTTTGTACTTCATCGGGGTGCGGGAAGATGCAGTCCCACAGGACGAGGGGCGCGTCGGATGCCATTTCATACTTTGGACGCGTGGGGTTGGCAGATATGTCGAGGAGGTGGGGGATGAGAGATGGGGACTCGAGGCCTTGACCGATGAGGAAGAGGATGGCGACGAGAGAACGGACTTGGTGCCATAGGAAGGCTGATCCATGGAGCGTGAAGGAGTAGAGTTTCGGTTGTTGCCCTGTACCTGAAACTTGTAGAGCAGGATGCGAAAGGAATGCTGGCACTGATAGCGAGGATACTTCTTCGATGTCGGCGTGGAAAATGCGGCGTTGGAAGTTTGTAATTTGTTTGCTGGCGTCGATTTTGCAGAAGTTGCGGAAATCATGCAGACCCACAAGGTGTCTGCAGCCTTCTCTCATGGCTTCAATGTCGAGCCAACCTTCCCGCATTTTGGTCTTATTTTCTAAAGACGCGGAAGCATTAGTGTAATATAAACCTGAAGACCCAGGCACAGGGGCAAAACAGGGGTTCGTAAAGAAGTATTTGTATCGTCTCTCCTTGCAGGAGAAGCGCGCACTGAAGTCTTGTGGTGGGTTTGGACACCAAGCATATACACGGATATCGGGCGGGAGGACGCGGTTTAGTAGTTGGATGTAGGGAAGTTCGTCTGTGAGGTCGCTGAAGGGTTTTGATGGAAACTCTTGATCTTGTTTCGAAGACAACATTGAGTCAGCATCTTCTTGCTTCGTCTCTGAAGTTTCTTCCGCTGGCTGAGACGTCTTCGGCAAAGGCCTGTTACTTCGAACCCTGACGCCAATAACTTGTCCAAAAGCGCTCACTCCCCTGTCTGTCCTTCCACATTTTGAGTATTCGCAGCCATCCCAGTTGACATCTGCTCCTTCTCTGTCCCAACCTGCAAACGTCTTTTTGTCAATCCTCTCATATGCCTTCTCATCACCCGTTGTGGAGACTGGGGTTATCAAACGCGTCTTTACTAATGCTTTCCATAGTTCTTCCTCTATTGTCGGTAGTGGTGTTGAGTTGTTCTTATGGTGCTCAAATCCATTGTACTTTTGGCCCAGGTATGCAAACTTGAGGGCTATTAACCGTGTGCTATACTTGGAGGCGTCAAATACTTTCGGCTGCGGTTTGGTGGCCTTGCGAATTTCCAGTGGCGTGGGAGAATCTGTAGGCGATAATGTCTGCTTGTCTAGAGAGACGGTGGACGTTTCTGGACCATTTGCTCCTATCTGCTTCTCCAACTCTTGTATCCTCGCAATCAATTGCTGCTGAGACCATTCCTCATACCCCGCCATCTTCCCTTTCTTCCCATACGATTCCCGGAATTGCACACGTCGTGGCACTCTCGAAAGCTTATGGAAGCCGCGCTGGGGACAGAACAGCCGGTGTAGCGAATGGTGAAACTCTGGAAAGGCGTGGGTGAGCGACCCGCGCATTGTTTGGTGGCATAGCGGATGACTCTCATAATTTTTGGCATGCAGCCTGACGTTCAGGGTCCAGAGCGTCTAGCCGAGGGAGGCATGGCTGATCGACCACCCCACGTTCAGCCTCATCTCATGTCGTCTTGTCTCGCTTCATCCTATTTCACTTCGGTTCAGACATGAAAAGCTTCCATACTGAAGCCGAGTAACCACACACGAGCCGTCTGTGGTGCGTGTTACGGCTTGCCCGACAGCCGCCAAGCGCATCTGCGAAGCGCAATCCTCTCTGCGCCTCGACACACCCCGCTCAACCCCGACGATGCATCCGGTATCGCAGCCGCATTATCAGTTGCCCGTTTCAGCCTTCACTCTTGCTAATATTGTATCGTATCCATTGGACTGGCGTGTAGAATCCCGCTTGTTGTACGAGTCGTGGTGCGCACTAGGCTGTGTTAGCAGTACTAGGCAGCCACCTAGACCTGGCAGCCTTCAGGCAGCTCTCCGGCACAGCCCCCCCCTCAGGGTATATATCAAGCGTCGAGACTCTCTTTCGTCTGCATCTTCAACTCACATCTTCAATCATACGTCACAGTCATTCAAATCACCTTGTTCGCCTTTCCTCCGTTGATGTTGTAGCTGCTGATAAGACGCCAGTGTGAAAGCTTCCGTTTTGTTTCTCGTGAACTTGCTGGACTCTTGTAGAATTTGTGACTTGCCAAGATTGTTCTCATAAATTCACTCAACTTCTGAGGCTTGTTGTACTTCGGGCCACCCTCATTATGTTTAGCAATTTTCGTCAGCAGGCTCCGGCTCACATATGTGGGCTGTACTACGTCGTTCCTTTTGGGGGGTGGCGTGTCGAGAAGCATTTCCTTCCACAAGTCAAGCTCGAAGCAAAAGCTACCATCCTCGCTACTACCTCCAAAACTGTACTTACGCAGACTTTTGCCAACCCATCGACCGTCAAAGGCATCAGAGAATGCCGTTATACCTTCCCGCTATACGACGGCGTCAGTGTCGTAGGCTTTACCTGTCATATCGGCGAGCGAAAAATAGTTGGCCAGGTAAAAGAAAGAGAAAAGGCAAGGGCTGTCTTCGAGGACGCAGTCGCAAGAGGCGAGACGGCTGGGCTGCTTGAGCAGCTACCAGATGCTTCGGATGTCTTCTCCACGACTGTTGGGAATATCCCCCCTGGAGCACAGATCGTCATTACAATCACGTACCTGGGCGAGCTGAAGCATGACATGGAGGTCGATGGCATCAGGTTCACAATTCCTAACATCATATGCCCACGATATGGTGATTACCCAGGCACTTTGTGTAGATGCTCAGCAACCGACGCCATGGGCAGTAGCATCTCGATAACCGTTGACGCGGAGATGGCCGACGGATCTTTCATCCAGAAGATTCAGTCACCGACACACCCCATTGCAATGACAGTGGGCACGAATTCAACTGCGCCAGACGCCCAGCCCACAATGACAAAGGCATAGCGACTCTTGCATTTGGCACTGCAGGACTGGACAAAGATTTCGTCCTGCATGTCATTGCCCAAAACACAGGAGTACCGAAAGCCGTCGTCGAGAACCATCCGACGATTTCAGATCACAGGGCCTTGATGGCAACGCTAGTGCCAAAGTTCGCACTACCCCCTGAAAAACCCGAAATTGTATTTGTATGTGATCGCAGTGGAAGCATGGGCGGTACTAGGATTGAACTTGCGAAGCAAGCGCTGAGAGTCTTCTTGAAATCGCTTCCTATTGG
Source organism: Curvularia sp. IFB-Z10 (assembly GCA_002161795.1). Lineage (NCBI taxonomy): Eukaryota > Fungi > Ascomycota > Dothideomycetes > Pleosporales > Pleosporaceae > Curvularia > Curvularia sp. IFB-Z10. Next base: position 1,421,913 of record JPSZ01000005.1, read on the forward strand.
AGTCAAGTTCAACATATGCTCTTTTGGCTCGCAGCACTCCTTCCTTTGGGACAAGAGCGTCACCTACAACCAACAGACCCTTGATGAAGCAATGAACCATGCCAATACCTTCGCAGCGAATTATGGCGGCACCGAAATGCTGAAGCCACTGAAAGCTACCATTGAACGGCGGTACAAGGATATGCCCCTGGACATCATGCTGCTCACTGATGGTGAGGACTGGAGACAACAAGATCTCTTCTCTTACCTCAACCAATCCATTTTAGCAACCAAAGCTCCGATTCGAGTGTTCACATTGGGTGTCGGGAACGGAGTCTCACATGCCTTGATTGAGGGCATAGCCAGGGCAGGAAATGGTTTTTCGCAGGCGGTTGGTGAGGGCGAAGCGATGAACACTAAAGTAGTCCGGATGTTGAAGGGAGCATTGTCACCGCATATCAATGACTATACTCTCGAAGTTAAGTACAACAATGATGACATCTCTGCCCACCTTGACGTCGAGCCTGATGATGACTTTGAGATCATTGAGAAGGTTACCGACAGTCTGAAAGTCATACTTGATTTCAAAGAAGGAAAAAACGCTCTGGATAAGACTGTAAGTTCAAATCCGAATGACTTAAACGAGACATCAACTGACAATGACTAGCAGAAACCCATCTCCCTGTTCGATCCACTTGCAGATCCCGATAAAGAAGAGGCATCCACACATGACGAAACGGGCGAAAACCGATATGCTCACCTCCCCAAACTGCATGTTCCGAAGATTGTCCAAGCACCACAAAACATTCCGTCGCTATTTGCTTTCCACCGCACGACAGTGTATCTTCTTCTAGGACCCGATGCCCCACAAGGAACACCTACTTCAGTCACTCTCCGCGGCACCAGCATCCATGGACCTCTCGAACTGGAGATCCCCATCCAAGTTCTCGATAAGCCAGGCGAAACAATCCACCAGCTTGCCGCCAAAAAGGCAATCTCTGAACTGGAACAGGGACGCGGCTGGCTGATGGAAGCAAAGGACCAATCGGACACACCGATAAAGACAAAGTTCGAAGGGCATTATGAGGACATGGTCGAGCGCGAAGCCGTCCGTCTAGGAGTGCAGTTCCAAGTCGGTGGCAAGTGGTGTTCTTTTGTGGCTGTAGAGTCCAACAAGGAAGAAGCAGAAGCACAAAGCAAGGCCGCGCAAGGCTGGGAGTGGCTTGAAGACGAAGGCAACGCCGCGGCGCAATCTACAACGCAAACGCTCTTTGGCACAATCCCTACTTCACCGCATGTCGATCCCGACTCTATGAGACAGTTTCAGGCAATTCGACAATATGCTGCTAGTCAGCAGGCTAATGGTGGCTTGTTCGGTGGGCTGGGCCCAAATAGTAGTCCATTTCCTTTTGGAAATTCTAGTCAGCCTGCTGCTGTTGCTTTCGGAGCTCCAAGTACGAGTAACGGCGGCCTTTTTGGATCGGCCAATCCGAGTAGCAACATGACCTTTGAAGCATGCAATACGAAAAAAGCTGCTTTTGGAAGTAACAACCAATCTAGCAGTGGTCTCTTCGGAGTCCCTAGTGCGAATAGCGGTAGTGCTTTCGGATCTGCCAACCAAACCAGCAATACTCTCTTCGGAACACCTAACACGAAGAATTCAGGCCTTTTTGGATCACTTGGCCGGAATCAGAACAACACCGGCTCGTCCTTGTTCTCTGGTTCCAGTCCAAGCTATGGGAACCTTTTTGGGTCACCTGCGCAGAATCCGCATAACAGCGGGCCGTCTTTATTCTTCGCTCCTAGTCAACCCAGCAGTTCTCTCTTTGGTGCTCCAGCACCCTCTCCACAAGGCAGCACTGCCCTGCAGGACTATCAAATGGGTCTCATGGTCCTAGAACAGCAAAACAAAAACCGTCTGCTGGTCGCGAGACAGAAGAATGATGTGGGATCGGCGCAGACAGCTTCAGTTCCAGCTGTAAAGACCGACAAAAGCTCAAATACTAGCGGAGCAGCTTCTGGTGCTGATGGGACCCTTATGACGGAATTCATGCGAGAGATTCACGACGAGGCTGCTGCGATGCGTCTTCCTATGCCTTTATCTGGCGAAGAGCTCGTCCATCACCTAATCTCCCTCCAATCTTTCGCTGGCTCCTGGTCCCTGACCTCTGACCTGCTCGATTCCCTCGATCTGGACGAGGCGCGTGTGAAAGCGGAGATGAGCGAGGCAGAGGGCGATGCTGGCTTGGATGAAACAGTATTCGCGACTGCGCTTGTCATAACGATATTTAAAGAGCGACTGGCAGATTGGAAGGGAAGCTGGGAACTCGTTGTCGAAAAGGGGCGAAGCTGGCTAGGAGACGAAGTTGGGGTGGAAAACATTGAGAAGTGCTTAGGTCGAGCGCGCAGGGTTCTTGAGTAGAAGGTTCTGGCCTGTAGTTGGAGATTCCTAACAACGGTTGTTAGAAAATGAAAAAAAATCAAAAGGTTGAAAGTAATGTATGTGGGATGCAAGGGCCTGCCTTACGCAGCGGTAATGGTGTTGAAAACATTATCATATGATATGCTCGCGTTAGATAGGAAAACGTATCGAAATAAACGTTTACAAAATGTAGTAACTGAAACATGATGTGTAACTAGAAACTATGGTCCAAGATTTCGATCCTCGCTTCATGCTCCGCCTATCATACAGTGACATGTGTGTTGTTACACCGTCTGATGAGCTTCTGACGATTACCTAGACTTGGCAAATGCACAAAACCGACTTTCCGAGATAGACGGATCAGTTAAAGCCAGGTATTTGATGAAGATCGTAGATGGCGGCTATGGGCTGTGTTTTGTCAATACGATGGGCCCTTCAAAGCACATTCCATTGGTCCATACCCCTGTCGCATGATCGAATGGTTGGGTGCAGAGTCTTGAGTCGCTCATGTTCGACTAGGTAATATTGGCTGACATGGGTAGCATTCCTGGGGGAACAGCACCAAGGGTCAGCCGCAGCTTGTTCTCCTAGCCCATGTTGATGTAAAGGAGTACACAAAGAAAGGAGGCAGTTCGACGAACAGGCATAACTTGGAACAATTTCAGCGAAAGCACCCTCTAGGATCGGCCCATGTTAGTGGTATGAGCGAGGGGATGCTATGCGTGCATATTAGAAAAGGCATGAAAGTAGCTCCGGAGAGCAGCGGCAGATGAAGTGGTCCTCCTCTCGTAAACTTTACTCTAAAAGCCAAATTCCGCTACCTACCGTTCGATACCCTCTTATCGCGACCAATGCTCTGTAAGCCTTCAAACCAGTGCCAGCCGGTTTTCTCTCATGCAGCAGCAGCCAGAGCTGCAAGAGCGCAGCGACTGCAGCTTTATCGCAGGTCCAGCTCGCTCAGCTCATATGCAGGCTTAGATTATTCTTCGCCACTAAGCAACTGAATCGTCACACTGATTCGAGTCGACAGAAAACCCCCCAACCGACACCGCCCTCACACTTATCATAGGCATGATTGGCAGCGAAGCCCTTTCGTGAACCGGGGCGAGTTTCAAAACGGCCATGGTGCTGAACCAAGATTACGGGCGGGAGAGCTAAAGAAGCGGATGGGGAAAAAAGCAATGCGTGACAATCGCAACGAATGCGGACATGTGATTGGTCTGAGCGAAAGACCGGAACTTACTCGATCGCAGTGCCCTCCCCACAGAGATTCCCGAGCCACTGACATGTTCTACAAAAGGGTGCTCTAGATAAGCACTGGGTTGGACAGGAGTGGCTGTAAGATCTCAGCTACCTATCTACCAAAAATACATTGCGGATTGTCATGCAGCCTCGTGTTATAATAAGGGCTAAGCCCCCTCGCGTGCCCTGTGACTGTGCCGCCGTCAGCTTCCTCTTCTCCGGTCATCTCTCTCTTTCTCTCACTCTCACTCTCTCTCCCAGCGACTCTTTTTGCATGCCAAACGCTGCGTAATCCCCTCGTCCTTTTGCGAGCCCCCATCCTTTGCGCCGACTAAGTACCTACAACGTAACTTGTAGTGTATGCGATGCGCCCGTCGACCCAGAGCCCACTATGACCTCACGACCAGCGCGTCCTCCCACTTTCAAAGAGCCCGGCGGATAAGCGATAGATCTCTGTGCTGGCGGCATTCACCCGCCTTGCGATTCCGACAATGTCCTTGCCGTTTAACCAAGAATCATGGATCTGGTATACATGCGCTGTTTGCATGATTGGAGCAAGGCTGTAAGTTGGGCTTCCCGTTACGAGACCACCGACGATACGCCGCGTCGGTGAAATAAACTTTGGCGCGTAGCAGAAGAGCTTGGGGGGTAAAGTCGGGTTGTTTTGGGGTGCATGTCCTCGGTTATTCCAGCGTCTTACATATTACCTCTTGGTCGCTTAGGAGGGTCTATATTTAAACGCAACCCGCATTGCACATGGCAATATCGGAAAGGCAATGACTGACCATACGCATCGCACAGTATCTCGCGGAAAATGCTGTTTCGATCGATCAAAGGCCTCCAGTTGGATGACTGGACCATGGGCCTCTTTGTCACGGCTGCTTACACGGTTCTGGTCGTGTTCGCCAACAAATGGCTAAAAGTCCACTCCAATCTCGAACCGCCGGGGTTTGACTTTGGCGCGCTCAGTCCTCAAGAGCTGTCGAGACGGGCGTATGGAAGCAAGCTGGTGGTCGTGGTAGAACAGATGCATATTGCGGTCCTTTGGGCATGCAAAGCATGCTTGTTGATCATGTACCACTGCATAACACGAACGGCACTTCACAAGGAGAATGTCGCAATCAGGATCCTAGCCGTCTATACTGCACTCGGATTTGCCATTGTAGAGATTCTCTACTTTTCCGCTTGGTGCCGGCCCTTCTCAGAGTATTATACAATGCCCACTAGCTCGGTGCAGTGTACTACGCTAGTACACCACCGCATTGTCAAGGCGGTCTTCAGTATATCCTCGGATTTGATTATGCTTTTTATTGCACTTCAGATGCTTGTGCGGTCGCTGCTTCCGATGAAGAGAAAAATAATCTTGTGTGGCGTCTTTTCGTTGGGACTCTTCGTGGTGGCTGCCAGCATTGCGAACTGCTACTACTCCTTTAGCGATCCATACCACTCAACATGGATATACTGGTACGTTCGAGAGTCGTCAACGGCTATCTTGGTTGCCAACCTCCCGTTTACTTGGACTATTCTGAGGGAAGTGTTTGAGCTCGGACAGTTTGACGAGACCAATCCTCCCCCCGCGTGGACTTACCACTCGGCTCGTACGGCGGGAGGGCGCAGACCGGCACCGCTGTTGAGCCGCCAGACGGGCACAAGTAATCGTTTGTATTCTCAGAGCAATGTGAGCAGAACCACGCAAAGCATGACTTTGGTGATGTCGAACGGCGTAAAGTCGGCCAAGAACACTGACGACTCTGAAGACACGAGGATAGATCTGGCACGCGAAGCCATCGAACTCGATGATTTCGCGCCTGCAGTGCTGTCGCTCGACATGGAATCAGGCCCAACTGGTCAGATGGATGGACGGCCGATGTCGCTCGATCCTGTCCAGCAACGAAGTAAATTTGTGTCGGCTCTGCCAACGATTACGCAGGAGGGAATGGAGAAATTGTACCTCGACGACAGTCGGATATCAACGCCGTCTGTAGCGCACTTTACTCTTTCTTCCAGCCGAACAAGCGCCAACAGTCTAATGAGTTTGATCCGCAGACATGGTAGCCCAGTTCCGAGTCACACCAGCGTGAAGCTGGATTTTGGGGGTGGAGGGACAGATAGCCTTGGAGAAGTCACTGTGGGAAGGCGAGATGGAGTATGATGGAATGAGAGGCGCGGATGATTATTTCTTTCTGGCCACAATCAGCGTGATGGTAATTTTTGAGAGATACCCCTTTTTCGTTGCGTAACGTATAGTTTTGGTTGGTTACGGTGTTGGAATGGGATCTGGAGGTTTATATCATAGGTTGCACAACCCTATTCTAGTGACATGACGATGTTATTTGTCCCAGCACGAGTCATTCAGAAAAAAGCAAGTCTATTATGACGGCTGTTAATCGACTTCTACCACCCCCTCGCGGTTGCTCGCGTGCTCGCGTGGTCACGGCGGTGTGAGGGGTTCCGGCTGCAGGGCCAGAGGCAAATCACGTACATAGATATATATACCTAGAGCGACACCCCGCATTGCAGAGGACCCTGCCTACACACATATATACACATGTTTCGACCTTCTCGCTGTCTAGGTCGGGCACTGGTACGGCACAGAATACGTCATACCCAAGCTCCAGCTTCCCCGCGCTGCAGAATTGAGCGCCCGCGCGTGACAGTCAGGCCAGCAAGAGTTGCCGCCCACAACGGCAATCAATCCGCGTATTCACCATGCGACAGTGGGGTATTAGCCGTTGCGACGGCACCACCGGAGGGTTGCAGAGGGAGTATATAGGGCCTGCTGTCGCCTCGGCTCTGGTTATCCCGCTAGGCGGCTCCATCGACTAGGAGCTGCTTGTCATATCAGCCGAATCTCGTCGCCGTACTTGCTGTCCACTGTCGAAACCGCGGCCGGAAACCCACGACGTCTGCACCGCGCCCTGCATCTGTCTTCCCGAGGCTATCACTCTGCCATCCGTATATCTTCGCAATGAGGCCGGCAATTGCTGCCCCCGCGGCTATCCGCTCTGCAACTTCAATTGCCCAACTATCTCGCCGTCAGACGTGCTCTTTTGCAACACGCTGCTTAGCTTCCCGGACTGCTGCGACATCGGCCCAGCTCTTGAGCCCACGACGAACCACTGCCAACAACAGAGCAATTGCTACGCCCGCCAGCCTATACTTACCCCTTGCGCAATACAGGATGGCGTCGTCTACCCCAACCAACAAGATTAAGGTCAAGAATCCCGTCGTGGAGCTTGACGGCGATGAAATGACCAGGATCATCTGGCAGTCCATCAAGGACAAGGTATGCCCAACAACGAGGAGCGAGAACAAAAAAAAACGTGCGGGCACTAGGCTTACAGAGCATTGCAGTTCATCTACCCCTACCTCGACATCGACCTCAAGTACTACGATCTTGGTCTGGAATACCGTGACGAGACCAACGACCAGGTAACGATCGATGCCGCCGAGGCTATCAAAAAGTACTCGGTTGGTGTCAAGTGCGCAACCATCACCCCAGATGAGCAGCGCGTCGAGGAGTTCAAGCTCAAGAAGATGTGGCTGTCGCCCAACGGCACCATCCGAAACCAATTGTAGGCTCTCACATGCTCGTAAAGTGCTGCGGAATTTTGGGCTGACAGCATCTCAGAGGAGGAACCGTCTTCCGCGCGCCCATTGTCATCCCCACCATTCCTCGTCTGGTACCGGGATGGAAACAGCCCATCATCATTGGCCGTCACGCTTTCGGCGACCAATACCGCGCCAAGGATCGCGTCATTCCCGGCGAGGGTACGCTGGAAATGGTGTACACACCAAAGGGCGGCAAGCCCGAGGTTATCAAGGTCTACGATTTCCCTGCCGAGGGCGGTGTTGCGCAGACGCAGTACAACACCACCGAGTCCATCTCCGGTTTCGCCCATGCCTCGTTCAAGATGGCGCTTGACAAGAAGATGCCTCTGTACATGAGCACCAAGAACACCATTCTCAAGGCCTACGACGGAAAGTTCAAGGACGTCTTCCAGGCCATTTACGACAGCCAGTACAAGAAGGACTTTGAGGCCGCCAATATCTGGTACGAGCACCGTCTGATCGACGACATGGTCGCGCAAATGATCAAGAGCGAGGGCGGCTACGTTATTGCCATGAAGAGTACGTATGCGCCCCTGTACGGCCTTGGTCGTCTGCTAACAAAACACCAGACTACGACGGAGATGTCCAGTCCGACATTGTCGCTCAAGGTTTCGGCTCTCTCGGTCTCATGACCTCTACTCTAATCACCCCAGACGGCAAGACGTTCGAGGCCGAGGCCGCCCACGGCACCGTCACCCGCCATTACCGCGAGCACCAGAAGGGCAATGAGACCTCTACCAACCCTATTGCCTCCATCTTTGCCTGGACCCAAGGTCTTGCCAAGCGTGGTGAGCTTGACAACACTCCCGAACTTGTCGTCTTTGCCGAGACGCTCGAGAAGGCCTGCATTGACACTGTCGATGTTGACAAGATCATGACCAAGGATCTAGCGCTAGCGTGTGGAAAGAAGGACAGGGGCAGTTGGGTCACAACCAACGAGTACTTGGAAGCCGTGGAGAGGAGGCTAAAGTCGAGTCTGAAGGAGAAGCTATAAGCGCAAGGCGTAGGCTGAGGACTAAAAATGTAATGGTTGAGTGATCACCCCATATATCCAACAGCTAGCGCGTATATATGGATAAGTGCTTATTCCCACATTTATAGACACTGAACGCATTAGCGTTTATAGATGTTTTGTTTTCCCAGCGCCAAATCGATAGCTCGTGCATACGTTTGCATGTTCCACGGTGACATGGATAGCGGGTGGGCCAATGTTTGCTTGTTGCACATGCTGACCCAAAACAATCGCTGCACCTATCTGTTTGACCTAGAACATGTTCAGTCGTTTAGGAGTCGCTTTTGGGCCCTTCCGACCCCTCGCTGCTCGCTCGAGCTCTGGAAAAACACATATTACGCGATGGTAACTTTCTGCGACATGAGCACCGCAACTGGGAGTATCCCAACGAGAGCCGCTATGGCCTCAATTGCAGCTCCGACCACCAGAGTAACCCCAGTATCGGATGAGAACACAGACCCATCGACTGTGACCAACAGTGCGCGCTCTCTGCCTCAAAAGAGCACCCTCCCCGCTGCCCTGAACTCAAGGCCACCTCCAGTTCGCGAACGGTTCCTCCGCGATATAAAAATGTCGTTAGTGACACCGCCGCCTCGCACACCAACTGGAGGACGAAAGACGACTGCTCGAACACGAGGCAGCCCGTTGTCAGCTAAGTTGGAAATAGGCAGGGATTCTTTTTACTTTTCTATGGAACTTTCACCTAGTAAGATGGCGCCCAAGAAGGACGCAACTCCCAAGAAGCAGAGTCCTGCGAGAGCCTTGTGCAGTACGCCAACACAAATCCCCGCCGTAAAGCAAGACCTGAAAATCAGAACCCCGACAAAGAAGACGTCGAGTCCTCGCAAGGGCCACGGCTCAGTCCAGCAGAGCCCCAGCAGGATGTTGTTTCAGACTCCGACGAAGAAGAGTAGACTGAACATACCCAACGATGGTCGGCCTTGCAGCCCGGTGAAACGCGCGATCGAGCTGGACTCGCCCTCTATACCAGTCAACATGAGCTTCGAGCTTGCGAGAAACCTTGCACCGCATCCTGATCATTTGTTTGAGATACCTTTGGAGCGTGCGGCAGACGTTGCGAAGGAGGATAATTACGGCGCAGAGGCGATTCCAATCACGCATGCTATTCACAACTCGAGCGACGACCTTGCACCCATTAAGAAACGACGACCGGTAGCGAAGCCGCAGCCCGAGGATATTGGACAGCTCATGGCAAAACTTTGTAGCGACAACGGTACATTGGCGAATGCGGCGACGACGACGACACGTGACTGGGCATCCTCTCCGTACATGGAAGAAATCTCTACTTCACCCGCGCCTACGCCATTGCACCTGGCTTCCGAGAAGCTTCAGCTGATGGGGTGCCTTTCTTTCACGAGACTGCCGGATAATAGTACTACACCTGCATCGGATGTAGCTGCTAGGACTGAGTTTGAGGAGTCATGCTCGACTACGATCGCGTCCAGACCAAGCGGAATACGACAGGGGGGAAACGAAGATGACGACACTACATCTCAAAAAGACTATGCGCCTCTTATCGACCTAGTAACTATACAAAGAGCGCAGGGATTGCGACATCTGCCTCTGGACTATTCAGAATTCACTTCGAAGAGAAGACAAGGCGAGACAAGAGTGGACTCTGGGAAACAAGTCGACTGGCAAGACACAGATGACACCACTTCGGAAACCACAAAGGCTCAGCACTTGGATCCGAACAAAAGCGTAGGAACGGATCCCATATCGATTCCAAAATTGGGAGGAGATGTGGAGAAAATTCAAAAGACCCAGCACCGCTCATTGAGGGTCGTGAACCCGGCCTTCTGCAGACCTGTCAACTTGAGTGAGCTGCAGCCGATACCAGATGGCCACTCCGTCACAGATCAACAAGATGTGAGAAGTCTGGGTGAGATTGGATCTCTTAGAAAACCGAAAAGTTTAAAGTACAACACAGCATCTCTACCAAGGGTTCCGACGAGCTCTCCAAGTAGAGTGGCCTTGTCGAAAATGTTTAGCCCACCAACCCTGCCACGGCGTCTTCCTGGTGAGTTTACACCAGTTTTGACGCAAGACAAAAGTCTTGTCACAGCTGGGAAACCGGGTGTTGGGGTCTCGAGTACAATCAGGGCCAAAGGGACTGGATTAAGATGTCCAGCAAGCACAACATCGATCAAGTCTGCCAAATCTGCTGCGGCAACGTCGGCTACAACCATCAAGACCTCCTTAAAACCAAACAAACAGACTTCTTCCGGCATCAAACCTGCTTTTACTAAGCCAACAAGTCAAATCCCTTCAGCGAGCCCTACCAACCTAAAAGCTCCCGTTGCGACCACCCCGAAACAAACTCCGTCAAAATCAGCCTCCAAACTCACTTTGCCAACTCTGAAGTATGAATCTTCAAACCTCAAGTGCCCTCGCCCCGTTTCGAAACACACAGCAGCATCTTACAAGCTCCCACTTCAACCAGCTCGATCAGAAACGTACGACGCCTCCGCAGCACCCCGACAACCACGTTTACGGAAATTCGCCAGCGCAACAGACATTGCCGAGCGCGTCGCCCAATGGCAAATCGAAGATCGCAAAAAGTCAAACGCAATGTCAAAACGAACAAGTGCTGCCCCAACAACAACAGCAGCAACAACTACAAAGACATGGAACAAGACACCAGTCAAACACGAGACCATAGCATCAACAACACCAGAGGGTTCCCCACCTAACCTCGACGACAACAACACTGCTCCTCCTCCTACTACTCCTACTTCCAACATACCCACAATCTTCACATCCTCCTGGTCTCCGCCCCTCAATCCCAGCCCAACCCCACCACGCCTTGTACTCCCTCCTCATCCTCCATCACCACCACTACCGCCACCGCCGCCATCCCGCCCACGCACCCACCACACCGCCCTCAACACCCCTTCCACCACCGCCCGCTATCTATCCCCCAACCCAGCCCTGCCCATGACGCGCGCCGCCTACGGCTACGCCGGCCGCCGTCGCCCCCACTGCGGCACTGCCACTGCGATAGAGATGGAGATGGAGATGGATAGAGAGATACCCGAGCACACTCACGACAACAACGACGATGCGCTGCACGTCGATCACAATGCGCTTCGCACGCCGAGCAAGACCATCATATACAGTCTGGACAAGGCGATTGATGCCAAGATAGCGGAGGATGCGAGAAGAGGGTGCGGGCGGGCGTGGGTGTGATGGTTTCGAGGGCGTTTCTTGGAGGGTTTGATACTCGTGTGTGTTGGAGGAAGGAAGTGAGTGAGTGAGGGAGTGAGGGGAGTTGGTTTGAATGTGTTTTCAGGTTTTTCGAAGGGAAAAAAAATAGAGAGAGAAACTTGTTTTATGCATATGGTGTTGTTGAATGGGGTTTTGTTGAGGTGCATTTCCCTCGAAAAGGGGGAGGGAAAAGAGAGAAAGAGAAGTAGGTTACGGTATTTATGTTTCTTATATAGATAGTTTTCGTTAGGGTTTGTCTTAGTGTAGTGAGAAGAAGAGAAAATACATATCAGAATCAAGTTTTAATCGTCAATCTTGCGAAGCGTGAAGGATATGGTATTCATGGTTCTATAGCAATACTACTGTCTAGCAGGTATTGGATTTTTCCACATACGTCTGCCAATAACACACCAGCACGCAACGACAAATGCTTCAAGGCAATTGGCCATCTCATCCAATCACATCTCACTCAGTCCGTCTGGTTAATCACCGCGTCCTGCTTCAAGTCAGCACATCATCATCATCATGAAAACCCCCCCTCAGTTACCACTTACCCTAGCAACCTCATACAAAGGCCGAACACCAGTCCAGTACTCAAACTGGTTTACGCCCTGTCCGACCAACACCTCCAGTCCGTTGACCGTCTTCCAGCCATTGTCCATGGCGAGCTGGATCAGCGCGGTAACCGGCGGCTTGTACGCCATCTCGAGAAGGATCCTCTCTGTGCCCGATTCAATGTCCCTCACCGACGCCTGACCCTTTTCAAAGAGCGCACACAGCGTCTCGCGGATGGCAATGTCAATGGGCTGGTCGGCCGGAATGGTACCAATGGCAGCCTGAGGCGCGGCTTCGAGCGCCTCGACATCAGCTGGCGAATTCAAGACGTGGATGTTGTACTCTGCCGAGAAAGCATTCTTGAGAGTCTCCATCTTCTCTTGATTGCGACCGAGAAGGTAGATGGGTCCGTAGCCCATTTCCTTGAGGGCGTAGATGGCTGCGCGGCTTGTGCCTCCGCCTCCGATAACAAGCGCGGAGCCGCTTCCTTGCGCTCCGGCGTTTCGCAGGATGAGCACCATGCCCAGATAGTCTGTGTTGCGGCCAATGAGGCGCGTCACTTCCTCGCCGGTGGTCTCATCGACAGTGATTTCAGGAACAATGGTGTTGACGGCGCCAATCACCTCTACCTCGGGGCCAACACCGTCAAGCAGAGGTATGATGTCCTGCTTCAGAGGAATAGTGACACTAGCACCACCAAATTCTGGCGAGTGGATGATGTCGCGTATCGGACTTACGTCTGTAGTCTCATGGCGACCATAGATATGAGGCAGTCCTGTCTCGCGGAAGAGCGTATTGTGCAGACGTGGGCTGGGACTTTGTGCAATCGGTGAACCAAAGATAAAGAACTTTTTGGTCGGAATCTCGCCCATCAGCGAAAGACCGCGACGAATGTCTACCGCCGAAAGCTGACCTGGTGCGGTCGCAGAAGGAAGCAGAGGATGCGAGACGGGTGTCATGAAGCCGTTCAGTATTCTGCTCATCTTACCCTTTTCACCCATATTGATAGCAATGAGCGGTATAGGATGTGCTGTTTGCGCCCAGCTCTTGAACTCGGCAAGCGCAAAGTTGTCTTCCAGCGACTTGGCGACACCAACCAGCTTGATAACGGTGCCGTACTGGAGTGCACGGTTGTAGTGCGATATCCAAGAGCCGTTCTTCCAGTTCAACTCGCCCTTCGGGTCGTGATGACTTGCTATGATTTCAGAGAAACCGCGAGCCTCGGATACCTCGCGCAGAATGTCTTCGGGCATAGTCAGCTCCAGATCGACAAATTCACATCCCAGTCGCAATGCCGTCCGGTAAAGTGTTAGGGCCTCGTCATATGCTTTGTCCGGAAACTTTCCGCCTTGTGCCTTTGTTCGCAAGGTGAAAATGACTGGTATTGACGTGACTGTGCGTAGAATGGTGAGCTGCTCAACGACAAACTCTGGTGTTGGTAGGCCTTCCTGACCTTCGGGGTCTTCAAGCAAATCTACCCTCAACTCAACAGCGTCTGAACCGACTACAATTGCAGGTAGCGTTTTGATGCAAGGCTCGAGTCGCGGCGCAGAAAGACAGACGAAGAAGGAATGTTTTCTCTTCTTCAGCTCCTTCAACACCGAGGTTTTGCCGGTGATTGTGTTCAGGAAGCGGGTTATCTCTGCCTGTGCCTGAGCAATACCGCTAGACCCGGGAACCTGGCTGTGGAAACGGTAGTTACTGCACTCCATGTACCAGTCCCTACGTCGCAACCAGACGCCCATAATGTCGTCAACGTAGGCTGGCCTTGTCTTGTCAATCTGAAGAAAAGAAACTACCTTGTTAATGTCTCGTGAAACAAGAAGTACGATGCCGCCACTCTTGTGGTAGTCGATGAGCATCTTGCGGGCTTCTGGTGTCTCGACTATTCCTCCCCCGCAAGCTAAGACATAACCGTTAGGCTTCTCCTTCATAGTCCTCTCTAGGAGTTTTAGCTCTTCGTTTCGGAAGCCTTCCCAGCCCTGCTCTTTGATCAGCTCAGGTATCGTCATGCTGACATGTTCCTCGAGGGCGGTGTCCAGATCGATCAAAGGCCGTCCGAGAGCGCGTGCCGCCCACCCACCCATGGTTGTCTTGCCAGCGCCTCGCATCCCGATGACGAAGATGGATCTCTGCCCGTTCTTTGATGCAGCCTTGCGTGTGTTGGTTTGCGGTGGAAGCTCTACACCCTCAAGCTTGGCTTTAAAGACCTGGTTTAAGCTGTCCCAGTAGCCTGGCCATGTCTTTCCAGTGCACTCTTTTTCGAGAATGAGCACGGGCGCAGGCGCGACTAATGAGAGAACCGCGAAGCTCATGGCAACGCGATGGTCATCGTAACAATGGATGCCAACTTTAGGAGCATTGAGCTGATAGGCTTTTCCATCAACCTCAATGCCATCGTCAAACTGTCTGCAAGTCACACCAAATTTCGCAAGCTCGTCTTCCATGGCTTGGATACGATTGCATTCCTTTACACGCTGGTTTGCGATACCATAGATGCGAGTCGTGACACTGGAGCCGTTTGAAGATGCTACCGCAGCTAGAACAGACGCTGTAAGGAATGCGTCGGTCATCGGCTCCATGTCGATTTCCTTGACAGCCTTGAGTTCGCCGCGTGGTGGGCCAGTCACGGTCGTTGATGTCTTCGATTGCTCGACAGTGCAACCCATGGGCTTCAGGACCTCGATAGCGAATCGAGCGTCGCCTTGCAGAGAGCTGGAGCCGATGTTGGGAACTGTGCAAGTAGTGCCAGTGATGGCTGCGATGGCGAGTGGGTAAGTAGCCGAGCTGGCATCGCTTTCGACCTCATATTCTGATGGGTTGGTGTATGGTTTATTGGGAATATGGTAGGTATTGGGGTCACTCTCGGATCGCTCGACCTGCACTCCGAAAGAAGCCATCATAGCAATAGTCATGTCAATGTAGGGCTGAGAGATGACCTTGCCACCGACTAGGCGAAGTGTAACTGGCTTCTTGGAGTACGGGGCACTCAACAGGATCGAAGATACATATTGTGAAGACACATTTGCGGTAAGCTCGATTTCACCTGTGAAAGAATCAGAGCCAAAGCCGCTGCAGGCCGAGATTCGAAGTGGAAGGCTGCCTTCGTTCTCCTGATAGTCGATCTCCACGCCCATAGTGCGGAGTGATTTTACGAGTGGGCCGATGGGTCGCTCCTTCATACGAGCATTGCCAGTGACGACAGTTGATGTGACGCCGTCTGTGGGCTGGCAGAGCGCGGTGACTGAGGTCAAGAAACGCGCTGCTGTACCAGCGTTTCCAAGATAGAGTTCGTTGCTTGATGCCTTGAGGTTACCACCGTTGCCAGTAACTACAAGCTCCTTACCATCATTCTCCCACGCAAACGTTGCGCCCTGCATTTTTGCAAGTGCGTCCAGCATGACCTGGGTATCATCTGAGTGTAGCAGATTGGTGATGCGGCATGAGCCAGTTCCGAGCGCAGCAAGCACAAGGACACGGTTAGAGATACTCTTTGACCCAGGAGGCGTGCATGTCACGTTCAGATCAGAAGGGACGCCAGGATGTACCGAAATGCTTGGTGACAGTGCAATCTTGATATCGCGATCCTCAACGGAACTGGCTTTTTTCTCGTATGTCCTGCCAATGCCCGAGAGAAGAACAATCTTCTTGGTCTTGCCAGCATTCTTTTTGTCTACAGCCATGATCTTGATGAGTTCATCTACCGGACATGGCTTGTTCGCCGACCGTTTCCGCACAGTCTTGTCAGCCAACGATGTCGGCAGTCCGTAGCTTGCAATGCATTTGGTCAAGCGCGCGACGGCAGAAGGGTCCAATACGCCAAGGTATCGCGCCAACTCGGCTTCCTTGACCATTCCTATTGCAACACACTCACCATGGAGAATCTGAGGGGTGAGAATGGCTTCGTAAGCGTGACCGATGGAGTGACCGAAGTTTAGCAGGTTGCGCAGACCGCCTTCTCGCTCGTCTGCAGAGACGACTTCGGCCTTGACGCGAACCGAGCCCAGCACTATGCGCTTGAGGATGGTGGCTATTTTGTCAAAGTTCCTACGCCCGTCTACAGGCTTCTGGTCGATGGCAGCCAGAATGTCGTTAGCATTGCCTTCGAGTGTAGTGAACTCCTCTTCGCTCCAGATGGCAGCCGTCTTAACAACCTCGGCCATGCCGTTGATGACCTCGCGCTTGGGCAGCGACTCCAAGAACCGCAGGTCAATATAGATTCTCTCTGGTTGCCAGAAGGAGCCAATCAAGTTCTTGCCTGCAGGCACGTCGATGGCCGTCTTGCCGCCTATGCTCGAGTCTACCATGGACAGCAGCGTGGTAGGCACATTCACAAACTTGATGCCGCGCATGTACGTAGCTGCGACGTAGCCGATCATGTCCCCAATCACACCACCACCCAGCGCTATTATGACGGTGTCGCGCACACATCCTTGTGCCAGCAGCCAGTCTTCGACTGCAGCCTTTGTATGTCGCGACTTGGAGGTCTCGCCGGGTGATATGCAATAGGTGAGAAAGCGCGGTGGAGAGGGAAGCGAGTGTGCGGCGGACCGGAAGGCGTTTTCGAAGGTCTCGATGTAAAGAGGGCCGATGTTGGTGTCGGTGATGAGGACGTATGTTGACGAGGGAATGTTTTGCAGCAAGTCCTGGGCAATGTAGTCCTTCCATATGTCATGGCCGACGACTATCGAGTCTTTGCCCAAGATGTTGACTTTGGTGGGCTCAGCGCTGTTGCTCGCCATGGTGGGCTGTGGGGTTGCGAGTCACACTGCGCACACGGCGTAGACAGGACCGCCAGAATGCGAAGGGAGAAGATGCGGTACGTCTAAAAGGGTCAATTGACAAAGGAGAAGAAGAAGAGGATATGCTTCAGTGCATGGTTTGCTACGGCTGACATGCGTGTGAGTCAGGCCGAGAAATTACCCTTTGAACAAGTCCCTGCGGTGTTCGAGGCGTGACGCTATAGCTGAACTTACCGCCGCTACCGGACGTGCAGCAACGCGCGGGGCAACCAACACGGCCTTCTCATTCACTGTTTTGCGCCAAAGTTGCTCACCCGTGTAAGCTGTAAGATGACAGAGAGTACCATAGAAGTTGCGGAGGAATGAAATAGCTCGTCCACATAGTCGTCAACGTCTACGAGTACGCCAAGTCGCGCCAGGCATGCACGTAACTTGGGCAAAAAAATCCAACCAAAAACATACGACAGCGGGGATTCGCTAGTGGTCACCCACCTAACTACTAATCCGCCGGTGCACCGCTTGTAAATAGGGAAGGCATGTAGAGGGAAAGAGACAAGCGTTGCCGTATAAATGATGTCATACCTACTCACCTACTTATGCTTCTTCTCTCGCATTGCCCTACTATCCTTCCTATTCTCCCACCTCTCTGGCGTTGCTTCAATGCTATCCCCCTCACATTTCTGGCGTTGCTTCAATGCCCTGGGCTCGATTCGCTCGAGTCTCAGCCTGTCCCTCTCTGGCGTTGCTTAAATGCCACCTCCCTCTGGCGTTGCTTTAATGCCATCTCCCTCTCCCTCTCACCTTTCTGGCGTTGCTTGAATGCCCTGGACTCGATCCGCTCGAGTCTCAGCCCGTTCCTCTCTGGCGTTGCTTAAATGCCACCCCCTTTACTTTTCTAGCGTTGCCTTAATGCCCTGGGCTCGATTCGCTTGAGTCTCAGCCCGTCCCTCTTTCTAGCATTGCTTGAATGCCTCCTCTCTGGCGTTGCTTGAATGCCCTAGGCTTAATCTACTTATTAATAAGGCGTAGCGTTTATAAATGTATGTACAAATAAATCAAAATGTAGCATATATAAGCCCCGCAACGGAAGAAAGTGTGCTAGAAGGACTTCCAGCGTATGGTATGAGCTACCAATGCTATGCAAACCCAACGAGACAGCCTTAGTGGCTACTGACAAAGTCTACTCAAAGCCTATACAACATAACAGCAGGCACAAGTCCATCGCTGCGCAGTTCAATCTTGCCTGTTAGTACTAGAAGAGATATAATCCACAAGTTGAGTGACTAAGACAATGGCAAAAAGCCAGGGCAAGTCTTCTTTTCTCGCGGATAAGTACCCATCTCCATAACCATGTCAAAATCTCCGGGCTGAAGTATGTTTTTGTTCGTGGATATCTCATGCCAAGGGCGTAGACGTATGCTAAGGATTTGGCAAGGGATGCAGTCTGCACGTTATCTTGGAGAACTCATGTTCAGTTGGGTACTAGTAGCCAATTTCACCGCTTTTGTCAACATCTACGCTGCCTTGATCGCTTGCAGGCTCCTCTTCGGAGTATTCGAGGCAGAGTTGTTCCCTGGGGTTATACTTGATTTGTCAATGTCTTACAACAGGAGGAACGTATCCTTAAGACAAGCTGCTTTCTACAGTACTTCTGCCATAGCTGGTGGACTGAGTGTGAGTGGATATTAACTGTATGATCTAAAAGAATCGTTCCAATACTTTCTAGGGACTGGTCGCCTGCGCTATTGGCGAGATGAACGGTGTAGCGGGATGGTCTGGTCGGAGATGGAGTAAGTTTAAACCCCAATCGTCAGTTGGAACATCTCCTGATTACGACTTTCGTAGTTATTCTGATCAACGGAATTCCGACTGGCTTAACCGCCATCACGGTACCCTTTGTGCTCCCAAATAGTCCAGAAACTGCCAAGTTCTTGACTGAAGATGATCGACGAGTTTTGGTTCAGTTGCGAAATGAGGGAAGTAGGCCAGATGACAGCTCGTCAAGAGCTACGGGAGAAGACATCATGAAGGGCGCCAAGGACTGGAAGATTTACGCCTTCGCCATTGCTCAGTTTGTCGGACTCGGCATGCTCCATAGCTTCTCTGTTTTTCTTCCAACCATCATCAGTGGAATGGGAGGTGGTTGGACCCATCAAGAAGTTAGGCTCTGACGATTCCAGTTACGTTGCTGGTTTCGTAACCTGCGTCACTGGGGCATACTACAGCGACAAGACACAGCAACAAGGCCTCTTCTGCATTGTGGGGCTAGGTGTGAGCACGATTGGATACATCTTTCTCATCACGAAACAGGGCCTTGCTCTGAGCTTCGCTGGCTGTTTCATCGTAGCTCTAGGCCTACGGGTCGCAACTAGAATCGCCTTTTCGTGAATCGGCGTCAACAATCCTCGTTACGGAAAGCGAGCCTTTGCCAGTGAGATGCAAATCCCAATTAGAAACTGTGCCGGCATTGCATCACCATTCTTGTACAGCGGTAGTACGGCGCCAACATACCGGCCTGGATATGGCGCTACTACTGGGCTGCTCACATCAGGTATCGCTATCTACACGGCACTGCATTTGTACTTCCGTATGAAGAACAAGAAGAAGCTCTCCGACCATGAGGATTGGAAAGTGGAAGTCAAGACGGAGGATGAGATTGCTGAGATGGGAGAAGACAACCCAAGATACCTGTACACGACTTAAAGCGCGTTTGTTAACACCAGTAGTGCTGCGCTTATCGTTGGGGCCGGACGTCATAATATCTTGGTTAGCGTCGTCTTTAATGAAAACATAGACAACCAAATACCTCTTTTCTGTAAGGCTATGTAGCCTGTGATTTCTAACTCCGCTGCCTTTGCATGAGTAGTGCACATGACTGAAGGACTCCTCGCACTGGTGCACGTGCTGCATTAATCCTATCTTGGACTAGCTCCCGTCTGACATCATCTAGGCCTCGTCCTGTTGGCCGAAAGTTCGTCCTTCGTACAGCCACAAACTCGAATACAAACTCGCTCCCTATATCCAAGTATCCGCATATCTCTCACATCTTGAACTGGAAATCGCTGGATGCCAAGCATATCCTTTGCTGGAGCCAAGAAACGCAAAACGCGTCATTCAGGTTATACCTTTAGAAGAGCACGCCACGAGCCTGGTATCACTATGCTTGGGCCTGCAGAGAATGGACTTTTGCAGCTTGTCGATGAACTTCTTCTCAACATCATCGACCATATCGATGCTCGGGATGCACTTTGTAGTCTTGCGGCGACATGCACAAGACTTCAGGGACTTGTTGAGCCGTACATCTGGAAAAATCTCGAGGTGCTCAAGGGCGAACATGCACGCAGGATTGCCAAAGCGCTTGATAGCCGAGACGAGCGGTCAGATTATATTCAAGATATTGCCATCCGGTATCACGACGAATATCGCGATGGGATAGAGGAGTTGAACCACTTCATAGGCTTGATGAGTAGGCTGCGGCACCTGCACATTGAGAGTCCTTGTCCAAACAATTCAGAATGGCAACAGGGCAATATCTATTTCGACGGATACTCGAGGATCGATTATACTAATCTATTAGCGAGCTCTGTATATCCACGGATTGACGTGCAGAAGGCATTGCCCGTGTTACAGTCCAGTATGTTAGACACCGACAGGAGTAGAGTGAGGCTGACTTGCGATAGTAACACTACACGCCCATGGCTCAGGAGACAACAAGTTTACTCTTGGCCGTGCAGTGGCCATGTTTAAGCACCCAACACTACGCAATATCACACTGTCGTGCTTGAACTTCGATACTAGAGTCGGAGCGCCGTTCGAAGTTTTTGAACAGGAAATCAAGTCGACGCCGCTTCAGTCACTTACCCTCATCGAATGTAATGTCGGGGTGGAGTTTCTAGATGCCGTTCTGAGCCTCCCAAGAGCCCTAAAGGAGCTATCGATTGGTGAACGACTGCATGCCTTTGAAGGCTGCCAGCCATCCATGGTTCCAGAACACCGCACATCTTCGAGGCTGTTTCTTACCGCACTGCAACGGCAGGCCGGCTCTTTGCAGCGCTTAACACACTGTGGAGGCCATCTTGGATATCTCACCTCACGCGACACCGACCCAGAAGGCGCTGCAAAGCTTCGCTCGTTTGTAAACCTTGAGCATCTCGAGCTAGGTTTCGAGTCACACCTTTACTACTATCTTCGCCAGAGTGGTTTCCCGCCCGCACTTAAATCTCTCAAAATGCTTGACTCTGCCATCTCCATCAACGCTGGCCACGACTTGCGCTCTTTGTCCGCAATCGCCTTCCGCTCACTCACCTCGCTTACCAATGAGTGTCTACCTCAGACCCTAGCAGATGACTTCACATTGCATCTGAAGTTCTCGGATCAATCTTTCTTCCGTCTGTTTGAAATTGCGGACCCGACCGAGCAATCGCACCTCCTCAGCGCACTCTTCTTCGACCGCACAGCAACATATAAGATTGCGTCGACGCTAAAGGCCTACAGCCCTAAGTCACATTTCATCGTCTCACGTGACAAGTTTCCTAGTGGCAAGTCTTTTATTCCACCGTATATGCACGGCGAAGAGCTCCCGGTAGAAGAGATAATGTACAACAGTGACGACTTTTGGCGATTCAACGGTATCAATTACCGCATCATGGACGACGAGAACTGGAGGAGCGAGCTGAAGAAGGGAAAGAAGCTGCATGTTTGTAAGAGCTGTCAAAGGAGAGGAATGGGTGTGGATGATTGCCTTAGCCTGGGAGATGGTAGCGCATGTATTCCTTGTAGGGCTACAAGCCAGGAGGCATGTGAGTGGGACAGAGATGAGAATGGTGAGTTGATAAGCGTTGGGGATGTAGAAAGTGGGCAAGGATAGGCTGGAAATTCATCACATAGCAGTCAGTTTCCAAACCTTATTCAACTGATTTTAACGGGATTAACTGCCGTCTCTCTCTCTCGTCATTACCAGCGAAGTGCCGTAGCTCCGTGTAGGACATAATCAGATCCTGCTATCTGTACTTCGAATACAACTGCTTACAAACATCACAAAAGCATAAAGAGAAGCTGCGTTACTTTATTCTTTACCATTTGATCATATCATAAAAAAGAAACCAGACAGCCGCGGCGCAGCCATATCCTCAAGCTAATCTTACAACGTGTATCTATAAAACGGGCTCTTGTCACCCATGAGCAGCAGCTCCTCTTCACTGTACCTTGCACGAATCGCGGCTTCGCCCTGTTCGGCAATCAACTGATCCCTCTTCCTGTTCTCGCGCGAGTACGCCCACCTAAGCACAAACGTCATGAGAATAGCCAGACAGCACATGGCCAAACTGGCCGAAAACCCCGTCGTGTACTTTGGCGCCTCGCGAGCAAGATAGATGTTGCTGCCCATGATGCCGCCCATGTTGCCGACCGAGATGAGCAGCGCCATACCGACGGCACGCTTGGACGAGGGAGCGAGCGAGTTGCCGATCCAGGAGACGAGGCATGTGAAAGGGCAGTATAGACCGCCTGCGACGGGGAAAAGGAAGCCATAAGTTATACCCGGGTATTTTGGCTTGGGGATAGCGAGTTGTGCAATGAAGCCTGCGACGGCGATGGAATAGCCGGCGATGATGTATGGCGAGCGCCTGCGAGTGAGATCCGAGGCCCATGCGAAGATAATGGTGAGGATGGCGGCGAAGACGTAGATGGGGATTGTGAGAAGTTGGGCGTTTGCGCTGGTGTAGCCGAGGCCTTGGATGACGGATGGCACGGTTGCGGTGAATCTTTTTTGACCAAATGTTAGGAAACGATCTGAGAGAAGGAAAAGAACAAAAGAGCATCTGTAGAAAGAAAAGAAAAAACTTACCCGTAGACACCGACGGTGTTGCCCCAAAAAATGACGGTCGCGGCCCAGATCTTCCAGTCTGAGAGCCCGGCGAGAATCTGCTTTGTACCAATCTTGTCCGCGTTGGTTGCTCGGCCTTGACCGGATCCAGAATCATTGGCTAGCCTGGAAACGAGCAGATCGCGTTCAGGCTGGGTGAGGAACTTTGCTGTTTCGGGGCTGTCGGGGAGGACCTTCCAGATGACGAGAGCGAGAGCGACAGGAATCAGACCTTCGAGCAAGAAAATCCACTGTTGTTCTGTGTTAGAAAACTCGAACACGTTTATGTAAAAACACTAAGGTCCATTTGCCTACCTGCCATCCTGCAAGTCCGGAGCGACCATCGAGTTTCTCGATTCCATAGGCGAGGAGACCGCTAAAGGCGCCGGCGAGAGAGGCAGCTACATAGAAGACAGCCATGCGACGCTGGAGCTCGAAACGACGGTACCAAAGCGTGAGCAAGAAGGTCGCAGCTGGAAAGAAGCCAGACTATAGGTGGAAAAAAGTCAGCATGCTTGGTCGAGAAGGCTGATGTGTTGCTCTTCCACACATACCTCTGTGACACCCAAGAAGAATCTTCCTGCGAGCAAACCACCATAGCTGGATGTCAAACCCATCAGTGTCATGACGAGACCCCAGGAAAACATCAGGATCGCCATCCAGTAACTTGGACGCATCAACTTCAGAACGATGTTGCTAGGGACTTCGAGGAGCGTATATGGGACGAAGAACAGAGTTACAGCCGTGTTGTATTGCGAGCCATTCATCTTGAGGTCCTTGGTCATACCAGCGATCTTCGCATTACCAACTGCTGTGTGTTAAGCTTTTGCCAAGAGGGGAGTAACTACTATGCTGGCAATACGTACTGTTGCTTCGGTCGATGAAAGCGACAAGGTAGAGCAGGGCAAGCAAAGGCACGAGTCTCATGTCAACCTTTCGCAACACCCGCGCAGCCTCTGCATCGTCGTACTCGACATTTTGCGCTTCAAGCTGGCCCGAGTTGGAAGAATGCGATATCTTCTCAGCAACATCCTCATCTCGCTTGTGCTCGACCGAGAGCTTCTCTGGATCCATCGTGGCCGCCATGACGGTATGTTACACCCACGATTTCTTTTTTGGCTTTCGACTATGCAATGCAGGAGGCGAGAAAGGAGGGCAGTTGCACATCATGCATTTTCCTGGGGGCACGGCAGATGCTATAAAGTAATTCGGTGCAATTCAAAGCCCGAATGCACTAACACAACGGCATACTTTGTTTGGAAGTGATCTCCAGGATGGATACGCCCTGGCGTTGTCTTCAACCTGTCGCGGCTGGCGTTGTGGGTTCTGACAGAACACATCTAAGTTATCCGGGGTAGCAAGCGGCGGTCTTGCGGGGTAGGGGGGGCCACAGAGTCTTGCAGGCATCCGGCTGCATAGTCTGCATGACGTCGGCTGGGGTCGACTGTCGGGTAGTAGGAGACAGACAGGGGGGTACATTTGCCGACCCTAGAAGCCGCGGCGAGCCTATAGACTTCGTCAAAGAGTCGGCGGTGAGTACGCTTGAGCGAGTGGACGTCAAGCAATAAGTCGGCATACAGCCGAGGCGGGGGATTGGGCATCGGTGCCAACGCCGTTTTCTGTCCAAGGTTGCTGTGGCACTTGGGGAACTTGGGGAACCTGGCTAGATGCCCTTGGATATCATTCTTGTGGCTTTCACGGGAATCGTTGGAGTATCGCTTGGGTTATCAACCGTCCTGTGCCGCACCCAGTAAATATAGTTTCGTTACGGCCCCTTAGTATATGCAAGTACAGGGAACCAGTGAGTCGTATGTAAGATCTGACTGACATACCCTTGCCCACCAGTATGTATAGAAGATGGCGGTATAGAAGTAGAAGCTGGGGCAAAGGAATGCTTGATACAGGGAAATTTGCCAAGCAGTATCTTGGCAGGGCAATTGGCAAGAACCGGTGCACATTCAGCGAGACGCGCTCCATGGTGAAGTTGAGGGTTCCCTTGCTAATTCGCTCACATGTCAGTGATGTTCCCTTGCCGTCAGATCATAAGATAACGTAGTTTGCATAATCGGGCGGCTGTCGGAAGGATTATCCTGGTAAAGTCAACACCTTGGATAGACTTTCGGTTCTCTTAATGTCATTAAGCCGGTGGCTAGTTTCAGGCAATAGTTAGACTACAACGCGTACTAGCGAACCAGCGACCTGTACGTTGGAGATCCTCCCCTGCATTCTCTATTGGCGGTTCTTGAAAACGTATTTCCCAGCCCGCTTTGGTTTATACGTACATTGTCACGTGGATAAATAGGACCGAAGTCGACTGTTACCCTATACAAGTAGATATGCGCAGCCTCCAGGGGCCTCCATCTCGAGTGATGCTAGGATGCTTTGATGGTGTAGGCATGTGAAAGCCAAGCTCCTCGAAAAGAGAAAGCTGATATTTAAGGCTCTCCTTCTCTATTTTCGCATCAGGTCTAACAAAAGCGCCCACCAGCCCACAACAATTGCGAAAGTCACATGACTTTCGGCATTGTTCACCGGCCCCGGCTCGCTACCCGATCGAGTAAACCAGATCCGCAGGCAGGGTCTCTCATGTTCAACATCTGAAGCACATTTCAGAGCTGGTATCAGCGCACCGGGCGGATATATGCTCTCCTATTCCTTTCTAGCAACACAGTAGTCGAACAACTCAATGCAGAGTACAGTGGGTCGCACACCCCAGCAACCTCGATGCGAGGGACAAGGGCGCCGCAAAAGCAATTCAATGGGGAATGCGCAAATCAGGCCACACGTCATGGGTCCACCATGGAACGGCTGTAGCATGTCAATAGCGACGCCAGTGCGCCGGCATTAGACCGTGCTTTAAGACCAGTAACGTCCGTGTATTAATTGTAGAGACGGAATGATGGTCTGGTCGAGACTGGATTTTGCGTCTTTTGGATTTTTTCATGTGAATTTTGAGTACTCATGAGGTGGAAGAAACAGGAAATAAGGATCGCTTGCTGAGCAGCTTACAGAATCCCAATTGCAATATCGCCCTTTACCCTCGCAATGATTCTAATGTCGGCTTCCAGGTCCAGCTTGATGTGTACCTTCAAGCTGCCCTTGACATCCTTGCCGTTCTCGAGGCCGAAGCCTTCTTCTTCTTCTCCCTCTTCACCGTTACCCTTTCCCTTGCCCTTCTTGCCCTTGTTCTTGTTTCCGCCGGGGTTGCTTACAGAGCCCATAGTTTCGCCTACGTCGGGAAGGTTGCGGCCGCCAGTGGCATTGCCTGCAGTACCAGCGAGACTAAGAAGGAATCAGCATTTCTGCGCGAGCAAAGGAAGAATTAGGTAAGCAGGGTGAGAGTCATACTCTTTCGTAGCGTCCGCCATTTCGAACTCGTTTTCAGGTTTTGGGTCTGATACAGGTGAAAGAGGTGGTGTGAGAATGGATAGGACTGGAGGCAGAGGAAGCGACTTCAATCGAAAATCCGGCTTCGGTTTCGTGCGCTGCGGTAGTTTTGCTGTCCACGCCACTGCTTCGTAGGCTGGTTGATAGAAAGGTTGGAGGATAAGGTAGTAAAGTCTAACGACAGACGCGAGCGTACACCGGTTCATAAAGACCTCTACGTAGGAAGAAGCTAATCGCCTGCCTTGGCTGAGCTCGCACAGATCCGAGCAGCTGCATCATCGATGCACACAGTCGGCGACATGATCTTAGCGAGAAGCGGCGCTTGGGTGACTTCAGTATTGCGAAGTTATTCGAGCATTCTTGAGGCTCTAACGCGCAAAGTAAATAGAGCAGCCGGCTAGTCCTGTTGTCGCCAGCGTATCCTCCAAACACGGTTAGCGCACATCTCAAAACAGATGCGCAATTCATGTTGCTTCTTCGATCGGCGTTTTGTGGCTTTTTTTTTTCGTCATTAGTTTCCGCGTTTCTTATTATTCGCGTCGATCACGATGGCCCAAGTGAACCTGAACCAGAATCGACGTGGTGACTGTGATATGATTGGCCGTCATTCATGAGCATATGCAGCCGTATCACGATCAGGTCCGATTTTCATCATGGCTTCATGCAGTATGTATGGCTTGCAGCTGACACCTATGTGCTTTTGCAACGCTATGGTACAGCTCTCGTAGTAGGTAATGCCAGCCTCGGTAGTGACGTACGGAATTTTGCAGATCTGCAGTTCCAACTCACAATTTCTTTCGAGGCTCGATAGATGATCAGTTACCGCGCCCACAGGATCTCAAGATGGTGTTCGGTCTCCTATCTCTTGTCGCAACGATTCCCCTGACGGTATCATCCGTATTGACTCTCCAAGACCAGGCAGAAAGGAACGACAGCGACGGCCCCAGCTCGGAATGGAAGCATGACAAATGCCACATACGATGTCGAGCAACCGAAAGAGCACCAGAGGACCGCAAAGAAATGTTCAAGGACAGCCATGTGGTACTTCGTGAAGGCCGGTTGTATGTTCAGCTGTCCACATATCAAGGACCACACCTTCATCCCTTCTCTGGCTATTACCTACCCTTCCCAAACTCGAATTTCGAAGGCGTTGTCTCCACCATTTCAGATAACCCTCCGCAGTTGAACTGGATATATCTAGACACTGACTCCGAAATCTTCCACTTTAGTCATGGCTTGCGCGTAGAGGCCGAAGAAGGGCTGACTGGGCCATGGGGCGCTCGCGTTTGCTCGGATGGCGAGAAACGTTATCTATTTGAGAACTGGGAAGGTTTCATCGCCGTGGAAGATGAAGACGAGCCGGGCTTATGGAAGCTCTGCTTCGACAAGTATGACGACGGGCTACAAGGAAGAATACGTCAAGGTCAAAGGACGGTGGAGTTGGAACTTATCCGCGAAGAAATGGAAGAGGAATAACATGTTGCGTGGTCAGTCTTGGGGTCTTTGGCTTCCCAGAGCGCCGGGAGGCCTCCGACACTTGTTCGTACAGGTGGAGGCGAGATGATGGAACGGCCCGTCGAAACAAATGCACAACAAGGCTGCCTAGCAGTAAGCAGTAGTCCGCAGCTGCTTGGAGTGCTTGGGCTGTGAAAGGTGGACCACTTTTTCTTATAACCGGAAACCCCGAAAGAATGCACCTGATCGAGATCGAGTGCGCAAACAGCTTATCAGAAAATGCTAGGCTGGGATGAATGCGCTCGCTGCTCTAGCTATGCGAATCCAATGCATGCTCAGGAAGAGGACGATGCGTAAATGCAGCCGGCTGAAGAGAGAATCTTGGAATGGGGCGGACGCGTCTATCTGCCGATCGCGACCCGGCTGAGATGACGTTGGCACTACTGCAAACATTAATCATGGCAGCTTCAGCTTTCTTGGAACATCGTCAATCCTCACTCTGCACACTCTGGTCGCTTTGTCACTGCCCAAACTCTGTACATACCCACATATATTTCTATATTCCATTTCGCAGCCGCTTGTAGCGTTTCTAGCACGTTTCCTAGCCAGCAGCCACCATGTGCGATTTCGTCCCTCTTCCAGTCGTGTGCTTCCAATGCGGAACGTGAGTACGCCTTAGAACTACAGCTTGGCGCATCTAATGAAATGTTTCTAGCGATCAGAACCCATGCCATTGTAAAGTCGTGGGGCCTACGCTCGGATTCGTCGTCACAGTTGGCATGGCCGTAAGAGTGATCTCCTCTGCGCATAGCCATCAGCTTACACTCCTTAGATCTTTTGCTGGCCGGCATCGCTCCTGTGCTGTTGCTGTGCCACCGATGCAGGCAAAAGGTGAGATTGTGCATCTACTGGAGAAATTAGTACTAACGTAGGTAGCGTACTTGCGTTGCCTGTCGATACCGGGAATGCTATTAGCAATGCCATACCAATATGAAGGCCTTTGTGGAAGCCGCAATGCTCAGCTGAAGCCATTCCTCTTTATTAGTTTCTCTCAAAATATAATTTTGTATCTTTGGTTCTTCTTTTCGAGTTTGGCTGAGCAATCGTTGGCGGACGGATGGCAAGCTAACGGCTTTCATATGATACCCATTAGCTAAAGATTTTCCATTCACTCTACAATCACGTCACGAACACCAAGTGCAAGAACTTTATGGACTGATATTAGCAGTGATGGACTACCCAATTGGTAGGAGCTCCTTTGTTTGCAGGCATATTCAACTAAAAGAAGACGTTACGTGAATGCTATGCAAATGTCAAGTCACTTTTGTTTACATACAGAGAGTGAGGCGAAAGAATTCAAACTACAGAAATCTAGATCTAACAAATCAGAAAAACGCATCAAGACGTGAAAATGTATCCAACACTCGGTTTGGGTCTACGATAGCGTCAAGGGATCATCCGAGCTAATGTTGCAGACCAACGCTAAGCAATATGAGAGCACCTTTCCACGGCTGGCCGCTTCTAGTAGGATACGAAAGTAACCTCTCATACAGAAAAAGCTATTGTAGGATGAGAATCACATGAGAAAGTAGTGATCGTGGACAAGAAGGTGGTGGAGTCGCCTTTCATCTCTCACGCTTAGCCTGTTGACAAGCGCGTAGTGATCACATACATCACTCTTACCAGGAGACCGTTTGCACAATTGCCTGTTTGGGCTTGTTTTGCCTATCTCCTCCTACACAACTCACGTGCTTTGTCTCCACACCATATCCAATGAATATCAATTGGGATCCAGAAGAACCGCCAATGACCTTTGACGACGCAACATTGCTTTCTATAAACCACAGCTCTAGTTTACTCGGTGAACTGACCATCAACAACATGTCTGAGCACATTATACCTGTATGGAGTTTGGAGGAGCTTGGGTACAGCTACGATGCGCCGCATGTTGATCCTGACGGCCGTATTGAAGGTGGGCTGTACCCACCCGACTATTACGCCTACAACCCGCATCCAGTCAGCTGGCAAGACGCCCAACGCGAAATAGACAACTTTGATTGGTCGGGCGAGAAAGAGAAAGATGGCTCTCTCAACGAGCTGAGAGCAAATACGCAAGAGTCGTATAAGGTTCCGACTTCCGACACTGTAACCACTTCGACTAAGGGTACTATGGAGGAGAGTTTAGTCTGTGAGCCATCCCACCAAACTAAGTTGCATACGTCTGAAGTCACTTTCATCAACCAGATACAAGAATCGGACCGGCGCTCGGCCACAATCACCAGCACGCTCGCGCTTGATACCTCCAAGGCAGAAATGTTATGTCGACTTACCACCCCACCGCCATGGCTCTCGGAGTCCCTTCAAGAACAAGATCTGACACACTCTGTCGGACCTGTGCAAGCCGATTTGAATACCCAAGGAAACAAGGTTACAATCGAGAACCCTAATTTTGAACTATCAGATGAGATGGAGACTGATGCTCTTTCACCAACAGCCGACATGTCAGCTTCGAGAACATATACTAAAGAAGAGGCTGTTGCTCTGCAACAACAAGGAAACGGTGTCAAGTGCGATGTACAAGGTCCTGGAGGCGAGACGTCAATCAATCTTGAGACCACTATTGAGCATGATTTCGATACCAGAAGCGGCGAGAACGATGATACTAAAGCGCAAATATCGCCCATCTCCAATGTTGCAGAAAGTTTCAAAAGTCCGCCTTTGCCTGCCATAGCGGAGCAACGCCAAGTGCTGGACCAACCAGGAATAAAACATGGCTATAAATCACAAGTCCCGCTCGAAGCAAGGGATCATGCTCTTGTCAAGGAATATGGTCGTCTCAAGAGTAATAGGCTAGATGGGTCGGACGAATTTGCAGTCCAGAGCAAAAGGGAGGAAGAAGAAGTAGAAGAGATTGCTGTTGAAACCGAATGTCCTGCGAAAAGTCAGAGTGAACTAAACAGAGTGTCAGTACCTTTTACTGAGACTGCTGGACAGGCCGAGCCAGTTGAGGCACGTTCAGAATCAGTCTCAAGCCAGGATCTCTCTTTACGGGTAGCAAGTCCACTTGAGCCTCCAGTAGAGAAGCCTTGGCAAGCACAGTTGCAGGACGCCATAGAGGGCCTCTCTGAACCATCCCCTCAAAAACCACATGGAACTAGTATCACTCCGAACGAAGAAACACGTACGTTCGCATCCGATGACGCTGCAGAACAAGAGCAATCTGTGCAGCTGGAACAGGAATACAACAACACAATGGAGCTACCCCCTCTGCCGTTCCATCCAGACAAAGATGCTAGTGGCCAACCGGACGACGCGAAGCCATTTCCTGAGATTCCCACGGCTATGGATGAGGGAATTGCAGCACGGCAAGCAGACGACACGTCATCAGACCTATCCGAAGCACCGTCACTAATCACCGAAGTCATGTACAGTATGCGCGACGACAAATTCCGAACCGAATCAGCCGTAAATTCCCAGACTAACGACGCGTCTGCGGGAAGAGTAAAGTGGAATTTAGAGATCAAAGCCGCAGAGGCAGATGAGTGTTCAGACCCAAGTACTAAGGCAAAGTATATAGCAGATAGTGATTCGGATGCGCGGCCAAAGAAGAAAGCGAAACACGCAGCAGCTGATCCGGAAGAGCAAGATGGAGACGCTGGAATTCCTGCAACGATGCCAGCTAAGCAGGGCTTCTTTTCTAGTCTGAACACACTCGTATCGAAGACTCAGCGCGAAGTATCTGACGACAGACTCGATCGCACCAGCGCAGGCAGGCTTCGAAAAGAGCGACAGCCGATAGCGCGGCAGCTATTTACAGATGCGAAGAAAACAGAGGCTCCCGGCACTCTGGCGTCGGGTACACCAGAGTCACCAGCAGCAGATCCATCGCGTTCCGAGACAAGCCTTGAAAGCGAGCAAATAGGGCTCCAAAACGCGCACGGCAGCCGCCCTGCAACCAAGAAACGGAGAGTCGCAGACGCAGCAGCAGTGGGGCAGCAAGATGCTTCGTCCCAAGAAAAGGCAGAGAAACAGCACATGGTACCGACGAAGCTGAACAAGCGCGTTGTTGCAAGAGGAAAGGGGATGAGAACGAGAACGAGAAATACACTCGAGCGGAACGACGACGCGGGACCTCCAGCCTCCAACGACGCCCAGCAGCAACAGCGAGAAGACGCAGTGCTAGCTCGAGACTTCATCCCTGGAAACTCAAGAGATGCCTCGGATTCAGAGTGGTCGGGTACTTCTACCGCTACCAGCGTTAGCAACGACAACTCCTGCGGCGGCAGCAAAAGAAAGAAGAAGAAGGCGACGAAGAAGCGTAGCCAGAGCACCAGGACCGCTTTTTCATCAAGTTTTACCGCCGCCGCTGCTGCTGCTGCTGCTTCTTCTACTTCGTTGTCGGCGCCGCCAGTGTCGATCCCGAGCGTGAATAAATACGGGTTTACGGTGAGGAATAAGGGTGGAAAGCGTTGAAGGGAGAAACAAAGATGGTAAGTACATGTGAAGCGAAGAAGATGGTTGATGCGTGTCTTTGTCTTTTTTTTTTGACGAGGAAAGGAGAGGAGTGGTGATACGGTGAGAAGAAAGGGAGGAGTAGGGTAATGAGGTAATGGATGGGTTGGTTTGAGTGACACATTCATGTATACTGATGCGGATGTCACCATAGAGAGCATGAGGTAGGAAAAAAGAACAAACTGTGTATCCAGTGCGCATTCATTGCACCTAGCTTATGATGATTCGTGGCCTGGGCAGGTGGAAAAGAGCAAGGGCATGGTATTTGTTCACTTCATTCCAATGGACCAAGTCACTATATCTTACTCGACACGTGACTGCCATCGTCCTTTGCCAGGGTGTCGCAAAGCCAGTCTGCAGCCTTATCAGCCATGGCCTTTGGAAACGCATGGCCGACACCATCGAACAGGACATCTTCAAAAGTGATATTCAGGCTAGGATCATCCGCAATCATACGTTTGAAATATTTGAGAAAAGGCTCGCCCGCCGCATACGGAACCAACTTGTCTACTTTGCCACTTAGGTTCAGTATGCGCTTTCCTTGCAGCCGCTCTCTCATGAGGGCTTTCATTCTGTCCAATTGCGCCTGGTCGGGCTGCTTGTCGTCGCCTACAGGGCTGAACATGCCGGGGAGCATGAGACCTGCGGGATCGTACTGGGCAACGGCGTCTTGCAGGGCTTGGGGGAAATCGGGGGATCCGAGAAAAGCGGCGCCGGGCGGTGTAGTTCTTGTATATGAATCTCGCTTGGACAGGCGTGCGCGGTCAGTCATGACGCGGGTGTAGTCTGGGCAGCCGATGCCAACTACGCCGGCTGTGATGCGCGGGTCGCCTAGCAGACAGTGCCAGGTTGCGTGGCCGCCCAGTGAGATACCAAGAGCAAAGTGGTGGGTGATTTTGGGCGCGTCTGGAGCTGTGAAGATGTAGGATTGGAGGTGGTTGATGAGTTGCGACGTGTCGGTAGCGGTGCCATGATAGCAGCCAAACATATCTTGGGCATGTCGCTCGTTTCCGTCTCTCCAAGCTTGGTTGTGCAGGTCGTCGACTTTGCGGGAGCCGTGGTTACGCTGGTCGAATGCCGCAGCTATAAGGCCCTTGGGGGTCTTGCCTGCGCGGCCCTCTTGTATGCGCTTATTCCACTCTGCGATGACGCGGTTGGCAATTGGCTCCATGGTTTCTTTCGTCTGCAGGCGCGGATTGAGGAGCCACAGACAGGCAACCGACGAGGCAGACGCAGGCAGTTCATCGAGGCCATGGACGTCGACGAGAATGCCGGCAATGGTGAAGGTGCGAGAGGAGATGGGGCGCGGGGTGGAGCGCGGGGTCTCATGGAGGGGATTCGTGGTCGCTGCCATGGGAGGGGTTTACGGGGGGACTGCTAGTGGTGCTGGGGATAATAATACGGGCGCAGGTGGCTAGCAAGATGGCGGACGAGGATGAGGAGATGGATATGAGGGCCATGGTGGGCCATGGTGCAAGTGAGGAACGAGGAGTGCGGAAGAACTATGCTTCCAATGCCGAGGCAGCAAGGCGGCGGGCGGTCAGGAAGGCGGAAAGGCCCTGGCCCCCTCTCCCCCCTGACGCCAACGGCCGTGGCACTAGCGCAACCGTTCGCTGGAACAGCAGTTGGGAGATTAATTCCTATCGACTCCACTCTGCAAGGGCCAGGTCAACTTGTACTCATCACCTCTGCGGCCGCGTGTGCTTTCAGGGTCGGGCTAGCTACCAGTACAACACACTGTCCTCACTGCAAGCACGGCACACGTGGTTCCCGTGACAAGAATAGTCCATCACCCACGTCACAGAGTGAACGACAGCACATTCCTGTCTATCATGGCTGTATAGCACCCGAGAAGCTGACCATCCAACCATACAACCCGTCCCTCACGCGACCTCTCCCTCCCTATACTGCCACCATGTCTGGCTCAACCGCCCCAGACGCCGAGCCCATGGCCCATAGCCCGCGGTCGACATCACCAGCTGCTCCAAGGAGCACTGGAGAGCCAGGCCGAATACCGTCACCGCTTCGCCTGGCCCGCCCCCAGAACGAGACACAGGACCTACACAACCCCTCGCCCTCAAATGGCGCCCCCAGAATCATGCGTTCCGCCCCTACCGGCTCGCCGCTGTCCCCCAAAGAACCTTCAGAGTTTCCCTTCAATGCGCCAGCCAGTGCAAATGGCGGAAGCGTTGCCCCCAGCGTACCCTCTAGTTCCTACTACCCGCCCTTTGCGCCCGTATCACGTCACCCTACCGAGGGCGAGCTCTCCGACGCACCCCGGGAACGGAAGAGTGTCCAGTTCGCACGCTCGACGGCACCTGGGTCTGACTCGCCGCAAGCCAATTCGCGCCAACAGTCGTGGGAGGTGGACGAGAGCGATGCCAAGGGCAAAGAGCGCAGTACACAGGCCTCGTCGCTAATGGGCAAGCTGAGGGCACTGGCATCACCAATGCAGGGACATGGCCGAAGCCTGAGCGCTTTGGGAGGAGGCTCATCCGGCGGCCATGATGGCTCGCCTCACGGCCCGTTGTCGCCCACATCGGAGCTCGACGAGCCGCGGTTCGAGGGTCACGACAGTGAGGCTGATGCCGATGGTGAATCGAGTGCCGGCGAGGGTGCCTCAAGAAGCAGACCGAGACAGAGGCGGAGAAAGAGCAGCCGGCGCTGGTTCGAAGGCGAAGTCGAAGGCACACAAACCGCTCCTACAACACCAAAGCAGATGAGCGGTGGTGGCTTCTTCTTCTCGCGAGACTCGCCCACCATGACAC
Organism: Curvularia sp. IFB-Z10; assembly: GCA_002161795.1. NCBI lineage: Eukaryota > Fungi > Ascomycota > Dothideomycetes > Pleosporales > Pleosporaceae > Curvularia > Curvularia sp. IFB-Z10. Next base: position 1,456,690 of record JPSZ01000005.1, read on the forward strand.
CCACCTCTACCCGCCCGGGCTTCCTGCGCCGATCCACCATGGACGACATACCCGAGAACGAGCGCCAGGGCTACTCTGAGGACGAAGGCCGTTCACGCATAGCCAAGGAGAGCGCGTGGTCTCGCGGGCTACACAGTGCTAGGGGTCTCTCCTACGGCGGCTTGCGGAGACACGACCCCAACAGCGAAGAGGAAGGCCATGGCAGCCGCCCAACAGGCAATTTGCGAAGCCTGACAACCTTCAGGAATGCCCATGGCGACACACAACCTTCGCCGTGGAGGATGCGGAGTGAGCGCACCTCGAGTCTGAGTGCGCAGAAATGGAAATCGATCAAGAACAGCCTCAAGCTCTTGGGCAACAGGCAAAAGGTAGAACGCCAGATTGACCATGCAAAGTCGGCCGAGCTCATGGCCGAGCTGCTTGCTGGAGCTCCCGCTGCCCTCTTCCTTGCCAGCATGTTCCAGCGAGACGAGCATGGCCACAAGCGTATCCCTGTCCTCCTCGAACAGCTCAAGGTCACAATTACCGACACAGACCGCCCTGGAAAGAAGGAGGGCGACCGCCATACCGCTTTGCGCATAGAGTTGGAGTACGGAAGCGGTCTTACCCGCATGAAGTGGGTCGTCTACAGGAGCGTCGCCGACTTTGCCAACTTGCATCTCAAGTTCAAAGTCCAGGAGAAGCAAGACGCTTTCCGGAACCGGCCTGCAAACCGTGCCCGCGAGATAAAGGACAAGGTTACCAAAGACGGCGAGGAAGACGAAGAAGAGAAAGAAGATCCTAGGACAAAACTCCCTCGTTTTCCCAGGAGTGTGTTGCCCTACCTCCGGGGCCTCCGAGGTTACGGTATCCTCGACGACGAAGGCGAGGAAGAAGAGGAAGAGATTGCCGTCGGAGGCGCCGCCAGCGGACCCGAAGGCGATGCCAGCGCTACTGAACGACCTGGCAAGGCAAAGCGAGGTAAATCATCTTTCCTGGGCCGCAGACAGTCCAGCGTCAGTGGCAGTCAGGCTCAAAGCGCCATCGGCGCGCTGGCAACGAGACAAGGCAGTTTTGCAGGAGCTATCGGTCAACCAGCGCAAGCGAAACAGAACCATCACGAGCGACAACGGAAGAAGCTGGAACAGTACTTACGCGGTCTGATGACCTATCTCATCTTCCGTCCAGACAGCAACCGGTTGTGCAAGTTTCTCGAACTCTCTGCCCTCGGTGTCCGACTAGCTGCTGAAGGCGGCTACCATGGAAAGGAAGGATTCCTGATGATCAAATCCTCAAAGGGTGTCGACAACAGGAAAGGCTGGACCAAGGTCTCCATGCTCAATCGCCACTGGCCAAAATGGTTTCTGGTAAGGCACAGCTACGTCGTATGCGTAGACTCTCCTGAAGAGATGAATGTCTACGATGTGTTTCTAGTGGATGCCGACTTCCACCTAGAATCCAAGACAGGCAGGATACGAGACAAGAAAGCCAGAGACATCGCAAGCGAGGCAAAGGCATCCGCAACAGGCCATCACCAGCTGAAGCTCGTCAATGCTGAACGCAAGATGAAACTGCTAGCCAGAAACGACAGGATGCTGCAGCAGTTTGAAGAATCCATCACCTTCATGTCGCAAAACACCCTGTGGTCGCAACGCCAGCGATTCGACAGCTTCGCGCCGGTGCGTAAGAAGATATACGCACAATGGCTTGTAGACGGTCGTGACTATATGTGGAATGTTTCGCGAGCCATCAGCATGGCCCGAGACGTCATTTACATCCATGATTGGTGGCTAAGTCCTGAGCTCTACTTACGCCGCCCAGCTGCCATCAGTCAGAAGTGGAGGCTCGATAGGCTGTTACAGCGAAAGGCGCAAGAAGGTGTCAAGATCTTTGTCATTATGTATCGCAACATCGGTGCCGCCATCCCTATTGATTCTGAGTATTCCAAGTTCTCTTTGCTCGACTTGCATCCCAACATCTTCGTGCAGCGTTCGCCCAATCAGATTCGCCAAAACACCTTTTTCTGGTCTCACCACGAGAAGATTTGTGTAATCGACCATACAGTTGCCTTTTGTGGAGGAGTTGACCTATGTTTTGGTCGTTGGGACACCCCACAGCACGTTGTCGTTGACGATAAGCCCACAGGCTTTGAGCTCGACGACACACCCAAGGACGCCGACCACTGTCAACTATGGCCGGGCAAGGACTACTCCAATCCCCGAGTACAGGATTTCTTCGCTCTGGACAAACCATACGAGGAAATGTACGACCGCTCAAAGGTTCCTAGGATGCCATGGCACGATGTTGGCATGCAAATCGTGGGCCAGCCAGCTCGTGACCTGACGCGGCACTTTGTTCAACGATGGAACTATCTGTTGCGGCAGCGTAAGCCTTCGCGGCCAACACCGTTCCTGCTACCGCCGCCCGACTTCAACCCAGCTGATATTGAGGCTCTCGGGCTCGACGGAACGTGCGAAGTGCAGATTCTTCGTTCTGCATGTGCTTGGTCACTGGGCACACCCAACAAGGTTGAGCACAGCATTATGAACGCATATGTGCAGATGATTTCTACCTCGGAGCATTTTGTCTACATCGAAAACCAGTTCTACATAAGTAGCAGTGAAGTGCTGGGCACGAAGATTGAAAATAAGATCAACGACGCCATTGTCGACCGTATCAAGCGCGCCCATGCAAACGACGAAGACTGGAGAGCATGCATCATGCTTCCCCTCATGCCTGGATACCAAAACACTGTCGATGAGCAGGAAGGTAGCAGTGTCCGTCTCATCATGACCTGCCAATACCACAGCATCTGCCGTGGCGAAGGCTCCATCTTCGGCCGTCTTAGAGCTGCGGGTATTGAGCCAGAAGACTACATCCAGTTCTATGCCTTGCGATCATGGGGCGAGGTCGGGCCGAACAAGATGCTTGTCACGGAGCAACTCTACATCCACGCCAAGATCATGATTGTTGATGACCGTGTTGCCATTATTGGATCTGCAAACATCAACGAGCGTTCCATGTTGGGATCGCGAGATTCCGAGGTTGCGGCCATCATTCGCGATACCGAAGTACTTGACTCTTACATGGGTGGCAAGCCATACAAGGTCGGCAAGTTCCCCCACACGCTTCGCATGCGTCTCATGCGAGAGCATCTGGGTGTTGACGTGGACTGCATCTCAGAGGAAGAGATGGCCAGTCAAATGTCTGATGCCGATAGCGTCGGCTTCCATACCGAGTCTTCCGGACCCGGTTCGCCTACAGCCCAACGCATGACTGAACAAAAGTTGGAAGAGAACAACTACAGAATGCAAGACGACCTCATTGAGAAGGCCGAAAAGCTGCACAGCTTCAACCACGACTTCGACTGGGCTCAGGATCACAACCCGCACCTGCAATCCCCCAAAAAGCCATCATCCGATGTTCGTGTACAAAACAACGCGGCACATGCAAAGGACGTGCGTGGTGAGGGTGTTGATCACATGCTCGAGGTAGAACAATCGCGACCAGTCATTGCCCAAGGTAGAGATTCGTATGTTGATGAGCATGGTCATGAGAAACTGGTAACAGACATTGCAGTCGAGGGTTTGGCGGCTACACCAAAGAAGAGCGCCACCCTCAGGACTCGAAAGCGCAGTGGTACTACGGGTACTAGGACCAGTGCAATCAGCGCCCTGACCGATGGAACCGGATATGCTGGACTCCCACCTCCCAAGTTCCCACGCATGGATACCGCGAAGCTAGGTCTTACGCAGCTCAGCCAGCTGCCCGCATTACCCGTCTCGGATGATACGGACATTGGTGGCCCGCCTGCTCTCCAGCGCACCTTGAGCCAAGACTCCTCTTCGGTCCTCAACCCAATTCTCTCCGAGATGCGACGGCCTGTTGTCACCGAAGACTGTATGCGCGACCCCATCAACGATACTTTCTTCCTCGACACATGGCACCAGATTGCAGAGAACAATACCAAGCTGTTCCGCCAGGTCTTCCGCTGCATGCCCGACAACGAAGTCCGGACATGGAAGGAGTACCAGGAGTATACTGCTTTCGGCGAGCGTTTTCTCAAGGCGCAGGGCGGTGACAAGGGCCAAGTGCATAAGCAGCAGGATGCGCCTGCCGCTACAGGACCGCCTGGTTCAGGCATTACAGCGAAGCTGAGCACAACCGCTGGCAAGGTTGGAGCGTTGGGTGAAAAGCTTACTGAGAAGATGACCAACAATTCTGATGGCAAAGTCAACAGCGAGAATGGGAGCACGAATGCTCATCACAGTGTAGAGCAATGGGCCGAGAGCCATGAGAAAGGAGCACAGTCTCACAACTCGTCGGGGCCAATGAACCGCGGCATTCATATCGACACAGCTTCTGGATCTACACTGAACGAGAAGCTGGCGCCAGAGGCTGCTGACGATGCTGTTGTGTCTCCGATGAACCCTGCCCCACCAGAAAAGACATTCACCTTCCCTGCTCCGCCGCCTATCCCCGACAGCTCGTACGATTTCGCTACGAACAACCCACCACCGACATCACATTCGATGCGTGAGCGCTCCCGCCAAGTCACTATCAACGAGCCTGCCATTCATCCCTCTCAAACCTCTTCTCTTCCCAACCGATCCAACACGAAGCGTTCGCGTCGCCGGGCTACAACCAAGAGCTCCAACAAGACGTTTCAGGCTACGGATGCAGACATGATGCTGGACAAGGAAGATGCCAAGAGAGTGCTTGAGTTGGTGCAGGGTCATTTGGTGCTTTGGCCGTACGACTGGTTGGAAAGTGAAGAGAAGGGCGGTGGTTGGCTGTACAACGTTGACCAGATTGCGCCGTTGGAGATTTAGTAAGTCTTTTTTTCTATTCGCCTCATTTTCTGCTCTAGTCCAGAAAACTAACAATACTCTGCAGTAATTAAAACAAAACACTAGAAGACGGTGGTGAGACTGGGGGGTTAGAGGAGACTTGGGTATTAGAGTCGTTTCCCTCTGAACCTTTTTTTCTTGTTCTAATGCTTTTAATTGGCTGTCGCTTGAATCGCTTGTTTGCGTTCGCTCTCCGTCTCTCTCTCTCTCTCCCGCTCACACTATCTCTCTCTCTTTTTGCATTGCTTGAACAGGCGGCGGGGGGGAGTAGTAGATTTTCTTCTTGCATACATGCATTTCCTCGGCGTTTTCTAAGTCTCGCTCGATGCCTTTTTTGTTGATTCTCAGTTTTTTTCTTCCTCTACCTCTGTTCATTTAAATCACCTGGACACTTAAAAATATCTTCCTTGATCTTTTTCTTTCCTTGTATCTTGCTGATCCTAGACATACATATACATCCTTTTTAGTTGGATTCGACTTCTTTCTTTGAGTATAGATCTTTTTTTTTTCGAATATATAGTTTCTGCACTGTAATTAGGATTAATCTCGAGCGGTATACATATCTTGTGTGAGAGAAACAAGCCCATGTGCGGTGATAAAAAAGACCCTCCCCAAGAAAGAACAAGATTGGCTAACTGGTTTCCCCCGTCAAGTGAGAGTCCCTTATTCTGGCAAAGTCGAACATGACATATGCGGTGAGATATCATGTGATGTTCCACCACCCCCCTTGCCTCGCGCCTCACTTTTTGTTTGCCCTGCCTTGCTCGACCTACCCTGAACATACAGCCTAGCTAGCTTAGTAAGATTATTGTTTTTTGGTGGTGGGGGGGAAGGGCAAATGTAAAGACGGTGAGAGCTTCTTCGTGTCCCTTATCGCGCTTGAGATGCAGCCTACTGCCGGGTAAAACAGAAAGATGCATACCTATGCGATAAAGTCGCAGGGGAAGCCTGATTAAAGGTTAACAGGGGCTTGAGGCAGATGATGTAGGAACAACTCCTCCTCCTTCTCTTCCTTCTCCCGTGACCAAGTGCTTTCAGGCTCGTAGACGGGGATCTAGTCTACCTGACAGATTCTGTGCCTGTTGTTGTTTTTAGTTGACTACATATGTGGTGAAGTAGCAGATACAAGATAAACCATCATCTTTGCCCCCCTAAACAGGAGCGATACCGACTTCACGCACGTGACACAGAGCGAAAGCCCTGGTTTGTATATACGTATATGTGTGTGTGATGAGGTCTTCCTTTCCGTGCACTTATCCCGCTTTCCGGCACGGAGAGAAACACTCTGCGCACTCAACACAGCTCCAAACTTCAAGCTCAAATCTAGAACGCATACACACACACTCTCTCTCGCACATACCCAAAAGTCAAGATGAGCCAGCACGCGCGCCGCCCTAATCGCACTGGCGAAACACCCAGCGAAACCAAAGATTAAGTTTTTCTTTTCTCCCCTTGCCTACCTATCTCGCTTCTCTCTCCGCGCGCCTGCGCCTGCGCGCTCCCGAACTCCCAAAGCCAGAGAGCAAAGATCATAAGTGTATCCCTGACACCCACACCCACACACGCATACATCCATCCACATCCCTCCCCAGGCTGAAACAAGAAAACGGGAAATAAGGCCATGTCCGTGCTGAAGTATTGATTTTCTCCATTTGGACTCTCATACATGTGTGAAATGATGAGGTCTTTGCTTGTCACCCGGGTGATAATCGCTAGCTAATCCGTGAGTTATTTTCGGGTTTCCTTTCCCCCCTACCCCACACAGCTCCGAGGGGGGAGGGGGGTTGTTCGCGTTGAGACGTGTCGTGTTCGCGTTGCTAAGGAAGCGGTACTTCCGGCAGCGCAAAGTGCACGGTGCGTGTTCGCTTCTGTGCTGGGTGGGCTATTGTGCGACGACAGACTGGCTTGGGGGCTGTTTGAGTAGGATTTTTGACATGGGTGAGGGAATCAGGCGTGTGATTGCTGAGGAGAGCAAAGTCTGTCTGTTTCCAGGCTACCGTTGCTGCTTCAACCGAGGTCATTGCCCTTGTTGAAAAGTGCGTGCACAGGCAGTGTTTCAGTCAAGCGTAATCACGATAGTCAGAAGAGACGGTTGCAATAATAATCATAGATTCATTGATGGTTTGCCTGATAGATTTAGTGGCACGGTGCTGAAAGACGCGATCGACACTGTCCGATCAAGCAGTCGTATGTGAGCATAATAATATCATACATGTCAAATGGAGTCACTTCCGGTGGGCCATTCCTATCCACCGCCAGACGCCGAGTTGCCGAAGAAGAAAGAACCCAAGACAGAAACAATCGTCGGCCAATGCAGCCAACGACGAGGACCGAGGAGATTTTTGTTGCCGAGCAGATAATGTAAAGAAAACAAGAAGAAAGAGAAGAGATGTGTAGAAGCTCACTACATCTCCATCACATCAACATCCGCATTGGTCGAAGGCATGTTGAGAGCGGGTTGAGTGGCAGGTGTCGATGCGGGTTCCGAGGGAGTAAGCTGACGGGCATTGATGCGCTCGCCCTCGACGCGAGGGGTGGCACCAAACATGAGGTTGCTGACGGTCCGCTCAAGTGACCAGCCGACGAGCTGGCACCATTGCAGGCTGTCCGAGAACAGCCAGTAGCCCTGAACACCGTGTTGCTTCGCGCGCACAAGATACGCGTTCAACGATTCTTTCTCGAGCATGACAAGTACATCAGTAAAGTCGAAATGGCGTTCAATGACGCGCGAGTATGCGCGCGCCGCGTCGCGAAGGTTTGGGTTGGACATGACGTTCTTCCAGCCCACTCCAAGCGACGCAATGAGCTTGTCGATGGTAGTACCGTTGTCGTCGATGAGCTCTTCAGTCTTTTGGGCGTCCATGTCATTGAGGGACGGAACTTGGACACTGGCGGACGGGCTCATTCGGACGGACTTGCGCGATATAGCGATGGGGCGAGCAGCAGCTTCAGCCTTCTCTTCCCTTTCGATCTTCTCTTCGTACCAAGTGCCCGATTGCGACTCGGCTGCCAATGTGTAGCCAGGCTCACCAGGGTAGATGAGCGTCATACCTGGGCCATACACAGGCTCGGGCTTCGGTTTCGAAGGTGCTTGGGTGACGATGGATCCGACGGGTAGGTTCTCCTCCGGCTCGTCAACGTCGGCGATGGATCGTTTGCGCCCAGCGGTGGCATTGGAAACGGCGGCTAGATAGTTGAGCGAGGGTGGAGTAGGGTATTTGGGGCGGAAGTTACCCATTGGTGATGCGATGGCGCTCTGGTGGCGTGGGAAGTAGCCCTGCGGTTGCTGGGGCGGCAGGACGACTGTTGGCGACGAGGCGTAGTAGTTGAGACCCATACTGTATGTTTAGTAGATTAGAACGACAGAGATGTGAGGATACAAAAATGTGCAAAGCGACTACTAGACAGGAGGTGAGCACGCGACGAGATGTCTTCTGGTGTCACTTGAGAGCGACGGCGATGATGAAGTGGGTGATGGTGGTAGGGTGAGGCGCAATGGAGATGAAGGATGATGTGTAGGTGGGTATGGAAGGCAAGATAAGTGAGGACGACGGAGGAGTTCAAGTATGAGAGAGCCGGGGCGGGGGACTGGAGAGAGTGCGTGGGAAAAGGCTGGCGCGAGAAAGTGAGATGGAGGAGGGAAGGTTTGGAGGGCGCCAGAGCGGTCTTGTAAGCTGCGCGCAAGTCCCGTGAGAGGCTGGAAGCGATGCGGTGAGATGCGGCAGAATGTAGAGTAAAGTGGTCCGGCTAGCGATTTCCAGGGCAGGTCAAGCGTGCATTGGCCGGCTGACGAGGTTTGGCGACCCATCCGGCAGGCGCCAAGGACTGTGTAAGCCCGGGCCGATTTGAGCCGGATGGGATTTGCCGGCGCTAGCGGGCTCAGCTGGCTTCAATATCGCTGAGTCAGCCGTGTGGCGCGGCTTGTGGCATGGCCTGTGGCTAGAGGTCGGCCTCAGATAATCCGCGCCGGGATAGTGGCGGTTGCGACGCGGTTTTTGGTAGCAAAAGTTAGCGGAGGAGCTGCAAGGCACCAGACGCAAGATACCCCACGCAACTCTAGTCACGAGCCCCCTCTTGCCCCTCTACATTGATTCCCAGCCCATTCATTCACTATGCAGGCGCCAGTGGTGGTTATGAGTACGATGACCGAAACATTGGGAGCCTCAACAGCCCACTAACAAGATACCAGACACGCAGACCCCGGGCGGGGAGCGGCAGTTTGGCCGCAAAGCCCAGCTTTCCAACATCACAGCAGCCAAGACGGTCGCAGACATTATCAGATCATGTCTCGGTCCCAAGGCTATGCTGAAGATGCTGCTCGATCCCATGGGCGGCATCGTCCTCACCAACGACGGCCATGCTATCCTCCGAGAGATTGAAGTCGCACACCCGGCAGCCAAGAGCATGATCGAGCTCAGCAGGACACAAGATGAGGAGGTGGGCGACGGCACAACCACAGTTATCATATTAGGTGCGTAGAAAGTGCGGGGAACCCCACGCAGAGAGCTGACAACGGACAGCGGGAGAGATCCTCGCACAGGCTCTGCCCCAGCTGGAGCGCAACATCCATCCCGTCGTAATCATCCAAGCGTTCAAGAAGGCTCTTGCCGATGCCCTCGAGATCATCAACGAGATTGCCATCGAAGTCGACACCAACGATGACGAGCAAATGTACAAGATCATCAACTCCTCAATCGGCACAAAGTTTGTTTCACGGTGGTCGGATTTGATGTGCAGTCTCGCCCTCAAGGCCGTTCGCACCGTCTCCCTGGACGTTGGTGCTGGCAAGAAGGAGGTTGACATCAAGCGTTACGCACGTATCGAGAAGATTCCAGGCGGTCAAATCGAGGACAGCGTGGTGTTGGACGGAGTCATGGTAAACAAGGATATCACACACCCAAAGATGAGGCGGAGAATCGAGAACCCCCGTGTTCTGCTTTTGGACTGCACACTGGAGTACAAGAAGGGTGAGAGTCAGACGAACATTGAGGTCAGCAAAGAGGAGGACTGGAACAGGATACTGCAAATTGAGGAGGAGCAGGTCAAGGCAATGTGCGATTCCATCATTGCTCTCAAGCCTGATCTCGTCATCACCGAGAAGGGCGTAAGTGGTACGTTGTCCTGCACGCACCTTTCCACCGACTGCTGGCTAACTTGAGCTAGACCTTGCGCAGCACTACCTTGTCAAGGCCAACATCACTGCTATCCGCCGCGTCCGAAAGACCGACAACAACCGTATTGCTCGTGCGACGGGTGCAACGATCGTCAACTCTGTCTTTTCCGCTGTTGCTTCAGACATTGGTACCGAGTGCGGTCTGTT